>LS997567.1:1026301-1665337 GCA_000469685.2 Haemonchus contortus | reverse complement strand
AGGGAAGCCTTGAGTGGTAGGCGAGCAACTGCTGCACAAAGGGTAGTTCACTGTAGATCCCAGCCCGGACTGGATTCAAGGCAAGGGGAAGCCTTGAGTGGTAGGCGAGCAACTGCTGTACAAAGGGTAGCTCACTGTAGATGCCAGCCCGGACTGGATTCAAGGCAAGGGGAAGCCTTGAATGGTAGGCGAGCAACTGCTGTACAAAGGGTAGCTCACTGTAGATGCCAGCCCGGACTGGATTCAAGGCTAAGGAAATCCTTGAATGGTAGGCGAGCAACTGCTGCACAAAGGGTAGTTCACTGTAGATCCCAGCCCGGAATGGATTCAAGGCAAGGGGAAGTCTTGAGGGGTAGGCGAGCAACTGCCGCACAAAGGGTAGCTCACTGTAGATGCCAGCCCCGACTGGATTCAAGGCAAGGGAAATCCTTGAATGGTAGGCGAGCAACTGCTGCACAAAGTGTAGTTCACTGTAGATCCCAGCCCGGAATGGATTCAAGGCAAGAGAAAGCCTGGAATGGTAGGCGAGCAACTGCTGCACAAAGGGTAGCTCACTGTAGATCCCAGCCCGGAATGGATTCAAGGCAAGGGGAAGTCTTGAGGGGTAGGCGAGCAACTGCCGCACAAAGGGTAGCTCACTGTAGATGCCAGCCCCGACTGGATTCAAGGCAAGGGGAAGCCTTGAATGGTAGGCGCGCAACTGCTGCACAAAGGGTAGCTCACTGTAGATGCTAGCCCAGACTGGATTCAAGGCAAGGGGAAGCCTTGAGTGGTAGGCGAGCAACTGCTGCACAAAGGGTAGTTCACTGTAGATCCCAGCCCGGACTGGATTCAAGGCAAGGGGAAGCCTTGAGTGGTAGGCGAGCAACTGCTGTACAAAGGGTAGCTCACTGTAGATGCCAGCCCGGACTGGATTCAAGGCAAGGGGAAGCCTTGAATGGTAGGCGAGCAACTGCTGTACAAAGGGTAGCTCACTGTAGATGCCAGCCCGGACTGGATTCAAGGCTAAGGAAATCCTTGAATGGTAGGCGAGCATCTGCTGCACAAAGGGTAGTTCACTGTAGATCCCAGCCCGGAATGGATTCAAGGCAAGGGGAAGTCTTGAGGGGTAGGCGAGCAACTGCCGCACAAAGGGTAGCTCACTGTAGATGCCAGCCCCGACTGGATTCAAGGCAAGGGAAATCCTTGAATGGTAGGCGAGCAACTGCTGCACAAAGTGTAGTTCACTGTAGATCCCAGCCCGGAATGGATTCAAGGCAAGAGAAAGCCTGGAATGGTAGGCGAGCAACTGCTGCACAAAGGGTAGCTCACTGTAGATGCCAGCCCGGACTGGATTCAAGGCAAGGGGAAGCCTTGAATGGTAGGCGAGCAACTGCTGCACAAAGTTCAGCTCACTGTAGATGTCAGCACGGACTGGATACAAGCCAAGGGGAAGTGTAACCATGACATTTTTTTATCTCACTGAAGAATTCACAAAAAAATGGATTGTCCCTGGGACCGCGTGGCCCGCCGGCGGGCCACAGCAACATCGCGCAAAAATCGCGCTCGGTCCGTACCCCAGACCCCTCAAAAGGCGCGGTCGCCAATGGGTTAAAGGCTCAGTTCACGATAACTTTAAGGAACCTGTTTTTATTCGAAAAGTGGAAGTACAGGTTGGGACCAGTTCATCAGTAGTGAAGAAAGCGAGAGAATTTCGAGGAAAATATGGCTCGTCATAAGTTAGAGGTTGGACGAGATTGCCATGACGGAACTAACATGGAAGGGTATTCGGATGAGATTTCAGTCGTTGCAACTGCGCAAAGAGCTGACTACATCAGGGCAGCACTGTGCATGAGTGCCTTTCACCGTCGCTATGGGTCATGAGAGGTAGATTGAACTTCGTACATGGGTTCCCTTGTGATCGGTGCAGCCTCTATAATGCCGGTTAAACTCGTCCGAGGATACAGACGGGGCGATCTTTGAGCCTTTATAACTCCCTAACTAAGCAGTTTTCCGACCTAATGGTGCCAGATATGGTCGCGGGGCCTCAAATTCATCCTGCTGGGGGATCTCAGAAACCATTTTCATCTTGAACTGTGCCTTCAAGCAGAAGAGGATAGGTTATGGAGAGAAGGATGTGGGATGAGATTGAAGGCGCTCACCCTGAAGCTATGAGAACAGCCAGGCTGCGAGGAACTCAAGATTGCCCTGATGCCACAATATACTCAAAAGGAAGCTATACAGACCACTGCTAAGGCCTAAGAAGCCGAGTGCAGCCCATAGATAAAAGTCGTTAGAAACAATTTCACTCCGAAGAACGAGGATGTTGGTATGGGCCCTGTGGTTGGACGGGTCTGACCGGGTTATAAACGCCCAGATCAAGATTGTCATGCAAACCTCCCTTGTTCAGCTGAAGATGAGAAAGTAACGCTAGCTCAAGGGAAGCATAGACGAAGTGCCCTAACGAAAAGGTGGTGGGGCTTGATCTCCGAAACCGAGGTAGCTGTAATCCCAGAAGATGCTGCTGATGAAGGAAAATAGTGACAGCCAACAGGAACGGAGCAACCTACCTTTGCGTTGGACTACAGGGCGAAGACGGAGACGAAGGATACTTGTTGTAGTACTGTAATTTTAGGAGTATTCCAATTGTTACAATAGGAGGATAAGGTACGGTGATTACTATAACGTTTGCCTTTTTATAAGGACGTTTAGATGTACAACTGCTGCCTAACGTTTTCTGAAGTGACTTACGTAAGCTCAGTGAGCATTGATACCATAAATGAACTCGCATCTTCCCTTTCTCTTTTCAGAATGTGTGACATCGCATGGCTTCCACGCTCGAGCTTTGACAACGGCTTCCTAACCTCACCTGCATTACTGTAGCTTGGTGGCAATGGATGTGTTGAGCCCGTGGGTTGGTAACAGAGAATTCTGCGCCTTTATTAATGCTGAAGTTGCTGAAGTCATGCAAAAAAGTATGAGAAATATGTTGATCCAACAAAACAAAATATACCTCCACACTATACCTATACCTTGGCTTCAGCCTGAAACGTCGTCGTTGATCTTCTTGTTGTTAGTGAAAAATTGACACAACGATGCTTCTCGCACCCATTTTCAAGATACTCCGAGCCCATCAATTTATTTGTCAGTTTTCATGAGCCTATCGAGAAAAGGAAGCCGGAAAACAGTTCATGAACCACCAGAAACCCTACATGGTCAGCATCAAATTCATGGTGGCTGCCCTGTTCTCTCGGTCACTGTAAGTTGTAGAGTGAAGCAGTTTAATGCCAATTTAGATCATTCAGGGGATCACTAGCACGCGATATATCGTAGTAGCCAACCGTCGGCTACCGTAGTCTTCGAGTGACCATTGCGCGGCTGTCCAATAAGGAGCTGCAACTCCGCCTTCTCCTCCCTTCGTTGAGTGGGTGGGTAGTAAAGCGATGGCGCGTGAATGGAGTGGGCGACCCATCGCAGGTACAAGCAATGGCCAGGCTGAGGACGGAGTGGGGGGCTGTACAACATTTTTCGTTGTATAATATTTCCGGTAGAATCGATAACACATGTTTCAGACGGGAAAACGAACACGCTTAGCCTTCTCCCATTTCGGAACAGGTCGACGATCTGCTCGTAATGAATTTTTGCCCCATTTTGCACTTCCCACATACTCACATTCTAGTTTGGTTTAATAAAATTCGTAATCACTCAATCCCTCTGCGTGCATGCGCTCAAAGTAGAAGTCCTGTACAAGTTGCCGTTGTGTTTTTACTGCTGAAACAATTGGCTTAGTCTGAATCAGGTTTTTACAAGGAATTCTACAACCGTATGGTTCATGAAAAGTCACCAAAAGCACTGTTTCTGAGCAGATTGCTCTGGACTAGGTACCACTCGAATGACCCCTGCGTCTGGTATCTTTGACAAGCATTCCATGATTGAAGAGGGCCGATGGTCAGTACATGGGAGAGGTACATTGAATGAAGGATGAAAACTACTCCAAAGCGGGACCTGCATCGAGAGGGCTCCAAAAGAAAAGGATTGGGCATGAGTGAAGACAGGGCAATAGTTCAGGCATCTCTATCCACGTAATCATTCGTACACACAAGATTTTGTGAAAATATGGCTGTTAATAGTGAGGCTTAGCCTGTTGAAGCTTTTTATTTTTCTAATTGTATCTACTTGGCAACCTTCTGGCTCATCATAGAATAGAAGATCACCGTGGACCATATAGGGGTCCGGAATCTTCTCCCCGGAAGCGGCGTCGCGCACACCGCGCCCGCCGCGTATCGCAGGATTGCGATGGAAGATTGTAGTGCGCAATTTGTGAGGTAGGGAATCTTTTGATTATTTGAATTGGCAGGCCGCTCTTTTTAATTCCAATGCAGTCTTGATCGTCGCTAGTATAGGAGTCATTCTAATTGATTAAGTATAATAAACAAAAAGAAACGAGAAACGAGAAAAAACGGTCAAATCTAATAAAAGAGAAAGCCCACCAATGAAAAATATTGCTTCTATCGATTGACGGGGAGGCGGGGTGAGTACGGTAATTGCAGTGACATTTGCCGCATGCCGCAAGGGAGAATGCCGCAAGCGGGGAGAAGTTCCGTTACCCGACAATATAGCATCACGTGGAAACCCTGTAACAGAAAATTCATGTGTGTAATGATTCATGGATTGGGTAACTGCTTATTCAGGTAAAAAAGTGACATGCTGTGCTTCAGATCAAAGTCTTTTCCCAGACTCATGTCTACCTGACTGATGGAAGAATTTGTGCAGTACAACTAAGTGTACTACAAACGTTCGCCTCTGCAAGCACATTTCTCCATGTAGGGTCTCTGTGTTCAATCAATATTCGTACACATTCACAGGCATAATTGGCAGCAGAAATGGCCGTTTTTGCTCCCTTCATCTGAAAATATCAGCCTAGAAAAACTTGGCTTATTTCAATACGGTTTAATAAATCAATAAATAGGCATGGCGGTGTTAATATTTCATGAACGGCTAGCAAAAAAGCAGTGTGCATCAGGGGCACGAAAAAGAATAAAACCGTGGTGGTCTTCATGCCCTTGAAGTAGTGGTGATCCCAGGCATACATCTTCGAGTTTTGATAAAATCTCATTGGTCTACTCCGACCGTCTATCCAGGCGAACAGCCTCGCACACATGGACTTGAGTTGGTAACTTCAACGATACCGAGTTGTTTCCTTCGAGCTTTCCCCTGATCGTCTTTGACAGCTGACTTCGTTTCTCCATTACAAAGTACTGAAGTATTCATGAAAAAAGTGTGGAATCTCGTTTCGTGAGAGCACCCTGTCACGTCGCCGTTGCTTCCGGGTCTCATGCACTGGAACTCCTGTTGAAGCGAGCATATGGCAATGAGGACGTAAAACATACGACGTCACATCAGACCGTCGGGGGCGTGTGATGACGCATTGTTTCGTTTTGTTCCCCAGTGTATGCAACTCGTTGTGGATCCTTGGAATCGAAGGATTCCGCCTGAAACGATGAAACTCAGGTGATTCTATTGATCAGGGCAGTCACCACCTTAGCGCCTCACAGCTGATCGTTGAAACGGCGGAAAATCTAAAGTTCAATGCCGTTCTGTCGCTTACTCTTTCAGTCGCATTGATCGTACTTACTGCCCATCCTCTACTGTGAATGAGGCTCCATCGTTTGATGATTCGGTGCTATCGGATATTTCTCTACTGGATTATCGGCTGAACTTATTGGATCGAAATTAAACCGCATTTACTCATTTCCTGAGTAATTTAACGTGGAATTGTGAATTCGGGAAAGTTTAGTCACACCTGAGCAACGCTCCTATAGATGGGAAAAATGTTCTAGAAAGATCCATAAGTGAAGTGACCGAAATTTCCTAAAATGCTCGAGTAATTAAATATCCTCGAGGCTCGAATAGGAGCCCAATACAGTTTACACAACGTTGGAATCAGAGTTAAGTTTATCTAACCAGTAGAACTTTTTAGTGAGAAGAGCCCTTTTGAGAAGAATAAATTTTATATAGTTTTTGTGTAGGTTCATATATAACTATTCATATATAGGGAGCCTTATTGTGTGGTAGGATCCGTGGAAATCGCCATTTTTCAGCGACGTTATGTTGGACCCTGTGCACAGCTGCTGCTTCGGCTCTTCTGAACTGAAACGAAAAGCCGTTCAAGCTCTAGAGAGTTCACGAAATGAAAATCAATTTCAAGTAGGATCTAGGCAGTTTTGAACGTTCGCAGAAGAATTTACCAGTAATCGTGATGTTCAGCACATTTCGGGCTTTGTCACTGCCCGAAAATGTCATTGAAAGAGCTGTGTTGCCGATGACAGAGAAAGGTGTGTTGAATAACGGGCGATCGCCGTCAGTACTTACCGACAGAGCTATTCACTAACCTTTGAAAAGTTTCTCGTGAGTTGCGTGCGTTGTTCAGAGCCACCCGATTCCTCCTCTGAAATCGCATTGGTTTTTGCCATTGCTGTTGCCGCTCTTTCGTTCTTTCGTTGCGTCTCCTGACACAGAGGAAAGATTCATCGACGACAGCCATTTACCAACGAAACGTAACATGCCCGTTGCCCTCGAATATCTCAATTGTCTCATCTTATTCCAAAATAGGCTTAACTCATCTGCAATTCATTTCTTTTCATCGAACAACTTGCCATTCATTGTGATCGGCGGCGTTCTGTAACCAGGCGACAGACTGCTGTGATTTTTCCCAAAGGATTACTACCGGCACCGGATCGTTGCACCACAGATATCACCAAGATTTTTTAGGGCTTTAAGCAGTCTTGGCGACCTCTAGGTTTCACCCAAAACGTGTTGTTAGTGCTCAGTGAACGTGACTTCTTCACCCCTTCGATATCGATCAATTTCGAATGGTTTGATCACTGAGACGTGATCAATAATCGAATTCACCGGTTACCCCAAGGAGTGTAACTTCTGGCTCTCCAAAAAAGACCGAGTGTAACGCATTAACATTTCTATCGGATTTTATGTTCAGGATTATCTTCTTGAGCCGTATTTAAGGTAATCGATCGAGCCCTCATCAATAGAAATATCCCAGCGTCTAAACGGGTTCACCCTTTATAGCCTGAAGAAAAAGCACATGGATTCCCCACTTTGCCATCGTTTTACTCGTTCATGCATAATTTTTGAATTATCTTAACGGGGATATGTAATACAAAAGGGAAATAATGCTGTATTGAACCATTTGTCGTTTGCTTTCTTTTTATTGAAAGAGAATGTCGGAGATATTGTTGGAGTACTGAGGCAGAGATTTACTTAAACTTTCCAATTGATTCAATCCCAAAAAAGTCGAAAGTGGCATTGAGCTGCTGTTGTGTGAATGTAGTGTGTTGGTATTTGGCATGTTCATGTTCGCCTCTCTTCAGTAACATTAATATAAATGGAAATCAATTCCAGGCATAACGTGGTCACATCACCCACGCACGCTGCACATTGAAAGACCGACACATCGGATGTGCCAGATCGTCAGTTCAACATTCAACGAGTCGAGAAACGATAGCCGGTTGCCCTTTGATGCTCAACCCCTTGTGTCGTCAACTGGGGCCGTCACAGTGGATTCATTCGCCGCCGATACTGAAACCGCCGATCGACGTCGGCGCGACGTCGTCGACAGTTTTGACGACGACACTGGCTCGGCGTTTCGCCCGTATTCATGTGCGACGACATCAGCCACAACAGTCTACGCCGCCGCTGCTACAGCATCAATCTACTCGTCACATCGCATTCAAGTTCGTTGTTTCAACCTTTCCTGCCCTCTTATCGCATTTTTACTCTTGTCAGAACGGTTCATCAGTCCTACTTATCGTTGTCTATTCTTCGAAAGTTTTTTTTTCATTGTTTACACTCTTCTAGTGGGATAGTTGCCCCTTGTCCTAATGCATGCGCTCTCTCTTTAGGGCCAAACTCTGATCAATGTTTTTAATCTGGTTAATAGCGAAACATTGCGATTATAGAACGACAATGCTCCTTATATGAACTGTCTTCATCACACTCTCTACCATATTCTCTATCTAAATGGTCTTGCGGAACAATTACTGAAAAATGGCCATTTCTTAGCCAATTTCTTGACTTCCGCGTCGCTCACCAACGCATTACACGACCATCGGCGTCCACGGCGTTATCGGGCTCGCTGGAAAAATGACTATCGCGAAACGATTGATAGCGGCATGGCGTTTAGCTAGCGGGGAGCTTCGTGTTTGTGTATCGTCGTTTATAAGTGCATGTATGACTACAGCTATATGTATATATGGATATTTTGTATGTATGCATATGTATGTGATGGGTTGATGTACTTTCTCATCGTATGCACCTGGCCAGCGCCGAGGATCGAGCTGTTCGTCGCGACGAATACGATCTTCAGCGTACCGTGCACGTTGCACGTGTTCTGTTCCAGCCGAACAAACACCTCGTCGGTCTATGAGTGTGCATCGGCCTCCATCGCTCTCTCCCTCTCCCACTCTGGCCGGTTGATGCTTTGCGCGTTCGAAAAATTCCCCCCTCACAGCGGGCCACTTTAGCCGGAACAGAAGACCTTTTCGGCGAGCCGCGCCAGTCGACAGACTCGTTTCTATCGGCATCTATCTTGCGCCTCGTTTGATTTCGCTGAACGTCACACAGAACAAGACGATGAAGAAACGATGTGAACTTTGAATCACACTGTCACTGCTGTGAAAGTGATGACAGTTGGCAAGTCAATGCATGTGCTTCTGAACACATTAACGCCTCCTATCGTTCGTTGTCGTCGTTGTTGGTGGCCGTTGTGCAGATGTTGAGAGGCTTGCGAGGAGAAATGTACTAGGTGTGTGTGTGTATGTGCGTGTGGAGTGAGAGGGAGAAATGCGGAGATAGAGACTGAAAACGTGGGTGGAGAAGGGGGCTGAGAGGCGGCGAGGGGGGGGGGGGAGAGAGGGAGGAGGAGGCAATTGCAACCAGCGCATTTGTGTGCGGGCAAGTGCAAGCGTATTGATTTTGCACTTTTGCGAGGGTTTTTCTCGCGCTGTCGCGCTATCTTGTTTATAAACTCGTTTGTCAAACTTCATTTTTTTTCACACACACAGCATTCACTTGAACGACGAGTTGAAGGCTTTTCGATCGACCCCTCCTCGACCCGTCCCCCCCCCCTTTTACCACATTCGTCCACATATCACAAGGAACGGGGCCTCGTTGAATCCATCCAAGCCGTCCTCAAGTGCATTTTTCCATTTCGATAATGTGTGCCGGCCTTTTCGCGAAACACACAACCTCCTTACCGGAGGTAACCCCTCCAGAACTAACTGTTCAACAACTTACTTTCCCATTCCTTTCATCGCTTCCCTCTTTTTTCTCTTATTCTTTTTGTTTTCTTTTCTCATGTTTAGCTTCTTCAACTCCTTCGTTCAGCCAGATAAAACCTTAGCTTGTTATCAAATCTAATAGTGAGTTTTTCCTTATGAATTTACGCCTACCTGGTTTCACTTTTCGAAAAACGTTTGATCAGAAGCTTCATTTTTTATTTTATTCCCACCTTTTCTCCGCTTTCAATATGCCTTTTTATAGCTTTGATTGAATTTTGGCAAAGAAAGCAACTCGAGCACTGGGGAGAAAATAGCAAACAAAAAAAGGGGTATTTTTCAGATCTATTGACTCTTTTTTGTTATCGTATAGCTCCTCGATCCAACTTCCATTCTACCACTTCATCGACGGACATCTAGAAGGATATAGGGAAATGGTACCCTAAAACATACATAAGTTCATGATCCGTTAACCATGAGTTCATTCCTCATTTTTTTTTTCGAATCCCATGGTTTATTTTTGACGTGGGCTCTTGTTCGATCGCTTGACAACCATTATCCTGTGTTTCGCACTATAGAATCACTGAACCGTGTACAACAACGTAATTTTCACTGTTTGTGAGCTCCGCCTTTTCGCGGACGCTCTTTTCCCGGCCGCATCTGCCCGCGTTCATGTTACGCACTGACTGACTGCGCCGGCGGTCGGTTCGATGGGGGGCGATCGAATATTCACATTACATGACACAGCAGTTTTTCAAGGCCATCATGGTATTGGCATATGTATAAATCTATTTTGTTTGTATGCATGAATGTGATTGTGTGAGCGGACGTTCATCACCGGGAAGAGAGCAGGCGCAGCTTTCACACAGCCGCAATGTTCGCAATTCATCACTGTTCAATAACTGCATGCATCGATGGCGTTCTCGGGAGATACCCGAGAGGGTTCAAGACCTAATCATGTGTTGTACTGAGTTGCCCGAGCTACTTTTGTATTTTGAGCGTTCCAGATGTGGGCTTCATAAGAGCCAGTAGGATTAAAGGATGGGTGCACTGAGGGTATCGCTAAGTGTTCGGGAGCAACCAGCGCATAGATGGGAGCTCATCGTGAAGCTGGCGCGTGGCACGGTGAAAACGCAATGGCATGAGCGCTGCGAGTAGAACGCGCGAACGCCCAGCACTAGCAGGCACGGCGCTTTGCGAACACACACATGCACAGCACACAGCACACAGCCAGCGTATAAACTCGCACTCACACTCACATGCAATTGGAGCAGCTGGCATAGCTACGCTAGTGCCCCTCGCGCTGAGTTCTTCCTGTGGGCATCGCGATGCGACGATAAAAAGCGAACGATGCGAAGCTCCGCCCTTGGTCGTGGTCGCCGCAACCGCTGCCGCGCCACGCCCTACAGCGAACGGTGTTCGCGCGACTTCGCGCCACGGACGCGGCGGCCGCGACAAGCTCATCGCGTCAAACGCGGCCCGTGCAAGCGTGTCGTCCGCACGTCGCACTTTAAAACGCGATTAGTTAGTGTCGAAGAAGAGATCGGACTCATGCACGTCACTCTTCAAGTGTCATCCGCTTTGCCTCGATCGTTCTTGCCTCCTCTATGATCGGGCTGTTGCTGCTTTCCGCTCTGATGATTCACGTCGTTTTCGCTATAGCTGTGTTGTGCGGGAACGCGCACGGAATGGGGTTTCATATCTCGGGGAAAAACGACTTTTTCTGCTATTTCCATTGAGAACATTTGTCATGCGTTCATAGGCAGCAGATGCTGATCAAACGAAAGTTTGTCGTCGCTTCCGTCCTTTTCCACTGAACATTTGACCGTATCGCCGATAAAAGATGTAAAAACCCTCTTTATAGATGACTGCATATCTCATAGCATACATACATATATCAATGATTTGATTTTGATTCGTTCTCGAAAATTTCTCACCACCCCCGAACGAACGCCACAATCGCCGCCGTTCAATTGCTGATAATATCATTCAGTGGTGGCTGTTGTGTCATTGAACATTCGTTTCTCGTCACAATTTCAGCACTTCGACGGCGCAGAGTCGCAACCGCTCGACTTGAGAAAGCGAGACATAAGTCCGTCAGCAAGTACGAGTACGACACAACAACAAGTTTTGCCCGTATTCTCATCGACTGATGACTATTACACGGCGAAACTGACGAACATCGTGGAGGTCCATACAGAATCGAATTCTCTTTTGAAGTCGTCGACGACAACACAAACGCCTTCACCGAAATCTCAAAAGGGCAATTATTTCCTCATCGAATCCCTACTAACACCTGCGCATTCATCCGATTTATCATTGGATTCCACCTGTAAGGTACATTTCGTGTTTTCGCTTGATCTTCATATGTGAGCGTTGTGCTCTTTTTTTGTTTTGTTCGATGGCTCGCGTTCCAATTATTTCGTTTAGGGAGTCGATAGAGCACCTGTGTTTTTCGGGTGTTCGTT
This sequence comes from Haemonchus contortus, assembly GCA_000469685.2. Classification (NCBI taxonomy): domain Eukaryota; kingdom Metazoa; phylum Nematoda; class Chromadorea; order Rhabditida; family Trichostrongylidae; genus Haemonchus; species Haemonchus contortus. The sequence continues at coordinate 1,653,597 of LS997567.1, read as the reverse complement.
GGCAGCGTCGTTCAGAAATCCAATCGCCACTTTCGATATTCCGAAGCGTAGCAGAATCGAGCCGGAGCGTGACGTCGCCCGGGCGCCGGCGCCAGCCGTGCTCAGTCCTCATCGTTCCAACGGACAGGAGACGTTGAACGCTACAAGCTCGATGAAGAAGCTGAAACGAGAACCGGACGAGACCACCAGCGCCACCATGACGCCACCGCCGAACATCTGCGTCGAAGACGAGGTGGGCTTTTTGTTCACGCGTTTCCTGAGGTCGCCAAATAGGGAATGGGGGCGGTAAAGCAGGGAATTCTAAGGCACACGACAAAGTGCATGAGTATGTATGTGTGTCCTTTTGTGTGTGTGTGTGTGCTCAATTGTCACCAACTCCCCCTCGCCCTTCAACTCTCGCCGGTCCCTTAACTTGGCTGCTAGCATATCTGTCAGAGAGCGGAAAGTAGCGTGTCCTTGGGCTACCCTAACCACAATGCGTTCGCTTCTCAAGGCCAGCACTGGAACATCCCATATATAAAACTGAACTCGGTGTTCTCTGCGACTCTCGACGTTGCGCGGCTTTCGGCTGTTTCTGTTGTCGTGTTGTCGAATCGTCGTCAAGAGAGTTCCTTCCTTATTCAATCTCCTCTACCTCTACAACCCTTCTTCTTTCGATGTCACTCGAGCTGATTTTACGTGCCCTAATGGTGAGTGGTAACTGTCACTTCATTCATCGCTATATGTATTTTCTTTTTTTACTTTCAGTTTTTTTTTATCATTTCTGTTGATATTTTCCTCGGTATGCTACTATCGATTAGTTTTTTTGACTTCTTGCTTGGGGCTCTCTTTTTATTTTTCAGAAAGAAGTACATTTGCTTTCGCTTTGCATGCTTTTCACTTTTTCAGAGCTCAGATTTTGTAAATTCTCGGGCAAAATTTCCATTGTCTGTATGAAGAATGTATGGGTATGTGCGTATGAGCGTGTGTGTGTGGAGGAAAGGAGGAGTGGAGGATTAGAGATGAAAAGAGATGGACCAGAGAGGGACGTTGACTGAGAGAGCTTCGATAAACAATTCTCTGACAGTGAAGATAGCGTACGTTTCATGCAGGCGCAGGCCAGGGTGTTGCGAGCGCCGTTTTTTTTACGAACGGCCGAAGACCGCCGCCACACACACACACAGCCAGCCAGCCAGCCAGCCAGCCGTTCCCCTTTGTTGGAATCGATCAAAAACGTCCAGTAAGGGCAACCTTGGAACGACATGAACGTCTAGGCCAAGAGGGAGAAGGGACGAGAGGGTGGGTGCGGTTGAGGCGTCGTTACCCTCAACGACTACATGGCGCTCCTGAATGAGCAGTGTTCAACCAAGTGTTTTCTCTCTACTTGTAGGATGATTGAACAGATCAATAGATCATAGAATAGTCTGGGGAAATTGTTCAATATCGGTCAGGGAGGGGAGTCGGGGATGGTCCGACGGGGATGACACAGCTGCGGCAAACGTTATTAAAAGTGCAAACGTGAGCGCCTGTGTTTGAGAGCTGCACGACTGGCATCGATCAAGAGAACGATGTGAATTGAAACGGTATTGTCATATGCTACCAGGCAATACCAGTATTGTCATCGGAAGAACTGATCACCATTCCGTTTGTTCGGTGTCAAAGTTGCTCTCCCATTTGGTGAACAATGGAGAGATAGCAGAGATAAGAGACAAAGTAGTTCTGTAACGACACATTATGGAAATCGACCTATAGCAAAAAGTAGGGATGTTTTTGATTCGAACCCTGTGTTCGTCGTCGATATGGTCATCAGAAGTACACCCATGTTGACGTTCCTCTGATTCTCCTCTGTCGCTACCCCTCCGTCAGCCGTCGTTGAATACGAAACGGTCGAACATGGTCATCGCCGTCATGTAGATAGATGTCTTATCGGTCGAGTCGCACCAAAAACGGCCTCTCCTCCTTCGAATCGTCTTTTGTGTTCCAAAATGGGTTCGATCTGCCAATAGTTCTCCACCCCATCGTCGGTTTCAAGGTCATGTCGTCGCCATCGCCGAGCGCACTTCCATCCCACCATCTGCGCGTTCGTTTTTGAAATGCAGAGATAAGGTGTGTGTATGTGGGTATTGTATGTGTGTGTGCCTGTGTATGCAGGGGTGTGGGTTGAGACAGATCGTAACTGTCGCATCCGTCGCATATTCCCCCGTTCGCGGCGAGCAACCACTGAACGAAGGAAGTGAGATGAGGGAGCTGCAGCAGCTGACTAAGGCTGAAGCACGTCAACGGTTCTCAGGCTAAAAGTATCATTCACATAGACGCACGAGGACGTCTCAAATTGTTTATCAGTTGTTGACGAATGTAGTGCCAAGCACCGCAACGACTACAAGCGTCCGCGAAATGAACGCGGCCGCCCCAGTATTCACAGCGTCGACCCTTTCGTAGTATTCCCTCGAAACGAACGTGAATGCCGTTCGCTTTAGCGGAAAATGCCGTTTTCTTGATGGCGCCGAAAGCTTTCACGTCAACCATTTGGGATTTCTGAAGAGCTTGACGGCAACAAGTCCACTTGGGGTCGCGGAAAACAAGGGACTTTACTTCCTGTTTACGTTCACTCTCGCGACTTCTTCTGTTGCATACATAACGCCCAGCATGGCGGGGCGATTGCTGCACTTTCTGGTCGACACATGAAAGCAAAACAGGTTTTTGATCTTATACGCACCCACAATGTTTCTCGTTTGTTGCGTTCTTCGACAACGTACCGATTGAAGCGCCCTCCCGCATTATGTCTTTGACGGTGCGTGCGATGAGCATGGCCTAACCTCTGATTAGGTGGTCGCCATAGTCATCGAACTCCCTTCATACTTCATGCTCCTCGCTCTTAACGAGATTGGTGAGAGCGAAGGTCAGACGAAAGCGATACGAACTTGCGAGTCGGTAGTGTAAAGCGGGGTTGAAGCGTTCTCCCAGTTGGTCGCACGCGATGCTCGTTCATCTCGTTTTCGCTGAGGTGTTCCCATCGTTTTATTGGCCCATTTCCATGATTTCCCTATTTCCCAATGTTTTTCGGCGGAAAAGGCCTTAATATGGTGTTTCGCTATTTGCCAGAGTTTTTCATTGGCCAAAGATTCGCTTCCTTTTTTTTTCTCGACGGGGTTGTACGAGGCGTGACACAATGACAGGGGAGCAGCAGGTGAAACACGTCAAACTCGTTCTTTTCATTCCATTCACTTCCATTTCTTTCGCAAAATTATTTATTTAGCCCTACTATGGCTCAACGGTAGCTGATACACACTGAGCGCATGCACTGCCCGATTCTATTTCCCCTTGACTATTTTCAATGCATAACCTATTACTATTAAGAATGGGTAGGGACGTCCTGGAACATATTGCCACGTTCTGACGTCTGGTTCTGACGTTATTTGTGGTGTGTTTAGTCGCCCTCTTTGGTTTTTCGTGGATATACCATCTGGCTGTCACCTTGCGGCCCTTTCCTCCTGACCATATATCAAATCAGCTTGATTTCAAGGCTAATTTTTCTGAAAAGTTGGATATGAGTTGAACTACCTCCGTCATTCTACACTTTCTTGCCCTCTGTATGGCAGCGTGGCAACTGAATTCGCTCTCCAACTCAACAGCTTTGCACCGAACTTTCCCACGTGCACGACTTTTTCTGGCTAAATGCGCTCTCCCTAAGTGCGATTGCATAAGTCACGCTTCATCAGGTCTATTAATAGGTGTTTTTTTTTCGTCTTTGCATAAAAGCACCTCAAAAGGGATCTCAACCTTTGGAAGGATCAAAAATGGGAGGAGAGAGTAGGGCAGCAGAGCGTTTCGGGTGAATACGGCAATGGTTCCCGAAGGGCATACCACAGAACAGCCACTTCACCTGAATTCTAAAGATTTACTCGATCTCTAATCACAATTAGCACCTGTGATATAATTTGTGTACTTGTACTGATGATTACCTAGCTAAACTTACAAACGGTACGAGTAAAGTGTGAAAGTGCTTTTGTACAGATTACAATTTTAATGGATCAATGAGTTCTCCGTACTGATAAGCAGTTAATGAAGTTTCAAGGTAAAAAGTCTAAACTGCACATTTCCATAATCAGCAAGTTTTTTCAAATATTCTTTCAAGGTAGTAGCAAAGAAATGATGTGCAGTATCCCAGCGATAATGATCTGGTTGAAAGAGAAGAAAAAAAGGAATTCATTGAAGTATTTACGAAGCAGTTTCCCATCACTGCTCTCATTTTTCAACATAATTATACGGAAGAATTCTTTCTCATGAGGCTAATAAACTGTAACTATCAATCACTACTCTTTAAAATGATTCCGGTGTTTGCACTTTTGATCTTGCTCTTTTTCTGCATGACGACCGAACTCGATCGATTCATTGATTGGGAAAACTGCTGGCTGACACATTCGTTGCACATGCTCCCTGATGTTGCTCGATGGTTCAATTTTTTTCAGATCCCCCGAAATTCGATTGTTTTCATTTTGGGCATCAAGAGCTAAACGCTGCACTTTATGGGAACACGGGAGCGGGCGCAATGTCGACGTCGTCGACGGCGGAGGCCGCGGCGACGACGGCGGCGGTGCTTCTCGAAAACACCTCAAAATCGATTCGTTCGAACTCTTTGTTTCGCACTTCTTACGCATGAGATGAGGCGAGTGCGAAAGCGTGAGAGCAACACATGGGAAACCCTTCCTTGTCGGTCTGTTGTTTGCTTAGAAGGAACTGTGATAACCCAAAAAGAATCCAATGTCGCCCTGTTCCTCCGCAGTGATCCCGGGCGACAATCGCCGGCAGTCCAGCATGGATGGCGACCTCCGCCGAATCGCTCCCCACACGAAATATGACCGAGGTGGCATGGACGGATGTTGGTGGAAGTCCCCCTGGTCCCATGTCTAGACCGTAATCCGTTTCGGCTCTCGCTGCGGTTTGTCTTCCTCACACTATGTTTGTTATCACTTTCTCCTATCCTCTGCGTCCTGTCCCGTTCGCCCTTGCGATGTCTGCCGTCTCTGTGTTCCCCACGGTCCCTCGTTACCCACTACTGCTAACCGGCTTTTTGTGCGTTCTTATGGTTAGTGGCACCCGTCTGGCACCCTGGACTTGTCAGAATGCTCTACCACGATGTCTACAGTAACATTCATGTAAGTTGTTTTTGGTGATACATTTATTCGGGGTGAATGAGGGTGAGACAAAGCCCAGTGACGGAGCCAGACGTGCTGTCTTCTGTCAGACGTCGGGCGCTCTCGTGTACTGGGTGAATACGATAGATCTCGATGTGGGAGCGATAAATAAACAGTGATGAAACTGTTCGCTCCTTTCTTTCTGACTCATAGGGACTGAACGCGGACCTTAGTGATTATGCTGATGCAATGAATCGAGTTGTAACCCCTGTTTTCCATGATAGAGGCTACGAACGAACAGATGTGGTCTCAAATGATGAAGAAACCTGAACACTTCATCCGTGTGTTCTCAACATTCCTTTACACTTGGCCTAATGACTTCTCCATATCTCCCGGGACGTTTTTTGTACTCTGTTGTTTACCATAGATGAGTGACTTGGTGTGTGTGTGTGTTCGGTCTCCCTGGCAGTTTTTATGCGTGCGATTCCGGTGCGACGGAACGCAGAGCAATTTACAGACGATTTCTGTCGCCGTTCGTACTGTTTTCCCAGCACCGTATTCAGCTCTTTCATTGTCATTTTACATCCGAAATTTCTACCGGCAATATTTGGTCTTGCCTTATTGCTCTCGACCAAGTTCCAGCATCCCCTACAACGTGGCCTTAACCTATAGTTCGGTTCCCGCTCCTTTCCGTCTCAACGCTTTCCATATTCCTGTGGTATTTAGGTTTCTACATAAGGCATCTCTATTTCCGCCTGTCATCGCCTATCCAGACCAGCTCGACCAGACGTCGATACTCAACGAGCCGGACGACGAGTGCGCTCGGCTCGCCTCCTCGCTCGGATACTTTGTGTGTTGTGTATTCGACCAGCAAGAGGGAAGAGGAGGAGACGAAGGGGGGCATCCCTGATGTATTAGAATGCCTGCAATTCAGCTTCTTGGTGAAGGCCACTGGGAGGACTCGGAACTATCGATTAGTGCATACCGTAGCCGCAGCCCTGTTTACACTCCCTATCGGTGCTGAAGTCGCGAAATGAAACGTCAATGGTGTGTCTCGTCAGTTTCATCAACAATTCACAAGCATCATCGTCTCTTTCGACGTGCCTTCTGTCCGTGTTACAATTATGTCCACTCACTACTGGTTGCCGTGTCGCTCGCTGTCGTAATGTGTCGCTTGTTCCTCCGAGAACATTCATAATGTTGCGCTCATGCTACGACGCAGTCGGTCGCAGTCGCTCGCGCGCATGTTCGTCGCGCTCCCTCCCTGGTCGTCCCCATTTTGTGCTCTCCAGTACGTTCCAATGTGGTGTGTTGCAGTTCTGTTTGAGTCGTAGCTGGCACGTGTGCGTGTACGTCTGCTTGCCTCGTGGCTCCCCACTGCCCGTGCTACATCCGTTCCCTCATTCTCGACTTGTTTTTCGATGGCAGCAGCACTCTGCGTGTGCCAACCCCTGTGTTGATGTTTTCGTCTCATCGTTCTTCCCTCCGCACAGCCCATTTTTTCCTATTCTTTCACTGTATTTACGGCCTGTTTCTGCTGTCGCGCCGAGATGTCCCTTGTTAGCCAGCATTTAGTCCCATGTTCAGCCTAGATCGGTACATCGTCCTCGATGAACGATCGTCCCCCGTTAGGCATTCACTACTTTACTGTCATGTCGTCATTCAGTTATCTTTCCCTTGCACTGTTCCCCGTCTCCTTTTCACTACATTTAGGCTTGGTGATTCATTCTGTACTGCACGACTTGAGCTTATATTTATGTATATATATGTATGGCAGTAGGCGCGCTATACGGCTCCTAGGTGACACGTTCTTTGACGTGTGGCGTGGCAGCCATGTCAACAATTCTTATAAGCATTCTGACTAGGCACTTCAGATCACGCCAAATGAGTAGTATACAGCATTTCTATGGACATTAATCAGCTATTCTTCACCATAAGTGCCCTACAGTGCTTCCTGCGCGGTACATCAGGAAGGTCTTGAATGGAAAACCCAGTCGCTTGTGTTCTATTTCGAGCCCTGACCAGGTTCGGTGGGAAGTTCCAATACTACGTTCACACTTGCTTGCTGTCGTTGTTGTTGTTGTTATTGTTGTTTTGTGTCAAGAGTCATCCTTTTTTGTGATCTTCGATCCTGAAGCAGAAGATCACCTGTGGCCAGTTTTTCACTTATGAGCCAGACTACCGTAGTTGTTTACGGTAACTTTTGTTTCACGCTGACGGCCTGCGATGTACTAAGTTTGCACTTTTGTTTGTACGTTTCACCGCTAATTAAATGTATACTTTGTTAGCGAACTTTCAGCGATCTTTGTGACCGAAATTCGTCTTTGAGGTTCGACAACTTCCTTCCTTCGTCGTCCTCATTTTCATGGAACCTCCACCTTGTGATTTCAACTGATCAGTTATTCACTTTTTTCCTGTCAATTTCAGCGATTACGTCCTATCCCTTCGTTCGATGATCCTGGTCGTTCAACAAATAGCGTAGTTCGTTTTCATTGTGCGATGATCGTCGCGTTTCTGAAGAATGCCTCACACGAAGGACCGTGATCGGGCATTTTTTAACGTATCGGTCAGTGTTTGTCTCACTGACATTCGCAACACTTTCTCTATCCACCTTCTGTTCCTCCATCACCTTTAGCTCCCGTTCTGATTGAGATCTTGTCTACTTATAACAAACTCTGATTATCCCTTCGCATTATCGCTATTGCTCTGTCTGAGGTTGTTTTGAGAGCTTGTCCCCGGCGTGGTTGCCGTCATCAATCCTGTTTTCGTCCGCGTGTATGTAATCTCGAAAATAACATGAGCACTACCGTAGTCCCTCAGTGGGCGTGGCACCGCCTTCCGCTCGAGACCAATCAAATCGCGTGTCTGCAGCACGCAACTCGATAGAAACCAAACGCAACACTGACGTGTTCTATGCGTATGCACCAGAGATTCACACCTAGGAACATGGAACTTTCTGAATACCGGACGATTCCTAGGATTCGTGTGTTACGATGCCTGTAACCGGATGTTCGAGAACTTTGTAGCTGTGTGGTCTATGAGACTTCTGATCACTCCGTTTTTCCACTGCTACTATTAAGTAGTTGGTGTAACGCAGTATCTCTAACTTTTCTGGTCTAATCAGCAAGTCTGTGCTTCGATGGGATCTCTGACTCGCGTGTGATCTTTGGCTCGTTCCATTCCGTTTGAGCACTTTTTCATCCTTAGTACAACTTCGTTTTTATTCGTTGCCCTTGCTGTGTCCACGCTCACTCGCGTCATAATCCCAACGATGAAAAAGAAAGCGGGAGTCGGAGTGGTAGAACTACGAAGTATAGGAAGGATCCCATACTGCGGAATACTTGTCGGCGATTGCTTTTCGTATGATGCATTGGGTTGCTGTGTGGTGGGATTTCTCGCCAGTTTCTCTTTTTTTTTCGTTGTGTATTCGGTCGGAGGCCAGTATCTCCCGTTGACAAAAACATTTGCCTCGTCCCTCCCCGTTCTCTTTGCTCGTTGCCGGCGTTTACGTGTCTCATGCAGCCCCAGTCTAGAAATCACAACGAATAACACGAAGCTCAAAGGCGTCTTCGGTGAGTTGCATTCTAATCAAGCTCCCCTTCTGCGTCGACGTCGACGTCGTCGTGGCAGGGACGTAGTTCGTGTGAGTGAGGGAGTGTGTGTGTCTGTGTGTGCCTGCTGCCCTAGCCGCCCTGAAAACTGGGCGTGCCTCGTTTTTTGCCTCGCTAGAATATGCCCCCAACTACTACATCGCGTTTTTTCTGCGTACTGAACGGACGACGATGCCGCTCCGGGGCCTCGCCCGTTCCCTCTGCCCCGTTGTTTTCGTTGATCACTTTTTTTTGTGCCTAATTACGTTCAGCGGATATACGAACGGCAATAAATAGGAGACCTTCGGTGACATGAGGCTAAATGAGGTAAGTTGACTGGAACCGCTGCCCTTCCTCATGCAGGGGAATATCTTCACGGAATCATTGGTCTCCATCGTTTTTCAAGGGCTAGCATGAGGCTTAACCCAAAGAGCGAGTCATGTGTGTGAGGCTACCGTGTCCGCCGCCTGCCTATTCGCCGATCGGTCCTGTCCGGCCGTCTGTTCGTCTGTCTATCTGCCCTCCCAGCTATCTGTCTCTATCGATAGGTTGCATACACATGTGCAACCGCTGCCGGGTTACTTTTTTTCTCTCCGAGGTCGCTGACTGAAAATTGTTGTCCACCATTCGTTTCTCCAGTGTATATCTACAAGTGTGGATGTTCAAGTAAGAGTATATGTATGTTTATGGGTGAGTTTGTGTGTATGTGTGCCTGAATGTAGTCAGTAGCGAACTGCAACCTTACGAACTTCCTACCACGCACGCGACGGACAGCCGAAAGCGAAAACATGCGTTCGTTTGTTAATTTCTTCCGGTGTTTTCAATCCCTTGATCGTACGATGCCTCTTTAACGTTCATGCTCTCTCCACAGCCGTTCTCCGATCCTTTCAGCTGTGCTGTTATTGTGTGTGGAGCATGTGGGGTGGTTGTGTGTGTGGTGCGTGGCTGTGTTTTCGTCCTCCCGTTGCTCCATGGCGAGTTGTTTTTGTCTGAACGCGGAATAACATCCTAGAAGTATACGGTAGTTTCATAGACCTCTGGCATCGCGTTGGTTGTTGAGCCGTAGCTCGTCGCACGCTCGGCGGCGGCCTGCCGGCTGGCCGGCTGGCTAGGCGCGTTCCCTGTTCGCTCCGGCCTCGCGCGCTCGCCTCCTCACTCCTGGAACCCACTGAAACAATAAGGAGGGGTTAGGAGGTAAGTGAACATCAACCTGTTCCAACGGTCATATTGATTTCAACCTCAGAGGGAACTAATTCACTGCTGGACAAGGTTTTTTGCAAAGTTTTTGTCGTCCCCATCTAAGGAAAGCAGCAGTGTGCACAAGCTGTAACTGTGCAGGAGTTCGAACTTTGAGCAGATGCAAGGTTCCCTCAAGGAATGAGATTCTATTGACTCGGCGCTTATTTTTCGTTCGTTTCGACGTCGATTGACCTCGGTCGCCCGCTTTCGACCTATCTATGCGTTCGTTCGGCTGCGCGATGCTCGTATTTTAATAGGACACGTTAACTATATGGCGTTGTTCAAGGTTTTTCGGCTGAATGAAGGTCGTTCGTGAACGCACCGCGCGACCGAACGAACGCTAAAAACAGCGCTTCGCAACAAGCGCCCTCAACCAACAGTCAACCGCCGGCCATTCCGTCCCTAGGTCTTCCCTCGCTCTTCCTTTCCGCTGCTGAAACAAACCGACTTTTCGATAGTGTCTCCTGAAAAATCCATATTCCTTGGCAAAGCCTTTTTTCATCCGGCTCCACATCACTCACTTTTTGGTATTACGCTTTTAAGCCACCTGTTTATCGCTACGTGTAATGAGATCGTTTGGCGTGTTTTCACTAATCTCCCTGGCTATCGTCGTTGACGTTATTTCGAGATAGTTTGACATGATTGCATGGTATACCAGTGTAGTTCGTAGTAGCTTCAGTGAGTTGCTTGAAAGTGGTACAAAACTCCCTTCATCTAGCGAAACGGCTGAGTCTGACAGTAAAGAGTAAAGTCTAGCGAAACAGTAAAGAGCGAAGAAGCTGACCATTTTTTTTCTGAAATTAACTTTATAATGCCCACGTATATTGTTATTTGTGCCCAATCATGTCGGCATCCCAGCCCGTTGCATAACTGTCGCTACGGTAACCCATTTCACATAGCGAAGCCTCCCCTCCGTATTTTCGATGTATATGCTCATTAGTGCTCTGAGCTGTACCATGTCAACACTGTTAGTAATACACCCTTCGTATTGACCAACTGGCGTACATCTGCAAACTTAGCCATAAATTTTCCGTAACCAAGAACTGGGAGCCAACCAAATACAGAGCTCCGTTATTAGTTGCGGTTTAGTTGTATTAGTCGATATTTAATGATTCGTAGTAAAAGTGTATGATAGCACTCTCTCTTGTGTTGATCTGGGGCATTTCTTTTATGAGCAGACAACCCCTTTAAAATGAACTCTGCATGGTTTTAGAACGGCCAGACAACCATTGAGATGTGGCTCTCACGTTCTGTCCACTGCCCACAGCTGAACACATTCCATCTCTGTTTTTTTTCTATGAAAACCTCCATCAGCTTTCTGTATTTTGCGAAATATTTGTGTAAATATTATGTAACATAACATTGCCCTATTCTTTGCTCATCGCGTCTATCTCTGAATTACAAGATGAGAGATTCAGCCAGCCGAATGCATGACACTCTGAACACGGACGGAGTTCTGAATGTCGTGCCTTCGACGTTGAATATTGATGTCACCTTCTATCTCTTGCGTCGTCGCTACATTGTTTCGTGTGCATATGTCTGAACAACCTCGGATCTCGGTAGTTTAAAGGCGTCGGTATGGTGAGGAAGCCGACGAGTCTCCATCAGCACTAAGAGTCGCTCGTTCTCGCTTGCTCGCTTCTCGTACTTCTTCGTTTCCGTACCAAGGCAGCACCAGCGAAGGGTCGTGACGACGTCGCGTCCGTCGCTATCGCTCAACACCCTGTCGCCACTTTAACTATTATGGTGGACGTTAATAATCTACTCTCCTCGCAGAACTACCTCAACTGGAGTATGCTAAATAAGTTTTATGGCAAGGTGAGTATTCGAAATATAGAATGTGAGAGTGAAATTCCATAGAAGAAATACCTGTTTCCTCTGTAGTCGAACAAAGAATACGCGCTATACCTCAGGCGTGCGACATTCTTAGAAAACTCGGCCTAAAAGAAACCCTTGAATCTTCAAAGTTCGTGGATACATAAGTTCGCCTTATATTTGAAAATGTTCAAATAGCATCGTTTGTAGTTTCAAATTAGCCAAGCATTGATAGCTGTTGAAATTCTGTGTTGGTCACATGTCTCATTCGTCCGTAACGTGTTTCATTTGTGTGTTGCCCCACCATCAGCCGCAGCCACCTCTCCCGTCCCGTCCCAGAATAGCAAACGGGCAAACGAAATTGACGAGAAATTTGATGTATGCATTTTTCATGATTTCACATGCGATTCATTGTCAATTTAAGGCTGCTTTCCTCGGCGCTGATTCATGTGGTTGGTGCTGAACGTAGCCGCTAACGATAGTTTTTTTTCTCATATTTTCAGATGATAGGGAGGTGGGAGGGGCATTACTTTAAGCCGACATGATGTCAGAAATTGAACGATTGATTGGACGCGTGTGTGTGTGTAGCTGACTGATGCTACGAAGAAAACATCTCAAGAAGTGCATCCATTACATTGCAATCATTCTCGATCGATCACATTCTCAATCCCTTCACCCGGAACGACGTTCCGCTAAGCCTGATCACATTCGATCCTCAGTCTCATCTACATCTTGCTGCTGCCATACTCCAGGGCTATGAACCCAGCAGTGTACTCATGTTCTGCTAACCAATTGCCAGCAGTTGCGGTGGTGCCTGATATGACACTGACACCGTTGCAGTTAATACCGTGATCCTTCAATCCTTGGGCAACGCTTTTTGACACCAAATCAGAGGTGGTCGATTCGACTGCTCTTTACAATCCAGAAAAGCTATTTACTAGTAAGAGAAACTTCTATACTGTGTGAAAGAAACGAAAAATTAAAAGGTCAATGAATGACTAATGAATGCGCCGTGGCGCCCTTCTATTCATCGTCTAGCTCATGGCCGTCGCTCTGTTGCATTCCGAGGAGCATAGTTTGTGTAGTAGACTCAACTACCAAGATAGTGTGCAGGAATACTCGTGTGACTGGACCGGTGTATGAGGCAGAGATGGAAATAAGTCCTGTGAAGTGACGCTGAGTTACTTATGACTTGTATTTCAGCCGCAGATGAGCACGCCGGACGATCCGGTAATACACTCACCGCCATCTCTCAGTGGTCAATTGATGAATGGTTGGTTCGAAACAGAAGGCTAGTTGAATTCTGAAGAATGTTCTCAGTCCGAGTATTTTAGGTTTTAACCCAACTTTAACTCCTGCAAAAATGGAAGAAGGTATGGCCGCGGCGTGTGCTTCTCCTGATGTCGGCGGCATCGATCCAAACAGCGATGGAGTGAGAAAACCGTTATTGTTTCTTATTTCTCTTTATCTAAATGCTCTACGTGGAGGTGATGTGAAAAGATGCACAGAGCTTTTAATCGTTGAACGGGGAGTGTTTGATTTCTGTTCATGAGAATGCTAGAAAGCAGACGTAGAAAAAATTGCTCGCTCTTTGCTCATTGTTCATGGCTGACTCGTCAGCCGTTGTTCGATTGCGTTGTGATGTTCTCTGGTTCTAAAAGGTCATTCCGCTAGTAAAACTAGACGGGAAAAGACCTCAGGTTGTCCTTATAATCGATCCACACACCATCGAAATATCCATATTTTCTAGGAGGCACGGCGTCGGCAGAAGACGTGTCGAGTATGCGGTGATCACGCTACCGGTTATAACTTCAACGTCATCACATGCGAATCATGCAAGGCGTTTTTCCGTCGAAACGCTCTCCGGCCAAAGGTTTGCCCCATTGATGCGCGAGCGCGATTTTAATTGATCAATCGATAGCATTCTCTTCAGGAATTCAAATGTCCCTACTCTGAGGACTGCGAAATCAACGCGGTCAGCAGACGATTCTGCCAGAAGTGTCGATTGCGAAAATGTTTTGCTGTGAGTCTCAGCATTTCGGTTATCGTATCGCTTTGAGACCAATCGATCATCGATCTCAGTTGTTACTGTATAATAGGTATGCGTACGAAGTTGAACGAACTGTTTTCAGGTGGGCATGAAAAAGGAATGGATTTTGAATGAGGAACAGTTACGACGACGAAAAAATTCCCGACTCAATAATATGGCCAACCAACAGAGGCAAAAACAGGTTCGTATCGTACAGTACTGCCGATGGTTCTTATGGGGGGGGGGACATTTTATTGACAAGTTCGTTTTGAAGAAACCCAATATATAAATTAAGGAACTTGCACGACAACACGCAGCTGTAAAAGCGATGACATCGCCATTGTCAATTTCGCCGATGGTCGATGCCCAGGTTGGTTTCTATTACACAAGTAGGGTGAAGTTCCTCTATAAACAAGAGGGTGCAGTGTCTGATGCATGGGTGAGCGTTGCGCCCGTTGATAATGCGGGTGGTGTGATTTCACCATAAATGCTCGTCTTAATGTAGAGGAAAGGCCATTGTTTTGAAGTTTTGTGGTTGACACGAAATGAACTGGGTAACTCTTCTAAACTGTCATTGAATGCACGAATTTGGACCTTTAGTTTCAGCTGGGAGCGCTCAGTGGCCGTGGTGGTATACCGCCCTTGGTTAGCCCTGCTGGACAGGTATGTCGACGTGGTTGTTCTAAATTTCTATTTCTTACATTTTGCAACATCTGGTTATTCCAGTATCCCTTAATGAGTCCTGCTGGCTCTGGTGCTTCCGACTCACCTCCATCACGTCCTCTTGGCCTAATGACTGGTAATCAAGGAAGTCCAGATGCTGTAAGTTGACATGCAATTCAGACTTGGGCGAAAGAATAAATCAGTTTTCCCGTAGTTCGAACAATTATTTTCAGTACGAGTCCAACATGATGATGCAACAACGTCTACGGTCGCAGTTACCTCAAACGAATATGGCTGGTAGTAAGGTCGTTGATCCATCTCGTCAAGTAAGCACCACTCATTTTTCGGTTTCTGACGCAGTGACATGAGAACTCCTAGTTTTGCCGCGTGCGGTCGCGTCGCGTCCGCGTCTAAAAAATTTCATTGTGTTTGGGCACCGCACCGCTATCCGGACTTGTGACGCTGTGCGTTGGGCCCTTCAAAGCGCTTGTTCTCATTCTTGCTTCAGTTAGAACCCGGATCTTAACATTGGTTGGCCAACCATTCACATTTTATTGCAGGTCATTATTTCCATGGACGAATATCATAGCCTTGTACAACGAGCAACTCGTCCAGGTGAAGATGAGCCGCTTGCAAAGAGGTTAGATCTTACTTCAAAGGCCTAGTACGTAGAGAACAAAGAGGACATCTGGGTATTCTAGGGCCGCATACTCGCCTACCGACTTGGTGGCACCGCAACCGCGATCATTCCAATCTCCCACCAGTCAAATGCTGCCGGTCCATAACGTTTCACAGATTCGAGCAGGTCAGGTTCACGCTACAACGGCTAATTTTGGAACAGTTTCCTAAAAACTATGGAAGTTCAGGAATTCCCACCTACACGGATCTCGGGGCCGCTTCCAGTGGTGATCTACCAAAGCCGTCGTTTACCACCACCAACTATGATGAAGGTTTGGAAAAAATGAATATGTTCTTCCATAACACCATCGAAGATGCCTTGAAGATCGACAGTCCAGAAGACCACTCCGCGTCGGCTGGTGTAGCGTCGTCCACGTCAGCGAGCTCCGGTAGTCAAGCTGTGGAGGTAAATCAGTGGATCCAATTGCCAAAACCTCTCCATTCTTCTTATCTGTGGAGACCTCCGGTTACAAACGTTTGCACAACACCATAGCACCACCCAAATCCAGGATCGAGGTTTTTGTTTTTAGGCAGAAACATCTGGAACTTCGTCATCCAATACATCCGACAAGAGGCTCAGCTACCAACTGAACTCTGCGGAACTGCAGGCGCTTGATTTGGTTGGTTTCCAGAAAGACCCTATCCCTTCCGACATGGCACCGATGAATCTTCTCATTTCAGGTCCAAGAAGCATTCAAAGGCATGAATGACCCCATGGAACAAGGACGTCAGAAAATGTCATTTTTGAAAGTACGTAGTTAGTTCATAGAGCTTCTGCAGTTTATTTATTTCATTGATATGGAGTTTAGAACGAGAAATCACCTGCGGACATAATGAACATCATGGATGTGACGATGCGTCGATTCGTGAAAATGGCCAAGAAGCTACCGGCTTTCAACGAACTCAGCCAGGATGGTAAATTCGCGCTATTGAAAGGTGCGCCAAACGTTTCACTCAGAGCCATTTCTCGTTCCCATTGACTTAAAGATTTCGCTGAGTCTCAGGTAGCATGATCGAAATGCTGACGGTTCGTGGTGTTCGTCGTTTCGATAGCAGCTCGGGTGCGTGGACGACGCCAACTCTGAAGGAGAGCTGTGAGGTGTCCATCAACATGTTCGATCAGCTCAACGCCGATGTTCGATCTGAGCAGAAAATGCGCTTCCTACAGTGAGTCTCCATTAGCTGCTGAATCATTCTGTGAAGTGAGTAAGTTCCTTGACCTCAGGTTCTTCAAAATCTTCCACGAGGATATCCGAAGCAACGAGCTGGTCATCTCCATGATCATGTTGATTGTGCTATTCTCGCCAAGAGACTGTATAACGGATCCTGAGGATCGTCGGATCATAGCAAGGCATCACGAGCAGTACTGCGCCCTTCTGAACAGGTATACTGGTTAACGATCCTGTGCAGAAGTAGGCCAAATGACTTCATGCCCCCGTTGCAGGTATTTGGAGTCATTGTACGGTGATGATGCTCACAAGCTGAATGAGCAGCTTCCAACAGCTCTTCGTATGTTACGTGAGATATCGGCATCATGTGGTGTACTGTTTTTGGGCACGGTGAACACGAGCGAGGCTGAACCGCTACCTCGTGAGTTCTTCAAAGTCGAATAGGCTCCCGATGGCTAACGACGGATGGCCTCACTCTTTCCCTCCTCATCGATTGATGTGCTTGATAATTCGAACTAATGAGCATACACATTCGTATTTTGTCGTATACATAACTAATATTCATCCAATTCATGTGTCATCCATTTTTATTTTGATGATTATTGATTGTTTTCTTTTCGTTTGGCTTTGAGTTTTGGAATATTGTTCGTCGGCCTATAATATTCACGTTCATGCCCCCCACCCACATCGCACTCGGTTAAGCCCTCCATCGTCGTTTGCATTGGCATTCATGTGTCTCTTTACATCATCGTTACTGTTTGGCGTAGATCCTCTTGTAGAGGTGCAGACGCTGTGTTCCCTCAGAGAGTGTGTCATCTTTCACGACCACATTTTTATTCATGTTTCCCTGTGAAATTACACACACATATACACACAGCAGGCTTGTTTTGGTTATCACCTTTCCCCCTCTTCCTTTTATAACGCTTTTTGCATGTCCTCTTCCTCTTGTCCTTCTTCCTCCCCCGTCCTCCTTCTTCTACTCATTCTCCTCCTCATCCTTCTCCTCCTCGTCCTACTCTTCCTCCTCTTCCTACGATGTCGTAATCATATGGTAATACCTCATCCCCCTTTGTGATTCGTAGTTTTTGACGACTATTGACGGATGTACTTTCTCTGTTATATTGTCCTTATCATCATCATCGCAGCACACATGAACACATGCACGACCCCGTTTCTTCAAACTAAACAGTAATACCATATATAATGATGAATACGCAATCAACTGGTATCCATCTGTCCTAACTGTTCATTCATTTTTGTCACCGTTTGTCATCCTTCATGTGTTATCGTCATCATCATTCGTTATCATTTATTACTCTCCTCAAATTTCATAGTCGTTACGTTGTATAATAGTCGAGTGTCTGACACCGGTTACGCTAGAGTACGGAATTCGTGAAAAGCTTATATGAAATTCCATTATCGAATTGAGTTTACCGCCTCATCCCCTTAATCTCCCCCCCTCCCGTAAATGTCATACTATCAGAGAATGAATGCAATGCACTGTATCGTATGGTTATATCATCTCTATTCGGTAGCGTTCGTTCGTTCGTTCGTTCATTGGTTCATCAGAATTATTATGTGTTTTACTGAATTGTCGAACTTCTATTTGGCCCCGGTTTATTGTCCTAGAAAAACCTCTCTAGAAACTACCTCCAGTGAGTTTATCTCGACCTTGTGTCCTAATATTATTTTTTTATTATTTATAATTGGTTCGATAATAATAAGAGCGCTTGTTGTAAGTGTTTTTTTCATTTCTTCTTCAATTATTTTTTTAAACAACCAGTTCTACTTGCACCCCTCTCCCTTCTGGAGTAATCCCGTTATCGTAGTGCAATTAGGTGTGGGATTTGGAACATGTTTCTGAAATGTTTCGGCCTACAGTATCCCCCATAGAAACACATGGATTTTGATGGGAACATCTGCACAGCTACCCAGTATACCCCAATTCCGATGGTTCGCGTTCGAGTATGCAAAATCGTTATGCCTTGACATATTGGGAAGTTTACCGTTTCAAATAGACGACGCTCTGGGTCGATTTTCGACAACTGGTTTTTGCTGGATAATTTCCATTGTTGGCTATTTTCTGGTCGAATACCGATGTGTAACAAACACAAGGTGATTAAAGAGAGGTATACAGGTTCCCTAGCGGGGCCGAATCAACATACTCGCTCGCATCGGTTACCTGGCAAGCTCCCAGCTCGAAAGGGGCACCTTTGTACGAGTTATCTCACTTCATGCGTAACACCTGTGCATAGTTGTCGTCTGTCATCCTTCCATTCGTCTGAACAAGAAGAGGTGGTGTAAACGAGCGCGGACCATGATCTCCAGCCCGGGTCACCGCTTTTCCTCATCCGGTGATATAGTACTTGTCTAAAGACGATATATGAATGGCAAAAGTGGCAGTTATATTTTAGCCTAGTTCTGCGATCCGTGTTACCTCAGTTTTCTGTTTCGAGTCTCACGCCGCCCACACTCCGCGGCCACATCGCAATTGTTTTTTTTTACGATTAATCGTCGTCTGAAGTTATATTTGAGTGTAAAGAGAGAATAAATCAGCTATTTAAATTCATGTGTGTTGCTCGGCATGTTGTATTTGTTGACCATGAGACCGTGTTCCTAAACTTCAATCAAATACTCAATCAACATAAAAACATAAAAATCCCTGCACGGCTTAATGTCGATTTCTGGTGGAACGTAAAAGTGAGGAGTGAGGAGTACTCTCTTAAATGATCCTCCAATTATAGGGACACTATCTTGGACTATCTTAGCCACAACTTTTCGTGCGCCCTAGAAGGTCCTGTAGACGTCAATCTATTCAACAAAATTGCTGCATTTAGCTGGCTGAGGTCTTCTACTTTTAATAATACTCTTCCAACTTTCTGCTCTCTGACTACTTACTAGTATTCCCCTACAATGCAAGTTAATGACGTGAAATATTGTATAACCGTGTCGCATAGAAGGCCCATGAAACTCAGGAGAGCTCGAGCTACGAAAGTGATGTGAGCCGTTGACGGGCGAGCCGCTCTTATGGGTTTCGATTTCGCGATTTTCCCTGATGAGATTTACATTTCTACGTTCGTTCAAACGACACTGGAGAAATAACAGACTTCCTAAGACTTCCATAACCTTATGCTTTCAAACATTTCCTTCGTGATGAGAAGCTCCAGAAGGTCCTTATTGAATTCCTCGAATTATTCACCCATATCTCTCAGATTTGTAGTTTTGTATTATTCAAAAAAGGTCATTTCCTCTCCATCTCGGGTTATTCGGCAGATTATGGAACTGAAAAGGGACAGTCCAAGGATAAAGCATGTGAAGGGCCGGAGAGGCTGCGGCCCACAGAAGGACAATCTCGAGGAATGTTGCACGGAGTGCCGGTGTACTATGCTTCCACCGTGGGAGGCTAAGGAATGCTTCATTTCATCCTCCACAACGGATAAAGCAGGAAGGACCGGAAACCTTTCGGGAGAACGTTCCGGGAAAAAAAGGGCAGACGTAGTGCACATCATCTGCTGATTGTACGAGAATGTGACGATGGCTTCTTCTCATATAATAGCGAATACCCTCATAATCGAGCGGATTAAAGTAATCTGATGAGCCTCATCCCTTAATCGAAGTAGAAGCTTCTTTATCAGGCATTCCAAATAGTGGCGAAGGGTCGAAGAAAATAAGCCTTCATGTTTGCAACAGGGAGTTGTTATAGGTAACAACACAAATTTTCAAAGAATAACATCTAAGTTTGCCTTTGCTCAGACCTGGGCACTTGTTATTATATAAGTTTGGAATGCTTCTGTACTAAACAGGTTTATTAGTGGCAAACAGCTATTTCGCTTGACGTTCAGACAAATTCGTACCTCAAGCGAGTGAAAGCGTTTCGAAAGTTCCAGAGGCTACTATCACACTTGACACAGACACCTCTTAACTATTTGCAATTCGGACCAATAAACTTCAAACCAGGTGAGAATACCAACAAGCCACTGACGTCAATTTCTTCAACACCGAGCTCTTGCTCAACTTCGGAAGAGCAACTGAGACCGTACTGTTGCCATGCTCCACTGATTGGGCCTGAAACCAGGCGTATCGTTTCACAATATCAAAACTCACGCAATGGGATGTAAGGCGATAGATTACCAGTTATGATAATACATTCATAGTTGCTATTCATACTTGGGTTTTGGCTCCTGTTTCCCAATATGGTCCCCGTATGCCCTAAACGTGCATTTCTCGTCAAAGTCGCAATCAGCGCTATTTATTCAGAAATCGCCTCGATGAACCATTTTTGATGTCTTGCATATTATGCTGTATTGGAGGAACTGGGAAACAATTTTGAGTTTCCCTAAAAGAACACTTGACAAGTAAACGGAAGAGTAGCATGGTTGAACGGCTTAGTAAACACCGACAGGAAAGCCCTGCCAACTAAGTGTGACGTGGAAAGCGCGATTTAGTTTACTAGAACAATATAGGTCAATCGTAGAAGTCTCTGGTTGATGCTCCACTGATACCAAGTAGGCCTTGACATCACGTGCATCATTTCTCGCTATCATAGCTCACGCAGTGGGACATGAAGCCTGGCTGAACGGAAAGCCTCTCTTCCTCCATCACCCCGAAGTTGAACAAGCACTCGGTGATGGTGGGATGGGAGTGGGGGAGCTTGTTGCTGGTTTTCCAACCATGCTTGAAATTCTTTAATCCAGCTTTGAATTAGTCAACGTTTGTCTGCATTAAGCGTGAGCGGTAACACTGAAAACCTTTCGAATAGCTTTCAAATGTTGGAGAAAGACGAACTTGTTGTGAGGCGAAGTGAGTGTTCCATCATTGCTGAAAGTGTTTCGCACAAAAACATTTATTACTTCTGGAAATTAATTTCTTTGAAGACCTACTGGTATAGACTGATCTAACATCACAGCTCAATCAAATTCCTTAATGCACACAAGCATGTATGGAAATCTTCTAGATCATGTCAATCATAGCGACATCCGAAATCCTACAAAAAGAAGCAGGGAACAGATGTGACAGCTTGTACTTCCTGAAATTAATTTGGGAAATGATATGCGATGTATGTTCACGGTATTATCGATGATCTCTTTCAAAAAATTGCCAGTAATGTTATTAGCTTCGACAACTAATATAACTAACAGTCCACGTGAGCAAGGGGACGATAAATGGAATATATCAAGGAAATCGGTCTTCGGAAACTACTCCATTCCATTCGTCAGTAGAAATAGTCTGGGAATGATCTAGAGGTGTAAACCACTTGGTTTGCATATTGTTTGGCAGGACCAAATAATTCGACTTCATTAATTTCTCTTCATGACCAAAATCCGAGTAAAGCAGTAGCTCAAGCCCCTTCGTGACTGCTTTTTTCATTATCAAAGCCACCAATACACATAATCTCCTCGTCTCGAAGTATTTTTTCAGAAACTCGAGTTACGATGCGTAGGGAGGCCCCTAAATCAACGGTGTAATTGGCAAAGGGGAACACATGCATTAGGATTATGGATAGTTCTTGGGACATGTGAAGAGTGACTGCATTGTAGGCGAGGTGGAAGACCACAGAAATCAATTTCCCGAGCTTTAATTTGCCTCGGAAATCGTTCTCGGAATGGGTGGAAAAACGCTTATGACTTGTAAATCAAGCTATTAGGTTAACTGCTCTCTCAAGGGTACTAAACAAATATTCATATAAAACCCTTATCAAGGCTGCCTGTCCTAGTTTCTATATCATGTCTTTCTTAGATCATCCTAATCTCCTCCCGATTTACATGGTAAGCATATTAACTATAGAGGAACGGCGCGAAAGTCCGAAGAGTTACCGAGAAACATTACGAGTTGGATGTTACTTAATCTTTAAACAGTCCACGAATCAAAAAGGGGGGCTATGCCAAAACCTTTGGTAACGGCATTCGGCTGTTTTGTTTAATAGAAGGCAGTGTTGCGAATTCCATTGCGTGATCTGAACTCTCTCATTCCGGGCAAGTAAAATTAAAACGGCTCGGAGGCAGGAGCATTTACGCAAATGTGTGTAACTGTGAAATATAATATGTGTAATTTATTAATAAGTGTAAGTCGACACATCAAAAACAGGTCTCAGCTGTCTTGCTAGGTCCCGTTGTTTCCAACTTGAGGTGCGAAGGAAAAGAAACTTTGGCACGGCCTACCTAGGCCGCTGCGCGCTCTGATTTTGAGCCGGTAACGGCAAAGCCAAAGCCCAGAAAGTTGCTGAACTTCTTGATTCTCCATGTTCGCGACAACGCTATACGTTGCTTCTTTTACTTAGTACAGCATGTTTTTAGTAGTGTACGCGATTCCATTATGTACATACCCTATGCATCGCATCCGCTCTCCTCAAGCTTTTTTGACAGCTACCACAAGCTGCGACCTGGTCCTCTGGTATAGGTAACCCAAATGAGAGCACGAGCCACGGTCAATCCCCAGGATTTTGTATTTTCTGCACTTTTTGCCCTTGATAAGAGCTTGTTTTTCGATCGCTTGTGATTAGCCAAGCTTTCTGATTCTCTTAAGAGATATCCGGGTCAAATCTCCAGAGAGCTCGTTGCTAGGGTTCCGCTCGATCATTACTGATGCTTAACGCTAGAAAAACATGCGCTTACAGGAACATCAAATGGATACCTTTACCAACAGAGGGATGCTAGAAAAGAAATCTTTCGTTAGACAGAAATATCCGCCAGTGGAGCAGTTCCTAAGCCACAGATAATTTTTTTTTCATGTGAACCAACTATGTGACACAGTTTTGATCCGTGAAATGAACCTTAACCGCTTTGCAAAAATCAATTCATCTAGTAATAACTACGATGTAACTCAGTATCACATGCATGCAAACGATAGCGTGTTTCTTAAGAAATTCAGCATCCAACAAATCCTTCTTTTCTATGATAATCTCACAATGCTATCGATAACTAATCGTCAGGAATATCATCGTGGTTCCATTCCGCCATGACATTTCTGAACGGATAATCCTTTTCCGTCCCACATCTACACACTGACTGATCCAAAGCCTGCCCGCTTAGCTACTCTCAATAGGCGACTGATAAACTCCTCGTCGCCATCGTAACAGTGTGCCAGGGAATCCCGTACTTTATCCCATGCACCCTGACAATTCAGTACTCAGCTGTTCATTGCTTGAACGACGGTTCACATGCTTAAGTGTTCTCTTTGATAGGCAACAGTCAACTGACAATTACATGAAGGATTCATGTTTGATCCGCTTTCTCAGAAGTAATTAGAGCGGAAATCGAAAGCACAGAAGTCTAATTGTGACCTTCGAGGGCACGAAGAAAAGGCTTGTTGAATGAGCACTCCTTGATGAATCGCTAAACCTTTTCCTCTGAAAATTCGATGTTTCTCAATGTTCTCGCATCTTCGCCTAAGGATACTGTTCTTGTGAAGCACACAACAGTTCTACTTCAAACGATATTATTACGCTGAGCCCTCAATCGAATCTGGACCAATATACAAGCGTGTCCGTCCAGTTTTCATCAAGTGATTACTACATATAATAGGACAACCACTCAGCTGTGAAATAACTCAAAGTAGAAAAACTTTTTTCAGAACTTCCCTACTTCGAAAAAGAATCTCTCTTCTTTTGTGGTTTTTTTCAAGTTGTTTTTCTCGAGTGATCTGTTTCTTTTCAGTAACCAGGGCATTTTACGCATGCAGTACCTTATGAACCTAGTTGAAAGGCCTAAGTAGGGTAAAAAAGATTCTGATATGCACACAGCTTCTGCATTATGACAATACAAATTGTAAAATGAGATTTTCTATGTCAGTGAATTTGCCCTTTTTCCGCTTATCGATCAGTTGTACTAGTCCCTCATTAGTCGAACAACAGTTACCTTACATTTTGTTTTTTCCTACTCTCCACTCAAGTACTTTTTCCTTCTGCTCCCTCATCTCCGTGATTCGGCCTATAATGAAAAACTCCTCTGTTAAAGAAGTTGAATTAGAGATTGGTAAACAACCGTAATTAAATTTCGGTTGTTTACTGCAATCATTAATTATATGGCAGTGATTGAAATGTAAGTTAATGGTTTCAGAACCCTCGTGGCCGCAATGATTGATATACCTCCTCATTCAGCTATCGCTCCTCATCGAGGCTTCAATAACAAAGCTCGTGAGGTGCTCATTGGAGGCTCTGACATCCACCTGAACGGTAATCCTATTGCTTACACCAGTTGTTATGTACATTAGAAAAAGGCTGAACGCATTCGAATATGTGTTTTGGCCGATTACAGTATTCCCTTTTTTTACGGATTAAATAGCACAACCTGTCTAACAAAGGCGGGCTAAGGCGTATGCTCGGCATAAATGAACCTTTCGGCACCCTCGATCTGCCTCAAGCAATGGTAAGGGATTGAAAATGAAAGCTTGTAAGGGATTGTTGTCAGTGGCAAAACAGATCATTCCAAGATTTGAACGATTATTGGCTTCCCAAACAGATCGCACAAGGACGAACATATTCACCTCAAGCAGACAGCAAGCCCTACATATCCCACGGGCTTCTGGTACCCTTGTGACACCCGTGCTCAATGATCTCTTTTATACTGTGGTTGTGGTAACACAATTTTTGATCATTACAAGTTCAATAACTCCCTTTTGCTTGATTCAGATCGAAAACGAGCTTCTGATTACTGGAACATTACTAGGGATACAAGCGAGTTGGGAAAAAGTCATCACATTTGAGGTGGAAGGCGTGGGCAGAAAGTACAATTATTCTATCTGAACCAGTTTTTATATTACTCGAATGATCTATAGAGGCATATCGTTCATGCGAACAGCTCATTAGCGACATATAGAAGCGTCCTTGTATTCAACGTTTTCACGTTGAAACGGTTAAGTCGTCGTTGTTTGTGAGCAGCCAACGGCCGTTGACTTGGCAACACGGCATATGAGGTGACATCCTCTTCAAATTTTAGTTGCTACAAATCCTCACTACTATCTTTCATGGCGATTGGACTTACACTAATTCATTGATTACTAACTAGTCTTTCAATCATATCATCTACTGTTTCTGAATCCCGTTTTGAAGGGGCACATGCATATAGACCGTGTTGCGTTGAATTTGCTTTCATAAAGCAACTTTGCTTTCTGTCACTAACAGAAAAGTGTAATTGAGGTTAACCTCATCACTATTACCGTACTCCATTATAAGCATCCCTTTTTCAAGAACTCGCAATTATTTTTTTCTACCTGCAAACTAAGCGGATTCAAGGAACCAAAGTTAAGGTGACGGAAAGGCAATCGTCATGGCGATTCCCCAAAAAGCACTCTTCTCAGAATAAGAAACTCATTGAAATCGATAATGCTCAACTACTTCGAATAGGCTTCCTCAGCCGCATCTTTCTGTACATTTGTGTTCCGTGTAGTTCATTCCTAATTGCGTACCCTCAGCGAAACCCGAGCAGAAAATTCCGGCTTCACGCACACCACCTACTGACTCACCGGTGATGAGGTTGTTGATGGAGTGCCTAACTCGACCCACTCGGCAGTGAACTGTTTGGAACGGGCGAAAAACCTTATGGAGTCGTTCACGTCGCATGACATGTCGTGAATGTTTAGCAGAACCTTCATGTTACCATGAACAACCTAGGACAACGTCGCTTTGTGTGGTCCGCCGCTCTCAGTGACAGTCCTGCTAAGCGTGAGGGTTCGTTGTTTATTCGGCACCCAGTAAGTAGACATTAACAGACCTCACCAACAATCCCTGTGCAGCCGTCCATTCGCTCATCAAAGCATGATCCTCCCTTTGAATTTCTTTTTGCCATCAAAATGAATAATAAATTGATTCCGCAGCATTTGAGCTTCAGCGATGGCCAACAAATCGTCGAGCGATTTCGATCTTCGACGGAAATTAGCAGCTGGTTTAATGCACTCGAAAAGTCCACCAGCAACGCCAAGCTCACCGAAGACACCGAATTCCTCGTCTTCCTGCCATGAGCAACGTGAGTTCTGAACTTGGTATAACAATTAAAGTTTTGAGCGAGCCCTGAGGATCACTTTACGTTCTGAAAACGGTGAGATGAGAGGTTTTTTTTATGAATTATAGTCGTCCTATATTATTCGGAATAATTTGTAGGCGCTAGCTCACTACTATAGCTCCGTGCCATTTGAGTCTCACTAAGCACTATTTCTGTTGTAGTCGCTGTATAAAAACCTGCATGATGAGATCTGACATATACTTCTGTCAAATTCGCTGTTAGTTCTACTGCTGTAAACTAATTGTAGCTCGTGACTGATTTCAAACTGGCTTCTTTTCATTTCATGGAGCTTTAATCTGTAGGGCTAGATAGCTAAATAATATTTGTAACTTGGATTGGATAATAAGCTTTCTTTGACCATCCCTTGCAGAAGCCAAGCGGGGCCGGTATCTTCTCCCTGAAAACGGCGCCGTGCTCGCCGCAATCGATCGCGCGCAGTCGCGCGATTTGAAGGGAAAGGTTTGAATTCCCAATGCAAGTATAGGGTAGCCCACCTTTACCGCTTGCCGTGGGAATTCGTGGGAAATTTCGATACTCAAGCACTTGTGAGCATTTGTGTGTCACTCCACATTTGTACTGGGTATGGAATATTGGGTCTTTCTTCCGCTTCTGTTTTTAGAATTCCGCTCACGATATCAATGACAATGTTCACTAGAACTTTCCTTTGTTAGGCTCATTTTACTTATGGGCTTTGAGCACCACGCCCATAGAGACCTCAAAGTTAAGAAGAGGCTTTGAGTATTTCGTTGAGGAGTGAGTAATTGAGTGACGACCGAGTCGCCGGACTCCCCTCTCCCTCTTTCTTCGGGTTGAGCACATGCCCCTACGGCCGCTTAAGCGTCAAGAGGTCAAGGCGGAGGAAGGGGGGGGGGGGCAGGAGTAAGTTGAACGAAACTGATCGCTTCTTTTTGAACTAGGATATTTAAGCGTTTTCCACATAACATTAAGATAATGTTCGTTTTCATTGTCTTATTTGTGTATACCATTTTCAGCGCTATTCGATTCAATTGGAGAGAGGCCGATGGTAAAACGTCACAAGCACTTAGAACAAATTGGCAAAACGAAATCATGTAGTGATATAAAACACATGGAAAGGCGCTTGATGAGGACATATCAGGAGGAGAACATCATAAAAATGCCTAGGTGGGAGTTTTAGAGCTTGAACTCTTTAAATTCATCCTGTGGTCTATATTGCTCTTGGAATTTAAGGATCACAGTCAGATGGGGGTCAGTTAGAGGGTAAGTAAGCCTGGTAGCATTTGTGTTCGTTGCCAACTTCACCCTAACTGTGTTCAAAACCCTAATCTTATAATGAAATAACACTTTACATGACAAAGGGACTATTCCTTCTGTCTAGCACCTCAACCAGAGGGGTGTTGGGGAAATGGTGCGAACCCCTCTGCACCCTCTGGGTTGATATGTACAGTAGCGCTCAAAAGTATTCGGCCAACTTTAACTTGCCGTAACTTTTTTCCCAGTGGAGCAAATCGCATGAGATTTTGATATGTTCAACTGAAACATATTTCGCACTACCCAACACTACTTGACTGCAAAACAGCCATATCCACATACTAATTGGGGGGCGTTGGCAGACTGTGCTGAAAGCAAGTTTGTGACGTCTGCAGTTATTCCGACCTTGTGTACGTTTTTCTTCTCTTCTGGGTTCGACATTAGTGCTCGTACACTTAGGGAATGGCAAAAAGGAAAGGACTCCTAGAAGGACCACCTTTCGTATTTTCAGTTGATTTTTTGTTCAGGCCCTTTTGGATATCTGGAACATGATCAGATTACAGGTTAATTGTGGTAAGTGTTCACACTCCACCTATGCTACACATATTGAAATTTCGCTTGATCAGATCCAGTAGGAAAGGAGTTATGACTGAAAATTATAACTGAAGAAGCATTTCGCCGAATACTTTTGAGCGCTACTGTATGTAAAGCAAAAAATACAACCACTGTTGTTTGGTAGCTGAATACAACTTGCCAATCTCATAAGCTCATTTCTAACACAGTATTCCGAAGATTCGATGGGATTCTGTCCTGATTAGTTCGATTATGAATGCATAGCTACGTCCGTACGCATGAGTAGATAAGTGGTAAATGTTTCCGGCTTCAGAACCAAGCTATCAGCTCATTTAATAGGAGAGTCAAGCAAAACACACTAGTCATCATTAGAAAAGTCATACATTTTGTTGTGTTGGACCAATCTGGCTTGAAAAAAAGAAAAAGGGAATACTATTAACGCTAACTGCAGTCAGCATAAATGCATGTTGCTGCAAAGTTGACAAATTACAGCTTGTAAGAGGGCTACCCTGTGATTACGAAGGCGGTGCTGGTTAGTTGAGGTGTGGTTACTAAGCTTTTGTTCTTCGTGAGTTTGTTTCCGAAATAACGCAAACTGAAAAGCTCAAAAGCTCTCTTATATCTGGAAAAAACATGGGAGAAATGACTCCCATTACATTTGACTTTCAGCATGGACTCAGAACTCATCAATGTCGACGTGAACAGCGACCGATCGTTACTGGATGTGGACGAAATTGTGAAGGTAACCTGTGAAAAACTTTATTTTATCCACATATATTCACAAACTTGCAAGCTAGAATTCTATGAAGTTACAATACCCGCCATGATAAGCCAGAATCCAGAGAAATGCAAACTAGCCTCTTTCAGGTTTTTTGTTGGGACTTGGTACAAAGCTTAGTTTTTTAGAGGTTGGCTGTTCTTAAGGACACTGCTTTTTGAGCTCCACAAGGCTGCACTTTGAGATTCTGAAAAAAACTGCACTGGACGGATTTATAACAAAAAAAAGGAGATCACACTTTTTCTCGTGAATTCGAATTTACCTACGTGCCTTTTGTCTCTCTTCCTGATTTTAGCTTTGTTCTAAAAATATCCCCAGAATATCTCAGAAGGTTGTCGATTTATGGACAAATCTTCAGGCTCCGACGGGACTCGAATCCGTACCTGTGCCCGGAAAGCACATGTACGGGTTCGAGTCCCGCCCGAGACAGAAGTTTTGTCCATAAATCGTCAACCTTATGAGACTTTCGGAACCCGCACTGCTGCGAATTAACAGCAGTTAACAAAAACATCAAGTCAAAACAAGTTATCCATAGAATCGTAATCGAATAGTGATAGAGGTCTTCTGTGGAATGGCCTCTGTAGCTTATCCTCCCACGATTAGACTAGAGTAGATAAAATTGGGCTGAGGAGTAACCGAAAGTGGAGCACCGAGGTTTCGGTTATACTTGCAAAATTCAGAGAATCCATCTGCGCGTACGCTTTTTTATATTTAGGGAAGAATTATAAAGTTCGAGAATGATATTCACCTCATTCAGAGACGTGCATACGAAGTATCTGAAGATCAGAAGAAGAAAGAAGTGACATCATGGCTCAATAAACATTCTTAATACGGATGAACTGTATCAGATATACAAAGTCACTGTATTTTACTTGGCTATATGGCGTAGTCCATTCAGTTTTCAAGAGTACATCGACAGAGGCGTTGACTGTAGCGGTACCGGATGGTAAATTACAGTAACAACCGCCTCGAATCATCGTCAAGCGATCGGTGATTATAAACGCTTCTGTTGGTATTCTATTTGTTCTGAACGGGCTTCATGTGAGAAGCTGTTTTGCTCTAACTTCGACAACCAAAAGCCACGGTCAATAAAGCTATTCGACATTGTAAAATATTGATTGCAATAAATAGTTTTTCCTCGAGTTTTTTTTATTGCTGATTATTGCCTCTTGCTGACTTTTTTTTGAAGCTGCGAAAATCCCCTGAAACATTTCTTATCCAGCAGTAATGAGGAAAGAGCATTTTGGGTCCGTCATTACTTTCTTTCAGTCGTTCTTCGAAACATTGAATTCTGCTCTGCATTTAAGCTTATTGCCAAATTCTGACCATTGTCTATATACCTTGAAGAATACATACTGTATGACCACCTTGACTGCTAAGAAATTTTGAACAGAGGTTTCAATACGATGGAGCGGTCAGTATAGGAGATATTCCTGGAGCTGAATTTTTAGCTAATCGCAGCTCTAAAGACAGACCCACCGTTAAGGGACCAAACCACATCATTCTCCCTTATCTCCTTCTCATCCTCAAACAAGGCTTAAAACCCAACCTTCAAGCATATTGTTAAATCGCATCAATATTCGCTTGTCTTCCAAGCAAAGTGCCAGTTGACCCGTTACCTTGGCCAGAAAGGATTGAAGGCGAGCCACCATATTCCGTACAATCAGACTCGTTTCTGCATGTTTATGACGACTCGTGGGGAAATGGAAGAACTCTATTTATTCTATGCGTGAGCATTTCTGTGTATTTTTTGCTGGGTTTTCGATGATGTGTTGCTGATTTTACCGTATATTCGCCTACTGGCCACCTTCAAAAGCCTAGAAACCTTTTGGAACCGACCAGTTCCCACTCACACCAACCACACCAACCAAGTCGAATTGAAAACTTGGTTTGCGAAATCATTGTTGGCGGTTTGTTGTTCTCATTCCACCAGCTTCAAGAGCTTGGTCAACTTCAAAGACAGTAGTGCAAGAGATTGGAGGCTCGTGCACTGACAGCCGGATGTGCTAACACATTAGCCTCTTCGTCGACGTACACGCCTAAGGCGGGCGATCGTTCAAGAGCTTTGAAAACTGTAGAGGTTGCACGATTCTCACCGGGACCAACACGTTGCAGGCAGGCACCTTGCTGTAGCCAGCTGTATGCAATGGCGCGCCCATTTTGACAGCTAACCCAAACACCCCTTCCACGCAACTATCGTCCCATTGTGGCTCAATCTCTAATACTACTTCTTTTCCAAAGCCTTATGCAACTTTCGATACACTGACCTTCGTGCCTTTTTCGTTATTCTGGTCTATCACTTTCATTATACGTCTAAAACCAGGCACCCTAAAACTATCGTGAACTAAGTCTTCAAATGGTGTAGTAGAAATGGGACTACAGGTTTCAGAATAAGCTAATATCGTCAAAACTTGCCTATATTGTTGACCTTAATGTTAGGATCAGATTTCATCAAGTACTTTTTGAAAAGCCCTGGAAAGGAAAGGAATGTGGGTTTCTGTCAGATCATAAAATGAAGTAGATCATAAAATACCTGTTAGGCCAAGGGAAACAACTCCCTTTTTGCATTTACACTACAGTTCCAACAGCTTTTTTCCTAGCTAAGAATTGACAAACACACCTTCATTTCCTTTGAACCGCAAGAGCTGGAACTTGAACGCGTTCGAACGTGACAGGTTCAGACGCGACGGCAGGTCATCGATGCAGGTTCATTCTGGTCTCGTCCGCGACATTGACTGGTCTGTTTTGTTGTGACATCAGAACCCGATCTTTTTTTGAATTCATCGTGTGATTCCTATTTTCTTGCTCATTCGATAAGCTACCGTAGTATTTATCATGATTTACGTTTTAGCTGTAATTACTTTAACGTTACTGTGATGTAAGCACAGCCGAAGTCAAAGAGTCACTGACTAATTGTATGGTTTGGTAACATCATGTCTATGTCTATCCGTGTCATGCGCTCATTAAAAAAGCGCTTCTTGTCAGCGGAATAAAAGGAAACGTTAGATTTTTCAATTCTCCCTTCCCCCCGAAAACGGTAGCTGCGTGACTGGCGGTTGGCGGGGGGCGGCACTTGTTTCCGACCAATGCGAGCAGCTGCGAGGCGGTCGCATGCTAAAGCCTTGGAGCGATGCTCTCTTTTTTTCGTTTTTATCTTTTTTTTGCATTGGCTTTTGGCATTTTATGAAGCCCTAAAGTATGGTGAATTTCGTCTTCCTTTCTTTGTTTTCCAAGAAGATCACAGCTTCGCTTCTTCCGATAAGAAAGAGATTGTCTGTCATCCCACGCTGTCGCCATTCCATAAGACTTCATACTTCTCATCGAGTTATGTATGAGAAGTCACTCGTTTGGTATTCTGTAAATGAGCTTTACTCACAGTTCGACTTCAGCCCAAACCAGACAACCGCTCCACGTTATTTCTTCGATACAGCTATACCCATTTTACAGCTTTAAAGTTTATTCACTTCGATAGGGATGCAGAGATCCTTGAACACCTTTATTGACCTGTCAACTATTTGCACTTGACACTACAATTTTTCACCTATTCGCAGAATTACTTCAAGTAAGTGGTAACGCAACATGATGATCTTGTGGTTTTCCCCCCAGGTCTATAGGGCAGTTAAAATGGATGTTTCTTTTTTCTGTAATCAATTAACAGGAATCAGCCAGCATTTGAGCAAGAACGTTGGGGAAAAATTGTTCCTGAATAGATCAGCGGTGTAGAAAGCACAGCCTTCGCTGCAACTCTGTAGTTCTCATTCCCGAGTTTAGGCGAAGTTTTTTTGTCTTAATCGTTCTGTGTTATCCACTCAGTTAATCCTCAAAGTATGCAAGAGAAAAAACAGTAGTACCCTTGACGAATACGGAACTTGTAGTGATTTTTATGAATAGCGTAGCGCAAGCGGCCATGGTGTAACTCTAGCTGGCATCACATCAATCCCATTGTTGTTTGTTTACGGTCACTCTTCCATAACCGCGTGTTCATGCATTAACACCACTAACACTGTTTACTCTTACAGTAACGTTACTAATATCAAGCTAATTAACAAGGCTACTTGAATAGCTGCTTTCAGACTTCAACGACGCAACCGACGAGCGCGCCTGCGAGCACGCGTCAGCCCGACGGTGGCGCTGGCCACTTGTTGACGACACTGTCGCGTGATCCATTAGCGTCCATTGTAGCCAACACATAGACACCAACACCGTCGGTCGGACGCGCACTCTTCGGTTGTGCCATTGTAGTTTGAAAGCAGGCAATCACTTATTTTCAGTAAGAAAATGGCAGCTTTCTGCAGACGTCTCGCTGTTGTCGTCCACAAGGACCATCTTTTCTCAGGTAATACTTTTTTTTCAAAAAAGAGTAGTTAAGTAATTTTTTGATAGGTAAAGTTAAAGCATTACGTTGGCTATAAAGCCACTAGTGATGGAATAGATGATAATTCGCTTGAGAAGAATTTGTAGACATATGCAGTCAAACGCTTACCGGCTTGTACCAGCACGGCCAGCCGTAAGAGATCTTATGATCGGAGAATCATGAATTTGTAAGAGAGAGAGAGGGGGGGGGGGGGGGGAGGGGGGAGGGGTAGTCGGAGTAATGGCTTACATTTTCTTTTGTTTTTTTCTTTTCCGCATTTATTATAATTTGCTACAAATAACCAGGATAATTGCAGGGAATGGCTCGTACTTGGACGTTTTTGAAATGGTCGAACACAAGTTAATGTGCTCGATTCATCTACCGCAAGCAGTTGAGATACGTCAACTTTTCTCCGTAGCTGGTAAGTGTACTCGCACAGCGCTGTTCGGCGAAAGACCGCAATTTTTTCTTTATGAAGTTTGTTGGTAGATTCACTGCGTAAGTATTGAACAAGAGAGCGGAATTGGTTGTTAGGTGAGACGGTAGCAGTCTACCAGCCAGAAGTCGAGGTATGGTCAGCTGTCATGTCGGGATGAATTACCGTCGTTGGACTGGCTTCCTTTTAATGCATTTTTTATTTGTTGTATTCATTTAGAATAACGCTTTTCTTGTCGGCAATACGCTCGTACTTGGTTGCGCCCTTCACGGATATAACAGTGTGGGCCTGCCTAACCCCACTTACCCGGTATAGGCCGCCCCAACATGAAACACACAAGATAGCCTGTTTCTCAGTTCACGTAAGCTGTGAGGTGAAGACTAGTCGTTTTAAGGTAAAGCCACTCTCTGGTTACTCAATTTAGCATTTAGCCAAGCATCAAACGTATTTGCGCCACTGAAACTTTCCTGCTGCGTCAAGTTAGAATGTTAATACGCTAATCTAAAGTTCAGAACATTTTTTCTATTAACTGAATATGATTTTCATAGAACGTGTAGCACTGGGCGCTGTGAACAATACAGTAACCATTGGATGAGGTATTTGGTCGCAGGCATTCTGGCCGGGACCTACTCTATGATCACAAAATGGGCATGCTTCGAGCATTTGTTGATTTCTCAAATCTAAGGAAAGGAACTTCAGAAACACTTATAATTTTATTGTACGTCTACCGAGATCCTTTTTAGACGGCATAAATGCACAAGAATGGACAACATTAAAATTACGTTACGGTACAATTGACGACTGTAAGTTTATCGTATTTGAATATTGCCTGTGTTGATTTGCTCCTAAAACGAAGCAAATAGTCAGCCGCTCTCTGACATTGCATGTGGCCGCTCCTATTGTGTTATGCTACAGTGTTTCGTGACAAAAAAAAAAACCGGACGAGTTTTCCTAACAATGCATGTGATAGCTTGCCTAGTATAGAGCTGCCCGTGGACGTTCCGTGGTTTACACCAGTCGTGTCTCTTCCCAAGAGTGTTTTCAGAGGGCATCGTTTTGCTTGGACATCACTGTCTTCTCTTCGTTACCGATGAGCGAATTTTCTCTGCCCAACAAGTGCATGGCGTGTCGGCGTACTCGTTCGATGTGGATCCGTGGTGTGTCCAGATGTTACCCGATGACTGTGTATGTTCTATGCATGCATTCTTTCGGTACCCGAGGTTTACACAGCCCTATCTCTTCCATTTCAGATGGCTGTCCTATATAGCGATTGGAAGATAACGCTCCACAGAATTTTGTTCGTTCCAGGACAACCGATCATGACGGCTCTTCTCGGGACCCAATCGCTGTCCTTCCAGGACATAATGTAAAGCAACATTGTGCAGAATGCGATTTTCCAATTAGGAAGCCCAGTTTCCCTTTGAAATTCATTGAAATTGAAGTAACATTTATAGGGAAATGCGAAAACACAAATAGATTGAATTACTCCGTTATCTGTGGATCCACTTTCGCAAGACTTCTTTCGCACTTTGTTACTTTTTATTATTCCGACGCCTATCTCAGAACGTCAGCTTACATAAGAGGCAACTCATGGAGCACACTGGTTACCATCATTGGAACGAAGAGCGGAATCATTGCAATTCATGCACCGAAAAATGGTCCACTCTGTAGTGGAATGTTACAGGGAGCGACGGTCAGTTACGCAGTGATGTACCGTGGCCGGGGAACGTCCGTTGCACGCGTCCATCGGAAGTAGGTCACCCCGCCCCCTTCGCTTGCGGCACGCCTGGTTGAGGTCTCGGGCTGACCCGCCGCATGCGACGGCTGCGGCGTGACCTAGTTCCGACGAACGCGCGCAACGAAGCGCACCCAATTAGGGGTTGGCAAGTTCACTACTTCATTCCAGAATCGTGTAAATGATATCGATGTCTTTGATGGCATCGTATGTGCTGTTACTAGCGATAAACAGATCTGTTTTTGGGATGACACCCCTTTGGAATACGCGCTGGTGGATTCGTACCATTGGTAAGTCTTTAATGCATAGTATCTCTACAGTATGATCTGTTTTTCTAACGAAGGAGGAAAAGTCCCTTATTTCAACCGATCTCTTCTTTCTATTGCTCTCAAAACTATCGAAAGGTCAATCATTTTGATTTTATTGATTCCTCTGCTTGAACCCGGTGTGTTCTTCTACAAGCTAGGTGA
Source organism: Haemonchus contortus (assembly GCA_000469685.2). Lineage (NCBI taxonomy): Eukaryota > Metazoa > Nematoda > Chromadorea > Rhabditida > Trichostrongylidae > Haemonchus > Haemonchus contortus. The sequence goes on along the minus strand of LS997567.1, from coordinate 1,617,729 downwards.
TGCAGCTCACTAGTTCCTTTGGATTTCTATATATATCGCATATATCAGGAATTACAACATGATAGCTACTTCGTATGGGCACTCGAAGAAGATTCGCCTCGTCTGCCATGATAGTGAGAACTTCTACTATACCATCGGCGATGATGACGTGGGTCAGATACAAATATTTTTCTTTCATTCAAATATCCCTGTAAATTGGAAATGGGTCAAAGTTAACGGCTTTTGTTTATTCGTTCACCCGAACTTGTTCTGGTCTCTGCGCACTGCCTTTGACCACCCGCGAATATGTTGTGACTATCGATCATGACCTCCTTTGGTCCGCAGCAGTACTTCTGACGTTCTTCAATTTCTCTTACAAAACTCCGAACATGATGACTAACTGAAAGTTTGATCGATCTATATTTATATGATCAAAGCTAACTGAATTTCATGAATTCAGCAGCTTCGTGTGTGGCTCTTTGAAGATGGAAGGCCAAATCTCAAAAATGAACGTGATATCAAAGCCGGTCGAGCTCTTGCCATACTTATCCATGAAGACACGCTGGTACAGTACACTGCGACGTTCATTTTTTCATTTTTTTCCAAAACAACTATTCAGTACATCTGTTACGATTCTTGTGCTTTGGTTTACTTCAAAATCGCGGATTTGCGAATGCGACATGAGAGATGGAGGACGATACCGAATATTCATTCCTTTGCTCGAATAGGGACTGACCTCTTTGCAGTCAGCGCGAAGTTCTCGTACGTGTACACCATCAACCAAGGATTTTGACAAGTATATTCCAGTCAGTTTCAGAACGGATGACGATGGCGACGTGTACCAGTATGTAAAAAGAAGTCCGACTTTCATTGTCGATCAAAACTTTATGGCTCATGTTGGAGATCATGCGTGCAAGTTCTATATGAATGAAAGTGAGTTTTTTTTTCAAAGTACTCAGTAACTCGATAGCCAGTAAGTGCTAGATAACCATACTGGTATAACACAGCCGAACGACCATGGGCGAAAGACTGCGGTTCTGAAATGCGGGAAGGAGCCTTGTTTTCCGTGGTAGAGCATGGGAACGGCATTCACGTCCCCTCTCCTACCCCCTCTTGCTAATGATTTTGATCGGGATTGATTTTCTCATCTTCAAATCACTCTTGCACTTTCTAGTCATCCTATTAAGGGGCCATGACCCTGATATTCCTGGAAATCCGTTTGATTTCTTATATCCAATTCCACGGTTCCGACAATTTTACCAACTGACGACCATCTCTCAGCTCAGAAACTCATATTCATATCGACTTTTGGAAATAATGAGATTTTTTCGAAGTGAAGGTTCTTTCTAGAATGGCTCAAGTGGACATTCAAGGAAAAAGTAGCTTCGGTGACGATGTTTGGAAAATGCGCACTGATATTCAAAGTTAACCACACAGCGGTAAAGGATCATCCTCTCGCAGAGTCTCTGTTTTCATTATCTTTGGTGGTGTACCCTATTTCATTAAAACTCTTTCTGCCATTCAGGACTTGCTATCGGTGGAGGGTAAAATGAATATTGGAAAAATTTCCCTCAAGAAAGCAATCAAAGAGCTTCGACTGAAAGGCCCAGTTTTCATATCCTCAATGACGATAGCCCTTGTTGGGAATAGACAGTTATACTTGATCCTTGGATCGAAGTGCGGAAACGTGTTCTTCTGTAAGTACGCCTACGGTCAGCAAGATGCCGTCTGCAAAACAATGAAGGAGGTAATATTTCGTGCATTTCCACTAACATATTGAGTAACTTTCGATGAGAACAAGTTCCTCGTTGGCGGTACTGGTAATGACCTCCATACCCATTTAACATATCCATCATCCGCGTTGTTCTGTTCTAGTCCTGGCACAGCTATAATATTTGTGACTCGGTTTGATCAAGGGTGGGTCTAACTGATGGAAAGCCTTTGAAGAGCCACCTGAATCGCGACACCATCGCACACCCCAGTAATTTTGAGGTACCTTTTTTACCTGAAAAAATGAAGTGTTGATGGAGAATAGTGCATCGATGGCGGAGAGAGAGAACATCTGCAGAATTCATGAACTTCATGGATTCTTAAAAGTAGTGAAAGTAGATGGTTGTACGAGATTACCATGGCAGAAGTGGAGTGGTAGGGGTATTCGGACGAGATTTCATTAGTTACAGTGCAAAATAGTTGACTACTTACAATTAGGCCAGAATTGTCCAAATTACCTTCCAGTGTCCCCAAGGGGCACGACTAGTTGTTTGAATTTTCACTCGTGAATGGTGCAGACTCTACAGTTCCCTATGAAACGGTCGCAACACAACACCGACCACTGATTTGTACTTTAAAGATCGCCCCGCCGAAATCGAAATTAGCAGAAAGGTGTGGGCCGGCGAGAATCAAGTGGTGGCGACTGAAGGAGAAAGAAGCGGCCGTCGTTTCCAGCATTCTGTTGCCAGCGGTAACGACTGTCGAAGAAACTTGGAAGGGAGCTGCGGAAGCGATAACCCGGGTTGCGCGGTCGAAGCTTGGCATGACCAAGCCTGGACGAAGAAAGCTCGATAAGCAAACATGGCTGTGGACGGACCATGTCAGGGATAAGGTCCGTGAGAAGAAAAAGCAGTACCACGCATTCCTTAGCGAGAGGACGGATGACAACTGGCAACGCTATCAGATAGCGAAGAAAGAGGCGAAGAAGGCCGTTGCCTCTGAGAAGGCAGCTCATTATGCCGAACTTAATAAGAAACTCGAGTCTCGGGAAGGCGAGCGGTACGTTTACCGACTCGCAAAGACCCGCAACCGGCAGACCGAGGATATAGAAAAATTCTTCGGCATAAATGACGAGAACGGACACCTCTTAACGGACCGCAGGCAAACACTGAAACGGTGGCGGGAGTACTTCGCAGACATCTCAACAATCGAATTCGCTCATCCCGCCATCCCCTGCGCTCCACCAGTACACGGTCCCGTCCAGAAGATTACCGTGAATGAGACCATTACGGCTTTGAAGAAGATGAAATCAGGCAAAGCAACTGGCCCCGACGACTTAGCAGCGGACTTGTGGAAATCGAAAGGCTGGAATCCTGCAGGATGGTTGACGGAATTCTTCAACCAGGTCGTTGCAGAGAGGAAGGTGCCTGAGAGCTGGCAACAGAGCACGACGATTCCTATCTGGAAGAAGAAGGGCAGTCCTGGGGACTGCACCTGCTACCGTCCAATTCGCTTGCTTTCGCACAGCATGAAAATCTTCGAGCGAATTGTAGACAGCCGTATCCGGGATATCGTCGAGCTGACCACTAACCAGTGTGGTTTCGTAGCTGGTTGTAGCACCATCGATGCCATACACGCCACTCGTCTTCTTCTAGAAAAGCATCGCGAGAAACGAAGACCGATACATCTCGCCTTTCTTGACTTGGAGAAGGCTTTCGACCGCGTTCCACGTGACGTCATATGGTATGCCTTACGGCAGCATGGCGTACCCGAAGAGCTCATTGAGTGGGTGCGCATCCTTTACACTAGCCCAAAGAGCCGAGTGCAAACAGCAGCGGGCACATCGACGGAATTTCCCATCTCCGTCGGAGTACACCAAGGCTCTGCGTTATCCCCACTACTTTTTGTTGTCGTCATGGATGCCATTACAAAAGACCTCCAGAAGCCGGCTCCATGGACGCTTCTTTATGCCGACGACGTGATGCTCGCCAGCGAAGACAAAAGCGAGCTCGAATCACAGGTGCAGACCTGGTCCGACCGTCTGGCTATGTTCGGGCTCAGGTTAAACGTCAAAAAGACTGAGTACTTGACCACTGATTCGAGCGAGCCAGGCTCTATCAAGATCAATGGCACTGAGCTCACACGGACAACAACCTTCAAGTACCTTGGATCGGCAATTGCGTCTGACGGCAGCCTGGGTTTTGAAACAAATTCTCGCGTGAATGCAGCGTGGTTGAAGTGGCGCTCAATGACTGGCGTACTCTGCGATAAGAACATCCCTGTGCGTCTCAAATCCAAGATCTACAGAACCGTCATCCGGCCGGTCGCAATTTACGGCGCTGAATGCTGGCCTGCAACCAAAGAGGTTGAAGCCCGTCTCAGTGTGATGGAGACCAAAATGCTGCGCTGGACAGCCGGAGTAACACGCTTAGACCGCATAAGTAATGACGCCATCAGGGAGCGATTCGGTGTAGCGCCCATTGTCGATAAAATGCGCGAAGCTCGTCTACGATGGTACGGTCATACTCTTCGCGCAAAGGACGACAGTGTCCGCAAGATCGGTCTCAACCTTGAAGTGTCCGGAAAGCGGCCTAGAGGACGTCCAAAACAGCGGTGGCTTGACACGTTGCACGAAGATCTCAAAGCGGTTAACATACACCCCGATCAAGCGTTCAATCGGGAGAAGTGGCGTCAACATATCAGAAAAGCGGACCCCGCCTACAAGCGGGACAAACGCTGAAGAATAAGAAGAAGAAGAAGAATGGTGCAGACTCTACAGAAGACTCGTCCACCTTTGGGTGTAGACGTTGACAAAGTCGGCCTCTGAGCTCTTGTTGCTCCCTATTTTGGCCGCTTTTTGACCCTGCAGCTCCCCATGTGGCACTCTTGGAAGCCTCAGGTTTGTCCTAGTTGGCAATCTTGGGATATTCTCTGTACACTGTGATATCAAAAAGGATGTTGTTAGGGCGTCCCGAAAGGATCTGCCGAAACGTTCGTGCTGGTTTAGATTTTTCTGGAATGTTTTGGAAATTTTCATAGAAACATTTCAGAAGCCTCGAGGCTTGTGTGTTCACAACATATACGGTTCCCTCTCCCTTACTGTTTAACCCTATAATTGTGCAACTGTCACCGCATATATGACATGTACTCTTTGACGAGTTCGAGTCCGGTTACTTACTCGCTCGGCTCGACCGAACATCCCAGAAAACTCCTATACTATGGCGAAGTTTCCGACAGATTTTGAACGCCATGATTTTTTCGTAGTATTGGAAATCAAAGATCGATACGATTAGCCTTTTTTCAGCTGAACAAGCACTTCTCACGGAAACCGATTAGCCATATGCATTCAGCCTTTGATGAGCTCGTGCTTTTGGGCCATAACGGGAATATAGTGTTTTGCACTTTAGGTTTGATCATTCTTCTTCTTTTACCCTTTATTTTGTGGAAACCAGTGTAATAATACCATCTAATTCAGATTTGAGCAACAATCCGATCAAATTAGTAACAAGTCGTCCAATATGCCCCTGGCTCAAAGGATTTAGGCCATGTTGTTTTACACCGGATGTCATCTATGTGTTGGGTTTCCGTGGGGTAAGCGCACACAGTGACTATGGTCAATTTCAGCTATTCGCAAGTTCATTGCCCGTCCTTGAATTCATTCCAAGTTCTATTTTTTGGTTGGCTAGGCTATGCTTTGGGGGTTGTCTATGATACCAAAACGTTCCGGTGTATGGTGGGGCAGCATATGACAGTTAGTCATTTCTCTAAAGTCAAAACAGGGGACCATAAGCTACGCATGTGAAATGTTGGCACTACGATGCCTCGCTACGGTGGAGCTTATCCGGTATCTTCTCCCCGAAAACGACGCCACGCTCGCAGCAGCCGATCGCGCGCGGTCGCGCGCCATGAAGGAGGAGATATGAATTCTCAGTAGAAGGGTAGGGTTGCCGCCCCAGTGGAGTAGGTATCGGCGCCTTTACTCTGTGGATTTCTGGTTTACCTGGGCGTCTTTGCCCCGAGTTGATCCCTCTTCTCCATCGTGAGATTGATGCACGCCTGCCACAAGTACTCGGATGTGAAACTTTTTCTGAACGGGATGCTCTCTCGTGGTACCCGGGCCTCTCATAGAAGTGAATGGCTGCTTTCTTAGTTCACGATTTGGCCCTCGAGCGACCGACCGACCGATCGATCGAGCGGCCGGGACCGGCGCTTGCCTCTCGTTTACAGCTGAATTTTGGTCGATACCGCAGGACGAGTAGTCCCCCGCTCGGTCGGTCGCTCGCGGGCCAAATCGTGGACTATGAAAGCAGCCAGTCGGTGATTGAAGTGGGTAATGTGTGAAAACCGTGGGATAGTTGGCACGTTTCTCATATCAACTAAGAACGTGGGCCTTTCCATGAACTTGCGAATTGCTTCGATGCCCAATTTGTGATTCGTATATTTCAGAGTATGTTTTATGTTATCAACTATATGAAACACCAAATAGTCTACAAAATCGACTGCGGTGGAATTCGTCGTCAGTGGAATTTTCACGTGGTGTTCCCATATGCGCAAAGAAAACAGGAAGAAATTCCTCAACAGGATGGACAACAGGAAATACAGGAAGACCAACAGGAAGAACAAAGAGACAAAATCCCTCCAGAGGAGACACTAGAACGAGATGAAATGGAAACAAAAGAGAAAACTCTAGAAGACATAATCTTTTCGCAGGAGCAAGAAGCGAGGGAAAAAGCCAAAGAAAATCCACCGATGATCGTTCCCGAAATCCAAGAAATGGAACTTGCCATGCAGAAGTTACTAATCGAGGAAAGAAAAAGTACTGGAGTAGTAGACATAAAGAAAAAGCAAGCTGATGGAGCAGAGAATAGGCAAGAGAAGGAGAATTCGAAGGTGGCGCACGAAGAAGAGGAATCAGAAGTGCGAACCATGGAACGACTTACATTGAATTCAGATGAAAATGGAGTCGTCCAACTGGAGTCTGTTGAAGCGCATCTGCAGAATGAAACACACTTCCGGCAACAGTCACAGCAGTTCAGAACAGATTATCGCAGCGATGGCAACCGGAATGGCGAAACTGATTACTGTTTAACAGATTACAATGAAAATAGTGTAGGTAACGAATATGACGATGAAGAGTATATTGTCGAAATAGAAGATATAGAAGATGAGGAAGAAACGGAAGGAGGATCAGTCGAATCGAGCGGGCAACCACTCCAGAAGTCAAAGTATGGAGTTACCGCCATTCTCGAATTTCTTCGTAAAAAAGTGAGTGTGTTTCATTTTTCTATGAGAATAATAGTGCTAATTTTCTCCCACTGCTACTTTCATACTAGGGTAACCCGGATACCTCTCAAGGGCACAGTTCACGATAATTTAGGGTAATCCAGATTATGACGAAAAATGGAAGATCAGATAGAAAATAGTGCTATAAAGGCGAAGAAACTGCGTGAATCGATGTTTCCAAAGTGGGAAAGTGCCTCGAAAAATCATTAGAATGGAGGCTGGACGAGATGAGACCGGACGAGTAAAGAAGAGTGGGCGTTTGGGCGAGCTACATAATAGGGGTCATTGCGTACGTGTGGGTCCTGGTGCAAATAACTGACTACGGTAAGCAATAATTCATTCACTCATAAGCATAAGTAAACGAAAAAATCCAGTAAGAGCAAAAATAGCGCACCTTTTCCAGCCTCTTGGGGTAGGAAATTAAATATGGGATCCCGGCAGCAAAGAGAATAATAAAGGAAAAAAGAATGGGAGAAAGACATAGCCTCATCTCTCGGCGATCAGCTGATTGTGTGTGGTTCCTAGAACGAATAATTGCAACCTGTTTCGCCTCGACGCTCGTCTAGCGTGACATCGATCGAGGGGCGGGAAGGCCGTGCGAGCCGGGAACAGGGCTTCCACTATGCCCTAACCGTGGAGTTTCGGGTGCGAGAGAGTCCTTTCTATTCCCCTTGGGGTCACTGAGTATTCCTAAAAGAAGAATACAGTAACCATCCTTATCGTGAGCCGTGTCTTTACTTTTAGTGCTCTGCAGTGCTATATAATTAGTGAATAAACTATTTTAGAATTACAATTCTATCACCATGGTCCTAAGTCCAATACGGTACGTGGTCGGTCCTTTGCATCGACGTAAGATCTGTGCATTACGTATTCTTGTCTGGAACGAGTTCTGCATGTACGGTGTCACCGTCAGTGAAGACCATTTCATGCATGTGTTCCGCTTCGATGCGGGTAATTCAGGTATGTATAACTTCCTCTGAGTGTTCTGCAGTAAGCGTCATTCGAAAAGAAATCAGCTTTCCTGCATCTACTCTTCAGCTGATGCAGAAATCTCAAAAAATAAAATCCTTTCTCTGATAGGTATCACTTGTTAGACGAAAAGTGATCGCAAAATCTTGTTTTTTCTTAAAGTGCTACTGGTTTCCTAGATTTGGCGAAAAGTTGAAGCCAAACAACTTTTGAAGTGGAAACACAACTATAACTGTGGCTTTTACTCTTCAAAAATATGAAAAAGTCTCATTGTCAGTAATTCCACTTATTTCTTCAGGCTGGATCACTCCATTAGCCTTCTACACTCCATCGCATCCGACTTGCGTCGAGCGTATCGAGGTGAAAGTACAAGGGTGGATTATTATCGTAGGAACAGCCAACGGTGTCATTATGGCATATTCGATTCGTCCATGCAGTAAGTTGTAGTATCCATTGATAACAGAGCTTATCTCATTTCTTGACGAAAAAGAAGAACTAAGTCAGCCTACCGTAAGATCACCAAGAATGAGCACTAGTGAGCACTTGGTATGCTTCCAAAAGTAATGACTAATATTGTCAGCAGTCAATCTACAATAAAGACATCTATGGTGATGCAGTCGCATTACCACGCCAGCATGGGTTTGATATCAAATACCGGATCGATACCCACCCCAGGCAAATGAGCCTTCCATCTCCCGTGCTCAACTGATTGCTACTCGACTCGTTTTGGAGCATGAAAGCGCTGACTTGTACATCGTTTGGATGTAAGCACATGCGCTTCAATCCGATTCCCAATAAAAGTCTAATGCAAGGCGCATCCGGAAACGGGTTCACTTTAACCTGAAAACTTCGTTCTTACTCTCATGGCCCTCTTATTCTCATTCTTAGGAATTATCAACGTGATAGACACAACTAATCCAGTGCCCCTTGTTCTAACATCCTTTATCACCTCTTATCTGCTATGCTTCCAAACTACTGGATAATTGGTTACAACACTACATATGAAAACACTTGCTATGTCTTCAGACTTCGTTCGCGCGGCCAACTATGTCGTTCCTTCTGTCGAATTCAAGCGTAAAGGAGCTAATTGTCGCGTCGTTCATTTGGACATTGCAAACGTAAGACATTGCAGTTACTCCTAGAACCTTAATAAAACTAATGTTTTCGACGTATATTTCGTCGTTCCTTTACATACTTCTCATATATGGGAATCAGGGGGGACGTGCATACGTGCGTCTGAGGATGCGCGCGGCAACTTGCGCGGCGAAGTTCGCGGCGATTTGTATGACTCTGACGCCAATTTTTGGGGCACAAACTCGAAGTAGAGTAGTTTAGAAGGGGCAGATGATCCTCCAATCTACTCTACTTCAAATTTGGGTCTCAATGATAGGGGCTAAAGTCGTTCAAATCGTTATGAACTTCGCCGCGCAATCTGTCGCGCGCGTCCTCGGACGCACGTAAGTCTACGTACCCGGGAATCAGAAAGCCGAGCAGGTCGAGTGTAAACCCATATTCAAAAGGGATCTTTGAGCAGCACATGCTGGACAGTAGGATCTGATAATTCTGACTGATTTTGTGGTAAATAGATTGGATATATATGCGATTAGAAATCAGACATACATAGCGTAAAGATTTGCAGAGCCCTTATAACCCCCAAATAAAGAGCCTGACTCGGAATAGTTGTACGTCTCGCTTTTACTGTCTTTTAGAAACACGTGAGAACTGCCAATTCCTATCTTTGTGTTGTATCATACGGTGATGGCAAAATAATGTGAGTATTCCGTTATAAAACTGTGAAGGGGCTATCATTCTGAGGAAATTATTACCATTACTATTTAAGATGCTTGGACATCGCGGTTAATGCCGTCACAATGGCAGTTGAAATAAAGAAGTCAAGCGATTTTGGCACATTGGCAAGTAAAAAAGACGAAATTTTCGAAAAAGTGGGTGCTTCAAAATTTTGTTTTTCTGCTTGCATTTGGTGACAATACATATGGGTAGCGCCAGTTGCAGAAAGTGTCCCTATGATTTCAAGAAATTTTTCTGACCACTGATTTTCTCCAGGTACAATCTTGGAAATGGAATAGTCTATTTTACATTTGTGCAGCGACATCGAATGGTCACATGTTTCTTTGGAAAGCAAACAGTAACTTTGCTGCTAAACAAGTTGCCTCCGTAAGCATTTGTTGTTCTCGTAAACATCTTAGCTCAATCCGCAGTAACTCGAATCTTGGACCCAACCCGCCTAAGAATAAACCAACCGAGCCTTCCAGCTCTTCGGAGTCGGTTAATTGGTACCATACTCGTCTGGGAGGGTAAAAACACTGACTTGTGCATTGGCTGGCCACCGCAACTCATTGTATGGACCCCATACGCAATCAATACTTCACGACGGTTCTGAAGGGAAGTCAAATGCGGGTCGCATCCTCTAGCTGAAGTTGATTGACGCCTTAATACCTTATCCTTTATCTTTCTATAATCACTCAAATATCAAGGTCACTTTCCACTTCTTTAGTGGCGGCATGATTCGTCTTGCTCAAATTTCTCTTGGCTACATCTGAAAGAATTTGGAAATACGGGGTCGATGGCGTCAAGATGCCAGAACTTCCTTCACTGAATATTTTGTCTAGAACAGGTAGACCAAGGAAGAACGGTCTGCCAACTCTTGTAATAATTTACTTAAAGGCCGAGACATACCTACCTATATCTACCGGTTGTTAAGCTTTTTCTGAAATTTATTGGCGATTGGAAATCCACCTTGTGTTACCGTTACTTATGTCTATATGAGGCCAACTGAGTTGAGAACCCTCCTATACTGAGCTCATGTCATTTTGAGGTCCGTGTTGACAATCGACGGCTTATCTCGTTGGCTACTGTCGGCTGTGAGTCGCGCCGCTTCGTCGCTGTTGGATCCGATACTGGGAGAATTACTGTGTATCGCATTGTTGGTGGAGAATCGTTGGCCCAGCTAGCCATCATCAAGTTTTTTGACGAGTCAGTCGGTGGTAGGTTGCTGTTTTTTTTTGTGTCCAATCCGGGCCCTAGAAGAGGCTTCAGAAGAAAAATTCTAGACCCTTGATGAAGGCGACAAAACTAGAGCGGTGGCTGTCTGAAGCCGTAGAGTTTGACCAAAGCTTACAGACGCATTCAAAAACCTTACTTCATCACTTCTAAAATGCAGAGGAATTCATTACTGATGCGAGCCCTAGGGAGGAATCATCTGAAAAAAGGCTAAAACATGTCGAGTGATTTGCAGGAGTGGTACAGGACTGGGTTCTAGTACAATGCATTTTTTCATTTGATCCTTCATGATCTAACATCAAAATCAACCGGACAATGCTTTTTCCACTTTATCCGATTCTATTGAAGATTCTGCCTTTATAAGAGCCCTTATGAAGGGTCATTGCGTGAATGACCATTCAATAAGCAATATTGATGTCAGGTGATCATCTACATAGTATATAATGTGCTACCACGTGATCCTGTACATTCCCCCACATTGGTGGAAACTGTCGTGACAAGTTTTGTTGTTCACCTCATTGATTTCAATTATTTTCCGACACAATCACTATATTTGAGGACTTGCTCTTGAATTGGATGGGGAAATTCTTCGTATTCATGCCGCCTACGAACTCGGTATGTACGCTGTGTATCAGGTGGACGTCGAGGAACAAAGCGAGGTGAGGTTTCCCTAATCCTACATGGTTAGGCCCGGTGTCGAGGAAAGAAGGCTCACCGGTGCGACCCAGCTCCACAAATTTGATCCCAATATGACCTCCCTGTTCTACTGGTTGCTTTCATAGTCCGTCGGCCGGCCCGCGAGTGCGCGCCGGCGGGGGCTACTCGGCCTGCGGTACCGATCGAGATTCAGATTGCAAACAAGTGCCAAGCGCCACCCCAGCCGGCCAGCGGACTATGAAAGCAGCCATTTCGTTGTGCACTTTTCCATATTCACCTGTATTGTTGGGCTAGTATAAGAATGGGGAGAATGGGATGAAGTAGGACTGAGACAAAAGCACAAAAGCACCAACAGGAATTGTAGCAAAAATCAGAAATAGTTGTATACTGACCAAGTCCCCCCGATCCAGCCTTCAAGATTCCCATAATAACTATTAAGCACGTCCGGAATGGAAATAGGAGCATTGAAGAATTGAAGCAGGAAAGAACGAATCAAAAAGAACCTAAATTATCATAATTAAAAGTAGTTCGTGCCTACTAGTAGAGCTCGGAAGATTAATAAATAAAAAAATAATAAAATAATAAAATAAAATAAAAAATATCAAAGATAAAATACACCTTCTGATTTAGTCTGTGGTTTGTCCACTTACGCTTACTCACATTGACATCTGTTTCCTTGCGGAATCTGCAGATATCCGGGTTATGCTCTCAGTCCAAATATTGGGCCTGTACAGGTGCTTGAAAAGTTCTACTCATGCTTCCCTTCTGATGGGACCAAATTACTGGTCAATCGTTCATAACCATTTATCGAGTAAGTGGTTATCAGGGCATAGTGCCAAAATGATGGTCCGATCTAGGGAGGATCTTAAAATATTGGTAACGAAGATTCGCCTCCTGATATTTTCTATGATATAACATTAACCACAACAGTAACATACAGGGAAAGTTTTCTATCTTCTTCACTACACAGCTGCAATTCTCTCACTCCTTTCATTCACATCTGATTGTGTTGTAAAACAAATTACTTGGACCAGATCATAGCTGTGAACAGGAAAACCCATTTGACCTCAATATAGTCTTCTTTATACATTTCCTCTGATCACATAATGGACTTAAAATCAACACTTACGCAATCTAGGCCTCGCTTACCATCCCTCCTTCCCCTGACTGAAAACCCTGTTTTGTTCAGGGCTGAGCTGCTAAGCGCTGAACTTGTGACAAACCTTATGGCCTCCTACCCCGCTCCCACCTAGCCATCCCTTCCTTCGTGATTCCTCGACACACGCTTGACTCAGCTTACTTAGTTGCTTGCAAAGGAATGTGCTCCCCACATTTTTTCATTTTTCAGCCAGCCATGGTCTATCACTATCGAAGCTCGGTACTTCACCCAAAGGATCTCATTGCCGATCCATAGTGAGTTTTGATGTAAACAAACTTCCTTGAACAGTAGGAACCTCCGCCGAGACAGCGATTATTACTGCAGTAATTGTAATAGTATGAAAGATAGAAAACGCTGATATTATTATCGTTTTGTAACAAACGTTGTCATTTATAGTGTTGGTGGAATTGTAGTCGGTGATGGAATGGAGATCATAACTTCGGCGTCCCGCTTGGATTCTCCGTCGCCATCGCCAACCCCGCAGTGACTTTCCAGCTCTTACTCTAATTATTTCCTCAGTTCTTGAAAAGTAAACGTTGGCACCACTGTTCTGATTTATAATCAAAGATATTTCCGTTAAATGAGCGACTCAAAGGAAGTAGATATAATTTATTATTTTAGAATGTTTTTCAGAGTCGTACTTTCGAATGTAAGCCGGTATGTTTATATTTAAGGTTGGTAGTGTTGTTATATGGATAATGTGTACGTTTCGTAATTAGTTGCCATAGAATTCCACAGATATACATAGTTCTATGATAGCTTAGTAGTTGTTGTGAATAGTTGGTTTGTAAATTATAAATCTGTTATTTTTTGTTTTATTGTGACTATTTATGAAACAAAGCATTCAATTCATCAAAAATGCAAGTGGGAGTAGGGACCCTCTTTTGAAAGGGTGCTTGGTGGCTTTGCTCACACCTCTGATTCTGTATTTCTATATTGCATTTGCGCATATTCAAAGCTCGCTCGAACCTCCTTTCGTGGTTGATAATTCGATAATTTTAAATTCTGAAAAACTTGCTGTCACTGAATGCTACTGTAGATTCACGTCCTTCTTCAGAAGGTGGAGGTTTGAAGTGAATCTTTCCATTTTTCCAGGCCAATTTAGTTTAAAATAGTTTGATCGATGGGGGCTCTACTGGTATAAATCTAACATCCCATCTTCTGTTTATAGTTTATCTGCAGAGAAGTAGGGGACTTTAATTATGAGCGGAAAATCTTAACACCTCCACTTACTCGGCTGTAGGTGCAAGAATGAGTAAATCGAAAAAACAATGAAAAAGTAAAAGTATGTATCAAATTGGGCCTACAAGTCTCCCTACAGCCCTGCAGGAAAACTAGTAAACAATATGTTAGATTGTTAGATGTTAGATTTGTATCAGTAGACCCTCTAGGAGATATACTCTGCTAGGTCCAACACAAAATCCGTGCCCTACCGATCTTTCCTTCCTTTGCACCATATCCCTGATCCCACTACACTCATGAAGCCCTGCAAGTTCCCTCTTCCAAAGTTGCTGTATTGCAAAAGAAATTCACGTTATTTACTGGCAATGCTGAATATTTTTTGGAGCAGATTTCATGCTGACAAGATTTAAACTCCACGTTCTGACTGTTTTGAAGTTCACAGTGGTAATGGAGTTCCTATTCCAAGAACCCGTTGTTAGCCTAGCTGAGCTGAATTCACGTAAGTTCCTGTTTCACAAGGGGAGAACATACCGAAAACTGAAGCTGCCCAGCTGTTACAAATTTAAAATGCATGGGTGGGTGATGACCACAGGTAGTAGGGTTTGTTAAAGGCCACGGGTGCTCCCAGACAGATGTACTTTAATGTTCAGGTTGCCTGTAGCAGTTTGTTAATAGTAACTGGTAAACAAAAGGACATGTAACACTTCAAAATGAAAATCTTCTTTGGCACATTAAGAACAAAGTAATCAATATGTATTTCTTAATGTACAACTTATACCACGGTGTACATTATGAAAACCTCTGTCGATCTATCGTTGTAAGCCAATAAATTAGCTGGCTAACAGTCATCGTCATTTAGCTAACTGTTAGAAATGAAAATATTCAGCTGTTGATCACGCAAATCGGTACAAATACAGTATTTGGCGAAAACTTTGAGATGAAAATGAAATCGTTGCACAACAAAGAAAAACAATAATAAGAAATAATAAAATATGAACCAAGAAAATCGAGTCAGCGAGACACTAGGAAGAGTGAGTTGAGGAGGAAAACGGAACACCTAAAGATAGATTTGATCGTAACTGATTCATCTGGTGGCCAGATGTGTCAGTCTAACAGTGTATTGCACATTGACTATAGCCTTAGGAATTTAAAATAATTTTCAAATATAATAAACATGCAAGCAATCAATTGGGACAGTGGTCAATTGTCCTTCTTCATGAAAGCACCGAACATTTCCACCGGCACCGGAAAAACGATTGTTGAATTGTGCTCAGCTCTGAAAAAATAATTTCACAATAAAAGGCCTTATTTCAAATTAAAAATAATTCAAAAATACGTAGAAAAGATGTTCGTACGCGATGCTGTTGAGCGCTTGCAAATGCCGAAGTTGTAAGGCGACTGGGTTCGCTTGAATGACATCTGCTGCTTCTTTCAAAGCTCGAGAAGCCTGAAAAACTCCAATTTATTTTTGCAAAATGAAAAGACAGAAGTTTTTTTTACGAAACGCACTTTCTGTTCTCCTTCTGCTGCTACAACTTTCGCTCGAGCTTCTCGAGCGGCCTCTGCTTCTGCAGCCATAGCACGAGTGAGCTGTTGAGGTAACCGGATATCCTTCACTTCCACTCGTTCTACCTAAATAAAGTTATACCTTTTGGCAACTGCGTCTGAGTTAAGTAGCACAAGTTAGACCATGGCAAGGGGTGGCATTAAGTCATGTTTTTTTTTTCTTCTGACACAACAGAGCGACTTTCTGTTCTCAGAGCCAACCGGTCAGACGACAATGAAACTTCTAGACGCACTCTATTGAAGTAATACTTCCCAAATTGAGGCTCTAAGTTGTGACTGAGATGAAAGATCCCAATCGACAGTGGATTCGAAGTGATTTCCTGCCCCTTATTCAAGTTGGATTGATGTCACTTCATCGAGAAGATTCCCTGTACACGATCCTATTCCAACTGCACAGAAGAAAGTCCATCTCGAGAAGGAATGCAATGGAATCTCATTCTGAGAGGGTCACGAAAAAGGGGTATCCCTTCACAGCCAGTTGGATAAGTAATCCAATATGAATAGAATGGGACAAACGGCACATGAAAGAAGAGGAAGTTATGAAAGGACAGGGAAATAGCTGTAATTTCAAAAAAAATTAATAAAAAGGTCATTGTTCAATTTGTCATAACTCCACATCGAAGAAGAAACAACATTGAGCAAAAGCTTGAATAAATTGGAGGAGCGCTTTTACAGAAGTTTCTGTTTGTGTATTCCAAAAAAAAAATTGCAATTTGAAATGGAACTGAACTGACCTTCACACCCCAATGTTCCGTGCCTTCGTCCAGAATCGTCTCGCACAGCTGTGCGATGGCCTCTCGTTCAGTCAACATTTCAGTCAATGTTTTCATACCTTAATTCCATCATACTCATGGCACACTGGAAGTATTATACTAATTTTCCATTATTACTCACCCAGGGCATTCCTGAGGGTTGTTTGGGCCAAGAGTTTAGTCGAATAAATAGCGTCATCCACGTTGTTTACAGAAGCGATGGGATCGGACGTCCGGAAATAAACGACAGCATCCACGGACACTGTCACGGAGTCTTTTGATAGGATTTCCTGTGGTGGTACAGCATATGAAACCACTCTGAATAAGTGAACTGTTGATTATTGCAAACAAACAGTAAACACAAACAAGTATGCAAACACAACCGTTCCACTCACCGAAGATCGATTTTTCTATAAGTATCGATGCAAGGTATAATGAAAATCATTCCAGGTCCTCGAGCACCTCCAAACACTAGTCGACCAATTCGAAATATAACAACTCTTTCATATTCTTTTATAACCTGCAATACTGTTGGATAGAGATATTCCTGCTTGATGACGCACGAAGACGGGTAGCGCAGAATTACAATGGATGGCGAAATATGGGTCTGAATTCTGAGTCACAGCATCGAACTGCAATGACTGTAATTGCCGAATGAATTCGTGGCACAATCATTCAGATTTGACCAGTACATGGCGCGCTCCAACCACCCATTGAAATTCTGAGCATGCGCTGGTGCGGCGAGTGCAGCACATCGCTTCGCGCGCGAATGCGATCCGATCGATATCGATCGATAAGCGCCGAAACCGGAAATAAAGTGACACGTGCTAAACTATTCGCTTACCTTGAGACATACGCACATAGAAAATGGGAACGTGAGAATAATTAGGAGCCAGGATAACGCCACAAGTGCATAGCCGAATATTGTGCCGATGGTTTCGTAGTCTGGCGGAACATCCTGAATCAGTAGCGGCCAATTAGTAAAATTCTGACAAGCGATTTTTTTGAAAAGCTTTAGGGTTTAAGACTAGGCATAAGCTAAAGATAGCAGAGGTTTCATATCATGCACAAAGACAAAGTGTACATGCTTCACAATTTGTACTGAATACAAATTCTAAGTTGTTAATCTAACAATCAGAAACTCGATTGTAGCCGAATGAAGTCATTCAACCGTGGAAGAGTGAATCACACCTGTGCCCAAGTTAACTACGAACACGCATTAAGAAATCGACTGCGAAAAAAGAGAAAAAGAAATGCTCAACTTCTACAAGCTCAAACTATAAATTGCGGGTCTGAACAGCTAGCGGAATTGACCGTAAATAAAAGGAAAATTCGAAATTAGCGGATTCCCAGGCGGTCTTACACTTGCTGAATCCTCTATAACCCAGGTGCGAATGAAATACTGTTCATCGATCTAGCCTAATTGACCGCGCAGCAACCGCTCGCAGCTAATCTTGTGTTTCACATATTCCCTCTTGCATTCCACGGTTATGATATCTTACACCATTTTACTGCTTTACTCATTTTTTTGAATAATTCCGAAAGTTTTCCGCAGAAGAATCGCAAAAGTATCGTAAACATCAGAAGATATGTATGTATCAATCAGTAACGTTCACAAATGGTGAGCTGAATTCGAATTTTCACTTGAATTCGTGCTCGGTTCGAAAATCTACTACATGCTAGTTGTCGCTATTCCGTTTCCATACTTTTTGCTTCTAAGACTTTCAGTTGTCCTAATATTTATCATTATTTATATATACATATTTGAATGTTCCGAAAAATTTCGTTTCGGTAGAGTATCTCTCCCTAAATAGATTTTTTTCAGTTTCTCAACCCTTTCCATCTCCCATCAGTTCCCTTGCATTTATTATATAATAAAAAGCATAATCGTGAATAAAACGTATACGTACGCGTGCATACAAAGTGGCAGCGGGCAGTGGGAGTTTCTCACAGATTTTGAGGGGTGAAATAGGTGCAAAAGCAGTTAATTCTTGAAATATAAATCTCGCCCAAAGTCCGTCGTCGGTATAGGACCCACGGCAGGGCGTATTGATTGCCTCGGCCAGTAATTACGTTTTCGGCTGGATAACAATGTCATAACAAAATCCTACGCTTACTGCTTCAGAAGAGACGCTTCTACGACTCTTGAGAATAAACAATTAGTGCCACATGCAAAAAAAGAAACAAACATTGTGAAGCAGGACAATATTCAACTGTAAAATCAATAAGAACGATAGATCAAGTGAGCCTATCAACTGAAGCAGTTAGGATACCCAGTCGGTCAAAGTTCTCCAATAATGAAGGCTGTTCAGATTTTCATGCATTTCTCCATAAGCTTACTTTCGAGTAACCGTGTAAATGGGAAAAGTACTGTGTATTGAACCCGCGAGTCATTTTGTTTTGCCCAAAATTATGCATTTGAATCTCTTGTTTATTTGACACGTTGAACAAATAACCGAGTAAATAAACAAGTCCTCTAACCCTAACGGCAAATTATTTAGGAAAGTAAAGTAGGAACAGCTAACATAGGTAAAACAGTCTACTCAAAAGAGACAGTGAAATTCGTGAGAGTAAGTGAGAACCAGTTAAGCAGTAACCAGTATCAGTCTCTTCGGATTTGGCATAAGTTTCTAGTTTCTCTTCTTCATTAAGCCCTAATCACCCTACTTTTTTCAATTGAATGATTAAATTATATCGTAAATCAATTATGAAAGGATGCGTCAGGTTAATCACTGCAACGCCCAGCCATGGACTTTTTATTTAATGAGAAAAGCTAAAACGTTTGACAGCTGACGGGAGCCATACGATGTTCGTCGTGCTGCCGCTAGTCATATTGGTGTGGAAATGCATAATTGCCCCGGAAAAGATTGAGGGAGAGTGGTAAGTGGCGAGAAGGGCCTGTCCAAAAACTGCAGCTCTTTCAGCGTCTCAGAGTTGATCTAGTTTGTCTGCTGACAGCTCAGAAGAGAATAAACAGGGACTAATGATGGGCACCGTATGGTGTCCTGGTGAATCACCAACAGGTGTGACTGACGGAGAAAAGCTGCAGCTCATTCCAATTCGTTACTGAGCCATCAAAGTTTGGTTCATGAACGACCCAGATCTCAACCTCCTGAGAATTGGGAGAGAAGTTGGTAGGATGGCTATCGACGTGAACAACAACGGTCCTAATGGTGAAGTCGCCTCTTTTCACACAGGTCTTCTGAATCTTCTTAGAAAATCTATCGAAAAATCCACGTGAACTCAAAGAATTCAATATTCGGATTGACGAGCATTACACTGAGAGACCATTCTATCACAATGGCAAATTACCTTTACGCTAGGAGCAGAAGCCCCAAAAATTTTAGAAAAATCTGATTTTCCCCCCTGAATAATAAAATAAGGAACTTCAAAGCGGTCCAGCAAGCGCTCAAGAGCAAAAAGCTGAAGTTGAGCTAAACAGAAGCTCAAGAGGCACAGGTTGAGTGTAGTTCAGACAACTTTTCGAGGGAGTATATGAGAAATTGTGGAACAATTCACAACAACAGACAGAACATGGTTGAAAACAAGTTTCAACTTTACCTTTGCGATTTGTGCCGAAGACGAGGACGATGATGACATGAACTAGGCCGGGTTGACGAGCACCGGGTGTTTCGAAGGGTGATGGGCGGAGCAAGGCCAGATGGCCGCCATGTCATAAATCAACTGTACGGGAACTTATTCAGCTGTTTCCATGAAAATTCACTTACGTGGAAGTTTATTCAATCATCTAGGAGGCCTTAATCCGAGTATTCTACTGAACACAAGTGAGAACGCTTTGAGACAACGTAACTTTCAGTGATATGATCACGTCTGAAGCCTATTTAATGCGAAAATCGTGGATTCGATTGCACATCAGGCCAAAGTGAAAACCTTTTTGTCATATGTCTTCTAAAAATAACAAGGAGAAGGACGATCAAAAAAGAGGAAAAAGAACCATCCCGTTAGCTTTCGCTGGGCGGGGGTGGCAATCGAATGAATGACACAAACGTTGACAGTGGACTATGCTTCTGGTATCAGAACGTCTCAGACTTTCTCCTTGGAATGTGTAAAGCACTGTGGAAAGGCGTCGGCTCCTTGCAATGTCGTTTCGACACCGACGATATCATAGCCCTTCTTTCTTTCATGAATTCATACAACTTTTACACTCTCAACACATTGAGACTCAAGTCGAAGCATGAGGAAAGCTTTGCCACCCTGTTCGGGGCATCATATCCATAGCACAACTGCTTATCACGGTTTATGTCCAAGACTGACACATAAAAATAAAAGAACAGGAGGGAAAGAACCAACAACAGCCTATAAGATTTCCCCCTAACATTCAGTTGGAACTTAAACATCAGTACAGCCAAGTTCTGAAGCATCGAAACGGGACGACAAGTTGATGAAAGTAGAAGCTTGCCCATTAGCCCTTGCCTTGTCCTCGGGCTCAGTTGTTTTTCTACGAATTGTTCAGTTCTAGTGAAATGGCACTTTGACACATGCCCTTCAATTTACAACACGTCCGTCCGATGAAAGGAGACCACCTACGGCGCCCTTGAGGAAGGAATCGATATCTGAGCTTCATGCTCCACTGCTCTTACTGGAAAAAGGCAGTGAGGACCTCGTTCAGGCTCTATATCGCCTCGTAGATAAGCTATACCAGCTTTCGTGCTCTCCAAGAATTTACACGTTATTATCCTCCTTTGATAGGTTCTATAATGCCATAGCAAATCAAGTAAAAGGACGGTAACCTAATTCAATAGCTGCCTGGATGTAAAAAATCACTCGCGCTACTACCTTCAACCAGTAAACATTGGGTTTTTCAACATTTCTTTTGATATTGAGGCTGGTACAGTTACTCGTTCCATTTTCGGATATTTTTCGCTCAGATACGATGCTGTTCTATCAGCGCCTGATGAAGAAAGGCAGTGTACTCGCGAAGTTACTCATTTGCCCTCGTCACAAACTACTCTTCTGATACTTACTCAAGATCTCGTGAAGAATTCATATTTTTCCCAGCCAAATTCCTTTAAAAAGCGCCAGTTGAAGAGAAGTTTGAGTCGTGGTCAGTAAATACTATGGGGGCCAAGAGAGGTTGGATAAAAAATTATCAATTTATACTTGTTCCTTGGTAATTACTTTTTATGAAGTTCAGCATTACCCTCTTGGAAAGCGTTTTTCCAGAAAAACTTAGAGCGGTCATTTTTTAAACCCGCTGTATAGCCGCTTGAGCTGCTCGCAGCAGAATTTCAGCTTCTCCCATGCAGCCTGGATCGAGCCCGGTAGATCGCAATGTGTATATGAATAAACAAGTGAATAAATCAATAAATAAATATACAAAGTGTCATTGAAAATGCATCATAAGAATAAAACTGGTAGCATTTAATGGTAGCCCATTACTTTTGATCAATAATTTTGAGAATACTGAAGTATGTTTCAAGTATGGGCAGAGAGTGAACCACCCACAAGAGGAATAATAGGAAACGGTACGATCACTGGTTTTCCGTAGAATCACGTGTTGTGCGGAATAGCGAGCCCCAAGATTCAAACCTAATGACATACTGGTGTGATAAGGTAGCACACAAGCTGACACATACATAGCTCACAACACAGAACTCAGGCTTACAAACACGGAACCCTTTGGTCAATACATACTAGTACGCTAGGCAGTTGACAAAGTCGTTAGGCGGCTATGCATTGAATCCCGAAGAAATCTCAAGCTTGGCTAGGGCTTAATTACCGACGTCGAGACATGGATCTTCCCAAGCGGTCCCTCAGCGATGCCGTTTTGATTTCTATTTTTTAAAATGCTATCATCAGAGCACTACGACCAACGAAAACTTGTTCTGGGGGCCTATTTCAATAGAACTTCATCTCGTTAATTATTCTATCGGCGTTGTGATTGCTACGACAGAAAGTAAATAACACAACAACACCTCATTCAGATGGAATTTTAGGGTTGGCGCTTTGTGTCGATTTTAAGGCTGCCAGAAAACAGCACCGCCCCAACAAAGAACCTTTTCTCGGTGGTATTTCAATTGCTTTGCGGTGTTTACACAACAAATTTGGGTATTTACATGCAAATACATCTCTCCTATATCCCTCCGTTTCAAAATAATATTTACTGCGGAGTATGGTGATTCATCGAAAGTGGAGGAATGCTCTTTGTCTCCCATCCCATGCAATGCATGATTACCATTTGCCGTGCACGGTTGCCCTTACACGCTTCGTTTGGTTACTGTGGAAAAAAGTTTATAGTTAATTAGGGAAACGAATGCGTCATGAAAGTAAGTTGGAAACCAGTAACGGCGCCATTAACTAGTTAAGCATTACCTAGTTAGTGACAGAATAATAGCTTTCAATCAAGGCGACATATCTGCTGCAAACAACTCTGATCACAAAAAGACTGCTATAACCATGATTCTACTAACAGAGGGACGAATTTTTAAATACTTACAATACTACAATACTTGAATATTTTTAAGTACTTCTTGAGGCAAAACAGTTGACCGAAAGAACAGGCAAAGTAGCAACAAGTAGCGCTGGAAGTGGTTGGGAGGGCAGTACCGACTTAGAACATCCCCAATAACAGGGACTCAGAATTTGTCCGAATCCGTACCGCTTCGGGAGGTAAACTGCATACATGAATGCACCTTGGCCGAACTTAGGAGACCGTTGTGTCGGCCATGTACGTACCGAAGGATCAGTGGTTTCGTGTTATACCAAAAAACCATAATATTTGATTTCAATAGTATTGACATCTCATATTTGAGAAACGAAGGTAGTGCAAAACAATCAAATCACCCTTTGCGTTGTATTATGCTGTTTTTTAGACAAGAGGATGAAAAGTTGCCAAATACCAGTTAGTTAGTTTTCTCTGAGAAATGGCGCTGCTTTGTACCTTATCAGCTGTAGTTTGTATATCAGTTAATATCAGTTATCGACTGTGAAACCTGGGACAGCTCTTTAATTCTCAAACTGTTGAGAAGTTTCAGCTGAAAACAATGTAGGTATCAAGTTGCATTTCGGCGGCTCTACATCGAGGCAGATTCACATAACATAAACAGGATTGATTACCGGGGAAGACTGAAACGATAATTACAAACAGAATGGAGAAAGCAGGGTCCCCCATGTCAATGCAACATACCCAATATCATTAAGTAACACGAGAGGTAGGTTGGACAAGAAGGAAGTTGGACCAGCTGGCTGTCGCTGGCTTTCTTTAGAAAGGCGACTGCACAAAGGAGATGGAAGATAACTCCATTCTGTTCACATGAGCCAAATGAATGAAAATTGTAGGAAATGAATAAAACTGAACTTTTGCTGCGAACAGCCTTTTAGCCATTAATAACTACAATTAAAGAAGGGCTAACCTCGATGAAAACAAATTCTGATAGCAGCCTAACAACTACGGCTGTACGTCCACTATAAAGACAGCTACCTTCGAACTTTCAAATTTTTCTTCTTAAAAAAGAAATTTCCTGTTTTTGATATCAACGAACGCACGACTTCATCTGGCATTGCTCGGTGTTTTCAGGAATTTTCTTGCCCAAATAGAGCGAGTAGACTGCACTTGAAGGGGTCGTCTTGAGCTTTTGCGCATATTTAGTATAATAGTGATGCCCTACACCCGTCCCGTCCTGTTTAACAACATTCATCAATGATTCTAAGGAAGATTTCGGTTAATTGCTGCACACTCTACTACTCTGATATAATTCCATGCTTAGACATTCTTGTTAGCTTCAAACGAAGAAAAAATTCACCTTCGTAAACATTAAGTTGGAATTCGAAACAGCGACAACGGCCTAGGTAACAAAGAGAGGCTTTGATAAAAGAAAACGAAAATTCCCGAAAAAAAAACGTTAGCTGCTATTTAGTAGCAGCACTACATGATCTACGACTCAACAAAACAAAAAACTAGGTAGATTGGATTAGTTCAAAGTTTGAAATCCGAGTTACTTTGAGCGTTCTCGAAATCTCACGGACATCATGACAGTTAAGGGAAAGACATTTCCCGTTCATTGCAGAGCACCCAAGCCAGATGCAAAACTCCCAAGCCAACTATTTGAAGGTTTTTCAGCGGCGAAATGACTATTATATCTGTCGGAAATTATCGCGCCATCGGATTACGGTACGGCAATACGGTATGACCCAGGTGGCCTACAGTAGCGGCAGTCGACCAATGCACAAATGGGAAACGTTGAAGGTGATTTCCGTTTTGAATTTATTGAAACGTGAGTGCTGCTGCTTGAAGGCAAGCAGTAAGTGAATAAACCAAGGAAACGAAACGGTGATAGAGACGCACTTGCGAGGATACCTGATTGGATGAAGGCGTCACCCACTGTGGCTCTGTCCGTTCCTTTCCCGACATACGCCTGAAAAAATTCAAAAATTCAAATTGAACAATCTCCAAATAAAAATCATTTCAGTCAGTCCAAAATAATTCGAAAAACTGCTGAAAAAAGTAATGAAGCCCTACAAGAATCCAATAGAAAAGTTCAAAGTACAAAAGATGATTCATTGTATCCCTGCTATTTCAGCAGTTCAAACTCGTCCTAATTAGATCTGAAAAAGTCTCCTCGGTAGCGAAAATCGGCCACTGATTCGAGAGAAAGTCCTAGTAACATACAGTGGCCTAACGAGCAGAACACGAATGATAGAAAGCGTAAAGAGTAAGTTGGGAACTCACATTAGGTGAAGTCCTAGTACATATTAATCAGCCGAATAAAGTGAGGCAGTGATCGTTGATGGTAATGAGCAGTGGCGGCGGCGGCGGCGGCGGAGATGGCGGTGTGAGTGACCGTCGGCGGAGAGTGTAGGATTAGAACTGCGCAGTGGACGTACTCGTGTCGTATTCGTGGATTCTGCTGCAGGTGGTGCTTACGGTGGTGGCCTGTCCGTTGTACGGCTAACACACACAAAATCCGGAGTCACACCACTGGGCCCAGTGGCAGAACAATAGGCTGGCAGAGCGTTGATTGCCCTGAATAGCAGCTAAGTTGGTCGATAGGCGCTGGCAGGCGGGCTGTAACTCAATAGCGCGCGAGACTAGAACGGCGCCCCGAAATGCATGAGCGAGCACTTTGAAGGCACCACAAGCGACAGCGCGACACACCACTGCCATCATCATCCCCCCACCACCACTCTCCCCAGCCACACCCCGGAGACACACACAATGGACACAACGAAGAGGGCTTTAGCTGCGTGTCGTTTCGTCATTAGGCCCCGGGTATACTCGGTTCCGGCGGCCCTACCAGCTCATGTTTTCCAGCTCAGCCCAGCTCGGCCGACTGACTACCTCATTTGCGATGAAATGTAGCTTGTTCCCACGCACACACACACACCCGCATACAACTGATACCCACACAAGGTTGGCAAAGTACAGCTGTCAGATCTCACACACCACATTGACCACAAGAGAGGAAGTAGAAAATGAGCAGAGGGCATTCTAAGAACTTCCAAACCAATTAATCTGCACCTTCTACATTGAGCCTGGTTTAGACAAATCTAGCTCAGATGGAATATTCAATGCGATGGTACACTACTACAAAGAATCTTTCAACCTGACCACGGCTCTGCTCAAAGGAAGCACCACCCGACGGACTGTTTTCTGCCAACAGCAAGTAAAGAGCATGTGAACATAGGACTAGCAAGAAGAGCAATATGACGTATATTTTAAAAGTGCAGTTTCATTTCCAATGAGGAATCAAGGGCTATATCGCCCAAAGTGCACGGTGGACCGGAGTGTGTCACGGAATCCACTGCAGTGGGAGGAGAATTCACTGAAGTGTGGATGGTAATATATTTTATAATGAGTTCATAAGTTTTACTTACCCTTGAATTCCTTTCGACTGTTTATGAGCTTTATTCATTTCAACTTACATCCCCTTACCTTATTACCCTTCCCCACCTCCGCCATCTCTTTCTCCTACACGGGACTGTAAGAGGGATAGTATTTCGGAGGAAGATCGAAAGAAAGAGGAACTTTGTACTGACGTAGCCCTTTTCCGTGAAAGTCATACTCTGTCATGAAGACCACTGCACCCTCACAATTGCTCGGTAGCAAACTTACAAGAGAGCTGGACTCATTGTTCCAGATGCTCCCAAAGGGATAACCAACTAGTAGCGTAGGGTAGCAGTATCGACTATAAGGTTAAGAAAAAGTCCATTCACATAGGAGTGAAGAATCATGCAGTGTGATAAAGAACTCGAGTAAAAATGGCAGTCAATCGGTGATTGTTTTCCATCGTTGCAGACTGAGCTAACCTTATCACGACACTACGACTAGCTCGAACAGTGTAGGCTTGCAGGTGTGGAACGAGCCTAGGCCCGATTAAATTCTGAGCAATCGACATTATGATTATATGGTTTGTGCCTAGATGTTGAGTTTCTGAACACAAACACTCTCAGTAATAACAGAGTCACAGTGTATATGTGAGAAAGAAGGCTCCAATTACAAGTACGCTTTGTAATATGTATGTAGTGATGAAGTTGATGAGATTCTTATCCGCTGAACCGACGACAAAGCTCATTAGTTCGCTACACTGAACCACCATCGAAGACACGCCAATGCAGCGGCAGCAGCGAAGGAATGCAGAAATAACTCACAATATTCCCTTTCATACCATGGGAATCTCAAGCGCAATTGAGCAAGGAGAGGTGGAAAAGGATGGCCAATGTGGGGTTGTTTGTCTCAAGCAGAAGAAAAAGACCAACATAAACAAATCAGAAAGGAGTCTCGTATAACGTAGACTTTGCAAGCCGGTGGGAGGTCGACCAGTTCTTGAAACGGATATTTCGAGCCATACTTCATTCACGCTGAGTAACGAAAACCTCTCAGCAAGCAGGTTAGGTAGGCAAAAAGTTAACTTGTTACTTCTCTGGCGGTTTCCCCATTATCAAGTCTATCAAGTTAAAACTCTGAACTGAGCATATGCCTCGATAGCAATCATTCCTTTCAGTTTTTGCAGTGCATGAAGCGTTTGGAAGTCGTCCCATTCGTATCCGTTTTATGCCCTTTTCTTTCAGCTCCCAACTATCAGTCGAATCAGTCTTTTCATATCATAGCTGATGGATGATAAGTCGTCAAGTCGAAAGGAGGAGGGAAACGTGAGGAACGCCTGTAGAGAACACATATTAGTCTTGTGTGACAAGTGTGGCAGAGGGATTCCCAAGAGGAACAAGTGGAAGTTAGATCAGTAGATTTATGATAGCTCGACCACTTTATACATTTTCCGACTACCTTGTGACCTGATGACTCACTTTAGACCCCCTTTCTTGTCTTCGTTTTTGCAAAAAGTATTCCCGTTCAAGGTTCGAGTGTTCCAACTGCCAAACTTGGCAAGTAGGGGAATGGGAACATTCCTTTGGCAAGGGTGAGTACTGGACTACGGGCTGCTATGGGGCGAGCGCTGAATATTTTACCCGAGTATCCCAGTCCATGCATCTTTCACACGTTGATGGGTTACCCGCGTAACAGATTCCGCGTAGCCACATGAGAATTGGGCACCCAGCCCCCCTCTCCTGTCCTCTCAAAAGCCGATCGATGCCTTCCCTCTCTTCTTTCCTCTCTCCAGCTGTGTCTTGGCATAGTTCAGAGTCACCTCGCGTTCTCCCTAAACAGAACCCCAGACCAGACGTTTGGTCGGGTCGCCAGTGGATTAGCATAGTCAGAACTCTTCCTTTTCCGGAAAACCGCCCACTAGGCACCTCCACATACTGGACGTGGCCTTCGGGAAGGCACTGCTGATGCTGCGGAAATGCTATTATGGAGGGCAGGCGACCGGCAGGGGATGCTTCGACGCTTTCACGAAAGCGAATTATTCGTCGAAATTTCGTCCGATATAAAAAAAAAGGAGGGCGACAACAATGAATTGTATATGGCAGTAAATTGGTCATGAAATGGAATAAGGATTGAAATACATGACATTCTCAAAATTGACCCAAAAATGGAGAAAGTAAAGTCCGGCACTAAGTCGACTGATACGAATTTTTCTGAAGCAATCAGCTAGGATGAGAACTGAGCTGAAGAGAATAAAAAATGAAATCTGAATAATGACATGTAGATGATCCTGAGGCAAGCAAAACTTCGCGAGAAAACGATATCTCGATTCCCCAACAGCTACATGACGACTCAGAAAGTCGTCTTTCGACTGAAGAGCATCTGAGCAATACACGTTCTTCGGCCCATATAGACTATAATGAGACAGACATGAAAATTCGTGGACGTGGAAATTAATTGCGGTGTGCACCAACACGAAATGTGGGCGTGTATCACGGAAATTGAGTTTTTTTGGACAGCACACAGCGACCTTTGAAGCAAGCTTTATTCGCGTTACCTGGACCAACGACGACGGAAGTGTTTCTACGAAAATAAAGCCTTGCTACACGAAGGTAACCGTATGATTTATTCTCGTTTCTAAGGTAACCTTTCGAAGGAACAGATAGAAGCTGCTTGCAAGTCTCGAGGCTTCTACGGAAAATGGGCGCACCGATGTGTAGGACCACCAATGGCTTTGCGGACTTAATAGTTTATTCGACGAGGCGCCCCTATTCACATTCGCCTTCACATCTGCTCTCTAAGCATTCATACAACCGAAGCAAGCAAACAAAAGTCTTCCGGAATATTTTGCCCCCGTCATCGTGGCCGAATCTTTGGTTTGTTCGATTTGAATCCTCTCTTCTACACGGCTGTGGGTGGTCTTACGAGCATTCAGCAGAAGACATGAAGATGAAATAGTTCTCACAAAATTTAATGTTCAATAACAAAACCATTTTATATGACATCCTTCATAAACGCTTGTTTATAGGGTTCGTTTGACTGAGGTGGTGAGTTCGAATCCTACGATTCACACTTAACAGGTGCTCAACTCGATAACGTTCATCCAACATGCATTGCCTTCATTCAACTGATTTCACTCTTTAACTTGAGAAAAGGGTCCAGGTCAGGACGTGAATAGAAGCTCGAAGGGGACACCGCTTCGGGAAAGCGTGGCTCAAAATGCTCGCTCGAACGACGTAAGCGGAAGGAGAAAGAAAAGCCTTCTAGGCATTGTTCACGCAACGCTCGGGCAACCACGGGACCAAGATAGGCCCTTGACAAGAAAGACCCAGAGGGACATTAGCCACTGCCAGGTTCAGAATTAACACGACGACTACGACGCGAGTAAAAGCATGTAGTAGAGCTGAATCGAGTCGCACTCATTGGGAGTTCACACACACACACACGTTCACCGACAGCATACGCTATGTGTAATGGCGCTCTGCATCCCTCATCCTCTCCGAACATCACAACTGTCTCTTTCACCATGTTCACGTTCCATCCAAGTCATCACTTCATTGCTTATATTGGAATTTTGTGTTCGTCACTCATCCCATTCCCAAAGGATCTTCTCAGTTGACAATGTCCTACTGTGACTTTTAGTAGTCCGTCCCAGTGTTTGGTGGCGCACACCTTGGTGGGCCAATGAAATCCCTGTCTGCCACTCTGCATACCATGATGAAAGCTGTTTTGCTTTGTCAAACAACAAACATTATGCTTCACTTCCACACTATTCAGTTCAGTAGGGCCGGGTTGTTATTGAGGAACACTGGACGGGAATCGATACGTTGAGAGTGTAACTTTGGGTACGACGACGACATGACATGACATACTCTCGAGCCAGCATAATTGTGGATAGGGCTATTAATTTTCCAGCTTAGTCTAATCGTATAAGACGTCCCATCCCTCCCAATTGCATAACACCGATTCGTCGAGCGATCAAGTCTCCCGATAGTTGGGGCATAATTGAAACGCCCTTGGCTATTGACAATGCATCCCCGATGATGCTCCATCTCCGCTCTCATAGCCCATGTGGCAAATGATAAAAACTGGGTGACGATGGCAAGACAAGATGGCTGGCTGCAATGAGGGGGACCACTTAGGTTTTCCCTTGGAGATAAATTTGGGAGAAATTTGCAGCAATTCGTCTCTTGAGACCCACCCCCAAGTATTAGGTTGATGCATAATTATTGCGGATTTTTTCGCGGCTATTTTTCTCCCGATAGAATTTGTATACTGAATCCGGGTTTTCTCTAGAAATGATCTACTTGATTTCCTCTACAAAAATGTACCTAGGAAACCATCCGCATATTCGCGCAATTGTGCTCTATTTTTTCGAGAAATGTTGGGAGTTGGCACACTCATTCCGCGATCTCAGTAACTTTTTTTTTTAAAAAAATTTTAAAAATGAAACGACAAAAATACTGAGCAAAAATATGTTCAAATAATTACTCCGAAACTTAACCACCATCTGCGTCAAGCACTGCTTCCCATTGATAAGTTAGTCGGATCCCAAAAGAGAAGAAGTTTTGATCCTTACGGGCGATCCACGCCTTGACATCGGCGATGGAACAATCAGCCAAAGCCAACCAAGAAATAGGATCTGCCCCTAAATCTTCCATATTCACCAGCAGAAACTGCTATGGATCATCTCGTCAACCGTTCGCTGAAAAAATGGCTGGGGAATAGAACTTACGCCGATTTGGATGACTCAATGGCCGATGTCAAGGCGTGAATCGCCCCCAAAGATGAAAACTTCTCCGCTTCTGCAATCCGACTATCTAGCCAATAGGGAGCAGTGCTTGACGAAAGCGGTGGATGAGTTCCGGAGTAATTATTTGAACATGTTTTTGCTCAGTATTTTTGTCGTTTCATTGATAAAATTTGTTTAGTAAAGTTACTGGGATCACGGCATGAGTGTGCCACCTTCCAACATTTCTCGAAAAAGTAAAGCATAATTGCGCGAATATGAGAATGGTTTTCTAGGTACAGTTTTGTAGAGGAAATGAAGTAGATCATTTCTAGAAAAAACCCGAACTCAATATTTAAATCCTATCGGGAGAAAAAAAGCCGCGAAAAAATCCGCAATAATTATGCATCAACCTAATACTTTAGTATCGCTGATAAACCAATGCATCTTAGACTCGGGTTGTTTGGCAGACAAAAATTCTCCAAGTGGCAAAGGAAGCAACGAGAGGGACTAAAGCCCTCCCTACGAGAAATTATGAACTTCCAACAATGTCAAAAGTAGGATGACTTTTGAATAGAATGCGAAGCAGAAACAAAGGTGACCAACAGTTTTAGAGCATTGCCTATTTGATGAGTGCTACAGAGCTGATGATGAACCCATGAAAAAAAGAAAAATTGCATTCGAGAACCAGGAAAATCAATTGGAAGTAGCTGGAAAGAGTTAGAATCCGAGAGGTCAGGAAGCGGGACAAGAAGTGACAGCCGACAGGTTAATCGATCTTGTGACCTATCGATTCTCTTCACAGCTGTGGTTTCACACAGGAAGTGAATGGGACCCTTTCTACTAGGCACGTCACTTCTCCTATTCTTGGTCGTCTCCTCACTTTCCTCATATGAACATCCTTTGATTTTTCAGACCCCTTCCTTGAACTTGTTTGACTTGAGCTCCGTCCAAATGTCCGTACAATTCCAATAACTCCGAATTCGTTAAGTGTAGCTTCAGTGTTTTTTAAAAGTTTCCATAGTAGAACCCAACGTTTTTGTCGCCAGTCAACTGCCAGTTGGTTGACTGCGTTCATCTTTAGGGACATTCTCGAACACCCCTGAACCATTCCATGAAAAAACGAGCACATAACGGGTGCCTACTTTTCCTCCGTGGATCAAGACTTCACCCAGCTGTCCTCTTCATATCATCAAAATTAGAGAGTTTCCCAGAGTTACCAAGTTTTCAATTACCTCAACAACAACCAGTGAAAGCTCGTCCCAAAAGCGTTCGCATATTAGACTACTCCGACCTTATTAAAATATCCCAAAGTTTATCTGTAGTCCTTCTTAGATTGGTGCTTATTACCAGATTTCCGTATTTCCACGCAATGAATTTTGGTGTAGTACTTTGACCACCCTCTCGAGCATCTGTGCTATTAGGTTCGGTTTTCTGCCTTTCTGGTTCTCCGCTCAGAGCAATGATCCACCCGAGCACTCTGTCCAACATTCACTTTCTTACCATGAGAAGGTATAGGCAGACCTATTTGATGAAATATTTAATAGATGACCTGCTTATCCTTAGAAATGGAGACGTATGTGCTCCCTGGCGAGGGATAAACAGCTCTCTGATGTATGTGGCCATGTCGAATTGGTCTCCTGGGAATTCAAGCAAATCGACTGAGGACGACGCATGGTGGCATAACTTTGCACTGATACCTATCAAAGGGACTGGGGATGGGGATATTTCCAACGTGGTCCGTCACATTTCGAAATCAAACATTGTCAAAAACTTTGGTATCTCAAGGTAAACGCTGTAGATGTTCGGCTGTCCGATAGAAACCAGCTGATACCAGGTGCATTTCCTCTTTTAAAGATTCCAAACAGAAAATTCTTTCAATTTCCTGTCCAAAGACTCGAATCACCGAATGTCCATTGCCTGCGTGCCATGAAAGGGCAGTTAATAAAATGTTAATGTGAATTCAGCCGTCCATGCAATAGGACACAGCACTTGCTGGAAGGCAGGTGCAGCCTAATGACCAGAGGTCTTCTCCCACCACTGCTAGCTGCTATCGATCCCGTCCCACTGAAAGTCATCACAAATTCTTCAGCACCAGAGGGAGTATTCATTTCTGGATATAATTTCCATTATAGATGTCCTAGAGGATCTTTCAAGAAAGTGCTGAGTTCAGCTGATATACTTATCAGTCCCGGTCATTAACAATACTGGCTAGAGTTCAGTACAAAAGGTAACCAGCGAAGTGTCGTACTATCATATTTCGGCCTTATTGAAAGAATACATTGCTCAGCAGCTTCACTCAATAGATCTCTTAACTGCAGTAATGAGCACATGTTAATAATTCGATTATGTTTTTGTGAAATACATCGAAGCAGTCAATTCCAAAAGACGAGCTGTGAGCTTGCGATTACCATAAATTTCATGTAAATAACAATATATTCTCAGTCAGGAAGGTAACATGATACAGACAAGGGAGCTCAGTCATCACGAAGCCCAAAGGCCGCATTGCTCCTCTACAGCCGATGGGGACAATATCTGACCTACTCCATCCAAACCTCCTCACTGTTCCTTCGTGAGCAGTTAGCTTGGGCTCTTCCCTGTCGCGAAGTGAAGAATGTTGACGGGGATATCAGCTAGATCTCAAAAGGCATTGGACAGCGCCCACACAAATTTCCTAAGTGAGGCATGTCCTAGCGGAATTGATTAAGCTCCCCAGTGATTTACTGTCAATCCTCTTGAGAAAGGGGGGTTTAGCTAGTCTAGCCATCAAAGATGATTGATGTGATAGTGCACTTACAATAGTTCATGTTTTTTTGGGCCAAATAACGCAGACGTTAAGCTTCGAAAACAGATTCAAAATTGGTTCAGCCGAATGCGTTTTTGGATGATTCTTATCGCTAACTGAGATCAAACATCGTGTGTGTGTGGATAAAGTAGCTTCATAAGGACGGCCATCCCTCTCCTCCTCACGAGTTTTCCTCGGATATGGCAACTCCCATGCGTGCTCCATTTAGCAAAAAACGACTGGCGAGCGGGAGGGCAGTCTTGGCAACTTCTCTAGAAATAAACCTGACCCTTTTACTATGCTATCACCTGACACCGAGCGTTCACTTCTTTTCTGATACCTGATTCAAATATCATTTGAATCAGATTTTGATGACATGACGATCATGACGAAGAGTCATGACAGGACCGGACGAGTTCTCTCTAACAACTGGGGCGATGGGGATGGGCATAAGCCGGGGGCATTGGATGAAAGATGAATTGAAAGTACACAGTAGATAAGGGGGTATCTCATTTCTCATCACAAATGTTGAGTCGGATAGGGGCTCCTCAGAGGTCCGATCAATATTCTTGCCTAGACCACACAACCAGAATATTATTTGAAAATAATCGATTGAAATGGGTGGGCATCCGAGTTCTTTCGTAAAGTAATCATACTACAAAACTTAGGAAAATGACTTGGAGTAACTCTAAGTAAGTTGAAGTGTATTCCGTATGAAGCGGACGATGATTCTGTCTAGTCAGTACAAGGCCCCCTGCCAGCTCTTTGGATCACTATCTTCCCTCGTATTTGGGAAGCCATGGAAGCTCCCACCGACTAACTGTCAAACATGTGGTGAAAAACGATCTGGGAATTTCTATGAATTCGTAGCTCAAGGGAACGATCATATGATAACATGAGTGAAAACACTAGAGATAGTGAATGAATGAAAGCCGTGTTGTTTGCGATTTCGCTCCCTTTTTCTTTGAGGATGTACTTTGTCTAAGGAGCTAATCAAGAAAATTGCGTGTGTAAGGTGCTATTTGAGAGGAGGAGACGAAGCATCGAACACAATCTCATCCGTGAATAGATTTAGCGTAGAGCTCCCTGAAACAACCCGATAATTTCCATCGCTATCCAAGTCAACTGAACCCTGCAGGGCTATGCGCCATGGGTTGAAGTCAAGGGCCAAGAGTTGAGCTGATTGCCCCAAAAGAAGCCTATGAGCTCAATTTACAGGCGTCTTGAGACTTTCTTATGAAACTAGCTAAATATAGCTTAATTAGGGATGCATCATTTGCAGAACCGCAAACAATCAAGCAGCACGGAGGGAATTGGTATACAAAAAGGATGGAAATTAATTTTTTTTATAAAGTTTAATCAGAACTTATATGATTTTATGACAAAGCGTGAAAATTTCACACGGAAAGAGTGCTCACAAGACTCACTGATGACTTTTCTTTTTCGAATCCCCTTTCCTCCCTTCCCCCTCAACAGCAAAAATTAACTAAGGTACCCTCTCAAAATTTACAACTTTTCTCCAGTTTTATGTTATCTTCTTTGCTACAGGGAGTTATTCAAGAGCCATCTCCTCAATCTACCATTACGGAGATCCTACAATCCTAAAAGGTAACCTTTAGTGTACAAAATACATAATGTTCCAACAGTTCTAGGGAGAAGTCCATGAAGAACAGCGTAATGTGAGAACGGTGGCGATGGGTAAGTGAAAACGATATATTTGCGAGACTTATCCTTCTTTTCCCAGGATGCACTTTGCTGAGAAGCTAATTAAGTAAAGTGGTGACATAAAGTGTTGATTGAAAAGCGAAGAAGAACGTTGTAGAACGTTAGAAGATCAGCCAGGATCGAACTTCTCACGAACCCGGAAGGAGCAGCCAAGCACTTTTTTGGCCAGTGGCGCGTTCCAAAGGGAGAGGTCAGGAAGAAATGCTCACTTCTGGGAAGTCACTTTGGCATTAGACTTACTTCGTAGTTCATGGACTACTGAAGTACAAGTATCAATAGAAACACTATGTAGTTCAGGGAACAAACTTAATTGCAAGGGATTCCGCTGAACAAAAAAATCAAGCAACGATTTTGGACCAGAGACCAGTGATGAACGCAAAGAGTTAATCGCTGTTTTCCCTATGAAAAGTTTGAGAGATTGCCGTTTCTTCTACTTTGAAGGAATAACTCAGAGACTCAGAAGACTCTTCTATCAGCGTCTAAAAACAAGATGATTCTGGAGTAACGATATCAACATAGTACGGTTTATCCCGTTCCGCCGTAGACCGTGTAAAAATGGCTGCTGCTGAAATACCCTCATTTTGGTCGACCAACCAAGCTTTCCTAGATTTTGTTGTCATACTAGAAGACTTGTGCAGTTGAATTATACGCATATAAGTGAAGGAGCGAACAAAACATTGTGGAGTGACCAGTACTGAAGTCGTACACCTCGGTTTATCTTCAAAACAGCTCCCTCATCGTGTACGCTACAGCCTCTCATCTTGCTTTTCCCTTGATGGTCCTTCAATGTTTCGTTTGAAGAAGACTGAATCTACTGGCTATGTAACAAAAATTCTACAGAAGAACTGGAGCAAATTCAGGAAAGTCCAATGAATCGGAGTTCTGCAAGTGATGATTTGAGAGGGAGGCTAGTGAAGTTAATGATAAATACTATGGGCTTCTGCATGATTTTCAGATTCTACAGCTTTTGTAGCTGTTGAACAAGCATCTGAACAATGAAATGTGCGTTCTCGGAATGACGTGTGAAGAACTGGGGATTCAGGCTGGAGTACTCTCGAACAGATGAGAGAACGTTGTCGTTGCGACGATGAAGTGAAATCTCTCGTAACACAATTTGAGGAGGGTCATTTGTGAAAGGCGAAAATGCGCATTGTTGCGACGTCCATGCATGGGCAAAAATCTATTGACATCCCCCGAAAAAGTGACTTGCTGCCCTTTTTGAGGTCTGTTAGCAAAAGCTAGTGAAGTAGTCTCAGTTATACAATTATGATGTTGAATTGTTAGGGAACAAAAACACTGTAAAAAAAGCGGTGAAAGTTAACCAGCCCCTTCTCGAACATTGAGGGGACCTCTCATTAAAAAAACAGCGTTTATTCTATAAATAACTTCTTTCCTGCTATCCGTAATTTCCCTTTTCTAATCCCAATTGAATTATCCTTTCAGTGACACAAAAACTTTACTAAGTTGATTTTTTGTAGTTAAAATGCACTGATTCTTATAAAAAAATATCAGTCAAGTGAAAACGAAGCAGCTGAAGGCAGTTGGTAGAACCATTAAGGTATAACTGAACAAAAAAAGAACAAAAGAGCTTTTCCTCATGCGCTTCATCATCGAAGCAACGATGTCACCCAATGATGGCAGATATGCTTAAGAGAGCCCAGACAGCACGACGAATAGCTAATTCAGCTGCACCGGGATACATCATTAACAAACCAGACCACACCGGCTCAACATTGCGTTGCCTCGGGCAAAACTTAAACTTTTGTGCCCGTGAGCCCAACTTCCGCTTATCCCTACGTTTCTTAGTGAAGAGGCTTTTATCACCTGGATTCACTTGGCGCTGAGCGTATAATCTCTGCACGAGGGAAAACTTTTATGTCTCCTGTTTTCAAGTTCTTCTGCGCTAGAGCACAAAACGACAGAGTAAGCGCTTTGAAGTTGTAACAAAATCAACACGATCCCTGAAACCAGAACTGTTAAGCGTTCCGGCTTCTTTGCACACAAATCTTGAACACTTTGAAAAAAGGGGAACTCTCGAGTTCCTCATTTATGAAATTGTTTGAATTTTCTATTGAACTTTACCTTTCAGCTGCAAAATATGCCCCACATTTCTCAGTCAAATATGTTTGCGGATCTATGACGCGTGCGGCCGCGAGCTTGTCCATGCTACTAGTAAGAACCCAGGCGAATTGCTCAACCCACAACTGTTCGTAGCATTTCTGAAAATTTTGTTCTTACTGTGAATTCAATCGATCTTCAGATTTGATAGATTCGAATCGTTTTGTTGAGAAAGCTATACTCTCTTGGAATGGACACAAGGATTATACAAAATATTTCTATTTCAAGTTGTACTTTAGAAGCAAATCAATAACCGGATACTACTCAAGTAAAATATAGTTACTCTAAATACAATAGAAATGTATCGCTTGTCACTTTGGTTGTTAGTTTTACAAAACGATCGAATATTGCACCTGCATGCTAACCGTAATGAATCTATAAAGCCATACAGAGAAACCTGAATGAACTATTAGCACGGACACAAAGAAGGAAAAGATGGAGAAAAGACGGAAAGATGAAAGAAAGTAACTGGGGGGTCTTTATGATGGAGAAAGCTCATGAGATAGGAACATACTACATTTTGCTAATGACGCAGCTACATTTTCAGTTGGGACTATAGAATCATCCGATCGTGTATCTTCTTGCTTTGGTGTGGCTCCTTGAGTACTGGCCCATGGTTGAATATCAGCAGAACCCCATCGTGTAAAGAATACTACCGGTAAAAATGCGACAACAGCTGAGATTTCGAAGACAATTGCCCATTCCTGTGACGTTCCAGATCTGTAAGCTCCTGTGGAATACAAAAACCACAAACAAGACCACAAACATTCAATAAAATTTGTAGAAAGGTCGGAAGGGGTAAAAATTTATGCTGTCTACCTCCACTGACTTTTCAGCCACGATTTCAATCACAAATATGGAAATGTGCGTCACTCGCTAGCTCCCATTCTCAACTGTCAAAGGAGTAGAGGGTCATTACCCAGCCTGGGCTAGTTTTTGAGGAGCCGTCGCGCGCGGCATCCGTACTTGTCGCGCGCGAAGGCAACTCAGCAATCGCGCTCCCTGCCAATTTGCCGCACACTAGTCAACTGCTTGATCTTGTAAAGAGCAGAGTTGCGAGGGTACCGGAACTTCTCCCCAAGTTCCCACGGCCAGCGGCAAAGGTCACGCGGTGGATACCCTATCTTTGCACTGGGAATTCAAACCCTTCCCTTCAAAGCGCGCGAGTGTGCGCGATCGGGTGCGGCGGACGCGGCGTCGTTTTCGGGGAAAAGATACCGGACCCGAGTTGCGAAAAGGCCTGACTGCCAAAGATCTTCAAGCAACAAATTTGCAGAACAATTCCTAAATATGCTTCGTGCTTCCTTCCGAGCAGTTTTATTGGGGTAGTGTCATTCGACTAGGATACTGTACCGATTACTGAACACCATAATCTGTAATAAAATTAGGAACTCACGACACAATATAACTTGAGATCATCTTGTTGATAATAGAAAATACAGCTGCAACAGCGAAAGCAATTCCCGTAACAATACCAGTGTAGGCAGGTGCTATCTGTACGAGAGCTGTCTGTACACCGGGTGAATGCAATCCTGAAGATACCTCTTTTACAGCGAATCTTTCTCACATTTCTACGAAAATGCATGAAGAGATGTGACAGAGGCATCAAAATCGTGTATGTGACCATCCCAAAAAGAGAAAATCTGACTGACATAAAATAAAGCCTGTGAAAATTAGGTAGGATTTTATTGCGAAAAGGAGAGCAAACCAGAAGTCAGCTACATTCAAAAGTATGGAATATTACGAAACTAAAAAGTAGCAGACATACCGGCAAAAGCGTTGGCTAAACAAAGCACAACAACTGCTGCAGTCGCATTCCCACTTGATCCAAGCAAAGGGGTCAATCCCACACAAATTGCAAGACCCAAAGAGCCAACTAAGTTGAAAAGTTTGCAACAAGCTGTGGGTCCTGCAATGAACTCATTAAGCTGCTTGGGGTATAGCGACTCATTGAGTCGAAAATTGAAAGCGATTTTCGTAAAGCTTCAAACGAACCGAGAAGTGGCGGTTTTCTTGCTGTAATCAATGATGCCAAAATACAGGAAAGCGTCTTGGAGATGAATAGAACAACTGATGGCAATGATGACACTATACCATTTACAACATTCGAAAGACCAAGCACATCCGAAAAGTACTTTGGAAGCAACTGAAATAGAGCTCATTGATTTAATCACTGCAAAGAGTGGCTGATCACATCGTAAATAAGGTCGGCTCTGTATTCTCCAAGTATAAGACACTTCAACATAAATTGCTACCAATAACCTCGCTGTTAAACTCCCGAGGTACAAAGTTCTCCCACATGGGAGGCGGTGGTGCAAAGCGGAATACCTACGCTTGTGCCGAAGGTGGCCGCGCTCGCGGCGCTTGACCGCGCGCTATGAAGGAGAAGATTTAAATTTCCGGCGGAAGAATACGGTAATCGCCGCGAAACCGCTGCTGCTGCTTACGGTAGGAATTTGATTAAAAATACCGTCACCCAATTGTTCTGCTTCTACATTCGCTCTCTTATTTGCTTCGCTTATGAATAAATGCTGATGTAAGTGCAAAAAGTTTAATAGGACTTACTTGGAGCATGATAACAAGAGGATATTCGTGACATACAAGTGCAGCAACTGCCACATACAACGGAAGGCACCGGGCCAGTTTACCCCATGGTGGGTTTCCTCGATCTGTACGCTTTCCAAGTTTTTCCTCAGTGATTTTTCGAGCGATATATCGCTCTTCACGCTGAAAAACCTCGATATTATTGGAACAACTGGAGAGAGTTGTGGATTTGGAAAAGAATGAAGAGTGACCCACTTCAGAAACCAAAAAATGTTTCGAAGGTTTATCAGCTGATAAAAATAGCCAGATGAGCAGTATCACACCACCGATAATGGCAGATAGGTAGAATATCGCTGGCCATCCATATGTTGACGGATGTGCGCAGAACAAACCACCAAGGGGTAATATAAAAAGGGTTCCTAAAAAACAAAATTGACAATCAGAGGAATGATATCAAGGTCTGTACTACTCACTGTTTGTAATAGAAGTCAACTGAAGGAGACTCTCATGAAGATATCATAAACTTACCTATCTGCCTTCCACCAGTTACAAAACCAACAGCAAATGGTCTTTCCTTTGGTGGAAACCATCGTGTGATCATAGAGGATGCCGAAGGGAACAGAAGTGCATCACCCATACCAGTTATGACTCTGAACACATTTCTTCACATATACCGTAATTTGCTCGGATTTTTTATGAACCGGGTGATACATTGTACAACTACTTAGTAGTAGTGCTAGTACTTAGTTTTGTGCGTAACATAGCATCGAAATCATAAAGTTCCACATTGTGCCTAACAAAAGCCTACTGTGAGCACAATTTAGAAAGACTTTTGAAATCAAGGGTCCCTGTGGTACTAACAGAGGCAGTCACCGCGAGGCTATGGTCTCGAAACAACGACGGCCTGTGACGGCCCGTACGCTTTCCCGAAAATGCCCAAACGATTCCATTGCGGTCCTGAATTGGAGACAGGTGCGTGGTGTATCCTCAGCTCTATACTCCTTACAGCTTTTACCCAATTTGCAGTGAACATGTGGATACTAAAAGGTTGAGATGTACATCCCCTCGAGTGGAACAACCAGCATTGACTTGGAGTTTTCTTCGAGTTTACTGCTTAAGCCATCGCTTCCAAGTAAGTTCTGGCAATGTCGAAGGCTGGACGTGACTCGGACAGTCAGCTTTTTTTCAGCCATCTCATTCTACCAAAGTAAGCTCAGGAAAAATGGCCGTGGTGCAGGTGTAGAACCTTTGTAATGATAGTCTCTGTCCAGCCTCTCCACCTCCACTGAAGCCGTTATAATGAAGCCCGTTTGCACACGGAGTAAGCGAAACCAAACGAATCGAAGAAAAAACTTTGTCGGAAGGAAGGATCAAGTGCAAATCCTCCAAATCAGAAACTCTCAACATGTGTAAATAGAAAAGTGGATGGAAGATTTGTTCTTCCAAGGGTTGAAGTGATTGTGTTTGATGAGTACTTGAGTACTTCCTCTTAATCCACACTGTCCAGCTGGCGGCCGTCTCTTAGGGATTTAACAAAAGGATTTCTTCAATTTGCTCGATAGTACAAGTAATCAGATAGACTTTCTAAATAGATAAGACTTAGCCAAACAATTAATGGCAACTGCAAAGCTGATTTGTGCAGAGATAGCACGGCTCAGAAAAATTCTTGCACCTTCATCAACCAACATTCTAAGCCGTGACGGCTATCCTTACTGTTTGACTACTACACAAAATTCCTTTCATTCAGGTAGCGGTGCTATAGTCGCGAAAATTGTAACTTGTACATTACCACCCATACTTAAGACGAAACTGCACAATTTCATGAAACAATTGTCATTCATGCCTCAAAGATTTACTCCAAGGGACTTTCAGGGATAATCTAGGTTCGGTAACCAACCCGGGTGAGGACAGCAGAATCGTAAGGCTCATGGAGGATAGTCTCATGGTGAATACTCGCTGGATAGGAGTGTTAGAGTACATACAAAGATGGGACAGGCTCCAGAAGCACAGCTATGAAGTCAGTCTCATCAATCTTAATGCGGTTGGGTAGGAGTGAATGATGTTCGTGAAAAGAAGCAATAATAACACATTAAGAAGTATACATATGTTTGTTTTGCAGTAGTTTCGTAGACATACAAGAAACTTGAAAGTTGAAAGAGAAAGTGAAAGAAAGAAACCGGTTCAAACATTTTCTTGTGTCCCTTTCCGTGTTTCCACACTAGCATTCATGTTTTCGAGTTTCTACTACTAGTAGTCATGTCATATGAACTACTACTACATTCACCTTAGGGTTGAGATAGAAATCAGCATGTTTACCTGAATACGAAAACAAGCCATGGTGAAGTTGGCGCTACCGAGGGTATAAGCGAATTTGACAGTATCAGTAGAGTCATGGCGACCGCAATTGTCCATTTACCATTCAGACGATCTGCTTGCCAACCAGCCAACAGCATAAATAACGAACCAACATTTTGAGCAGCATAGATGGCACCTTTAATATAGATAAGTACAGTAATTCTGTACTACAAAGACTGATGCCATCTCATGCGTCAGACTTTGTTTTGGCCAAGTTTCAACTTTGATTCCTTAGTTTTTTAATGCTTTGGAGATCAAGGACCAGTTACGAGTGTCCAAGATTCCAGGCTGACTGGACGCTAATGTTTTAAACGAATTCTTTAGCTTTTTGTAAAAACACTCAAAAGTCCTTAGCACCCTCTTGGATGAAATGGGACACGAGTCAGGAGGTGCCGTCGCCACCACCGTGCTAGACCAATACGCGCGACATATGTACGAGTTACCTCGCTTGGCGAGCAATGCACCCATAACCTAGCACGGTCGTTTCCATATAAGAATAGGATGAAACTATGATTTTGATGAAGACAACATCAGTTTTTGGCACTGATACTACGAACAATATTTTTCAATTCTTTGTGTAATCACTCAAAAGTAGTAGGCAAGGGAATGAAGAATTCAGTAGAGCACGTCATTCAGAGATCCGGAGTGCCACTCATCCTTCTCAAAGCAAAAAGAACTTGAATAGGAAGGGTGCTTCACGTTATTCAAACTAGTTTCGCCCCAACAGCAAGCGAAATGTAGCAAAATTTGGATTCCTGCCAAGGGTTATAAGGGTGGAAAACAGTCTTAAAGAAAAAATAAGTGAGAAAGCCCTAGTCCATACCTTGTTGTTCCGAAGTCCATGGTAAATAATTGCCCTTGTAGCAGGGTGACACCGAGATATCCGGGTCGGACAGTGAACCATGGCTACCACATGGTTGAACTCGAACCGACGAATTGCCTTGAACCGTACGGCCTCGCATCGCGGACAGGTCACGCCGAGCGACAAGAACAGTCTGGTCTTCAGCCTTTTTTACTGATGCTGATGACGGTGGCTGATGAACCATGCAAACCATGGCTTGAGCAAGATTAGAAGTGGAGACTGATAGGGCGATAAAACATAGCGAGAGAATTATTGCCATTAAAAATCGTGTTGACGGAAATATGCGGCTCTTCTCTCCAGAGACAAAAATCGAAGAATTATCTCGTTCTGATGGTTCTACCTTTGACATCTTGCCAGTTCACTTGGATCACTCGCTGGTGGTTTTACGAAC
Organism: Haemonchus contortus; assembly: GCA_000469685.2. NCBI lineage: Eukaryota > Metazoa > Nematoda > Chromadorea > Rhabditida > Trichostrongylidae > Haemonchus > Haemonchus contortus. Next base: position 1,574,161 of record LS997567.1, on the reverse strand, counting down.
TGGGTGAAGATCTGTAAATGACTTATCATAAATGTTTTAGGGTTATCATCAAGTGCACGAGCATAAAAAGGTAGTTATAAAGAAACGTTACGGACACTACCAAGATAACAAGGAATACGTTTGGCTAGTATTTGTGAAAAGCGAGGCGTAATCTACAAAACAACACGACGTGTATTATGTGGACTGGTTGTTGCTAAGATTTCCGCGAAACAAAGCCTTTTGGTAAATAGAGGTTAAAGCTTAATCGCGGGGGGTATGGTCTCGACACGTAGGCGTGAACTACGTGAGATCTGATTATTTACAGTCATACACTTGAGTTTGATGTGGATGACGTCAAGTTGACGGTTAAAATTAACAGTTTAACGATACCAGTAAGAAAGAACTTATAAGACAATCATAGCCGGCAGTTGGGCACGTACACAATGATTGTTGATCAATAGCCAAGACCAGATTGGGGAAAAACGTGACTTATCGGAAATTCCTTCCAACCGAATAAACTACAGTAAATAACTATAAAGTTATTTCTTGAATGATCAAACGACTGAAAAATTGCATACTGATGTTAGGTGGCTGTCACGCGAACGTCTAGCGGGGAAAGATTTTTTGTGATTTGAATAGCTTCAAGTCTAACGATTAACTTTTACAAAAAGTGTTATTACTGCAACTGGAATAGTTCCTCATAAAGAGTAAACAAAACATTGGTGTGGATGACTACCCCCTTCAGGTTTCTGCAAAGTCCCAAAACGTATCTGACCCCGGTAGACCGGACGGGACCTGTGATTGTTTCAACTGTATGAAGAGTACTCGGAAGCCGCTCAAGTGGGTCCCATTGGGATTTTCAAATTCCCGCCATTTCTTCAGAGAACTGTGTCGTAGAGCGGTATTGATTTGGGTGAAGACAACTGGGTACAAAGAGAGTTCGATGAGTTAAGTTGTATGTATGTTTGTAGAAACTTAGCCGCTACTGTCTAGGTGAAGAACAGGGAAGTAATCGTTCAGGGGAGCCCGGAAGAGAATGGGTGAAGATAACGAGTACTTCTAAGGATGTTAACAAATGGATTACAAACCGAATGTCGCAAGTACAACAATATTTGGCTGTACGGGTAGGAGACTGACTGGGAGCATTGGGTCGATTGGGAGCCCGGAACGAGATCAGTGGTAGAGCAAATGCAGAAAAACATTCAGTAGAAACCCTGGTCGTTATCATGAGCCTTGGAAAGTGGTCTACAACCAATTAATCTAGTTACACAAAGTGTTACCAGTGTGTAGAGGTAGGAATTTACAGTTACTCGTACTCACGAGAGACAAGGAGCGACGGCACGCAGCTGAAGCTTGAACAGTGTAAAAACTGGACCGGAAAGCGCAGACCTACACGGGTTCAAGTCCCTTTCGCAGCTGAACTTCAGTTCAATGTTTGGCCTTCTTGCTACAGTTATTCAAGTGGTTTAAAGTTGAAAATCCTAACATTCCCACGTAGGAATGATGCCGATAGGTCCAAGGGGAAACAGTAGAGAACGGTGTGCCCCTAGCGCTTGAGACTGCCTTCCCATGATGTTACAGCATCCCCGTTCGTCCCAACGCAATTTGTTTCAAGCTAATCTGGTTAATAAAGCAATTAATACTGGAAAAAGTGTTTAGATAGCGATTACGGTTTTACAATGTCGCCGCATCACATTTAACGGGCCAGTTTATCCAGTGACAAGAAAGCCCAGTTTTTCGGGGAATAAAACACCTCAGTACGAAAAACGGTGCCGTTTTCATTGTACTGGGTTTACAGTCGCTAAATAATGGAAACTCGAATCTAGCCAATAAGTACCAGCGCAGAAAATGGGGGTCTAGATAGTAAGTAGTTACTAGAAATCTTGGAGACACAAAATTTACTTTCCACAATCGAGGGATACTAATTGAGTGCTATTTCCCTCGATCGGAAATTTGCTACCCGAAAACTTTGCGCACATTCTGGTAGACTATTTGGTTATGAATTACTATATCATTACTTGCATTATTACTCTCAATTGCGACCTGCAATCATCCGTATGTATGAGGGAAAAGCCATTGGTCCCTCAGAGATTTCATCAGAACTGTACCGAAAGTCACAAAGTGCCCCATACCAGTGATAGCCGGAAAGTTTCGGAAAGTTGAGTGAGCAGAATGATTTTTATAAAAGGATTTCAATGAATTGTTTTACTTTCGGTCCTGCCATGGGTAGCAATATCATTCAATTTCCAATCGAAAAAGGTGGTCAAAAATGCAAAGAATGTAGCCTTCTCCCCTTATGGCAGAGGCACCATGAAACGCAAACTTTACCGTGAAACATCCTCGGTCTGATCAGAACAATGAGGAGATAAACTGACACGGAAAGGTTATTGATAGATGGTCATTACCGAGTAAGATTGCTTTCTGAGAGGCCACAAAACGATAGAATGTTTCGGTGTGGAGACTAGGATGGATATCAGCCCGATTGACCCTTCGAAGGCAGGTCGTATAGCTCCCAGCTCCTGGGTCCTTAAGACCGAGCTCGTTCAACAGAGTTCGACTCAAAACTGCCCGATACCACTGCCGCTCGAAAATGGCATTTCTGACAGTCTGGACATAATCCTCTTGAATTCTCGATCGGTCATCAGCTGAAAGTGAGGCTTTTCTAACTTGTGATACTAGTTTGGACTTACTGAGCAGAAGCAGTCTAGAAGGCCTAGAATGGAATCAAAAAGAAACGATGGCTGTTTGCGATTAGAAATGATGTGAATGGAACTTTGAATCTGTGTTGCCCCTTAGGGCACTTAAGAATATGCTCAAAAATTATGCAGAGCGTGGGTGTTACCACCCACAATGAGCTACCAACTTTTGTGTATAAAAACAACTGTTCAATTCTTTAGACAACAAAAGCTGAACCCTCTAAAATGAATGAAAGTTCTTATGGAATTACTGAACCAGGTATGTAAGAAATTTGGTAGAACTGTTGATTCGACTATTTGACAACAAAAATTGACAAAAGTATTTGGCGATCTTGGACGAAATTGATTTCGATTATTCAAACGAAAGAAATGGCAAACATAATTGCCACATAAAAAAGAAATACAGAATTATTGATGAAAATAATCATATGTGAATTGAAAATGCTGAATAAAACAATCACTTACGCTAGCATACAAAAGAGTTATTGTATCTTTTGTTAATATAAACCAATTTTAAAGTGGTTGAGGGAATTGGGCATAACTCTTAAGGGAGTCTGAATTCCAATTGAACTTCAGCTATCCGAATTTCTGGAAGGAGGGGTCGAAATGAAATGGTTCCCTGACTCAAACTCGTCTGAACATTGATTTATTCTAGTTTAAAGATGGAATACTGACACAAATTATTTTGGTTGATCGAATAAAGGAATGATGTAACTTTTGTTGACAAATTCCTTCCCAACACGGCCATAACACAATTTTCGGTTCAGATTTACTTCTTGAGATCGCATTCAGACGGTTTCCGAAACGATTTCACTCAATTGACGCCAATACCGGTTTTTCTGTTACGAATTCACTTGGGTAAGTAGTAAGTAAAAAGTAACTATGCGAAAGTATGTGCAATACCACGCATGTAATAAGCCACAGTGTTATGTGTGTTGTTCTGATGAAAAGATTCGCCGCGGCCGTCACCGTCGCCATCGCCATCGTCGTCATAGGGGGGTGTTCAATGTTCGACAAGTTTGGTATTTGCCGTCCGGGCACGGGCACGGGCGTCTACACCAAAAAAAACTGGTTAGTTAGCCATTTATCCGATATAATACAACAACCAGCTAACAATATAAAGTCCATAGAGCCGTTCCTACGTACGTACATCGACCAAATGTTTCTACTTTCTATCAGCCCCCCCCCCTTTTCATCCGGTCCCATTCGCCTTCATGGATGGATGAGCGGAACAAAGCACTTAAACGGGTCCTATACTAGTATGATACTATGTCGTGTAATCGGTCATATATGTATGTAATCCGAAAGTAACATTTCATCTCAAACGAGTATCGTGGTTTTCGTAGAACAAGAATGAAAATGCAAGCAGTGCAGGCTACAGACTAGGCGGATTGGCAACTTGAATTAGTTCCTTACCAATGATCAGGGCAGCAGTATTAACTTGCTTCACCTATAGGGGTTGCGCAGAGGTAAGTGTTTTCGCTACTACGAGCACGACGAAGGGATCAAAACCTGCGCATATCTAAACAGCTCAGCATTTTTCGGGGATCATTTGATAGTGCATCCGCCTAGGATGGTAGAAACGGTGCTGACTTATATTTGTACCATCCCAGAAAGTCCTTACACAAGCAAAAATCGCGTACAAATGTTACAATACTGGCGGAAACCCTGTACATGGCGCATGCTAGGGAGTGGACCTACAATGGTCAAGAATGAAGTTGCTCTAGCAACGGTCAGCGTCGAAGTTCGCCAGAGAACGGAAAGAAGAGAAAGTCACAGCTACGGAATGATTGAGAATTTGAAGGAAGAGAAAAAAAAGAGATGAAGCGGTCAAGAAGAGAAAGGAAAGAAGTGATTGGGAGAAAGGGCTGGAAAAAGAAACGAAAAAGATTCGCGAAGACAGGAAAAGACATTGGAGCTATACTGGAAGAACGCAGAACGATGTATAGGAAAAGAGGTGTGGCATGGAGGAAAGTGAAATCCTACACGGATAGACCCGGTTTTAAGCAGATATAAAGAGGGGAGGAAAGGGACATATCAATAGACTTAGCACGAGGAAGCGTGGATACAGTGGGAGCTCGGGAAGCGACAGTACCTTCGGTTAGGCCTCTTCAGAAGGGAATAATTGGACTTTCCTGAATTCTGAGAATCGAGTAGTTGGACGTGCTTTCACTAGCGCCAAATGATATGTAAGTGTAACCTGTTTCCTATGTGACGGGGAAGAGTTTGCCTACATCGAATAAGAACATGAAAAGAACTGTTTGGATGTCAGATCTACACAGGGAACGGATCGCCCACGTATATCAGGGAAACTCAGCAAGAACTGACTGATCCGATCTTTTTGATCACCACGAAGCGAAAATGTAATCCACAATGATAAGAGCTCTCAAGTTGCGATATTTGCTTGTTAACAGAACCTATAGAGACATCTCGAGATTACAAAGTAACTACAAAAATGGCACAATGTCAGTGACAGCAGCTATCTTTGGAGAGGTCCATTCCCCAATAGCCAACCGTTGGGCGATGCAATGGGAGGCCGCACTGCTGCCCGAGATCAAACCTCCGCTAGGTCAGTGCGGCAGAGGCTACTCCCACATGGTGTCTGTGTGGAATTGTAAATAAATATAACTTAAATCGAAGGGGTGGCACCTGAGATTCGCCCTTCTGGTTCTGCCAACAGGTCTTTTTGACCAGAAGACTGATCTTGACGTTAAATGTGTTGAAATAAAATTGGCCAAATGGAGTAGTATAACAGACCAACAAAGTAGGGCAAGGTGGTAGTGTAACAGTTAAATGTTGTGAACTCTGGCACGAGTGTTGAAATAATTGCCCAAATTTATTTACAGTCAACCCAGACATAAAGTAGTGATGTAACATTACTAAAAATATATATTTGGTTTTTTCCGTGATGACGAAACAGGAAGAGCAAAACTTTCGTAAGCACAAATATTCAGGTAGACAATAAAATAGTACATGGGAACGAGTCTGGGCTATGAAATAGGAAGAGGAGGTATTATTCTGGTCAGACCTGAAAACGGGCCATGCCCGGTCCTCGAAACCTGTACATAGTAGTCCGCTGACCATTGAGATGGGGTGAATACAATGTAAACTGGCACAAAGAGCTAGACTATTTGCTTAATTCGATGCCGATTCCTCCTGCTAAATAAACGCTTTTGCGCGGCATTTGTACTCTCTTTCGTAGCAACATTTTTTACTACTTATTTACAGGATAGTCAAAAGGGTACATAGTAGGAGCCAGCGGAAACGTTTATTTAACCCCACCCACCTCTATCATCTAATGGGACAACAGAAGAAAAAAAAAGATTATTCCTTATCGTCCAAGCAAAAATTGGGCAAAAAGAGGATGGGGAAACAGTTGAGTTGGTGGGGTAGGGGAAAGGGAGAGCATCAATTGGAGGAAATTTTCTTTATGGGACAACAGATGGCCTTCGGAGGAGCTCTGAATGACAAGGACGAGCAAAAGTTAGCTATGGAGCCTGAACTTTTACCTACCGATGTCTCTCGAAACTAAAATCCAAATGGGGGGAGGGGGTCTCTTCGTTGCTTCGATGTGATGATACTGATGACCTGAGTGGTCCCCTTTCCCCCTTTCTATGCCGTCGTACAGAAAGTCCACTTCAAAGGGTTTCATGACGGAGCCTAAACGAGATCACCCTGGTCCCTTTCCAACTGGCTTCAGCAACTGCGAAAAGTTTTTACCCAATTTTTGAGGAGTTTTTTCATTCTCAAACTTTTATGTACGCTGAAAGACTTTTTAGATGTCTCTTGAACATTTTGGGAGTTTTTTTTTGTCAGCGACCCGGTCCTTTCTACATATTTGCACTCTTTCCCTTTTGGACAATCCAAACCGGTGTCCATCGCTTAAGTGGCGATTTCATTTTTACACAGACGACTTCATTTTCAATCGGTCTTTCCCAAAGTTATTCAGAGCGTAATACTAGTAAGTTTACATAGTGATACAAGAGTACATGAACGTAAGTAAGCATCTGAGTAAACAAGATGTTCCTGCAGCTTGTGTAAGTGGTAAGAAGAAGCGATCACGTTCACCGAATTATCTCCTCTAGCAGACGTCCTCGAGAAAAAAGCTAGGAATCACTTGCTTCTGAGCTCAGCACTCAAAATATTGCAGTTCCCGATGTGAAAGTAGCTAGGGATAGAATGTTAACATTACTACTTACTATGGTTCGAGCAAAAACGATCCATAGGCAAAATATTAGAAGGTCGTTGGGACTGACGGTAGAGGATCCATTATGCCTACTGACAAGTATCATTTACATAAGTAACTCAGCACTTTAACTTTTTCAAAAGGAAATTCAGACGATCCCTAATACACAATTCCTTTCAAAATATGTGCAGGAATTGCGATGAACTGTCAAGCTGCATTTTTAAGACAGAATAAGAAGGAGAAATTCAAGCCAAATGGATTCATCGACCCAGGTTTCTCCTTGAATACAAAAACATCGAACGGAAAGGTAAAAAAAAATTATAAAAAATACGGTAAAACAGATTTCTTCAGAGCAAATACTGAATTACATGATGCGGTCAAGGATCAAATAGTCAGCAAACACGAGAATTCCTTGGACAGCGAAATTATGACGAATTCCAGCATGATACCTCCTCGGTCATGATAATATTTGTAAGTGTAGATCAAACGAACGGCAGGTAAACAAGCGAAACTTGTTACACAGTATTTTTAATGTTTCTATTTACATCTCGACAGTAAAGAATAGTAGAGAAAAGCATGGATTATGCCGAAAATGATAAAATTTCTAAGTGTTACGCATTACAGACCGGATCGATTTCGATCTCTCGAGGAATCATAAAAGTGGCGAGAAGGTGCTTCGTAAACAAGCGTTCCTACAGGGAACTAACAGACAGAAAACATAACGAAAAAAGGGAAGTTGCCTGGATTATCTAGCTAGTAGGATTTTACTAAAATGAAAAAGCACGCAATTCAAGTTCAAATGAATCACACGCGTAGGTCGAGTCGTGTTTGGGCAGTAACAGCTATCATATCATTTACTAGTAGTGTTGTCAGTACAAATAGTGGCAAACAAGGAAACATCTGGTTTGTTTAGCATCAAGAAAACGTTCAGAACAGCAAAAAATGAATGCCATGGGTACATAACCGTTTAATTATTCGGTAGAAACCATAGAAGTTTACAAGTTTTGGGAGTTGCCAGCAAGTTCAGCCCAAATTTTGAAAAGCTACCTAGCAAGAAAATTGTGGGATTTTTTATTGCAGATTTTCCAGAAAAAAATTGTACGAGAGCAATAGCACAGACAGACAGCTTGTACAAAAGAAATGGCAGTGTTTGACCCGATGCTTCCCCCAAAGTGCCCCAGCAACTGACCCCCAGTCGTGACCCCTTCATTAAGACTTGCTCAGTTTGCAGCCCAGGGCAGTGGGGCCAAACCAAAACACTAGAGGATCGGGTGGGGTTTGATCTATGAACCATCGCTTAAGGACAGCTTTTCCTTCCATGTGTTGCCTATCCCTGCGAGCATACCAATGTACAGAGAAGACTTGGCTGCTTCTTTTTCCTGCAATTTCGGCAGCGATGGTTCTCTTACTCCTTCTGCTGCTTAAGGGAATTCGGTCGAATAGGACATCAGAAGTTCAAACGATCCCGCATGAGGGCTAACCCAAGGAGACGGGGAGCAAGCGCATGGGGTCTGATGCATCAGAAAAGCATGCAAATGCCAAACTTTGGGCGAAACTGTCAAAACAATAAAATTTTTTGAAACATCTTTCCTGAATCTGAGAAAAAACGTTGCGAGAGAGAAAAAACACCATCTAGAGGCCCCGAAAAAAAACTTTGTATCCCTTCATGACATTTTTGGTCTCTGATCCTCTAGAACGCTGCTGAAACGATGCTGGGACCGTAAGAGTGGATGAGAGAACGATGAGATAGAGCGTAATGCTTACAAGCGAGACACGCACAGATCACTGCAGACGCCATAAGTTTCCCTGATGGGACCTATTACCAGGATGGCATGGTACAGTAATACTTCAGAATAGCAACTTCTTTCATGACACCTTAGCCTTTCGATTACCGTTAGTAAGTTTTCCGTTCACGATACATTTCAGTGAGGTAGACCACCTGTTGGACGGAATTCGACGTGCGAACGCCTGTATGACAAGAATTGTGAGTAATCACGGAAGAAGAAAACGAGAAGGTATGGTGGTGGTACGCAATCCCGGCCCCCCACCAGCAAATGCTCACTGTACAACATGTGCTGTAGAAAATGAACAGGAGAATCTTCCCGGGGAATGCTCGCTGAAGTGTAGGGACACCTCAAAATAGATCATCTCCTCTCTACTCTCTCATACGAGAATACCTTGGAATGTGTCTGTTGGTCCCTTGGAAGCCTACTACATTCTCTTTTTGAAGCGAAAAAAGATCAGCACCTTATGCCATATTACTTTCAACTTTTTTCTGTCGTTACTAATGTGTTGCATATTCATCTGCTCCTCCGACTCCTTCCAAAAAACTTCCTGAAAGTAAGAAAAATTTAATATCGCAACGATTCGGCAGGGAAATTGAAATCGTGACGTCTTTCAGAGAAAGAGCGTTTGTCGCCTGGCGATTTAATCATTTTGTTAGTTTTAAAAATTACAACTGCTTGATAAAATCTAGTTCTGACAGGTGGGATTGGTTGGAACGTCTGAAAACCTGAGAACCCAACCGAAATAAATTAGGTGCCACCAGGCGTCGCTTGCTAACGCGCTCTATTCGGGACTGCGACGCAGCCGCCGATGTTTGATTGTGGTAGATCCGCTTGATTTTATTGATGTAATAGTTCAAATTTTTGCATGTTTTCTAAATTAAGTTCGGTTTTAAGGCGTAACAGGAACTTGACATTTGTCAGTTTTCTGTCCCTACGTTGTTTTCAGTTATGTCCACCCTTGAAAAGGTTGAGGACGATTTTGAATTGCTGACATCCGATAGGCGCCATATTGATCTCTACAGGGATACTCCGATAAGGTATTTAGGTAATTCGGATCGTTTGCTCATGTTCACATTTTGAAGTGATCATTTTTTGGTTGCTATCGAAGAGGGTTATTTTGGTAGCTGAAGACTTGATCACATTCTTTTCTAGATTTATGCCTATTTAGTTAATCTTCAACAGTTAAGGCTATGCCAATGAAATTGGAGAGGCTTTCCGGTCGATGCTTCCAGTAACTGCAGTAAGGGCAACGTACGTAGTAGCTCTAGGATATGCTTCTGCAGATGCTCTCGATAAAAGCCAGAAAGCATACAAAGTAAGTTTTATTTTAAACTATTATTATTGTTATTCATAGTATGTATATTGTTGTATATCTGAAGTTTTGTGGCCTTTCATTCATCCAAACCAATCGACCGTCATTTTTTATCATGTGACTCTTCTCACTCGTCTTTCTCATCGAAGTCTGTATGCTTCAGAGCCTTTCGCCATTTTTCAATGTTTTCCCTTTGAGTTCTTCTATCCAATTTATTTTCTGTTCTCCATCTTGCATTCATGATTTTCTTTGTTTTTTTTTTATTTTCTGTTGTCGCCTCTACCTCTGTTAACTTTCAATTTACCTTTACTACCTGCTTCTCTTCAGATCTTATTCTTCTTCTTAATTATTTCCTCCGTTCTGTTTGTAGTACTGATGTTCGCACAGTATTTTTTCTCAGTGTGAATTCTATTTGCACCACGATTGCTTCCTTAGCTCATCAATTCCGTTCTCCTGCTCCTTGACTTCAGGTGTTATCCTATCACAGTCTGCATTTATTACCATTTCTTGTGTTACTTTGCAGTATTGCAGCACTACTAGTTAGGCGAAGTGTTTTTCCAATATATCCTTTCTCACGTTCGGTGTGATCATACAGACCAAGATCGTTTGCATTTCGTCCACGCCCATGTAGAAATCGTTTGTTCTAGTTCTTGTCTTTCATGATTTCCTAGTATGAGTTCCCTTTCATTCAAGCAAATCTGTCTTCCATCGTTTTTATGTCTCAAGAACCTTCTCTTACTAGTATTGCCTTACTAGTGTTTCTTATCGCAGCTTGTCTACTTCGCAAGCGATAGTCTTTTTTCAATATGTTTCCTCTTTAAACTCTTCCTCCAATCTCTTTTCTCTTTTCCTCATTAAATCCGTCTCTATCCGTCCTGCCGCTTCGTTACGTGATCACCCCATTTTTTTGCTTCAATTCTAATTCGTTTTTAAATGTACCATCTAAATTTCACTCTTCCTTCTCGTTGACTATATTTCGTTTGTCACCATTTCGTTCCTATGACTTCCTTGTTTTGCTGATTAAGGGAGATTCTTTCTCTTTTAACCTCTAACTCCTTTCTTAGCTCTTCACCTTCGCTCTACTGTTCGTAGGCTACTTTTGTCCACGATATGCTTTTCCACCAGTTTCTCCCGTTTCTATGAATCCTATCAGTTTCTTTTTTCATCTCGTCGTGTATTGATCGCATAGATCATGATCTTCTGGAATCTTCCGTGCTCGAATTCCCTGGAGTTGGAAGCGCTTTGATGTTTCATCAAATCTCGTTTGTAAGACAAAAGCGCCATGATTGCGCTCATGTATCAGGGTCATGCGCTTTGATTGATATTGTTATGCTGTTTCACCAAACCACTTCAAACTTCTATCTTCCTTCATTTTCTTAACTGTTGCTCACTTTTTTCTTTCGTCTGTGACTTCATTGAGTTACCCTGTAATTACACAATAGCCTCCTTTTCTGCGAAAATTATAAAATGCCTAGATTTGTTTTCAGTTATACAAGAATAATCCTCAAAAACGGCGCACTCAAGTGGCGATCGCCGCAGCAGACACATTTCTTTGGCAGTCCCTTGCCTCTGTTGCTATTCCTGGCTTCACAATCAATCGGATCTGTCATTTTTCTGCTGCTATCCTTAGAAGGTTTGTCAAATTTTTATCCCGATTGAACATTTGTGATGATTTTCTCAGACCATTCAAATGCGCCCTCATAAATGTCCTTGTATGGTCATTGCCACGGCGATATCTGTACTGTGAGACCTACTTGTCAAAATTGACCAATTTTCTGCGTCTATTTACTTTCGTTTACTTTTAACAAGCAAACGCAAGTTCAATGAGATTGAAACACTTGCATCGTATTTCACCCTGCCAACCCCCTTATCTGAGGCGTTCTAGAGAGGGATTCTTGTTTTTCCAACAACTAACCTTTTTTATATTTCTGAAGCTTTGTCAAGGATGTGTTGGATTATGGCACTTTTTAGGGCGGGAGTGGGGGGGGGGGGGGGGCTAGCGAATTAAAGCTCAGAATTATACCGAAATTGCGACTACCATGTAGTCCACATGTGTGATCAGCCTAACATTTCAGTCCAAAAATCCAGCTCTGTTAAATGTCAATTTAGGGTGAGTCGATGGTCACCTCCTATGCAGAAATGGGTGGTGACTGCGATCGGCCTCTCAAGTATACCGTTCATTATCCATCCAATTGATTCTGCTGTCGAACTTGGAATGAACAAAACAATACGTCAACTTTACAAGGATGATGGTCAAACCTAATGTGAACATAGCTCAGTAGGCTAGTAATAGTTGATCCAATTTGTTTTTCATTCAAGTGATATTTTTGTTAAGATGTAATCAGCTAATTTGTGAAGCTATTTAACGAGGTATATGTGAGACCTAAGAAAAGCCTTCGATTCACATGCTTTCGTTTGCATTTTGTAAGCTATTAGGAATAAAATGTAATAAAGCTATTTATCAATTCTGTTCTGCAATCGCATTCTTCGTTGCGCTTTCGTCCAAGGGATACTTGTAGTTCAATAAGTACGCTTCTTTTCAAGAGACTAAAATTAGCACAGTCATCTTATATAAAATCAAAGTTCAAACTGTTAGTTGACGAGGGAAACCATTTGCTCGTGCCACGAAGATTTCTGGGCTTGAATTTTGATTCAATGGATTTGAATACCTGAGTGCATTCTCGTGCTCCAGGCCCTTTTGGGTCTACCTTTTGAGGCTTGGATTGTACCCCAGGGAGTGCGATCTCCGAGATGTTGCTCGTCTATGAAATGAGTTTTATTAGATAATGGGTGTTCAAGTCATTACTGTTCAGAGATGAGCTCGAGCGCTAGCTTGATCTAGTTTTAGACGAGTAATGGAAGAGCTAATTCAGATTAGTGCAAAATTGGCGAAGAAAACGCGAAAATCAGCATATTCAGAGAAATGTAAGATTTCAAAAAAGGAGCAAAATTAGTGTTTGGACAAGAATGTGACGACAAAGGTTGCGTTGGAAAGGGCATTTGGACGAGCTGTTCGAACACGCGCGCCATCGCATACAGCTGGCTGCAGTACGCTGCCTGCGTGCAAGGCGTGGGTCCCGGTGCGAATGGTGCGACCTCTACAGCCTTTATAACTCGTCCATCTGGGTGTGTACGTTAGCTGGGCCGGTTTTGGGGGGCCCTTATTACGCAATACTTTAACTGTCTTTCGTCTTTTGTATAGGCTATCCTTGAGGACCACAGGATCATTTTAGGGAGAACTCTCAGAAACCGTTAACGTGAGCTGTGCCTCTAAGTGGGCAGGACTCGGTCTTACAATTAGCTGCACTTTACACTGTGGCCAATTTCAGGAGGGTATATAAGAGACTTTTTTTTTTATAAACGGTCAAAAAGTAGAAAAGAAAAATCTCAGGAAGTGGGCGATTCCTAAATGGTGTACCATGCAAATTTCACCTTTCAAAAGATTTCCTTTTCTGCCCATTCCTTGATCAGTGATAGGGGTAGATGATTTCCTCGCGGAAAACGGAAACGGAAAACGGAACGGACAACCTGTTAATGAAGCTGACTGATGATTGCTGATGAATACGTATTGGGGGATCCTCTGTACCTGCATACATCTGTGGTTCATTAGGTTCACCTATTGGGAATTCTCCTCCAGAAATCTTGGTTCACAAATCGCCTTAGTTGAACATGGGCAACTTGCATTCTAACACCTGATGTTAGGTATGCGGACATGGCTTAAGAGTAAAACTACAAAGTAATAGAAATCAATAGGAAATGATGACAAAGGAGTGACGTTGATGCACTGTAGCGCTCATCGATGTTGTCAAAAACATACACAGGATTTTGCTCTACTGAACGTCAGTAGGACAAATTCGCCCGCGACCTTCTCTTATCAGGACAACTGAAAGAGTAAAGTTATGAAAAAAACAGGTTTTACGGGCGAAAAAGCAGATCAAGTTCGGAACGGTTACATGCCGATCAAAACTTGGCTCACTTTTTTTGTCACTTTGACTTCTTCTGTGATAAATGCGTGCAATGATATTCTAGTCACTGTTACTTCTGTAGGGAGGTTATGTACCAGCAGACACAGACAGATTCCCCATTATTCACAGAAGCTATCCGGGAAGGCAAACCTCACATGCAGTCACGACTCGCTCCGAAATGATCACTAGGTAGAGCTTTATTAACAGCACACTGCTTCTGCAATCCATTTTTACTAGTTTTAGGAATAAGTTAGGCAGAAAAAGTTTCCTCAGCGACAGTCCTCTTAATACAGGTATGGGACAAAATTTTGATCGTAACTTTCGAAGGGGACTTTGACCAACTGACGGCCGATAGGCGCCTTTTTGATTTGTCACAAGCACCATGTGATTAACTATTCATCTACGTTATTTTCTTATCATGGTCACTTTCTGGTTACTATTACACTCTATATTTACTGACAAGTGAATACATACCTAATACCTTTTGTTAAACTGCAGATTCCATGTCCATTTTTGGCGACACTAGATCAGTTTTCTGGAAAAAACACCCAACCCGCCAATATTTGGACCTATGTAGTGATCCACAAATGTAAACAAGTATATAACCAGTAGCATCTTCCCAATACGTATTCCAGTAACTTGAAATCCTCTGCTCCTACTTGAACGTTGAACTTGATTTGAACCTTTTTTTGGCTTATGGATTTAAGCTGTTAATTTATGCTCTGTCTGATTTTTTTCGATGTTCAAGGCTGTGCCAATGGAATAGGAGAGTTACTCCGGCGGTCGATGCTACCAGTAGCGACAGCGTAGCACCTTCAGGATATGCTTCTGCCGAGCTCTTGCAGAAAACTGTACAACCAACGAAGTATGTTCAGTTTCAACTATTGTTCCTAGTATTGTTGACTTCCATTTAAACAAACCTAACAAACATTTTTATTTATTAAAATCATCTCGTTCACCATACTCATCACAGTCTGTCTACTTCAGTCTTTTGATGCCCTTCCCTTCAAGTTCTGCCATTCTTTACTTTTCTCCATCTTGCCTTCGAATTTTTCTTCACGTTTTTTAGCACTTTTCTCTTCTCCTTTAACTCTGTTCCTTTCCGATTTAACTATATCTGCTTCTCTTCAGATCTCATTCTTCTCACTCATTGGTACTCCTTCGTTTTCTTCGTAGTGTTCGTTCAGTATTTCTCATATTGAAGGACGTTCTAACTTCGTCTCTGTTGAGCTTCCTCAGCTCTTCATTTCCATCCTCCTGGTTATCGACTGTGGAAGTTATCCTTTTCTTCCATGAGTGTTTATCCCAATACTCATGATGTTCCATATCAGTGCCCAGTACTTTCATTTCGAGAAAAATCTTCCACTTCACGTTTCGGTTCACTTGGTAGGCTACTCGTGGGGTGAGAATCATCCAGTTTCATGATTGACGAAAAATGTCCGGAGTCCAATAGGAGTTCGATGCAAATTCTAAGCCAATAAATCCAATCAACTTAAAGGCACAGTTCGCGATGAAAATGGTTTCCAAGAATGCCCCACAAGACGAATTTGAGACCCTCGCGTATGCCATATCTGGCACTATTAGATCGGAAAACGGCCTAGTTAGGGAGTTATAAAGGCCCAAAGATTGGCCCGTGTGTATCCTCAGACGAGTTTCACCTGCGTTGTGGAGGCTGCACCGATCATAAGGGAACCCATGTAGGAAGTGCAAGCAACTTGTCATGACCCATAGCGAAGTGAAAGACAGTTCTGTACAGTTCTGGCTCGATGTAGTCAACTCTTCGCGCAATTGCAATGACTGAAATTTCGAACAAATACCACTTCCACGTTACTTCCCTCATGGTAATCTCGTCCAACCTCTATTTTCCCTTTTGAGGAGCCATATTTTTCTCGAAATCGGCGAATTCTCTCGCCTTCTTCATTACCGATTGAACTATTCTGAATCTATACTTCCTGTTTTTCGAATAAAAACGGGAACCTCAAAATTATCGTGAACTGGCCCAATAGTCAGGTCTAGTAGGAGCCATAACTTTCTTGGTTGGTAACTTTCTAATTATACTGAGAACGTCAAGCAGAGGAAGATCCCTGCTTTTCTTCAATCTTCTTATTCCCATTAGGATAATTACCCTTGAATTCCGTAGAGAGACATTTTGGTGCTAACGTCTCTGATGCTGCAAACTACCGTTCGAAACGATAATTGGTGTTCGGTCGACGACGACGATGGCGTCAGTCAGCTGTCGACAGAAATCACCACCTGTTCAACAGCTCTTACCGTTTTAAATGATGACCGAATAATAGTTATAACTTTTCACTTGACTTGTGATCCCACTGGATCAAGTGGTCCGTGTTATTCTTGGCTACAGAGGATTAGTGCCAATTGACGGGGGGTCGATCCCACTTCCGGCTGGCTGCGTTGGTGGTTTGTTTGGGTTTGAGGCGTCGTCGCTGCCATGTAATTTGTCGGATAACCTTGATAATTGAGTGAGCTGGTAATGGAGATGAGTGCATTGTGCGCAATGGTACCTATTGGAAGCAAGGTCACACTGTCGGGCCTACCTAAACTGTTACCGAGTTCGAATTACCGCGAACGGAAGTGTCTTCAACGTCTCGAACGTCACACACAGTTTGACAGACAGGTGGTTGGCTGAGACACAGTTCGCATTCTTACATCCGTACTTTTATAACTACTACAATGTAGTTACTCGAACAATTTCACACAAAAACTACTCTATCAGTTATCATACCATGTCGAAAATCCAGGAAGGCAGACCGTTCGAACGGAAGGGTTCCTGAAGCGACTCAGAAGTTGTTTCAGAGTCTCTACAATTCCATAACAGTTGAGATAGCCTTCTATGTAGCCTAGATGCAATTCTATAAGAAAGGATGGGCATATTTATCTCGAATGGTCGGTAGGATTTACTAGTATGCCCTAGAGATTCTAAGAGCACCGGTTTATCTTCCTGACTCATTCAAATCAGAGGCTTCCTTCTGATTCCAACCCTGCGATTCAGCGCTATGAATTCCAAATGGCGCTACTGAACTGTGCTTCAAAGGGATTTTGAATCTGGAAGTTCCTTCTGTACATAATAAGTTCTGGTCATCGTTCACATTGGTCTGTGATGCCATGTAACTCTACAACCCAAGTATCTATGCGTCTGTACACTGCCAGATTTTTAACCGCTAACTTACTTGTTGGGAATCGAGAACTTAGCCACTTCGATTGCCTTGCTCTGCGCTTTCAAGTTTTCAAACAGAATACGTAGCATACAAGAAGCGTTCCCTAACTTCGGGACCTTGAAACCAGCACCGAACGGCTTTTCCGGATACTATTTCGTAATCCGGGCTCTACAGGTTAGGTACACTTCACAGATCCACTGAAGTTCCCCAGCATGATTCTACCAACTTTTAGTCAGTCCAGAGGTCTCGGAATTTCATTATTCGTTGAACTTTTTTGTGGAACCAGCAGGCAGCTTCCGATTTCCGGGCTTTATGCGCTTTCCTCGAAGCTGTTACATGGAGAGAGCTTCTGCTCTGAACTTAATGACTAACTATACAGAAGAATCCTGTTATTATCCGATTGCGGTGGTTTTCTACAGTGGTCAAACATTTGTTGTTTCCAAAAAATGCCTTAAACCTTTGGCTATCCTTCTGTGAAATTTTATTTTATTACTAAACTAGTAACTTCTTTTGTGCGCACTGGGAAGCAAAATCGAAGGGATAGAGGAGAGAAAAAAAAGGTTGGATGACCGCCCGGATCACTGGAAATCCTTCACCAGTGAACGCACGCAATTTGGAATCGCCACTGTTCATTTGGTGTTGAATTGGTTGTGCATCAATCCATCGGCAAGTGACTGTAGACTGGGGGGATGATCGCATTGTGCGTGTGTATGGGTCGGAAACGTGCTATGTCCACCAATTGCCGGTTTCAGCATAAATTTAGATTTTTGTCCTTGTTTGGCTCATTTCACGCACAAACTTCCCTTCAATTTACCAGAAAAACCGCACGCTAATTCACCGGGAGGTCCATGGTCTCTCTATCTCTATGTCTATGGTGCTTGGCAGTGACTCTTCTAATTGATACCCTCATCGAGGGCGACGATACTGCCTGCTCTCTCAACGCCATTACTTTGTTGTTTTTCCTCCTGAAACCAAAGCTTTCCATAATTGTTGAAGAGGACTGACTGTCTGAATTTTGTGGGTCCTTTCTAGATCAGGGTGGATTCAGAAAAGCATTCCAGATCAGATCAGATCAGATCACCTTGCGGATAATTGCTGTTCAAATTCCCAAAATTGTAATTATTAGTTTAAGGATCATTCAAGTGGATGAATAGTGTGCAACGGGGGATTACTGTACCATTGGCTGTTGTCTGCGTCATCAGGTCAAGCCGATTAGTACAATTGTCTTTTGCCAACTAATTAGATAATCATACCATCGAAATATAAACTCGACACGTTCATGGCCCATATTAGGATATCACATTCCACTGGTACCATTGAGTATGGAGGGAGAAGCTGTGAACGATGTTTTTTGTTGGCTAACTAGCAGAGCACGCCTAGCAGCAGCGGCAGCGGAAGAATGGATCCTAAACACGACACTTTGTGCTAATTCTAATCCATTAGGGGGGCCCTCAAATTTATCTAAAACCGGCCAAAAACCCCCCTCAACGCCGAGGCGCAATCTCATTGAAGTAATCTAGTCTGCGAAGCGTCCATTTAGGGCTCTTACCTCGAAAACACCCCACACCCCACCAAATCGTCTCTCGTCTACCGTAGTTATTTTCTCCGTTCGTAGCTGCTGCTGCTGCTGTTGCAGTGGCTGCTAAGAGGTGTGGATTGTTGGAGTGGGGGGAAAAACGCGTTCACATACCTCGATTTTTTCCGTGCAATGATGATGATGATGATGATGACGACCTCTTCGAGGGGGTGGGTGGGTGAGTTTCTCCCCCTCTCATCCTTCGTCGACTCATGTCGATTAAACTGTAATACCGAAGAGAATTATAACCGAATTGTGCGCATCGTAAGGACACAGTGTTGTTATGTGAGGTGAGTAGCAATTATGGACCGATTCACCTCCACCGTGCGACGCAATACCGTACTCGTTACATTCCTAAACTGAATAAGTTATGATACCCATTGATACAACTCGCTACTTACTGCATACAATTATAGCCGCTTCCTAAGGGTATCTAATCTGATAAGGCCATGATGTAGAAGGGCGCAAACGGTGTTCTAAGGGCAATGGTGGAGTGGATTGGTACCATAAACTGTACGGTTCAACAGTTCTGCCGTCGGTAAGCGTAAAAAAGTTTGGGGCTGAATTTAGGGAGAAGATAAGGCGTACGATAAAGCAAAATGTCCTATTGGACTGTGTTCTAGTACATAAGACGTTCTTAATGAGCTGGTGGCCCTCAAAGGAAATTGAGACCCAATCACTAGTCAGAAAGCGATGTTTACAATTAGTTGCGCCGCGAATGAGCCTTTTTTCCGGAATTCTCTAGAAAGTGTCTCGTTGACGGAGTATGCTGCTGCTGCTGCTGCTGATTCGTGCGTATTTAATGATCATGACATAGACCCCCTTGTCGCGGAGAGAATCAGCCCCGAAGTGTTTATCGGGGCCCTCTATTGGTGGGCTATAGGTCGGAAAATGACAAAAGGTGTAGGACTATTGCTGTTTGCTGGGCTAGAAGAACACGCTGAATGCTTGGTTGGCGTGAAAGCATTAGGTCGAGCGAATGAGTGAAGTCGGAGAAGAGTTAACACAATGCTTCGTCTAGTGGCCGACACCATTCATTGAATATTCTAACAAGTTAAAATCATAATTACGGTAGCCGGAACTGGAACATTTAGCCGCCGAGTTTCCGTGATTCCAAGACGTGACCATATCAAAATAACAACTTGTTAGTCATCTTTTCAAAAGAACTGCTCTACTGGTAATCTAAGTGTTTCACTTACGAACTATCCCAACCCATGAACATCATTGTGAGGAGGCTATGAACTTGTCCTCTTACCTCTCATACGACCCCATTAATGTAATAGACTCGTTCTAAGAACCTGTACAGTAATCACAGGGACAGTACATAGATTTCCTGGATGGGCAGTATGACTGCGACTGGTCTTTCAGTCATCCTCTGAAGTGCTAGGTGCCTTCGAATAGATGTTCTTTTGGGGGGATCGTCCATCTAGAAGTGGAATACGAGATGATCATTCCGTTGGCAATTTATTTTCGGAGCCACGTTGTTATGTCCTTTAGGTGGTGGTGGTGGGGTAGATGATGGGACGGCAATTATAACTCATCTTTCTTCTCGCATCTCAATTGAGGAAAGAGTTACCGACTACAAGCAAGGTTATATGTAAGAAGGCGATTAACATTGTGTCGCATAGTGTCGCCTTAATTGAGCTGCCGCCGCCGGCCTGGAACAATCGCTGCCATCGTGGTGGTGGTGGTGTCAATGAGATTGCCGCAATCGGTGGTCCTCTCGGCTCTGGAGTGGGAGATGATAGTGTGAAATTTCCACGAATTTCCCCCTATTGAAGCTAATGTCCAGCCCACGACAACAACAACAACAGTTTAATGACGTGCGGTCACGCTGAGCGCAGTGCGAATAATTGAAGTACAGTAAGACGTTGTCGGCGAATGGTGTGTGTGTGTTTGGGTGTATGCGCCAAAGAGAGTCAGTTTCGATGTGCTATTTGGCGCGCTTAGTGGTAACTGGATTTCCGTAAGTGACGCGCCCATCGTCCCGTTCAATCTGGGGTGCTTGTTCCGCGCGCGCGATATCGCACCTGCGAATGGGTGAACGGACGGGCGAACACCACCGCCATCGAAGCCTTCCGTTCGTTCGGTCACAACGTCACGGAAGTCAAATATGTGATTGAGATGAGGTCGGGCCTCATCTGTCCCCCTCCCCGCAATCTCTCCACTCACACGCATTCCTCAAATTGGCGGTTTCCGCACCAACACCAAATCGACTGCAAATTCAATTTCGACAACACACACTAGCACGACAATCACATCTCAGTTTCTGAGATTGTCATTAAGTATGGGTGTCATCCATTATAAAGCACGACAACACAATTTGCAGCTGAGATGCGGACCGAAGTGTGGCGTTTCCCGGCAATTAGATGAACGGCTTTTCAAAAGCCATACCAACGGCGGATCATCGCACATCAAATGGGTTAGAGCAGTACGAGGAAGTGAAGTGAGACCGACTATGAATTTTTGTAATATCCGAAGCACTTTCGATGTCAAACACACACAGACACATACAGCTGCAGAGCGAAGTGTGAAAAACGTGTGGCGAAGATGATGATGAGGTGAAAAAACTGAGGAGAACGATCACTTTACGAGATGAGGTGCTGAACTCTCCCTCTTAACTCACTGTCTGTCGGTCTGCCTGCCTGTCTGTTCGTGGAAAAACCCTGTGCTTGAACTCATGGATTAGCTTTGGCGCACAGATCGATCATTGCCAAGTAAGACGATTAAGACGATTAGATGACTTTAAAAACCCACACGTATACATACGCAACAACTTAATAACAGTTATCGTTCATAGATCTTTATATGCAAAGATTAACACAAGCAATTATCATTATTGAATATTATGTAACACAGCAATTGTGAAGGGAAACAAACGGTGTTGCGCATTCACTATCGATACGACAGCAGCTGTGCAGGAGTGATGTACGCGTGACGGGACCCACTAATGGCAAAGGGAGAGGGAGCTCTCAGGTGATTTCAAATTGGGCTGCTTACTTTTTGATTCATGACACACAAATGCAGATATCACTTGTTAATGCTCAATGTGAATCTGCCAACTTCTACGTATGGTACAGCATCAACAGCTCAATCAATACCGATCAATAGATTGAGTAGAAGAAGTGAAAATATTGTGGATGAAGAAGACAATCGAATAAAATGACTAGATAGACCGTTTTCATATCATTCACATAGAAAAACAGCTGCACACAAAATAAGGGATAAGGTCTCCTGGCCCGTTTCCTCAATGCGCATAGCGAACGTTGGGCCCCATGGCCCCTCTAACCCCCGCTCCACCATAAAGAGCAGCAGCAGAATCACTGCTGTTACGGTCGCATCATCTTGCCCACTAATTAACATCATTACCGTATCACACGGTCCACCAACTCAAACAACATGTGCAGGTCCGTCCATTGCTATTTGCTGGTCGCCTGCTTGCCCCACCTGACTGCTGCTTGACTGACTGCCCGCCTCCATTTAGCACACATTTATCCAACTATTTTTTTTACACATAACATGAGAGGAGAGAAGAGATCATATAAATGACACAAGCCGTACTAGTTTGCTGTGGTGACTTCGACATCAACGGGTGTCGACTCTTTTGATGGGCCAACATGTGACGTTGGTGGGAGGACAAAAGAAAGCGAATGTGGAAGGGATGGTAATGTGGCTGATAACGGTAATCCCATCATTAGTGGAATCGGTGTTGGCATACCGCCTAGTTGGCCAACGTATCCGGCCCAATATGGATTGGATCGAAGTAAATTTTGAACAGCTGCCAAGTTTCCAGCCTCGTTGAGCAGTTCCATACCGGTTGTCGCTTGCCGTTTCCATTTTGTCCTGAAAACAGTCGTTGAAAGGGATGGAGTATGGTTTCTTGACATTTTTTGAATTTTGGGGTGACATGAGAGTAATGATTCTCACAGGAAGAGTAGAGGAAGTGAGCTAGTCTAGATCATCACCAAAAGAAGGACTTCAGCGAAGTGGATAGGCTCCATTCGATCACTTTTGCTCTTTCGCTTGCTTTGCGATTCTTGTCAAGGTGAGACGGCTGTTGATTAAGTCATCAGTGTCTGAGGGAAGTCAACAAACACTTTCACCATGTTCTGGTAACCAGTTGTTTTCAAAATAAAGTTATTTCCTTTTGTGATATTTCGTGATCAGATCTTCTCCGGCTTAGGCAAGCTGTAAAAATCAACCCCTGACGCCATCAATAACGAACTGTGAAGAACTTCAAATCCCCAGATGGGCAGAAGCTGAAGTAGAGGCTCGGTAAAGCAATCTCCCCCATAGGTTCAGCTCGTTCCGCATCTGGTTGGCCGCTGTCAAATGGTCGAAGCCGCCGCGCGTTCTTCACACCTCATGAAAGCGATTCTGATGGGTCCCAGCCCCCCTCACCCATATCCCTTTCCGTGACTGTAGCCGACAGATGGCGGTGCCTGCCCCTCTTAAAACAACACACGCAATACTTTATGCTATTAATAAGCGCAGGAATAATAGAACGCGGCCCCGATAATTTAATCATCTATATTAGGCGGACAATGCCGCATAATGCGTTTTGCTGTCGTTTGAGAATATTACACGAGATCTTGAGGACCATATATGAGCATGTTAAAGGCCATACTTGAATGGCTACTGTAGCTGTTATCTCGAAAATGACCGAATAATTTAATGGAAAAGAAAGATGCCGATGAGAAAACGGGAAAAAAAACTTGACTTCGGTAATACTAACCTCCGATTTTGATACCAGGTTTTGACTTGTGTATCCGTCAAACCCATACGTTGAGCGAGATCCATACGGTCTTGAACACTCAGGTACTTCTGTTTTTCGAAAGTTGACTCGAGTTCTTGCAGTTGTTTGTCGGTGAAAATCGTTCTCGCTTTTCGGGCTTTCTTCGATCCAAGTGGGCTGGTGTCATTGGGACTACTCCGAACTTGTGAACAGCCGGATTCTGGCGTATCAGGTCGTGATGCCGTTGAATGATCTGGAAAACGATCTGCTAGAAGGCAAAGTATCAAAGAAGAACAACACTTTCATTTGTAAGGAGTCTATACTAATAACACAGCTCATCCTAAGCCAATTTGACCTTCCCAAATCTGCAGGTTAACAATCGGATAATCCGATGTCGCCGTAACTCTCGTAAACACTATCATTTTCCACTTGAGTTCTGGCTAATTGCCCAAAATCGCCCGTTTGTATTGTAGGCAACATGGCCGGATGAGTTCCGAAATTGACAGGTGGCAGTGGGTGATAGTCATTCAGCTAGTGAATACAGCGTGTGAGTGATACCAGTTTCAAAGGAGAAACAAATCGTCATCATGAAAAAGCGAAAAAAGTGAAAAGGAAGCTTAAAAGAAAGAATAAGACAGAAAAACAAAGCTCTCACCTTTGTCGGTACTGGTATCGGCTTTTTCGCTGGGTGATTCCAGCAAGTCAGAAATACGAAATGAATGTGTCAGTTTGCCACCACTGGAATTCTGTGTGGGCTGTTGGCTCAACAATGATGCCGCGGATGGGTCCAGACAAAATGTTGGCATCAGAAATTGCCGAGGGTCCAGCATACTCATTGCTACCGTAGAGTAATGGAGCTCGATAGCGACTAAACGAGCTACGAATGCGTTGATTGGCTTGGCGACCTATGTGGGCGGGGCCCCGTGATCCCGCCCCTCTCATCGCAGCACTCCAAAGAAACAGGCAGACAATTGAGGAACGTGTAAAAACCACCAGCGTAATGATGAACAACAGCGACGCCAGTGAAACGATATGAACAATTTCCGAAGCCATTCAACATATTCTTCCTGTCCGAGTCTGTGTGTGTGGGAATGAAGCACACAGTAGGATAGCGCTAGAGCTTAGCGACAGACAGTGAAGGTTTTTCCCAGTGAAAACGTTCAGAGGCCAACGATACAGTAAAGTATAATGGGAAGTAACTTAAGAGTCAGTTTCACACCATAATGACTATGAAATACAGCAATACATTGATAGACAGAATGATTTCCGCTGAGGATAACGCTCAGTGACAGGCAGACTGGTTTCAGTGAGGGTCTGCATTGGACGAACGAATGCAAAATTAGGTTGAAACGAAAAAGAAGAGGCTTCACTGGAAGTTCTAATACCTAGCTATTCCCATGAAAAAGTTTAGATAAATCACATTGTAGGTAAATGATGAAGTGCCCATACTCTTGGAGTTTGCAGGCTTTCCATCACTTCATCGGAATGGGCCATGTATTCGTGTTTCTGCAGCTTTTGAATCATTGATGAACTTTTAGTTATCGTTGGTGGGTTTATCCATGTTTGCTTCCTCCTCAAAGGCTTTGATGCCATCTCATAGCCAAGGAAATGTAGGCCTGGTTTTATGTAAGAGAAGTGGGACTCATTGCCTCTGTGGGGTCTAAGTTCCATCTAAATTGGGATCAGGAAGAGAAGAAGCGCAGGACTGTCTTCCGGTCTCACCGAGGACCATTCCTGAAGCCATGCATTTTGTCGCAGTCCCCAGAACTGTCGTCAAGGGAAGGTTCAGTCACGTTGGGTCATGAGGGGTTGCTATACTACTAAAGAACCTACTCCTCTTTCTTCGATGCCAGGGATTGACAAAACTGGTAGCCACACGGGGTTCCTCAACAAACTTCGGAAGCACATTTGCTTTCCTCTTACTTCTTCGGGCTTTAACTATCGAGTAATTAGAGCTGATGGAGATGTTTTCTTTTGCCTCGTGTATGTTGGCGTTTGTAGTTTGAGAGTCTCATGCGTTTCGGAGACCGGACAGCTTGGAGTATTTCTTGTAGGAAGCGTAGTGTTTTTCTAGTTCAATTATATGTCTCATTCCACTGAAGTGGATCCATTGTGACGACGATCTTGAACGCTAACATTAACATGAAAGTTATTTAATCACCATGGCGAAATCATTTTTCGATTTCTAAAAAAACATTCTGCCTTTCTGCTACGGCACAACACACGAGTAGTGGAGTGTGCACTTTGCTTCAAATCACCCGTCTTCGAACGCTCAATTTCTCTCATTAATGCTTCATGGCAAGTGTAGTGATTCGAAGGTACTGGAAAGTTTCCGAAGCTCAACCCCGATCGAGAACTCCTCCTAGGCACAGTATTGTTGATTTGGTAGCATCCCTTTACCTGAAAATGGAATAGGGAAGAAATTCTCTTGTGATCTCTACACCGACCTCTTCAGCAGGGAACTACGGATCTGCACCATCATGGTCCGTTTCGATCCATCCTCATCGTTGTACGAGTAAAACTGGGTATAGCCCCTTCAGGGAACCGATCACAACGATCTATCGCAGTCCAGTCAAATGCGCCAGTAACTGCCGATCAGGCTATGGGTCAGTAGATCGACTCTCAATCGCTCCATTTCGGCTGTTAGTTCCATTTCTGGCTAATGGCTGTCGCTTACAGTACCCCAATCACCAAATCTTTGCGTCATGTTGGTGGAAGCCTGGGCCTGGAACCTTTGGGTGTAGTTCCTACTCTAACATGTTTCTTTTCATCACAAAGCTTCTTCTTTTCAGGCGTTTTCAATTATTCAGCTCTGGGACCACTTCCGACCCCACTTCGGTAGCGATCTCACCGTGCGAGGGTAAACGTGACAGCTGTGGATCCCTTTAAGCGAGTTTTCCGTGGAAGGGTTATCATTACCAAGCAATTAAGGGGGTGAGAGTTGACCGTATTCTGCAAAGGTGTTAATGACCATGGGAGGTGGTCACAGCTATGCTCAACTAAACGGAAGTGCAACTTATGTAGTGAGAACATTAGGCTATCCTGGAGTTAGATAGCATTTGTCATCAACTATTCAATCAGGTACAATTCTCGTTGACAGGAGTATTTACTGTAAATTAAACCGTGGTAATTGGGTGTTTTGTCTGAGAACTGATGGGTTCATTGAGACATTCCGGTGAAACGATTACGGTCGTCGTCGTAGACGATTGTGTCTGTCTGCCGTCCTTCTTGAGGAGGAGAACCATGGAGAGAGAGGTAGGAAATGAAAACCGGCAACCCGATTGACGACGCTTATTCCATGGTCACTGAGCGCAATTACGTGTGTGTGTGTGTGTGTGAGTGTGCATGAGTGAAGTGAATAGGATGGATGTCATACAAAATGGGGACGCGTCGTCGAGTTCATTAAACGAAGGCCGATGAGTACCGGAAGAACGGTAAAAACACAAGTAGAGCATGTAATCTGCTTAAGCATAGGGACGAAATATTGTAAAAACTGTCAGCGCACATGCATGCCTACACATACTTTGGTCTTTGTCCCCGAACACAATAGCCCATCATCATCGCCAACCTAATCATCATCATCGCAAGCAACCAATCTTCACCCAGGTAATACTAACCTACATCAAATGAGGGAAATGAGTGCTAGCTTCTCCCCACGCAAGTAAGGACCAGTGCAGAAGAAAAAACGCTGTGGCCTATGAATGCGCATGGTCCTCGCTTGGTATTAGCTGTTCAACTCCGACCTTTCGTAAGCATTGAGCTCCCAAATGGTGCACAAGTGGGAATTGCCCAGCTGGTGAATGGAATCCCGAGAAATCGTTGCCCATGGTCTCCGAAAGTTTTTTCAAGAATCCAGTTTTGAGCTCGACAGTTTCCGTTCGAGCCTAATTTGGCCGTGTAGTGCCTCCGAAAGGTCAGAGTTGAACAGCTAATTGCCCCGTACCATGAAACGCGCGAAATGGGTGCCCGACTTGAACATAGATCTCGTGAATACGATGAAATGCTTGGAAAGTTCATTGGGGGGGGGGGGGATTTCCCGATGTCTCACACCCTTCAAGAAACCCTACTTGTTCCGGCTTCAGATTTCCGATTACTTTTTTGTTGTGGGTTTTGAAGGTCGCCAACTAAAGTCCCCAAGTATCAGGCATACATACTATACAGATATGGTTTGATTGGAGTCTCTTCCACGTCCGGGTAGTTATGGATTTATCCCATTCATTGTGGGTGGTCATCTGATTCGTCCGATTTCCGTGTTCTCCTTCCGATTTCCGGAAGTTTGGGGTGAAGGCTTTGGATGTCTTTCTTTGGAAACGGGTCCCTATCGCTAGCCAAAAACTACATTACTCCATACTCTTTTGCTTCTTCAGTACTGCATGAAGAGTGCTCGTTCACATGGTGATGTTTGCAAGAACTTGTCAGCAGCTCTTCACATTTTCAGTTTTTCTGTTGGAGTAACTTCTAGGTATTCATGTTTGGGGCTATTGTTGAGAATATTGTCCGAGAAAGGATTTATTGAACAGAATATGTATGGAATACACTTTTGTGCCTTTTTCGGACCGAAAACGCAAATTAATTACTGGGTACTTCATTACTCAATCAGTCGGCATCTAAGGAGTCCAGCATTGGCATCGTTTGACCGATTAATTGGCCATTAAACGGCGAAATAATTAGTTACTTGTACTAATGTGGAATATTATGACCATGAAGAGCTTGGGAATCAAAAATTTCCTTCAAAAATATCAAAAGACAACACAGAATTTTTGTTAACTGAAATTTTAAAGAAAAAGCTGGGATTTTCTCAAGTAGAAGGCAGGTGCTAGCTCGCAGAGGGTTATGTTGATGTGTTCTCAAAGTCTATCTTCACTACAAAATCGAAGATTTTCTGACGATTCGCCTCCCTTTTACCCCATCCCATACCACATTTTGTATTAGTAAGAGTATTAGGGACTGGATGTCATGCAAATTCTAGACTTCCGACACTTCGGCTATTGAGTCACGAGGTTCTTAGGGTATATGTAGCAATGAATCCTCCTAGCTGCCAAACGAGGGAAAGCAAAACTTGTAAGTATGTTCGACACCAAAATTAGTCCCTCCAAATCCTTGGATTCATCTGTACAGTAGTAAGAATAATATGAGTCTCAAAATAATAACAGTTGACATAAAACTGTCTAGATTATGAGTAGCTGTCCACGGTCTTTTGGAACCTTAACCATTTTGCAAGCATTAGTGGGAATTGAATGCATGGTATATGCTGGTTGGTATCGGCTGAGTTTATCTATCTACCTTGTAGATTGTATAACATGGAAAAAACAGCAGATGCGTCAATCGATATCGATTTTGAATGGAGTATTCAGGATTCTTCCATCCGTAGGGATATTCCGCCAGTTGAGTTCACTATTTTACTTGGCCATCGTATGGGGGCTAGGATGGAGCGACGATGAGCGGAAGTATAAAGGTGATGACGTTTTAATAAGGTAAATTACGAGGTCTGCTTGTTTGAATAATGAGGCGAACGTTGCGCAACAGTTACGGTTTGAGACAATGATTGTTGCGGTGTTTGATGTGACCGACAATGAATACGACCAGGTGAGAGGTGCTTGACAGTGTCCGCAAGAACACAATGTCGATGACGCGTGCATGGACCATAACACCACCGGAAGTCAACATATACCGTAATCGTCGTGCATACAATGTCCCTGAAATAGTTTATCAGGTTCTTGAAGTGAAAAACAGTTATTTTTTGCCATCTCGTGGAAGAAATCCAGAGGTTCGTCCATGAACTGTGATATGGAGGCATGAGTGAAACAAATGGAAACAATCCAATGTCAACATATACCGTAATCTGACGTTAAACTCTACCTAGAACAGTTATACAAGTTTTTTAAGGTTTCAGAAGCAGTAGATTTAGTTATTCCTTGAAATCACGGGAGCAACTTAGCTGCACGTCTTATGATAAGTCGGTTTCTCCTGTAGGAGCGTCAAGCCCTAGAGATTTCTGCAAAAATTCGAAATTCCTCGACTTCAAGAAAGAGGAAAGGAGGGGGGGGGGGCTACCACTTGTGTTTGTGGCCTTTACAAACAACCACTCTTTCAGTTCAAGTCATTCGTACTAAGTTACTGTAAAGTGACGGAAACAATAAAGTTGTGTCGAGTTGTGTCTTCGATAAAACCCTATGCATTTGACCTCTCTGTAGCGCTGAGATGTGATTCGGTGCTCAAAGGGCCTTTGCAGCGACTTGAATTCGATGTTCGGAAAAGTGCTCAACACTGTACAGTAACAAGTCAAGCAAAGAAGTAAGAGATTACTTCATTATCATCTCTAGCGCCTGGTTTCCTACTAATCCTTTGAACTACTCCTGACCTTCACACAAGACCATCCAAGCTATTTCCCAACCTTCACTATGAATATGAATCAACAGGTTCGCGAACTTGAAGATACATAGTAAGAGCTCTGTGAACCTCATCTGGCCTTCGAGTAAATATCAACAAATCAGAATGCTAGATGCTTCCAGCTATGTGGAAGCTTCTGCTCATTTATTGACAACGAGCTCGATTTACCAGTCCCCTTCTTAGTTGGTGGGCTTCACATAGGGTAGTAACTACAAACGGCATTGACCTTTCGTGGAGACTCGAGAGGGAGACTCATGCTGCGCTACAGTGTTCAAGGGGCCGGATTCGCTCGCCGGTGGAATCCTTCTCAGTCGTTGTAAATATACATACAAGGTTCTGTAATGACTTATATTTTCTGAAAAAAGGATGGATGTAAAGCACCTTGCTTCAAAGCAACAGTAACTTACTGTCTGCTTTGATCGTGGTAAGCCAACGCCAGTGGTTGATCTTTTAGGCCGTGGGTGGGTTCTGCGATATAGGATTGTCGAGCACCATTTCCTTGTTTTGACGAGTTTGACCGGAATAGTTTCTTGACTGCCATGTTACTGGCTATGTTACTAAACAGTTGTGGTTGAAGCTTAATAGTGTGAATCACTTTCATATACCCTAATATGGGAAACATCTGTCATTTGAGGTGCATCTAGGGGACCACCAAATAGGCCATTCATTTTCTCGATAGAGCCGAAATATTAGTTGAGTAAAAAGTTCGATCAGATTTTCATTTTCATTTCAAAAAGCCTAATTTCATTACAAAGGATCTCAGTCAATAATATAGTCGCCATCGTGGTCCAGAACATATGTCCAATGATCCGGCAGTTATTATATTTGATTCCTGAAGCCCAGAACGGCGGCGGCCGCGATTCAAAAAGCTGGAAATCTCGGTTTTGAGTTTCAAGCAATCAACAAATTTTCCATGTCGAAGGTGATGTTTCGGAGCGAAAAACAAATGGTAATCGGACGGAGTAGGACCTGGCGAATAAGAAGGATTGGGCAGCACTTCCCATCCAAGTTCGGGAATTTTCTGACAAGGCAGTTTCGCAAGATGCGGTCGAGCGCTGTCGTGAAGAAGGCAAACGCTCTGCAGACGCTCCCTTCGAATAACGTCGATCAAGCTCTGCAGCTGAGAAGCGTGAATCTCGGCGGTCACGGTGGGTCCCTCAGACAGTTATCCAAAGTAGAGCATTCCCTGAAAATCACAACAGCGACACAGCAAAATCTTCCTCGGATGTAGTCCACTTTCCCGCTTTTCTTGAAGGTGTTTCGTTACGATGCCCCCGTGGGTTAAGGTTCCATGAGTCTCCTGAGTGCACCACAGATATCCGATGGATTACGAGACGGAAATTTTCATAGACGGTAGCTTTCAGATAGCTTTGGTCAACAGTTGAAGGTCGAGGTCGTATTTGCGAAACGCTTGCGAGGGCATCCTTAAATATCCCCCTAAAATACAGATTGGGCAACGGTCTACCATAACCAATTACGAAGCCCTTCTGAGTGGCCCTATGAAAGAACCTAGAAAAGGATGAAGAGTCGATCAAAACTTTTACTCGACCTATTATAATAATTACAAAATTGTCAGTGGAGGTCAAGTGCCTGTTTTTTTGTTGCTCACTGACTTATTCAGATTTAATCCAATACTGCATACCATACAATACCCACCCTAATTATTCAAAAAAAGGCGAAAAAGACGCGGATTCGCGTCTTTTTCGTCTTTTCTCTATAACTAGGTGAGTTTACACTTTTTTCATGTATGATGTTATATAGTTCGACTCAGCTCGTCGACGTCTATAAAATGGTGAGTTCAGAAATTGGAAAACTTTAATTTTTAAGTCCTCGGTCCACCGAAGTTCCTGGGGGTACGTCATTAGCGGCGACGCTCGCCATAATTATAACCAGAAGGCATTCTCCTCAATTGAAAGTATTCAGTGAGTTGTAGGGCAGCTGTCATATTTCAAAACTAAGCAGAAAGTAGACCATTGCATTATTCATGCTTTTCTGATCATTTTGGTACCATTTTTTTCCGAAATGGACGAATTCAGTCGTGCACCATTCTTGAACGATAGCGACTTTTTAATTTGAGAAATAGCAAATATGAGTTGACTCTCAATGCTAGTAAATGATCTACCTACACTTCAGAAATAGTGGTTCCCTACAGTATGCATATTGTATGCACGAGTTCAATAGTAACAGAGTTTTTATCGTCCAAAATCCGGTTTGCGGCATATTTTCGCACAAAACTTACGTTTTCTTGCGTTTTCAAGTAGGATTTTCGATGTTCATGAAGAAGTTACGCCTATCATCGAAAGTGTTCATACTAAACTTTTTGTGAACAACCACGGATATGAGTAATAGTTACTTGTTTGGATCCTCAGGCTTCATAAATAGCTTCCGACCTCAGCCCAAAGCACAGGAGACTGAACCACATATTTTTATTTGAAGTAAACTTATGAAATCTTACACCGTTAAAATCCATTTCCAAAAGCTATTCAGCGGTATGAAAATCACTTAACGAATCACACTTCGAATCAACACCTTCTGCACCATAATTCCATTCTACTCCGCCACTCGGCCACCCAATTAGGCATGTGGCTCGAGTGGCCGAGGCAGCATATTGATTGATTGCCTGTTTGCTTTGATGTGCGCCACCAATCGAACATTCTTAGAAATTTCCTCTCGTGATTGAATGTGCACAATTCTAACAAGCAACTGGTTCCAATAAACCTCACTTTGCAGATTACGATATTTCTTTTCTACTGGGGTTGAGTCAAACTTTTGGAATTCATTTTATGAAGTGATGGTCGTATTTCTCGTTTGCATTTGTATCATTTCCACCTTGCACATTTCTGGGAGCCGATGATGCATCGTCTTTCCACAGAAGCTGTTACAGCACCTTGAGTCGATCCCAGGTATTGTCCCTCGACCTTAGCGGCTCCCACAGTAATTACCGAAGGAGTTTCTTCGCACCTCGACAATAGCCTGCCTACTAATGGTGCCGCAGTCGTAAACTGTTTTACAACCTACACATTCAAATGCAGCCGCTATTATCTCTTACTAGTGAGCATGATAGTGATACAATTATTCGAGTTGCAAAGTTTTTGTTGCAAACACAAGAATATCCACAATTACTATGAAAAATTCGCGTTGTGGGAGGAGTTGTCACAAAAAACTTACATTTCTTGAAAATCATATTGTTTTGCAAAGCGAGGTGAAACAGTTGCGTGTTAGAATTGTGCACATTCAATCACGAGAGGAAATTTCTAAGAATGTTCGATTGATTGATGGCGCACATCAAAGCAAACAGGCAATCAATCAATATGCTGCCTCGGCCACTCGAGCCACATGCCTAAAGGTGTTAATTCGAAGTGTGATTCGTTAAGTGATTTTTATACCGCTGAATAGCTTTTTGGAAATGGATTTTAACGGTGTAGGATTTCATACGTTTACTTCAAATAAAAAATATGTGGTTCAGTCTCCTGTGCTTTGGGCTGAGATCGGAAGCTATTTATGAAGCCTGAGGATCCAAACAAGTAACTATTACTCATATCCGTGGTTGTTCACAAAAAGTTTAGTATGAACACTTTCGATGATAGGCGTAACTTCTTCATGAACATCGAAAATCCTACTTGAAAACGCAAGAAAACGTAAGTTTTGTGCGAAAATATGCCGCAAACCGGAATTTGGACGATAAAAACTCTGTTACTATTGAACTCGTGCATACAATATGCATACTGTAGGGAACCACTATGTCTGAAGTGTAGGTAGATCATTTACTAGCATTGAGAATCAACTCATATTTGCTATTTCCCAAATTAAAAAGTCGCTATCGTTCAAGAATGGTGCACGACTGAATTCGTCCATTTCGGAAAAAAATGGTACCAAAATGATCAGAAAAGCATGAATAATGCAATGGTTTACTTTCTGCTTAGTTTTGAAATATGACAGCTGCCCTACAACTCACTGAATACTTTCAATTGAGGAGAATGCCTTCTGGTTATAATTATGGCGAGCGTCGCCGCTAATGACGTACCCCCAGGAACTTCGGTGGGCCGAGGACTTAAAAATCAAAGTTTTCCAGATTTTGAACTCACGATTTTATAGACCTCGACGAGCTGAGTCGAATTATATAACATCATACATGAAAAAAGTGTAAACTCACCTAGTTAAAGAGAAAAGACGAAAAAGACGCGAATCCGCGTCTTTTTCGTCTTTTTTTGAATAATTAGGGAGGGTATTGTAGCTGCTGTTGTTCGATGGAATTGGAGATTTAATTGCATACTTTCAGAAATGAATGTACAACCAGTAATATATTTTCGCTACGGCAAAAAAAGACTAAATGAAAGATGAGGAACTATTAATTTAGAACCAGTATTATCGGGCCACGTATTGCCAGGTGCAAAGGTCCGAGAAGCTGGTGTTCCAACACATCTGGATTTTTTTGACTTGGTTTCACTTCTACTATGTTGTGCGTTTAGAAAAATTACCTCATGAACTGCACCAAGACGAATTTCTTCAGCTACTCTACCAGCCCACTTAGATTTGTTTCCTCTCAATTGACTATACGTTACAAGAGGGATTTAGCGTACTTCGTCATGGGGGCGGGACATTTGTGAAAGGCGGAGCAGTGTTCTGACTTTAAGGCTTCATCGGTACTTTCACATGCATTTTTTGACCGTTTAGCCCGCACATTGGCAGGCCCTCAAGTCAGCTACTCCTCTGTTTGTATCTGTAGACGGAACGCTATAGGAAGACCATCGTTAAAATAGAAAAAAATGGAGTTTCCTTGTTGCTCAATCCCATTCTCGGATGTGTCCTACATTCGATTTCCATCTAGTATGGGAAGGACGAAGCTCGGGACTCTGTGATACACTCAAGTGCAGAAGGAAATCCAGTTTCAAGCTCTGCCAACGAATCAACAAATTTTAAGATCAGCGACGCCGCGGGTCATGCCAAGAAATGGAAGATCAGGTGGGCCGTACACGTCGGGTGATATTGTGATGACCGTTGGAACAGGAGTTGTCTGACTGCATTATTCGGCATGTTGAACGAACCCCAGGACAGCCGCGAGCGCGATGATCAGACTTCCTCACCAAAGCTCCGAACGGAAGGAATACCCTCGGGCAAGGACCATCCCTTGGACCACTAAGCTCAGAGACGCAACAGGGACGAATGGAGACCTTACTGGTGCCCGTTCGAGGAAGTCAATGAGCAAAAGGAAGTTCAAGCGTGTTCCCACTGCCATAATTGACGCTCCGTTTTGATCCTCCTCGTGTATCACTTGACGATTGTGCCATGTACATAGGAGAACTGCCCAGCGTCCCGTAAACTCGTTTATTTTGTATAACAATCTCAATGATTTCGAGTTCAAAATAAAGTGAAAAAAAGAATTTGAAAGACAGAAAAGTGATTCATTTAGAACAAAACTTTTTTTCGTACCACGTTGTGCAGAATTTTTATTGCGACCACTTTCATACTCCCCTTGGTGCGCATGCTAGCGCTGTGATAAAGGTCCAAAGGAACTAGCTCCTTGTCCGCTTGGCCAAAACCAACTTGATCTGGGTGGCAGCTGTTTGATCGTCTGCCCTACTCACAGGAGTTGTCGATGTGCTATTGTTTGTGGAGAACTGACAGGACTGTGTCGTGTGTCGTCCATATATTGATCGGTTGTTTGGAGCTCTTTGATTACAAAAATCGATAACCTGTTTGTTTTATTTCAACACCTATTATTTAATTCAATCGTTCACACACCCATCTCATCAAGAGGGTGAAAAATCGCTGGCAAAATCGATAGAAACGACCATTCGCTTCCGAGTGACCTAGTAAGTGATTCTGGAGGTCAGAGCTGAGCTCAGCTTTGAGTGACCTACCAAAACTGTTGTTAATAGCAAATCGATGTTGTCAGAATGGCGAATTGAATGAAGCCTGACCAAACCGATCGAAAAGCACTTCTGAATAACGACTCTCGGTGAAGCTGAATCGATTCGGCATCGGCCGCTGGTACATTTTGGCGATTGGTATTCCACAGTGGAGAGCACGTGAGGGTGAAGTTGAACACGACGAATCTGCGAATGAGAAGCTTCCCATTTTCATTTTGGAGCCCCATCATCGCATCAGGAGATGGCCTTCTTGGGTTATGGGTCGTCAGTGTTCCCGTTTGGGGCAATTGGTGCAACACGCGACGATGTGGTGCCCCCGTGGGGCGATGGTTGAGCATTGTTCAAGCAACGGCCTGATCATACATACACATACAATGATTTCGAAATCGTCAATTCGGCCCGACTACGGCCTTTTCAGCTCGGGAAATCGCCCCACGCGTTTCCAGGTTGTTATGGATCTTTTCGAATCTGTCACAAAACTGTTTCTCTCATTCATCTGTATACTATGAGGTAATACTAGTAAGTGGGTTCTTTACCGACCACCCAACTGTCCGTTTTCAATTTTACCAACAATATTTTCACTGTAGTAACATCGAGTCGGTCTTTGACGAATGGCATTCCCACTAACAATGAATAGGAGGACCATTACTGTTTTGTGTATTCTCACCGCTTCGTTATATGCCCAATCGATCCATTTTGGTGAGAATGCGATGGCTATGGATTATTGTTAAGCACTTTTCCGGCAACGGCCCGGCTATCACGATTGTACGCCATGCCATCACACTACTTTCTCTGTTACTCCAATCTATTTTTATTTTTTTCAGCCTTTAACAATTCCAATTTCTAACAATCTTTCCCAAAATAGCACTTTCCGTTAGCAGTGGTGCCTATTTCCATGCCACTTTCTAATTTCGATTTTTTTAGTAGTGATTTTAGTCAATTTCTAGTAATAAAAGTCTTAATCGGTTGATCGATCGGTTGGAACTGTTCGAGTACCTAACAGTAAACTCCAACATAAAAATAGTAACTCCTTTTCGATCTCTCGTTTATTTCTTTCTCAGAAACTTTTTTTTGTACAAGTCTGTCATAATTTTCTGAGAAACGGTATAATCATGCTGGATATGAAATATTGTGTTCTTGTTGAAGGGACGCGCTCACTGGGAGCATATTACTCTCCTGACCCTACTCACTAGATACATTTACTAGTATAGTTCGTAGTCAGTGATACCGAGAACCTTGAAACATATTTCCATTTTGGGAAAATGCACTCAGATGTGGAAATTTTGATAAAGGGCTTCAGAAGGATAAAAGACAAAAGTTTCTAGCCTCGTTCAACCTTGCCTGTGAGATGCGAACCCGAATTTGACATATTTTGGAAGTAGGGGTGCTAAAAAGGGGCCTTTCGTAGGCTACTCGAAGAATTTGCCCGTGGATCAGGTTGAAGTGCTAATCCAACAAATGATTTCAAAAAGATTAGGTAAAAATTTGGTTAAAATTATATTCTGTACGACGTCACAGAGTTTAGTTGGCTGATGGAATTCGGAAGGCGCCGGTGTAGATTCTAATATTTGTACATACATGCGTCTGACCGCAGAAGTACAACTCCGGTGTCACATGCATAACAGTGTGAACGAAACGCCAAAGGAGTCCAAAAATTCATACGCTGCAATCGATTCGATCAATTTTTATAATGAAGATCTCATCAACAACAGACGTGTACAGATGTATTCAATGTGTTTGCTGTCTATATTGCCCCTTTGAACTCGACTCCGAGAGAAGTTCCTTCCAAAGATTGGGTAGACAGATTTTAAAGTCGCAGGGTACCCTTCCCGACAGCCTGTAATTTCCCTTTGTTGAATCCCATTTTAATGCTTTTTTGTTTGTCATTTGTTCGAGGCTTTCTCGAAAGGCGGACTTCCTCATGGTCCGTTTAAGCTTGTATTTGAGGGCGGCCCATGTGCATTTCATTGTTATTTCCTAACTTTCCGCCAATTTTTTTGGAAAAAATTTGCAGTCTACCATGTGACATTTCCTAGGTGGCGGCAGCGTGAAAGACCTCTTCCTCTGAGATCTTTGGCTTGTAATGTCATCAGAAGTGGAGCGACTGTTCAAACTATGTGATCCCGAAGGTAAAGGCTACTTGACTGAACAGGATCTTCATCATATCTGTCCTCAACTTGACCAAAAGGTATGTCTTGTCGACCATTCTTTGCAAACATTTGACCCTCGGTAGGCTTGTGCATGTGATGTCTGTGATTGGTTGGCTTTCTGTGATGGCCAATCACAAATCACATGCGTCTTTCGTGCCCTAAAGACCACGGTCTATCTTTTGGTAAATTTCGCTTATGTAACACGTTTGCCATCACAGTCTGGTCAAATTCAGGATATTGAGTTCATATTTGCTCAATTGGATACGGATGGTTCTGGCAAAATAGATAAAGAAGAGTTCTGCAATGGATTCAAAAGAACGGTAATCGAGGGTGAGCACAGAGGTGAGCCATTTGGAGTTTTTTAGAATTCATTGCCGAGTTTGTTTCCCCGACAGGGCCGGCCTCTGCTTTTTTTCATTTATTCAGGGAGCATTTCATCTTTTCTTTTAGTTGGAAAGCCCATTATTGTATCCACGTCTGAGTACGAAATCGACCTCTTGAGCGTTTTCCTGTAGACATGGTCCTACAGCCCCACGGGTTGGACTACTTTTCGTGGGAATTGGCCTCGTCAGCACAATATTCCCAAATTACAATACGTTCTTCCTCCACATTCACATAATCCCATGAAAACACCATCAAGGGAATCATATATAATAGATAGAACACGAAAATGATCGCACTTTACAAATCAGTACCTGCTACTACCCTCTTTACCACATTCCTCTACATGTCATCCTCCTCGGATAATCAAATCGAATGTCAACAACAGCTCAAACCACAGCTTGTCTCGATCAGACATGCTTCTCTACATCACTTTCAACAACCCGTTTTTAAAAGTATCGCCCATAAAACGAGCTGCGCCCCTACTTTTCTTATGATTTGCTGGGATTTTTGATATCTGCGTGTGACTCCATCGAGAGATTCTTCGATATTTGACGTTCATGCCTCTGTTTCAAAGTTTTTAGCAGTAATCTCTGTATTCCCTGCTCAAAAATGTATTTGTTTAAGGTTATGGTGGAATGCAACGACGGGCAAGTGTGATCGATTCTGAAGAATTCGCTGACGGTTCGCTCAAGTTATGGGACACTACGCCCTCGTCCAGGGCTGGTGATGAAGTATTTGACAGTGATGCCGAATCTGTAGTGAGTTCATGTTGCTCAAAATACCGGATTTACTTACTTTCACATACTTGATACTTCTTGGGTTGTAAATTAAGATTTGTTCCGAACCAAGCCCACAAAACTTTTTTTTTGGATTTCCTCAGCCGAATGCAAAACGAGTAAAGATGAACAAGAAGGTTTCTGAGCAGTGGCCAGAGTCAACTAGTAACACTGATTCATCTGATTTTAAGGCTTGATATCAGGCATTCTGGATGAGGTAAATACCACGAATTCGGTTGATGTGTGAGGAAAACTATTGGAAGTACGCCAGCATACCTCAATCAAAGCAGGGTGGCACGGTGACCAAGCACGATCCTACCTAAGAATCCCCACACCGACGGTTTTTGACGAAGTCCCCTGTATAAGTGGATTGGTAGTGATGATGGTAGTATGTAGGCTTTCAGATTTTCTAAACTGAACACAGTATCAAAAGCTATTTACAAAACGTAAGAGGTTAAGGAATAGTAGTAGAGGTTAGAAGAATTTATTGGATTGGGAAAGGGATGACATCCACAGTGAGTGGGTCTTTTGCCTAGATGGGTTGAGCTTGTCCGAAAAGTTCGGAACTGTGTTACAAGATAGCAGGAGATTGAAAATCCATGGCCATGGCTGATTATCAGAAAAAAAGTAGTAGGTTAAAAACCAGCTCAAGGTAGAACTCTCATTTTTGGTCTAGTTGATTTTGCTTGCAGTTCTCTCGGCCTTCACGGCTTCGAACTTTGGATGAAGAAGTATATAATTCAGAATCAGAGAACTTGAGCGTGGATTTTTCCTTGCCATGGTTAGTTACGTGACTGTTACTCCAAATAACATTTTTGTAATTTATGGTACCTCTGGACCCAATGGCCTAATGTAGCTGACCGTACTTTTGTTTAAGATAAAAAACAAACGAAAGCTCCCCTTTTAAAATAACTTGTCCCAATACTCATGCCGTTCGAATGGTCCTTGTCTCGTTTGAATACGCATTCGCCTATATGTTCAACAAACGGGTGGGCTACAGGAACACCCATGAACCCCCAAATCAATATTTTCATCATCCCAGATGAGTCTAGTACCAGTTCCCCAGTCACGAGTTGATGAAACTTGGGCGAGTCTGAACGAAAACAGGCCTGCTTTTTGATCCCCGGCTATGCACTCCCTACTTCACGGGGCTGGGATCATGTTTTTCGTTTTTTTTTTCTTTGGATTTGTACCTAACTGTGATCCATAACACCAAATACAGTCAGGAAGAGGTCGTTCTACTCTACCAGCAGCTGCAGTCAGCTGGTGTACCACAGCTTCTTCGAAAATTCGAACGAATAGTTGGCTCCTTTTACAAGGAGATTAAAGACCAAAAAGATGAAAATCAACGTTTACAACATGTTTTCGAAACGTAAGTCCTTATTCTTTGTAGGCTTTTAAAACATATGTTGCTCAGCAAATTACTAGAAATTTATGTTGCTGGACATTCCGATTTTCTTACTCATGCTCCGGGCTTACTGAAGTGTTTCCTCTTCTCTCAGCTACACTCGGATTCTGTTCAATTCAGGAGTGTTTTAGAAAACCAAGGACTTCACAAAGAATGACAAGAAAAGCGCTTATAGCAAGGTTTTTCCGCTTCGTATTTGGATGGACCAGTGCTTTCTTGAATAATGTTGCAGGAGAAAATCCTAGTAATTGGTTTACTGTTTACCAGTTTCGATGCTGTAGTTTGGCAAAGAAAAGTATCTTTGAGGACAACGAAATAGAGGATTTGTGTAGGCTTGGAAGAGCGGGGAAGGAGGTACATAACCTCCTCCTTTGGGATATCTAGCGGTCCCATCGATTTTCGGTCAAGGTTTTAACAAACACTTTTACAGCTTTGTGTTTTATCAGGCACCAGAACCTTGTGATGGTCTCTTTCATCTACATTATGGGAAAGCCTTCTCGTACTACCACAAAGTAGTTCCCACTAAAAATCCCATCCAATAACTTTACCCTTCAACCTAATTTCTTTTGTTCTTCGCTCCTTCTTCTCTTCCAGAACTGAGCCTCTAGTCTCTTTCTTGTTTCAAGCCTTTCCGAAGTATATTGTCACATCCCGAGGTGTATCTGAATTGGGATTTAATTAAATGTATGCAGAAGTTTCTCCTTTTTGCGTTTCAACCTCTCATATTCGTCAATTCGACTTTCTTTTCACTGGTGATTCGAATCTGCTCAAATCGAAATCTGGTCAATAATGGTTCGCATATTAATTCAAAGAAGTAAAAACAAAGTGAAAAATCAAAACTCAAATCTAAGGTTTTGAATTAAAGGTTTTAGTTTATTGTGCAAATTTTTCAGAGAAAAAGATATGTACAACAAGCGAATGGAAGAAGTGGAGTTCGAATTGGATCAGCAAGTTATGATGGCTGAACGTAAAGCGCGAGAAGAGGTGCTGGAACGTATTATAGCTATCAAGTCATAGTTGATCTTCTCTGCCCCTATCCACCTTTCCAAAAAGCCGGTGCAAGAGACAAGGCGCATGTGTGCATGGCGCAATAGCTGAAGTTATCACTTTGCATTTGCATAGCTTATAGGCTCCATCCATCT
The DNA here is from genome assembly GCA_000469685.2 of Haemonchus contortus. Lineage (NCBI taxonomy): Eukaryota > Metazoa > Nematoda > Chromadorea > Rhabditida > Trichostrongylidae > Haemonchus > Haemonchus contortus. Next base: position 1,532,629 of record LS997567.1, on the reverse strand, counting down.
GCGACATTCAAGTTTCTCACCTCTCTAAAGCAACCGATGCTCCTTGGAATAAGAGAGAGCGGTGTTTTGTGTGCAAACGTGTTAATGCATCCAACTGCCTTTGCAAATTTGAGTGTCGGTATGAGGCGAGGCGTGTCGTTAACCGACTTTCTCTGTCCCCATTTTCCAAGACAGACATGTTGGGTAATGCTACAGTTTTGAAAGGTTCAGAGATAGATAGCCCTTTCCACCCCATATGGGAATCCTTACTGTTTGTTTGACGTTGGATTCTGCTTACACAGCAGGTAGGCAGCAAAAAAAATCCCATACTCAATAACGTGGTCATCGCGCACGTAGATGCCCTCCCTGCGAATGCCTTTAAAGGGATTTGAACCTATGGACCTCCTGGCCGCAGACTTCGAATACTCCAATGGCGACACGGTGAGACTTCTGTCGCCCAACTGCCTCCCACTGCATTTACCATAACGCGACAGCGGAAGTACTGGGGATGCTGTTCTCATAATCTATCTACGGAAGTAAACATTGAAAAATTCATAAAATAGAACTCTGTAGAGTAGAAAACATGTTTTTTTTTCAGGAAAGAAGTAAGTTGACAAAGGAAAAAGAAGAGATGCAGGCACGTATGGCTGAAGAAATGCGTACCATGCAAAGTAATATTGAAAGGCTGCAAAAAATGGAAAGCGTACTCGAGAAAGAGGGTCAGAATCTCAGTCATCAAAAGGAGCTGCAAGAACGTCTAAAGGTCTATCTTTTTTCGAGCATCATTGAATGCTCCATCTTTTCACTGTGACAGCGCAGGGTGCGTCGCGTTCGTGCGGCGCAGCGTGTAAGTGCATTCACTTCTTTTTCTTCAAAACCACTCATGTTGTTCTCTTTGCACTTTCTAGAGATCCTTTCAAAATTTTTAATTTTTTTAACATTGATTGTGCTTACAAATTGTCTAATACGACAGGAAGTGTGCTCGGAAAATAATGAGCTACGTCGTGGTCTTGCTGAAAATCATCTGGAATTGGCCATGATCAAAAGCGAGCTAGCACACGTTCGAGCTGACTATGAGCACAAGCAAAATGAGCTCATTCGGCAGAAGGGTAAGTTGTCATTCGGGGAAATTCAGAGTAGAAACAACCCTAGTGCACAGATTCTCAACAACTTGCACCTTTCGTCTGTTGCTCAATGGTTTGTCGCTTTTTTCGGGAAGAGAGTGGGATGGGACACTAACCTCGAACAGCATGGCGGTCAGCGAGACAACTAGCCAGGAATTGCCGTGCTTTGGTAACGGTACGGCTCTAGCGCTATACACCCGCAAAAAGCTTCGCGCTCTAATCGGAAGTAGAATACGATTTGTAAGAAATCAGAACGAGGGTGACGGCATGGTAGAATAAAACAATAGGTGAACCCATCAAAGAGCGTCTTCTTATGGAAAACCAAGAATGGCTACTCGTACGCCAGAATTTCTCAAATGACAGATAATCTTTGGGTGAAAATAAGGTAGGCTATGGCTGCTTTCATAGTCCGCCGTCCGGCCCGCGAGCGCGCGAGCGAGCGAGCGACCGGAGGCCGCGCTTGTGCCTTGTTTACAACTGAATCTTTGTCGATACCGACATGAGTAGTCCCTCGGCCGGCTTCCTCGCTCGCTCGCGGACTATGAAAGCACCCTATACATTGCATAAGTTTCAGACGAAGTTTCTGTTGTATCTCAAGAAAGCGAGACCATGCAACGCCAAATACAGCTTCTTTTGTGAGTACTGTTGAGGTTGTTCGATGTTTCATATAAAAAACCAATGACTTTTAAGTGAAGCAAACAAGAAACTTCATGAGACAAACGAAAGCCTCAGAGATGCCTTGGACAGTCGTGCATCTGTCATCAGACAGTTCAACTTGGTGAGGACAGAACTACGGATTAATGAAAAAAAGATTTTGGAAGATTCAGAGCATTTTTCACATTTTATTTGCATTTTAGTGGCTGCCGATGAACGGGGAGGGCGATTCCTCAGTAATTTTAGCGATAGTACTACAGTCGCCGAACCAGAGGCAGTGGGCACGATAGTTCAGGTTTACAAATGGGAGAATAGAGAGAATATAATCACAATAAAAAGATGAACCAGATTGCAATTAATTGTAGGTGCTGTAGGTATGGGTGATGTGCGAAAAGCGCCCAGAAGGTAAGAGAGCGCAGACAGCACATCAAAATTCTCATTCACCAGCCATCACCGCCCTAGCGTTAATGAGGGCCACAATACAACACGTTTCATGACTGATATTATTACTATTGTAAATTCCACCTGCTAAATACAATTTGTTTGTAAAATAGCGAACACCGTCACCGCACCTGGCCCGGACTGCTTCTGAAGGGCTGGCCATGTTCCAAAGTCATGATCAAATGCGAATACAAACACCAGCCACTCTCAGCGAAGTTCCGACTGAGGAGGACGGTGAGAAGGATTCTAGAAGTTTAACTGGAATGAAATTCGGTTGAATTCAGTTCCAGACTCTGGCTTGGTGATTTCGTTTGACGATGGCAATCTTTCGAGTGATTCAGACAAGCCAAAAGGCGATATCGAGCCTTTGGTGGTAACGTTTTAGTGCCAACCGTTCTGATCTAAACTGACGCATATTAATATATGTTAGAAGAGCGTTGTACTGGACCATTCATTCAGGGCTTGCACCCAGCTACAGGACCTGCAGAGCGCACTTTTCGGGTGGTGATGTGTGGTGAAGCCGCCGTTGGTAAAAGTAGCTTGGTAATGAGACTTGTTAGCGGTAAACACTGTGCCAATCTACCCAGTACTCTTGGTGAGCATTTTTCAGTTACTTTTTTAGTGGAATTAGAGAGACGGGTCAGATTGTATCAATAACAGGCGTGGATTTCCATGTAAAAACGGTGAACGTCGATGGTAGAAACGTGGCACTTCAATTGTGGGACACAGCGGGACAAGAAAGGTAGCGATTCCCATTCCGTTCTGGGAATTTTTCACAATCTGCTCTTTACTGGATTCTATTTTTAGATTCCGATCGTTGTGCAAGTCATATTTCCGACGTGCTGACGGCGCCATATTGGTGTATGACGTCTCTTCTGAACATTCTTTCTTAAAAATCCGAGATTGGGTCGACACCATCAAGGTTTCCAAGTGCTCTCCTGCTTTCACCTTTTTTTGTCCAGGATTCGTCTGGAAAGAAAGCTAGGATGGCCTCCTAGTGCATAAGTTAGACTAGAAAAGGGATTATGGTGCCACTGGCTGCTTTCAGAGTTCGCGATCCTGCCCGCAAACGCGCGAGCGAGCGCACCGGCCGGCGGTATCGACCATGATTCAGTTGTGACCAAGGGGCAAGCACCGCCCCCGGCCGGCTCGCGGGCCGGATCGCGGACTATGAAAGCAGCCACTGTCTTAGACCAGAACACTTCAGCATCTGGTAGAATGAGTCAGTGCAAAAAAGTAATATAAAATGTCGGATATGGCGATAAAAGCCGATAAAATTGTGATCATTAGTTGTGATCACAGTAATCAGTAGTCCATCAATAAGAAATTGTACATTTTGATTCGAGACATTTTAGGATTCAGTTGAAAGGCAAATCCCAGTCATACTTGTTGGTAACAAGTGCGATCTGCGAGCTAGCTTGGGCGAGGTGGTATCGAACCACGATGGCGCTGCTTTGGCAGCTGTATGGTTCTTCTTTCTTTCATTACTGAAGTTTGCTTAGATTCCGTTTTTGTCAATTAATGGCTCATCGGCCGTTATTGAACCTCATACCTTCTCAACTAAGAATAACATTCGATCGTACGTAATTCTCCAGTTATTTCAGAAAATGGGTGTCCTATTTATGGAAACAAGCGCCTTGGATGGAAGCAACGTAGACAGTTCAATGTTAGCCTTAACAAGGTAGAACTACTTCTTAATTCATTCATTGCTGTTTATAAAAAATAGAGTGAAGCCTAGAGGGGCTCCTGCCTCAAACAATGTTCCCAATCAAAATTCGTCGGGTTTTATGGAACTTTGGTTGTGTGGTCGTACGTGTGAGGTTGGATTAGTGTTTCCTGAGGTGCATATTACCGTAACATTTCGCCTTTGTTTAGAAATGTCCAAAAAATGTTGCAACAAATGTTGAACTCTCGGAATGAGTTGTAAACAAGTTTGCATTTTCCTTAGCTGTTGGTATGGCATTGGATTCTCAGTGGACAGATGGTGGCCAACGAATCCTAACCGCTGGAGACGGGCAGTAGGAATGGTTTTGTGTAATCGATCCGCCGCACGCGGCTGTCGCGGACCATTTGCCTCGCTATAACAGTTTTAGCGTTCTTTAGACAGCCCATGGCTATGCGATTATTATTTTAGGCATGATCCTACTGTTAGTCATCTTGTTCCTGAATTTCTTGCTTGCTGCTGCATTCTGCTACATTCCTTCGCGTCGTGACGCGAAAATTTTGTTCCTACTGCACCACATCCCATTTTTTCCATTCATGTTCTTCCTTTGAAACTCTGCTTACTTGGAAAAATCACTCCACTCTATAAAAACCCTCCTCTTGGGGAGAAATCGCGAGGTCTCATACCCGATAGAATGGGCATCGAAGGAAAAGCGTAACTTCCTGTCTTCATTTTTCATCCTACCCATTCAGCCTACACTGACGTTCTCACCTTGAACATGCAGCAGCAGCGTTCTCTCCAAATTCCTCTTTAAATATTCAGTTAGTCAGTGATCGAATTTTCCGAAATGGGGGAATTTTCTAGGGAAATGATGGCTGTGGAGGACGTGGACGTGCGAGCTGCTGGAGTGATCCTGTCGCCAAGAACCAAACCAGCTACCGGATGTTTCAGCAAATGCAAAGGATAACGATAATTTGTGATAGATTTCCGTGATAAGTATATATTAAATCGTCGCTAGTTAATACTCTAAACATTTAGCCATTTCGCGTGGTGCAAATCGTTTAGTGATATGTAGCAAGTTTACAATGGTTTCCAACAATTGTAGCGAATGTGTCGGTAATTGAGGATAAAAATGCTCAGCTTTTTGTTGATACCAAGGTGTAAAAATTCTGTATCGACAGTGTCACTACTTCTTCATCATTTTCTTCTATTTGTTCCTTAATTTTCCAATAATCACTTTCTCTATAGCTTTTTCCAATTACTGACTTGTCGAGACTACTTTACTACATACTCTTTCATTATCCTATGCCAATACTTCAATCTTCAAGACCTTTGAATGCAGAGATAGAGCGGGACGTCCATCCCGTTGGGGTCTTTTGACCTCGACCTTCATTTTCGATGTTTCAAAGTATTCAATTTGTTCGTTTTTTGACATATTATGGATCGAGTATTTGAGCCTCATCCCAGTTCATCCACCCTCCAACGTGTGCTAAACCTTGATTGTAAAATATGGACAAAAGCATTCTTGCATGGGAAAGGGAAGGGGGAAGGTCGTCATCCGAAACATTGTAGATTTAAAAAGTCGAATCGAAGAATCAGAACTGATTGAAGGAACATTTACCAAACAAAAAATCATCTCCTACGACCTTTCATAGGAGCCGCTCGGGAAGATTGAAAGACTCTCATGCTTAGATGGCAGAACCAGTAGATAGCGGAAGTGGAAAACGAGGGGGGGGAGTATTATTTCATGAGAGTGATTCAAACAACTTTGAAAACGGCTTTTCTAAGTGGTCTGGCTCATCTCCAAGCCGAGCATCAAAAACTTCTGTGCGCCAACCTTGAAGATTCTTGCACCCTGCAATGAAGAATCAAAAAATCCAACAGAATCCAGCATTTCTGGAGCACTTCTTGGAATCCCCTTAGAATTTTTACGCTGCCCAAGTTAAGACAGGAGTTATGTAGTGTTTCGAGTCGGGGACACTTGTGCCGGTATTTGGAACGCTGTTTGAGCAGTAGTACATAGTCATAACAGTAGTACTACAATATCAAAGCGATAGAAGTATAATGCTACAGTATTGCTCTTCAATTGCTACTCAATAAACTTATAAATATTTATGTACAACCGAGTAGACTACCTAACAGAATTGACATGAATACGGAAGAGATCCTTGCAACAGACGGTCCGTGATTGCACGATTGTGATCCTGTGAAGAATTTGCTGTTTACTGGCCACCTCTACTGCGTCAATTCTTCTTTATTTGCAAGTATCTTTTTCCAAACTTTGGTGATGTGTACCCTTCGAAGATGCGCCGTGCATATGGATTAGGGTCTGAGTGGGGGGTACTTTCAAAGTTCTATTAGCTGTAGCCTATAGAACCAGCAGACCGCTATAGTGCGGGGCAAACACTAATGAAAGGTGAACGGTTTGGTTTTACAGCGACTTTCCCTCTGCCGAACAAGCCATGTTTTGTGACAATCGTTGAAAGGACAGCACTGATTACATATATTTCACCGCCTAATCGATTCTACTGCTAATCGGTCGACAGGAGTTATCGTGACTGGAACAGTCGGTCAGTTTGGGTGTTATCTGTGATGGGCTCCAAGTACGGTAGCTGGTCGTCATGCTTGCGCGTCCTTTCTGTTATTGATTTATTCCTCTTTGGAACCTAGAGTAACAAGATGTCGGTTGAAAAGCAGAAGTTTTCTAAGAGAAGTGTAGAAGTGTACGAGTAATAGCGGGGTCTGGTATCTTCTCCCCGAACGGCGTGTCGCGCTCGCCGCTCGCGGTCGCGCGTTGTGAAGGGGAAGATTTGAATTCCCATTGGAAGGATACGGCAGTCGTCGCGGAACCACTCGTAGGCCGTGGGAATTCGGGGAGAAGTTCCATCACCGGTAATAGCGTCATTTACCTTTGAAGTCGAGTACCAGTTGGCAAATCACTCGAAGAAAAAAGTTCCCAAAGGTTTCAGGGATCCACCTCTTATACGACTAACTCTATTTCTTCTTCGCGACCATGTTTCCTGTTCTCAAGGGTCTACTGCTGAGGAGCGTTTTCTAATTTTCGCCTTTTCTCCAATTTCTAGAATGTTTTGAAGTCCTTTCTTTCAATGCTGCTTGCTTAGATTACCTGCAGCTACAATAACATGAAAGTAAGTTTTGATTACTAGTTTTACTAGAGCTGTATTCAACTGTACCTCGACTATACCGTGCGTATAGTCCATTTGATGATCCTCCAGGAGATACATAACTAATGATCATTTTTGTTCCGCACTGCTCAAAAGTTGTTGTTCCATCGGCTGCCGGATATCTTTAAGGGGTCTCTTCATTAGTTTTGTGAATACTCGCAAAAGAAGTAGTACTCAACTCACGGAATCTCCTTCAGTAATTTATTGTACTGCTGCATTTGAAGTGTTCCATGACCCTGTCCCAATGGTTTGAGGAACTCAATCCGTATACCTGTCATATGGGTGCTATCTCCGATCTGAATTTCATCTTCATAACACTTATGAACGAGGATTTCACGTGGGACCTTGGGGTTTTCCTGGTCGTTTTTTGTATCATAATGATTTCTCCGGGCGGTAATAAGCACGTCAAAGGAACAGGTTCTTACCAGTTCAATTGAAAATTGTTGTTCGAAAGCAGATATTGGATACTCTGGGAGATAGTCTTCTGATATAATTATTCCAGTATCAATGGGAGACATCGTCAAAGTGGTGGTGAATGCTGAAAACAATTCACTCATTGCGGCTAAGCATATTGTGGTGTACCTGAGTGGGAAAAAACAAAATATTCGAGCCCTTTTCAGAAATGTCTGAAACGTTTTGTCGGTTAAAGGATACTGAATTACTGAACTCACTTCCTTTAGCCCACGAGTATTTGACAGCACCACTGACTGAAGAGTTATAGAGTGTTACCACATAACTTCCATAAATAAACTTCGGGTACTCCATACTGTATGCACTAAAAATGAACTGAAACTTGCACACTATTTTCCATGACTGTTGCATTTCATTATACTTTCTCTCATGCTTTGGGGCCGGCTACAATGGGGTCTCATATCCATATAGTGACTAGCCACTCTAACCACTTACTAATACAGTACTATAGTACCTACTTATCAAAGAAACAAAGGCCACATCCCATTTACATGCTCGTTTGCACTGCTCCATGGAATATTTGGACAGTAGTTAAAGGTACCGAAGTCAACAGTAGTGCCAATGCCCACTTGTCAGCTCCACCATCACTTTGAAGCCGCCGTCCCCGCGAAGCTTGAGAGTGTAGGCAATCACTGTATTGAAAGCAGTTTTCTCAGACTGTCTATCAGTTCCATTCTCACTTCTTTCTCCATATGAGGCTGTTCTTAAAGGCACAGTTCCCGATAATCTTGGGGTCTACTTTCAGTTGAAATGAAAGTGATAGTCCTTAATACTGCAAAAGTGGTAAGGAAAACGGGGAATCGACATTACGGTAGTGAAATTAGAGGTTGGAGTGTGTGCTATTGCGTACAGCAGGTTGCCTGTGCGCAACGTGTGCGTCCCGATACGATTATGTAGGTGGCATCAAAGTATCTGACCTTTTGATGATATTCGTGACGTTCGTTGTCAGCCCCTTGTAGAGTGTTACTTGTGATGTACTTCCCAGATCGACCGTAATCCCATTCGATGGTTCATAGTCACCTGTCGCGTGATATACCTGGAATTCTTTATGGGTAAGACAATGGATATGCGCATTATTCCTTGTCTGAGGCTTTACACGGTAAAAAAAGTTGCTGACTCTGAAAATGATTCGAATGCGTGCGGTCGGGCTATAAAAGTTGTTCAGGAACTACATGATTTCAGCTCTAGCTTTTCACCACTGCAGGCAATGTATGGACTAGGTAGTCAATTACACTTTCGGTTCTCAGCGAATTACAAGTGCCAGGCGCATTCCACCATAGTCGCCGATAACTTTTCCTCTCATCCTGATTATTCTCTGTTACAAAGTTGGTAGTAAGCAATGACGTTTCTCACATGAATGCAGTTCGATCCCGTAAGCTGAATGGTTACTTGCTGTCCAGTCGTAGCCGCAGTATATACTAGCTGTAGGCATTGATTATCTGAAAACGTTCCCCAAATAGTTAACAGAACTGAGATGAACACGGAAATTCCAGTAGCAGTCTTGTTATATGTAATGAGTGAACTCTTATGTGGTTTACTGAATTGGTTACTGGTACCGCTGCGAAGAGAAATTTAGCAAATCGAAACGGAGCATTACAGCAATACCTGGTTGCAGATCTGTGACCATTGCTTGAAAATCCAGTTCTGATTTCGTGTTGTAAAGATTCGGTCGAACTCGAATGAGCATGTGCTGGCCGGTGGACATAATGCTTGGAGCAGTTCCGTCTATCTTGTCGTACAGCCAGCTGGAAAATATTGAAAATGACTTTAGAACAAAGTTGAGGAACTGAAAGAGTTCTATGAAAAATAGGTCCCCCAGTACATGGAAATTCCAGTCAATCGAGAACTTTAAGCGTTAACGTTGGAATAAATCAATCGCCCTTCATTCACATGCGTTACGGAAAACCTATTTGTTGACTGACTGGTGTACTCGATATTTCGACCATCTAGACCGAATGTAGTTTCCCTATACGCTCGTCCGACATGTATCCGGTAATTAACTCGGTAGAAAGCACTGATACCCAGGATTTTTTCTACCCTTCACTTTCAGACGTGCAAACGCTAACCACAAAAATCCCAACCATCGACCTTGCACGTACCTAGCCACACTGCTATCCACTGCTCTCTCGAATCGAATGTTCATTTCTCACTTAAGCCCATCATGTGAAATACATTTCAACTCATCCAACCACTTAGACCGAATGAAATTCCCTATACGCTCGTCCGAAATATATCCACTATTATGAACTTAGACTGAGTTGATGAACGTGAAATGGTTCCATTCTAGAAGCCCAAAACTATCGTTTGCATTTGACCAAATGCCTTGTGGATGTCAAAAAAAGCTTGCCCACAGCCCGCAAGCGTTCGTGACATAAGCCTCTCAGACAGACGACGTCAGTCGTTTCGGGCGCTCCAGATCACCTGAATGGCTAAGGAACCAACAAGTGCTTTGACGCCTCTAGATGGTTTGCTCAAGCCGTCTCATACGGTTCCCGCCGACCACCAGGCAAACCGCAGCACCGTACACCATACTGCTCAAGTGCTCCGAGTAAATCATTGACTGAGAGTGTCAAAAGACCTCCAATATCCCTTAATTCAATCAATTTGCCTTTGCCTGCTCCCTCTGAATCAGCGAATTTTTACGAGTTCGACTAGGATGATATACGCTGCTGAGGGTCCGATGGGCCGGCGGGCAATTCGGCTCAGCAGGGCCGAGCCCACACTCCCTCCAATGGAGGGGTGTGGGCTCGGTCCTGCTGAGCCAAATTGCCCGCCGGCCCATCGGACGGCTCGGTTAATCGAAGTGGGCTTCAGCCACCATCAAACTGACTGGCAGCCTGACATAGCCGAGAGGCAAGCCGAAGGAATGTGGTCTCGCGGTGTAGCGGATAGGAGTCCGGACTCACTCTAGAAAAGTGAGAGGTTCGGAGTCGCGCGGTCACGTCACAATTTTATTGCTTGAGTTGTCGCATGAGAGCGCATTCAAGCTGGGCCATTTTAGGTTAACAAACTTCGCATAAAAGTGTGCAAAACACAACGGTTTTTCCTACATAAACCTTACTTGAGCATTTCAGGACTTCCTTTTTATGACTTCCTCAGCTAATCAGAACGCTCCAGGCTTGAAACTCCACCATATATGTACGGTGTTCATGTCAGAGGATCTTTTGAGGCTTCAGAAACTTGAAGATTAGCAGCCTGCAGCCCGCACCTAGCCTAACAATAAATAGATCATTTCTCTTTTACAGAAGGCGAGAAACGAAAGGTCTACTCATCCAGTTTTCGGGGTGCTTTGGAGTTTTAGTTAGTTCTCTTCCTTCGAGTAGGTAGTGTTCCTCTAAGATCAGCCCACGTTCTGAGCCGATACGCAGCTCCTCCCACCCCCCAAACTCCACCGTATGCGTAAACACCGAAACAGCTGTTCGACGACAGTTCCGTCGCGACCAATGGATCTTCATTGAAATTCTGAAGGAGCGTGGTGGGTTAAACGTCAGCTCCAAAGCGCCTTTTTCGCATCCTTTCCGGTATGCTCTCTGTACATTTTTTCCACCAGAGGCCCAGAATGAAGCACGAAACCTTCAAGAACGATAATTTGGTTGTACAGTTTTCAGATTCATGTCCTATGAACTCATATTATATGATTCATGAACCACTACTTGTTGAGAGCTGTTATAATGAAGGTTTTCTTGCCATGATCTCTGTAGAACAGCTTGTATCAAAAGGCAGTATCGAAAATTGAATTCGCACAACGAAATAGAACGGTTCCCATAAAGTTTCCCGAAGAACTTGATCTCTCAGATCTCCCACTAAACAAGCTTACTAAATATATTTTGAGCCGCTGAATTGAATGGTTCCAACCACAAGTCTCCATCCTGCCTAGAAACTGATATATGATCGATTTTATTTCTTCGGCAAGTTGCAAACCGTCCCCCGTTCTCATGAAGTCGTTAAGCTAGCGCTTGAAAACCTGCCGTTTTCTATCGGGCTGAAGTCTTTCTACGCGTCGAATAGTAGGGGACTCACTGTAATATTATCCCCTACCAATTAATACATATAGCATCAATGACAATGGAGATTATTTTTGGTTCTAACGCTCATGCCATTACCTTGTATAGATGCTGTCGGCGCTGGCATCGGGTCCGTCATACACGTCCAAATTCACCGTCCCATATGTAGCAGTAAAGAAATATACAGCAACCTGAAGATTACATGAGAAAAAATGGCGTAGTGCCGAATTAAACTAGTCTCCTCTGAGCTTATTCAATTATTTTCTAAAATTTTTCTCATACTGTTTCTGAGAAGAGTTCTCCAGTGTGAAATCTCGTGAAATTCTCCAATTTGGAGTCCCTTTACCTGAAAGATTAGTTCGTGGATTGGTGGGTAACCATAAGCAATGGTCTAAGGACCTGTAGAACTGGATTAAACAAACTTTTTAAAAGAAATATTGATTTACTGGGATGGACTTCTCATGCCGGCTCTTTGCTGCTGCAGTTATCGGAGTCCAGTTCAGACCTATTCAATTTCTCATGTTTCAAGATCATTGAAGAAAGCTACTTCTACTGAAAGACCATTTTATTAGCTAAAGATGTGACGACGTTTTGCTATGAATGGAATGGAATCTCTTTACAGCGCAGTTGCTTACTACCTTCTGCAAAGTATGTACATTCATACATGTTATAAGTGAAGTTTCATTAAAAGAAAACCCTGGAATAGCCAGCTGACAGTTTCACTTACCTTTCGGTTTGGACGCGCTGTTATAAGATACTCATATGTCATGTTGAGTCCTTTAGCAAAGAATTCCGTTGATATATCGACCATGAACTTTTCATCCGTCAATACGATGGTTTTTCTTTGGAAATTTTCTAAAAATATTTACCGTTTAGCTTAACAGGAAGGGATATTTGGATCGCTTGAAGTAGGGAAAAATGCGAGCGCTTGAATAGTATAGCTTATTGGTGATAATCAAATTCCACAAAAAAGAAGTGCCACCTAGCAGTATCCACAATTCAGGCACTTCAGCGGGTTTTTTAATACTCAGCGGTATTCAAACTTGACGAAGCTATGCTAGCATGGATGGTATACACCAGGGAAAGAGATGCTCATGAATAGTCGCTTTTCTTAACACGTTGACGACAATGTCGGTCAATGGTGACCGACAGTACTGTAATCATCCAAATGAAGAAATTCTCAGGTTTTTTTTGTTTCATATTTTACATTTACATATTTACTCACTAACTTTAGCGTCGACCCATGATCCATCTAAATCTAAGGTTTTTATGGAAATATTAAGCATCGAGTCAGGAGTCATACATCATATCAGACCACAATTAAAATTTGAACTCCTTCCAACAACTGGCGCCTTACCCCTAATCTTGTTCCCGCCGAACGTTTAAATAGCGCTTTCTATAAATGTTCACGATTTAAAACCTTATACACCGAGATGGACTACAAAGCCCATGATTTTGGAGAATGCACCCAGATCTTGACAGGATACAAGTTTTTCTTTTGTTGCCAGGAGTTTTTACTTGTTCCACACAAATAGAATCTTAATTCTCATGAATACATCAAATTCAATAGGTGACTGTCCCGTGGGACGAGATCCGCCAATGGTAACCGACGATTAGTCAGCGCCTCTAAACGGTCTCGTCGTCAACGTGTTAAAATGATTACGACAATTTTTGAGCATATAGAGTGAGGGGATTGAATCGGTCGAGAACGACGTCTTCGACGGGAGTCTCATTGAGTAGGCATATCACAAAGGCGAGAAAAGGCGTTCAAAGTGTCCCAGAAGCAATCGTCAGTAGAAATATTTTCTTGTTACACAAGGTTGGCGATTTGTGGACAAAACCTCAGGCTCGGACGGGACTCGAACCCGTACTTGTGCTTTCCGGGCACCGTGCTCTATCCCTTACACTTCCGAGACCCCGCTTGCCCTCGCCTTCTTAATGGCTTACATGCCATTGGCTTATCAGCACTCACACGTATTTCTCATTTATCATATTTTCTTGTTTTCTCATTATGATTGATTTCATTTACTCATTCCGTTTTGATTCTTTTTCATACTAAAGCTATTGCTTAGAATTGTACTCAAGTGATGCTCCTGTTCCTACCCAATAGTCTGCGCGTCATTTCACCAAGGGTTTTACATCGACCACGAAGTGGCCGGCTTCATTTTGCATCAATTTGAATAGGTTGTAGCGACCCAGCAAGAAAAAACTAAATTGTAGGGAAGTCGCTCATCCTGTCTAATCTGAGCGGCAAGAATCAGCTAGTATGCAGCGTCTCCTGAGCATTGGAAGCAGGAGCTGGGGTATAAGAAAGTTCGTCAACAAATGTAAGCTCGAAATGATGCAAAGATTGGAACATGTCTGATCGAAATTCGTCTCGAGCCGAGACCTGGGACGCTGTTCTTCAAGACGTGAAACACATTGTGAAGGAAACGACAAAGTAAAATCTCGAAAATGTCTAAAAAATACCACCATTCACCAGCAGGACCTCTCAGAAATAAAACTTACTTTTAACGAGAGTCAGTTGAACCAGAAATCCTGATGCCATTAGTGAGGGAGAAAATGCTGTAACCGGTGAGGTGACCAGATTGAACGAGAGCTGTCCAGATGTTGTGATTGCCTCGGAGACGTCTCCGTACGACATCACGTTCTTTCTAAACTAATAATGCCATGCAAAGTATTATATAAGCAAACGCTCCAATGGAAGCAATTTCAGAACTGAGCTTGTTCGCTTACTGAATGAGGATCCGCCCAAAATTGTCTGTCACTGTCAGCAGATCTTGTGGCGTATCAACTGAACGGAGGTTCAGAACCGACATGTTGGACACGAGTTCATAATCAGTCGAGAATTGCACGATCCATAAGCAGTTCAAGTTGGGACAATACGTTGGAGCCCCATCAAGGAATCCAGGCGAAGCGATTTCCTTGTAAGGGTTTTCTTCAGTTAGTTGTAGCAAAGTATAATTGCAAAAGCAATCTAAAACAGATTTGTAAGTATTACTTGTTAAAGTAGGTGCTTCATATATTATTTGGACCAAGACTACTAATTTTTAGGCAAAAGCTGCTGGAATCTTCGATACAATTTATTTGATGATTTTGTTTGCTGCTGCTATTTCGCCGCGGTACGCGATGCGAAAATCTCACAAGGTTGGCGAATACTGGTTTAAGTCCCGTCAGAGGCTAAAATTTTGTCCACGAATCGCTAACCATGTGAAACTTCAATACCATCTTTACTGAGGCGACAAAAGGCCTATTCACTTCAGGAGTTACAGCAAAATTGGTATTTGTTAATATCTATCGCCGCTACGTACTCCGGAATCCCAAGAGAAAGCTGTCCCCCACAGTTTTCGTTCATCTTCAAGGGCATTACTACATAGTAGCTGAGAAATGAGACCTGATGTTTTAGACACCGTTCCCAAAGCCAGATGGGGAGCAAATATGTCAATGGCAAACAAAAAAGCTCACCAATATTGTAAACGGATCCGCTAAAGCCCGCTCCACCAACAAGCCCATCGGAGGTGAAATTGAACGTAACTGTGCTACTGTTAGCAAATTGGAACATCGGCTGCATAAAACCTTGATAATTATACAACTGAAACAATACCTTTCCGAAATTCTCGATAGCGTGAGTGCTAATTCAAGTGCAACCCACATTGTAAGGAGCAGGAGCTATACCGTCAATGAGCATGATATCGCAACACTTTTCCGTCTCAAACTCCATATCTTAAAATGAATATTGGAGTCACATCAAACGCTGATGATAGGAGATTCAGGGTCATCTACTCATTGTCATTACTATTTCCTAGCGAGTAATGTAGGTAGGTGTTGGAGGATGAGAGACTGAGAAGTGCGATGGTGTGTTGCGGGCGAATCAAAACTCAGAAGGAATCTTTCGAACTTCGTGAATTTTTGCATTTTTATATGAAATAAATAATATTTTTTGTTTATAGAATTATCGATGTTTTTTTTTTTTGAAACTATTGTTGTAAATGAACAAAATTTTGTCCAGGTTTTTACCTTTTCAAAAATTAATTTTTTTGGTAGAAATCATGAAAAATAGCATGTTAAATAAGAAAGGAAAAGATGAAAACTGTGAGTTCTACACTGATTTCTTCTGAAAATAAATTTGTGAGAAAGTATATTTTCTAAATTTAGATTTTCAAGAGTTGTCAAACATTACAGTTAGAGTTACGTTTGAGAGAGGAATAACGAGAATGTTAGTAATATCGAAGCAGACTCACAGACAGCAATCAGATGATCCTTAAACGTGTTTCTGAAGCTATACCAACATTTTATATTTGGAGAATAAGCATCGATCCCATATTTTTTGGTTCCAAAGTCGATAGGATTTTTGGAAACCACTTCGAAATCACCACTATTCAGACACGACTCCGGAGAACTGGGTCCTTCTAGACAATAAAAATTAGAATCAGTGAAGCAAAAAATTATTTGGTATGAACACAAAATAATGAAAACGATGAACACCAAACCTTTCTGTCTAACTCCAACCTGTTTTGGTGACGACTGTCGACTTTTGCGGGGAAGGTGGAAAAGGAGGGGGAGGGGATGGGGTTGTGAAGGGGGCTGTCAATTCCCGAAGCCTGATGGATACTGTATTCCCACTTATACTCATATCTGCTCACCGAAGCCGGGAAAAATACAGCTGAGATTCCAAGAAGTAGGTTTGCGAGAACGAGCAGTTCCCGATCAAATCGTTTCCTTTCGAGCAAAGCATCAAACTTGTAGTGCTCTTACGGCGATTACTGCTAACTTTTTAAGTTACGTGGGACTTAGACTCGACTCCATTTATACCAAAAATCGTCTGGCTCACGTATGTAGCTCTCCACAAGGATGTAGAAGCCTCTCGTGTAGTATGTTGATGTACTGCTGAAGGAGAAAGACACCGTCAACGACTTCGTGAAGTACAATGCAACTGGCTCATCGTCGGTTACATGCCGTCCGCTGAAAAGTTGAAGAGCTTTGTGCGCACTAATGCTGATAGGAAAAAATACAAAACATCGCTTCACTAGTCAAAGTAGAATACGGCTTCGAATAAAAGAATACTCTAGCTATTGCTTCTTTATTTTCCTGTGCTATTTTGTTCTTTCTATAATTCGGGATTATACTCGGCGTCGGGAGGCGACGGTGGTATTACAATTGTGCCCTTGCTTTGGAGGTGACCAGATTTTGGAGTTAGCAACTGACCGCTCAGGGTCTTATGCCGTTCCCTAGATGTGGTGCAGTAGGAACAAAACCGTCGCGTCGCGGCGAGAAAGATGCCGCGGCGACGCCTAGCTGTCCTATGCATTCTGTGTTCGTTTATGCGAATTTATGCGGCGCATTATCTACGCGTTACCACTCCTATCCTTAATTGTACGCTGTTTTTAATAAACGCTGCGTTTAAGTAGTAAAATAAATACCGACCTGAGAGGAACACGAATAACTTCTCCCGACAAATCCGTCCCTTCGAATACAACTGTCTCTACAGTAACCAAGTCGTATATAGCTGCTCGGATTGCATCCCCACTTGTAAATGTGACGTTGCAGTAGGAATAATCAAATGGCGAATATGGATAATTTTGTGATACAAGAAAGAAAGGAGTGCCGTCTTGAAGATCAACAGTCGAATTACATTGGAAGTAAGTTCGTCGCGTGAGATCTGCAAATTCAAGATTCATCAACGACTTCAATGCTTGTGGTACGAACTGGTAAATAGGCCGAAAGTTAGTGCCGCTGTTTGACTTGGTTTCGCCACTTATCCAGTGATAAATCAATTTTTGCAGTAACGGCAAGTGTTGGGCGATGTAAGAGATAAAAAGCGTTCCTGTAGAAGAGGCCATGTTTGGGGTTCGGATCCCGTTTGAGTTTTGGTGACTTTGTCGCGCAACATCAGTTATGGTCCTTCCACCCTGCCGTGTCGGATGGTGCTGCACGGTGGGCGCGGCGAAATAGCGTGGGAATTTCCCGTGATTTGCCGCGGGCGATGGAAATTGCGCGAAAATTTAGCGTGAAATCTCGCGCACAGAGGGCTTTTTCGTAAAACGTAAAGGAATCAAGCAGACATTTCGCAGAGAACTGCACAAAACTTCCAATAAATAGGGCTCAATCCAACAGAAGGGAAACAACTGACAAGAGTCCGTCCAACCCTACCTGATGTCATCTCAAAAGCTTCCTATTAAGCAAATCCGGTCTGTTCAAAACCAAAATTCTGAGATGGGGATGAGAACTTTCTACTTCACATTTTTTTCCTTCCTCCTCGTTTTTATATTGTGCGGGGAGTGATCATAACAGCTCGTCAAAAGAACTAATCAGCGCGATCAATGTAAACTTGAAGGAGAATGTTATTTCTATTATCGGCTATTTTCACCGGTTCAGACACCTTCGAGGTCTGAATTCTGCCCACAGCCCATCATTCTCAAGATTGAATTCTCTCTGTGAACTGCTGCGAAAATCTCCAGTTTCAACGAAGAATCACTCTGGCTTTTTAGTCAATTTTTAGACGATTTTTAGGCTGAGGAAAAAACTCAATTCACGTATGGTTTCGTTCAATGAAGTCGAAAGCGGCACAGAACTGTGGGTATGTGGACTACGTGCGTCCTAGGATGCGCGCGGCAGATTGCGCGAAGTTCGTAACGTTTTGAACGACTTTAGCGCCTATCATTGAGGCCCTAATTTGAAGTAGAGTAGATTAAAAGGATCACCTAACCCTACTAAACTACTCTAATTCGAGTTTGTGCCCCGAAAATTTGCGTCAGAGTCGTACAAATTGTCACAAACTTCGCCGCGCAAACGCCGCGTGAGTCCTCGGACGCACATAATGCATGCCTACCCAGAACTGCTGTTACACAAGAAGTACAAATTACCAAACAACACGGTCTCCATGGAAATTCCTGTGTGAAAGTAGCCATCGGGTTTAGATATTGATTGCATAGTTATAGTTGCAGTCGAGTTGACAATCAAAGCTTTTTTCATTTTCACGTGGTCCATTGCGTCTCCACATAGACTGTAATGTTCAGGCTGATCCATTGGCTGGTTTCATAGTCCGCGTTTTGGCCCACGAATGCGCGAGCGAGCGAAGGGGGCGGCGCTCGCCCCTTGTTTACAAATGAACACCTTGGTCGATACCGCCAGATGAGTGGTCCCCCATCGCTCGCTCGCGGGCCAAATCGCGGACCATGGAAGCAGCCATTTTAGTCGATTTTGCATATAACTATCCAGTAAAGGCATACCTTTGACATACTGCCTCTACGTCACATACAGTAACACAGTCACCTTGATTGGCGAGGAACTGGTTGAAAAACACCGCCACTCCCTGACTGCTATCAGCTGTTTCGGTAAAGCGATATCGAAAAAAAAGGTACAATTATGAATGTTAGCAAGGTATTAAGAAGTTCATTAACAAAGTTTTTTGCTTTTCATAAAACCGCTTCCCAAATTTGGTTGGATTATGAAACATTACAAAGGCTGAATTCAAATAATATTACACGCCATTGGAGCTCTTTTCAATTGCTCCTCCCCCTCTATACCGCCCACTTCACAAGTTCCGCCTCCCGAAGAGAGTAGAAAAAAAGTGGAGCTACTCGCATGAAGTGAAGTATAGTCACTTTCACAAGTGAATTACCCTGATCCGAATGGTTGTGTTCAACATTGAATCCCTTCTTGACAAACATTGCAGGTGCGGGGCATTTATGAGCAGCATAGAAGCCCTTATCATGACGGCATCCAATGAATGATTCATTGCCGATGCACCAGCACCAGCATGAAGCTTTTCTCGGCAGGTCACAATCGAAAATTGAAAAGAGCACCTACTTTTCAAGAGATTTTCTGTATGGTTCTGGATAACCAGGGTTCGTGACAACAGTAGCATCATCAGGTAGTACCTTAAGCTAATTGGTTTCTAATTGTAATAAAAAAAGAATTCAAATCAAATAAAAAAAATAAACAATTCAAATGAAGTGAGGTTGAACATGAACAAATCTGTCTATGTACAAAAAAGGTAAAGTAAACTTGCTGTGCAAATCAGAAGGAATATGAAACATTTAGACGGCGTTCCTAGAGTGCTGAGCATGGTGATAAGAAAGCGGACGGAGAGTTCTAACAGCATTCTTTATCAAACAATTGCTCTGTAGAATATCGTTCTAATAAGGGTCCCATTCGGACTTCAAGGGTCCCGGTAGAAAATCAACCATCCTGCGAATGAACGATTTTCTAACTGCAGGTCAAATAGTAAAGCTCTGCCCATGCTCCTACTTCAAAGGAGTTAGCGTGACGGTGACGTGCCCTCAGCAGAACTTCAGCTTTTATCCAATTTGACACTACTGAACGCATTAAATTCAATGATTCTCCTCGAGATTTATGTTATCTGCCAACGGTAGAGCTAATCAGCGACCGAGACTGTCATCCCCAATAATCAGTCCACGATGGTTCGACACTGCTCGGTCAGTCTTTGGTTGTTGGAAATTTTTGACCCAAAATGATCTGGTTGAAATGTCAGGAAATATTCATCATGTGAAGGACTGACCTAGTCGCTTCATTGATACAGTGAAAAACAACAAATATCAATTTTGAGGTACCCTGAAGAAGAAATGCAGAATTCCTCGTTCAGCTTTTTACTAGTCAACAAAATCGCAACTGTCAACAGTCGACAACGCTACACTGTCGGATATACACTTTATAAAAAGATTGTTAACATATTTTGCAGCTATGACCCAGCTTGAAGGCGCTCTCATGCGTAGACCAAACAAAAAATTTGGTGTGTAGCGCCGCGAATCCGAACCCAATTCACAGAAGTGAAATCACACTCTTATCCGCTACACCGTCAGATGGCATCAGATAGGCCATCGGCTAAGCCAGCCAGCCAATCAGTTTAATCACGCTGAAGCTCACTTCGGCCCACAAGAGCTGTTAGGCCGACGGGCAATCCGCCAAGGGAGGAGTGAGGGAACAGCCTTACTGAGAAGAATTGCCTGCCGGTCCATCGGACCTTCACCAGCGTATATCATCCTGGTTGAACTCGTAAAAATCCACTGACTCAAAGAGAGCAGGCAAAGGTAATTGAGTGCGGATAGTTCGAATAACAGGTGTTTTTTGGTACTGATTAGTGAATAGGCGCTCGCCTGAAGTCGCCTCCTAAATCACCTTGGCATCTCACAGGAAACATTAGGCAGCTTTGGGAAGCAGATTTGTGGTGAGCATCCAAAAACACCTCTATTAACGTCTCATTCGGATTGATTTTTTCGATTCGGAGCTCTGCGGTCATCACCCCGCTCTCCTTCACCACATTTCACGAAAGTTTTCAACCCTTGGGGGTGAAAAGTTTCCAAAACCTGGTAAATGAAAGCAAAACCAAGCACGGACAACAGGTTAATATTTCATCACGAGAAGTTGTCAAACACTTCTGTAAAGGCTGACCTATGAACGCGTGTATAGCAAAAGACGTCTCAACTAAAGCGCTTAGACGAACTAGTTGCTATTCCTGTAAGAATATGTAGAACGAAGTGGAAACGTGAATAAAATGAAGTGCTCAACACAACTGAACAAAATCACTTCATTGTACAAAGAACTCATAAACCACTATTCACACATCGAATGAGGTTTTCTATGCCCGTTTCTTCTTTCAATGGAAGTTAAAGCGATGGTGAAGTTCCTTGCTGATCAGTTCTTAACTTCATTGCTTCCTAATTATAAATAAAAGATTTGCAGAAAAAGGAGAATTCGGTAATTGAACCTGAACCTGTAATTGATTTCACTAAATTATTATTATTACTAAGTAAGCGGAAAGTGGAGTTTGAAATGAAAATACACATCTACGAGAAATAATCATTCAGATTCAATTTTTCTACGCTTAAATAATTTTGTATATGATGATACATACACATAGTAAGCGGTCAACGGCACAACATTTGCATAAGATCATAATTAGGAAAAATCGATCGATGACAATCGATAGTAGGCACGCGATACACTGCTCAAGGAGAATGTGTGGAAACGAAAAGTAAACAACTCAACAATACAAAAACAACAAATCATAAATCTTCCTTTCATATTTAGAAAATGCATAGAAAGAAATGACTTGTATCGATGGAATGAGCTGTTCTGTCGTGGATATTGGCCTTTGCAAAGCATACCTCTTCGTTTATGGGAATGTGAATTGGAGCAGTACGACAACTCAAAGGGAAGACACACTTTGTCTCAGACATACTTACATATCACCTTCATACAAGAAATACTATATAAATTCTTAATCTCATGTGTAAAATACACATGTTGTTAAATTATATACTATAAATAGACAAAAAGCTTTACCGATTACCAATCGATTTCACTAATCAGATGCGTTACTATCGAAAGAAGGTGGCCCACTTGGCCACCCCCCTATTACCGACAACTATACGCAACTGAGTAATGATCTATCCGAAAGCGGAGAGCCAGTAATAACATTTGAACGAGGCAGCAGTTCTACGTGTTCGGATTCACTCGACGATCGTGTTTTTCCGTTACGACGGACCACTTCGAGCTGAATTCCGTTTGTTAGAGCGTCTATTCAATTAGCTGACAAAACGTGGCACTGTTATTAACATAAAATAAGCATTTTCATAAGCTTTACCAACACCTAACAACTCTATTTGGGATTTACGGTCAACAACAAAACAAGGTTAATCATTAGTTAATGCACAAACATATCAAGTTCAACAAGCGCTACTAACTAGGTTCATTAGTGATAACATGATATTAGGCCCCCTATTTGAGAAACGCAATCAGATCTCTATAACAAAAGAATCACTTGGAATAAAATGGTTCCGATGACGACCACTAATCTAACTATTTGCCTAAGAACACTTGTGACTAACCACTGTTTCTACACGCTTTGATATGTGTTCATACCTGGCAGACAGCTGCTGGCCGCCCGCCGAGTATGAAAGCACCCCCAGAGATAGACATACAGACACAGACACCTCGCTCTGGTCTGACTGTAATCACTCATAACTATAAATATACCATAACATAACCCATTGACGACCGCGTGGCTCACCGGCGGACCACACCCTATTGTGCTCCTTCACCGCGTGACCATAGTAGGACCATAGGGGAGACGATCCGTAGGATCGGTTTTGTGTAACCGACTCCGGCGCGCGCGGTAGTCGCGGACCATTCGCCTCGTTATTACAATTCTAGCGTTCATCAAACAGCTCAATCGATATGCGATTAATATTTTTGACATGATTCTAACGTTAATTCTTTCGTGCCTGTATTCTCGCCTGCTGCCGCATTCTGCTACACTCCTTCGCGCGCGGCATACCCCTCGCTGCGACGCGACATCTTCGATCCTTCTGCACCACATCCGGACCATAGTAGTATTTCCACCGTTTAACACGTTGATATCAATGTAGTCCACACGTGAACTACACGATAGTCAACGTGCCATTGAATTATGGCGTCGTATGATGTATACATGCGAATCGTGGTGCTCATACATCAGCTGTGGTGTAAATCGTGATACATTAGGTTTAAAACCATCAACACAACCCCACGCTGAAGTCTCTTCATTTTACAATGACGATGCAACCGAGCTTACTGTAAAGCATTTCCTATTTCGCTCTACCCAGGCACTACCAATTTGACAAATGAAGTACTGTATCTCGACACAGTAACACCATGCTGCAAATTTTGATGTCACCCATCCCAACCAACTTCAGTGAAGCGGAACATCCCTGTGATTCTAGCGATTTTCATGGAAAAGGAATAAAAGATACAGGCTATAAAGGGAGTACGGTCAAGAGCTCCCGGTAGCTCCCGTCTTCCTCAGCAGTGATTTACGTGCCCAGACCTAGCAGATAACATGAAATTAGTATTCAATTTGTTTTACTTTTAACGAAGGTGGTTAGCTACTGAGATGGTTTCATTGTAAAAAGCTAAAAATTATCAACAGAACATTTCAAACGTTTCAAATGATCATCATGCATAACATATGCAAAATTATACGACTTTCATTATGTTAGTATCTCTTGGGTAGTACATTCTTTGTAAGCACACTTAAGAGTTATGACACAAAATCCTGTCGCCAAACGCCGAACATAAAGTAATCTTGCAAATCGCAGCTGAATACATACAACGTTCCAGAATTCATTTCTTTGAAAAGAATATTTTTCGAAAAATAGATTTTGATGAGTACATCAAGACGAACGTCGAATGAAAGAAATACGGCAAAAGATGTTTGCATGTGTATTCAGCTGTGACGATGGAATACTAATGTTCCATGAACTTCTTACCAATTTATATGAAAGCCGTTTTACCGGTACAAAAATCTACTCATTCTATACACAAGATAGAATGACTCTGTTTGCTATCATGAGGCCTTCGTTGTGCACCCTCCATGCACCTGAAGCAACCAACCTTGGGTAATCTGTTCAAACAAACAAGCTCATCATTGAATCACTACTAATCGAGCAATTCATGTACGATACGATTCAAAATGCACACGGTTCTAGTCGAAAAACTAATTTTAGGGGCTTGTATAAGAATGTTGTACGGCCAATTCTCGTTTTCGCAGCGTAGCGCGTGCCCCCATGAGGACTTCGCGACGCGACCGCACACCCATGTCACACATGCATCCCCCCCCCCCCCGAAAAAAAAGCATTTGATGCAACAGATCGATAACATATAAAAACAATTTTGTGACTAGATTCGAGTGTAACTCCTGAGTCATTGCAAATATCTTACAGACCGAAACAAGCTTCTTTCAGCGATGGAAACTATTAATTCATAGAAAACCTATGATCTATACGAGGATTTCTAATAATTCACGAAGCAGTCTAACAAGAAAGTAAAGAGTTTTGGAAACTATTATGAAAAGGTATTCTTCCAAGCTGAAACCCTGCTATAGAAGCACTTAAAACATGTAATTGTTTACACTGAATTATCTTCTTAAGGACCACCTAGCTCATACGTCGTCACTTTTGAAATCAAATCGAACTCGAGTTGGTTGAACTCTACTTTTCCTCTTAATTCCTTTCAACTATTCTCACGGTCGTATTTCCATCAACTATCATTTGGCTTCCCGATGGTTTTTCAGTGTAGCTCCCTTTATGTTTATTTTTCAGTTGTCGTGGAGTCTAAGTCACGTCTGATTGGTGCAAATCAGCAATAGACCAATCATAGAAGTCGGAGTACTTTTCGGGTATAACGAGTCGCCAACACATGCTACGATGATTAAGCCAGATGTCGTTTGAAACGAACGCCCATACGAGTTACTTACAGAAAAACCATTCTAAAAGGCTGTTCCTCTCATCAATCAATTCTGGTTTCCCAGTATACTGCAGCATGCTAATACTACTCAGCCTGCACCCTGCGAATTCTAGTTTTCCGCTAAAGTTCATCCAAAAAACGCGCAAGCGCAACATCAGTAAGTGAACGCAGCTGGCTCGAATATGAATCCGTAGCGGTTCGAAATTGTAATTCCGACTCGGTGAAACCAGAAATACGTGGAATCTTAAGACCATCACTGCATTTTGGACATTATCTTACCGGAACTTGCAACGAGTTAAAGCCTCCGGACTGATTGTGAGGAACAGTGGGGAAGATAGTTAACTCGGATGAGAAATTACACTATCTACAGAATTGAGTCGACGTTATTTCCAGGCCCGAGAATCAGCGATTCGAACTTTGTTCACTATGAAATGTGCAGCCTGGTAACTGATATTCCCTGAGACTAAATAAGCATTAAAGTCTCAGAGTTCTTTTGAAACTCAAAGCAATCTCCACGATAATATCACAACAATAAACTACAACCCGTGGTGTGTCTTTAACATATCAAGACCCTCCAGTAAAAAAAGGCAAGAACAATTCTTGCGGAACCCCACAAACAGCCCTGCCGTCATTTACAACTAACTCTTCTACAACAGTACAACGAACGCCGTCTTTGCAAAGGCATATTACGCCTTGCATCTACAAGCACTACACTCACCCTCTCTACACAAAGGTGCCACGGCGTTTTTGCCACCGTAGTAATTGCTAAATAGTAATTCAAGAATCATTATCGTGAAAAACAGCATTTCTTGATACGTACCTGAGGCGATACCAATGAACTTCTCTTTGATTGTTCTTCTACAGTTGCCCAAGGAGAGTCCTCGTCAGCTGTTGCACCAGATGCCAGGCCATCCACGTCCGTAAAAGAGGGTCTGCGAAGATGATAGTTGATGTTCGAAGTGAAATCGCTGACAAATTTTTAACTGATCTCTGCTCAAAAATAGTTCTTTTCCTCACATTCCTCTCTTTTTTGAGACGACACCCCTAGTGAGATTCTTGAGACTAAAACCAAAGGATAAAAAGACCGAACTCAAACGACTCTCGCCTAAGTAAGAGGAGCAGGTAGGAGCCTCACGTCATAACTTATTGCTCTGAAAAAGCACTGTGGGCTGTTGCTACCATTGAAAAAGCCTGGGAACCAGTAAAATTGACCTTTCTAACACCAACACGTGCAAAATGGGATAAGGGTAGAGTCGAATTCTATCTGTCACTTACAAAAGGTATTTAAATTTTGTTCTCCAATTGCTAGAAGAAAAGTGAATACCTTATTCCTCCACGGCTCATGAGTGTACTTTTGCAGGCAAGCAACCAACTATGAGCAGTAATCTCCAGGAATGTACATTCATCACGCACAACCACTGTGTAATCCGGAATGAATCCAAGCTTCTACAATGTACTTCACGTTTTTCACTAATTATCATAGCATACACAGAGCTGCAGGCGACTGCAGGGTTGTGAATAATCTGAAGCTTAATAGCTCCCAAAGTTCACTGAACAACAGCAATACCTTTGACGTATCACTGACGAGAGAGTTTCTGGAATGTTCCACATCGCCCAATGCACGAGAATCACATTCGCGTTTGGCCACCAAACGTTCCAACATTTCCGTTCCGAACGCAAACCATGGCCCTGCCTCGAACATCATCTCGTCCTATTAAAAAATCAATACAATCGATCTAAGGGCAACTTATAAAGAAAATAAGTTAAAACAGAAAATAGGAAAGCTATGTATGAGTATTCGAAACCAACACAATACATGCTCCATCTAATTTGAACAGTAAAGCCGAGTAGAAAAAAATGAACCTGCCCAATTGTGACTAATGCTCGACCCTCCAATACGAGGATGAACTTCTCCGAATATTCCTGTTTGGTATATAGTTTGGCAGTCCGGGGAACCACAGCCTTTGGCTCATACATATCAGGAAGATGAGAAAGCTCTACCTGGAAATAATTGTTGTAAATTTAATGTGCTATCGGTCTTGCACTAAAATAACAAACAAGAAGAACTTCTTTAGAAACATTAGATCAATACTAGATCATATACGAAAGACGTCCCTTCAACATTTCTCCTGTTTGACTTGAATTAGACTAGAACCATGGCCAGGACATGCCACGACTGTAGTCTTAAACCAATTCCCCATAAAAATCAAT
Source organism: Haemonchus contortus (assembly GCA_000469685.2). Classification (NCBI taxonomy): domain Eukaryota; kingdom Metazoa; phylum Nematoda; class Chromadorea; order Rhabditida; family Trichostrongylidae; genus Haemonchus; species Haemonchus contortus. Next base: position 1,505,652 of record LS997567.1, on the reverse strand, counting down.
TTAAACCTACACGGCGACAGTGCTGACGGATCAGCTTCTCCAATACCGACGGACTGATCAGATCAGTACTGAAGGCCTTGTGATTTGTTGTTAGCCATTGCATGGTAACTAGTTGCATCTGGACACTAATTACACGAGATGGTTCATCTGTATCCACGAAGCAAGACAAATCTTGGGCCTGAAACGACTGTAGCAATATAAATCAAAACTTTAAAAGATACGGCTAATTGTTACCAAGTTTTTCAACTATTGAATTCGATCAATTTGGATCATAAATATCCGATCATGAAATATTTTTAGGCTGTACTCACAAACAAGGCATCTACCCAGGCGCATTCCAAACTGTACACATTAATTGCAGATGATTAGCAACCTCAGCTTTGCATGGGAGATGTGTCAAGGAATTTTAGACAGGGAGTCTTTAGAAGTAATTTGAGCAAAGAGGGTCGTAGTTTCCTGCATGACAAAGGGGATAGCCTTTGTTAAATGGGTGATGGATCAGCAGTGGATAAAAAGACAAGCTTCCGTAATGAACGAGTGTACTCACAAGGAAGGCTGATGATATTGCTATCCCTACTTATAATGGCCCCGGGCCATGTAGGTATCTGACCGGGTTCAGTCCATTCACAATGAAAAAAAAATAGCAATTATGAATAGTGCAATGATCACCTGTGCACCACGCCTCCTTGTTCTGTGTACGTTATCCATCACAGCATCAGTCTCATCCACAATTTCCGCCTGAATAATAACGCACTAAAGCTTTGGAAAAGGATCCTGATGCATATGACATGTTCTATGTAAATGAAAATATTCAGAGAAACTGAACTAAAATCGCTGCATTCACTACAATAAAACAGAAATGAAAGGGAATAGATGTTTAAAGGCTACGTAGCGACTTCAGATTCCTCTGAGGAAGAAAAAATTGAGTAGAGCTGTGCAAAGAAGAACGAGAAAGTAATAATTTCTGTCAGTAATGGAAATATAGAATAAAATGAGCCAAGGCAGCACGACAGCAAAAAATCATTCCTTGTATCTTACAATGTATACCGGAAACTTCAGCGCCATATAAGCATCAGCAATTTGCGCAGGTGTATGATAAAATGAGACAGCGCACATGAGGCATTGCTTCCGGAAAAAATCATCCCAAACTAACTTGGAGAATTTCTTCGACGATATCCTCAAGTGTCACAACCCCAACGAGTTCGTAGGTAGGATCACTGTCTTCAGCAGAAACAATACGTTGAACCATGGCTAAATGGTAGTCGCCCTATAATATAAATTTTAGCACTGCTGACAACTTGTATCGTTTTGCATAAGAAAAACCTTTTTGAATTCTTCCAACATAACGCGCAAAGGTGTATCTTCCATGACGAAACGGAGTGGATGCTGATGATAACCACATACAGTCTGTATGGTGAAATTATCATCCGGATCCAAGAGAGCGAGATCTTTGACAAATAGAAGTGATACTACATTGTTACGGTCACCTATAACGTCAGTATGTCAGTTAACTTCAACCATTAAGTTTAATGGGATGCAGTTTACCACAAAAAACTGGTATACGAGTATATCCCATTCGAAGAATTTCCGCCACCGTCTTGGTATTCAGCACAGTAGTATTCGGCAACATGAAGACATCCTGGAAAACGTATAATTCTAAATATTGATTATAAAAATACATCACAAATACTAACAGTCACTTCGAGGGTACTTTTGAGGAGCACAATAGAGGTGGGTTCCAATCGGATGATTTGGACGTTCTTCAAACCCCCTACCTCCTCTCAGCCGTACCGCAAAACATTTGCATGCCATCCGACAGTAATGACAGGCTGCTTTCATAGTCCGCGATTCGGCACGCGAGCGCGCGAGCGAGCGAGCGACCGTGGGCGGCGCTTGTCCTTGTTTACAACTGTATCTTGGTCGATACCGCCGGACGAGTAGCCCCAGGTCGCACGCTCGCGGGCCGAATCGCGGACTATGGAAGCAGCCACATAGCTCATTCTGACGGTGTCATGTGAAATTCCTTGCCTCATGATTAACCTAAGGGCAACAATTGCCGATCTGCCAAATCCGAGCAGCGAAGACAAGTCTCAAGTCAAATTGAGAATATTACAGTTACGATATTAGTTTAGGCGAGCACCTACCCGAAAAAAATTCTTCTAGGAAACTGCTAGGCCCCAGTATTCATCAAAATCTTTAACGTGTCTACATTTTCGTCCTTGAAAAAAAACGAAAACCAATCAAAATTGAAGACTCACATCAATGCGAGTCATCACATCAGCCACTGTTTTGTCGCTTATTTCCATTGCTCCAACTGCAATTTTTAACTCTTCAACCAATCCTTCTTCGTTGCTCATCTTGATCAATTCCATGAGACGCTTTCGATCATATGACACCACCTCCTCGCCCAGAACAAAGTCCAGAACCTTAAAAAAAGCAAAATTATACCGAAGCTACGCATTCCATCCATTTCGATGAAATCACTCACCTTCGAAATTGGAAATGCTATTGGAAACGTAGCAATCATGAAGAAACGCGTAACCCAAATTGTATACGCACCGACTGCTAAGCCCTTCCTACAAAAAATCAAGTGAACTGGTTGAATCACAGCATCAAAACGCCAGGAATACAGCCAAGTAGCAGTCTTTTTCTCGAACAAATATGTATATTAGCATGGCAAAGGTACCGTTTTCGCAAGCATGGTCAGTAGACCTTAATTCCTGTACCGCTCAGACTAGTCAATTCTAATTATTACGGGAAAATAGGTGCTTTCAAGCTTATAATACCTGCTTCCTTTCCCCACACAATCCAAGAAAAGGGAAATTTCGTTGGGTACAGAAAAACTGATGACATTGGGGGAACAACTCCCAGTCCAGCATGTTTCGTTGAGATTTCAGCGCAACGAGAAAATTGCAATTAAGCCTAAATGCCGACGAACAATTCGATTCCATTCCAGCTTCTACTGCATGCCTCACTCATGAAATCGTTAGGATTGCAAAATTTCGCTAACAGACCGTGTAAAGTAATACATAGCCAAAAGTAACTACTATACCGAGGGCCGATTCGGGCACTTCACTTTAATCACAATTAAAATCATGACTTTTTCCTACCATATCATTATATTTAGATATTTGAATGACAAACAGGAAATCCTTAGTTTAAGATAAAAAAATCATAAGACGGAATATTAGTCCCTTAATACTTGTCAGTATTGCATTGTTGGAAATTAATGAGCCTCAGGAGAATTTTTCAAGATGCGCCTCTTGAACGCATAAGCATAAACGTAACTAACCGGCAATTGGCAAAAGTCCCGTCTATGCCAGCTCGATTTTACCCTATCCAAATAAAAGCCCACACTAGCTACATAAAAGTTCACCCAAACATAACAATTCAAAAAGTAAACTAGCCTACATGACCAACCAGATGTACTCTCCTAGTCACATTACGAATTAACTCCAAGCGAAATTTACATGATTGTGAGAGCCAAATTCTGCTCTTAGTAATCCCATTCTTATATACAACTCGTATATACACAACTGAAATCGTTATAAAGCGGGTGTCTCTAATTCCCCGAAGTAAATCACAGGAAAACATTTTGGAATTCAAAAAAAAAATTAAAAGAAACGACACGATAGAAAATTGTAAGTAACTAATCTTCGAAAGATTAACATTGAAAAAGAAAAACGAAAGAAAGACTTACTTGACACATAAACTCTGAGGGAAAATTTCACCAAACACCACAATACCAGCAGATGAGGCAATCAAAGCCACATAACCAGAAGTGAGGTCATCCAAGAGAATGGAAATACCCGAATTCACACAAACATTACCTAAGACAATTGACATGGATTAGACAGAATAAATTCAATTACGAGACAATCCAAAAATTGAATCCAACATAAATAAACCCACCTATGAGAAGTGAGCAAAGGAGAAGATTTCCACGCGTACGAACTGGTAAGATGACATCAGCATATTTTCGCTCAGCTTTCGACCCTTAACAAGTATAAGAATAGGGATAATACGATAACACTGAAACAAGTGTAAAAAAGAAAAAATTCAAGGTCCCAGAAAAAAGTTCAGACTTTCTACAACTCATTCAGAACATTTAATTTAACTGGTTATTTGACAAACCAGTTAAATTAAAACCAGTTAGCTGTCACCGTCTTTGAATTGAGGGATTGCGACTATTCCATGACAATCCTATGATTTCTGGATAACTTATTAAAAAAAAACAGAGCCATTTCTCGCATCCAGGACGCGATCCCACTTCAAAACCACAAAAAAAACCAAAGGCCAAAGTCAACTTTGTATCACCTGATTTTTGAATGAGCATCAACTCTTGAGGAGTCAGAGACATAAGACCCAGATTGAGACCAGAAAAGAGACCAGATAGAACAAGAAGACATGCTATAATTATCACCTGAAAAAGAACAAATGGATGACGGAACTGATAAAAACAGAAACTTTATATGAGCCTTCTATACGCGTCATAAACCACTTTAGTAGTTTACTCATTTACTTCAATTTTTAGGTATTATTAAATACGATTGAAAAAAGACAGAGTGAATTCTAATACATAAATGCTGGTTATTGAGTACAAATTAAGATAACGTAATTACAGTGCTCAATGAAAAAGAGAGTTATCAAGTATACTCTATTATTGGGACGATGCAAAAGTCTTAAGATACAAATCTGCATGTGTCGCCGTTTCTCTGGCAAAAAAAGCGCTGCCCTCGGGCCATCACAATATTCTGGAACAATCTCGGAGCTACCACCAGTATAATCAAATCGATTTCAACGATTCCCATGTAAACCGTGTCGCGATCATCGAGAGATCAACTTCGAGCAACTGCCTGCTGTCATTAGTGCCATGGTCCCAGTGCACGTTCCACTGTCTCCAACATGAACTTTCGGATAAAACCTCAGTAACCATAGGACCATTTGTCGTACATTCACTTGGTTTCATTCTGGAGATAGACGCTCGATGACGACAACGTCCGGACGACCACTTGCTAACGATTATGACCAACTTCTCAGTAAAGTGAAGAAGTTACAACCAGGGAACCGACAAAGCCTCTCGTTTACGATCAGATCCGTTAATCAATCAGTCACTCGCTCCTCATCACCCCCAATTCATGGGTTTGTGTGGGATCTGATCAAGATCTGATCAAGAGAGATTAGAGTTGGATCCTCTGTGACAACAACTATTTATCACCCAAAATGACGCCATCTTTCATCAAAAATGAGAAGATCCCGTTCAGCTCAAGCTGGATTTTGCCATTATTCTCTTAGAACTCGAAGGGAATGCTACACCACGAATCGCTCCCTCTCAGCCACACAAATAGTTCCTGGTCAAGAAAAAGCGCTAATCGCAGTGATTTCAAAAACGCTGTGTATATCTTCCTCGAAACACAGTCCCTATCTCTCTGGGAGGAATGAATAATCAAGTTGCCTTCTTCTTGGATGAACGTCATAGATAGTAGTGGTGATGCATAGCTGATGAGTATCAGTTAATGAAAAGTTGGGAGTTCAAAACATGCATTCGGGTGTCACAAGACCTAATACTACTACATTTCTGCTTAGAACTCCCTTTATCCATTCTGCAGTGGAAACTATCCATAACGTCACCTCTACTCCGGCGAACAAAAACAAATGTAAGCTATGGTCTGGTTGAACACTCAAATTGTCGCCGAGCGTCTATGTGTCTCAGCGATGAGAAATTGTTTAGCCAATTGGGCGAAGCCTATCTATATATTTCAAGCCATCTATCAATCAAAGAAGGCAAAAAAATAATCAAACAAAGAAGTAGATGAAACATGATAACGCATGCCTGAATCCACAAAGGGAAATAATATTGACGTGGCGGAACTTCAGTGGAGATTCGAGTTCGAAATTCCGAAACCTAAAAAATTCTTTCAGAACACTGTAAAAGATTTTCACAATCTGCTCAATTCTCATAAGAAAGATAGAATAGAAAATGAGCGACTGCGTTCCAGCTTGGCTTCATAAAATTTTGATATCAGCCAGAAAGACTAGTCTATTTTCATGATTTTTGATCGTCACAAATTATTCCACCATACTGCAAACCTAAAAAAACCCGGGCACGGAGTGTGATCGTGTTTTCCCGTTATTTCTTTGGAAAACACTTTTTATGACCTCTGACCGTAAAGATAAAATATCTCAGAAAAAAAAACATTGCCAGCACGATTAATTACCAAGCATAATTAGAATATCTTTCAAAATGTTCTCCCAGAACAGAATGTTATTGAAGTTCCTTTCCTTCCCAATTCTCCCTACTTGGATAGACACACCTGCAGAAGTCCCTCACTACTACCAGTGAAAGCGTTTTCCGGGAGAACCCGAGTTTCATTCAACAAAAGGCCGCGATCAAAGAGGTTGCTAGGAGACGATTCGCATCAAATGCGAAAGCCTGAGTAGGCCACTACGAAACGACCAAAGAACTTAGCATAATGAATGCAAAAGCTTGTTAGTTAACAATGAAGAATGTAGCCCTGGGAGGAAAACCTGTGAACTACTTCGACCAAAGAATATGATGGAATCGACGAAATGCCCTTGTCTAGCACACCTTACACTGTTACCTGACAACGAGTACTACTTGATCCCAAAGGAACTGGGTGGAAACCACACAAATCGCTTTGGAGATACAGGGATGCTATGCGACTTTCACCACATAATCAAACATAAAAATGAGTAGAGTACTCAATAAACGAGCGATGCTTTTTGTTAGTGGTAATTACGCATAATTGTTTTGTCAGTTACTACTTTTCGGAATCAGAATAAACTTAAGTATTTGCCTTCTAAACTTACAGGTCCTCATTACTTGGGAACAAAAATCAATACTGCAAAAATCTATTCAAAGCGAAACAATTGAAATAATCGAGAATGACACGGAAAAGAAAACGACAACCAAAATACGAGATAAAGGTATTAAGTATAAACCGACTAATTCACCTGCACATATTCTGCCGGAAAACGATTGTATTTGGGACGCGACTTAATGCACAACCGATAAAATTCACCGAGAGGAATGCTAAAACGAACAAGCGCTGAATAACAAAAAAAATTCAGCGGACTCAGGACGAAAAAGGAATAGAAGAATAATAAAAAAGTACGAACGTACTCAGGAAAGTTAGCTTCGAGTACAACACGTTTGTCGGACTGTGAAGCAAAATCTACTTGTTCAAAAACAAGGGAGGCTGCAGAACAATTGTCTGTCGTTGTGAAAGCAACCTAAACAACATCTAGAATAGTTACCTCGAAAAAAAACAAATTAAAGAGATTTCATACTGTTTGAAGCTCTTCAAGCCATATTCCAAACAGCACGACTCGAACAGTGTGGTCGGGCAATACAATACTTGCACCACGTCTCCTGAATAGATACAAGAGATTCCGCGAACACTCATAAATTCACTTATGTAATACCTCGAAAAGGGGAATAAACTAAGAGAAATAGCATATCAGTGAACACTTACGTATAACCCTGGAAAGCATTTTCTCCTCCTTCTATGTTTTCGATCCGACTGCCGGAGATGATCGCCTCCTTCTCGTACGTGATAACATTAATCGAGCGAGGAGCCTCAAACGCCTACAACGACGTGACATACAATCAATCATAGCAACTTCATTCATCATAGGGCCTCGTTCGAGACGATGGCCAGTTCCGACAGCTTGACTAGACGGGATAGTTTTTACTGAACACGCAATTAACCCGTTCGAATCAACTCTTCCGACATTGACATATTAGGGAGAGGACGTAGAAACTGGAAACAATTGAAACCCAAAAGAATCAGCTGTCGTGTGTAATCATGAGTAGGAGCAGAACAGATATTTTGAAAATGCAACATTTTCTTCCCTAAATTGTTTCAAACTTTTCTTGCTCCCCACAGCCGCAGACATACTTCACGATCCCCGTATTAACAAGAAACATCCGCCAGATGCAGAACTAGTTGTTCATTCATAACGAACTAATCATTACACAAATTACTAGTAGCAAAAGTCGCATCTTCTGGAAATCTTACTCTCAAAATAGATCCCTCAGTGTGAACCTCTCAAGCGACCTCGCTTATCCGAACTCAGAGATCATTTTGAAGGCTACCACGGAATTCATCCTATTACTAAACTATGGAAATCTTTTCATAACCATGAAGAATTCTCTACCAACTTTGCTTTATCAGATTTTACCTTCAGTTTACTCCACTTCACATTTACACGCGCATTTACACAAAGAACACATTATTTATGGACGAAATCGCTATGCCAACACCACTATTCAACCAACCACACCAGCGAAGGACACAAAGGTTAAAAGTAGAGCGAGAATTCTTTTGAAAAGGTATGAATGAGAAAGGGAGAGAGATCTCCACGGTGAAAAACTATAGCGCCCTAGGCCTTGGAAAATTTCGAAAGCAAATTTGAGGTATTCAACACAGCTTTTCAGGCTTTGAAATCAGTACGAACTGCCCCTCACCACTCCATATTTCGAGCTTCTGGTATTTTCACGAAAACATCTCTACAACCTACTTAAATACAAGGAAGCACATGAAGACAGGCGATAGTGAAGACAAGCAAAGTTAAGGATTGCTAGAATATCACCTACAGATAGGCGTATTAAGAAGAGTCACGCGTTGCTATGAAACCGATGGTTTTTCCTCTTCTAGCTCATCCTCTAAATTATATGGCGCGGGTGAGAGAAATCAGTTCAATTACAACCTTGGATTCATTTATTCTCCCTCTCTCCCTCTGAAGCAGCTCAACATCATCTGGCCGCTTTTTCTCCCACTCTTTCTTCACTTCTAAATTTGATCTCTTTCCAAACTGTTTCTTTCAAAAATGCGAGTAAACTCACTCAACCCTTAGCTTCGCACCCATCTCACGAACTATATATATTTGTTTACTTATTTACGCTTATTCTACACACTCCCACTCATTCAACGCAACTGCACTTATACAGCCCCGCTTTCTCTGGAACGCTTTATTCCTGCTCCAAATCGACCCACAACAATATGCCCCGAAACTAAGGTGGTAGTTAATCCAATACTTGTGCCAACAAACTTTTGGTTACTATTAAGGTTACTATCACTACTACTGTAGTCGATATGAGAGGTAGATATTGCAATCTTTTGAAGTTTTGAAAGCAAGACCCTTTTCATAACCTGTAGAATCCAAAATAATGCATCATAACAGTCTAGCAGTAACATATTATATGAATTACAAAACATGAAAACTGAAAAAAAAAACAATGAAAAATAATATTCAACAAAATGACCTTTGGCGCGGATGGAGAGCTAGACACGTCTTCTTCACCACAGAGTCCTCGAAGACTACACAGCAGTATCAGTAAGTATATTGAAAGCCCGCTGCGCATCCCACAAGGAAGGGTGCCCGGTTTCTGTACACAGTTATACTGTGATGCGTTTAGTCCTGTAAGTATGGCGAATTTCACAAAGTACACCAGTGTTTTTGCGTTGTTGATACAAATATGACGCTCAAAAAACAACATCAATAACATTCGACACAAACCACAACAGAATGATTGGAACGAGGACATAAAAGACAAAAATTATAAAATGAAGGAATACCAACTTATACATAGGGGATGTAAAGTAGTAGTATGACCGAACGTATCGTTATTCAACCCTTCCTCTCAACTTGAGACTTTACTTCGGAGATGAATAACTACTAACTGAACCCAGAACTAGATAAGTAAAGCACCAATTGAAGATGCCGACAGCCCTAAGAGTAAAAGTTAATTAATCAGTGAGGCTCGTAGTAACAATCTACAACTTCGAACAAACATGGGAGATAGTATTCGCCGATGTTAAGCATGATAAAGTTGCGGGAGAGGTCGAACAAACGAACATTTAAAACGGAAACCTGGGAGATACAGTAGACCGGTTGTGGGTCTTGACTTGAACACCTGGTTATGACGCAACACAACCAATTGACTGCCGCATCCACCCGTCTCCTGTCATTTTTTCAATGCGTCGCATATGCGGCGGGGAGAAGATGTATGCATTAAAATAGTCGTAGAATGAAATATGCTGCCCGTGAATATATGCGTCTATTACATTTTACTCCCATCAAGAAAAAAAAACAGAGATACGAGTATCAGAGCGGTCTGCATTTACAATGATACGATCAGATGACCTGAAGTGTCAAACAGAGTATAACCTAGAGGGCTCATATCGGATTGGCCTAGAGATATCACGATTCACTCGATGTTCGATGTGTCATGATAAGGTGACCCGATTAATGAGAGCTTCCCACGCTCCCCAAATAAGTAACAGTCAACCAGCTATTCTGTTGACAGGATGAAACAGGGACGTAGTTGGAGTGCGCCTAAGGAAGACGAAAATTAACGATGGGATTTCAGATACTATAAAGTGTATTCCGCTTACTAGGACTCTTTTACGCAAAAGAAGATAACAGCTTGAGTAATTTGTTGACGTAGAACAGACACTACTTGAAGTACGCGCATTTAAGCCGCTTATGGGCATGTACTAATCTGTTTTAAGCCCGAGTTCTCAGTCGTGGCCCAAATGCTGGTGGATTGCAGTTGTTCTCGTCAAGATGGATTCAGCCAGAGTTTACTGGAAGAAATTGAACAGTAAAGTAGCGCTAACGATAAGCATGTAATTTCTTTCGGACCCTAATCCAATATACCCTTTTGTGGACGCGAAGAGCCCTAGAATCTCGTTTTCGACCGATGCCACCTAAAGTATTTAAGACTACAATCAATGGCAGGCTCTTCGCCGTGCTAGGCAGACAAATGACTCAATCAGTCCAGATTCTGAAATGAACCTCCAGCATCCACCCAAAAGACATTCTGTTGTAGAAACCATTGAAAAAAACTTTTCAAGACCGACCTAAAAGCGTCAACTGCTACTAAGTAGTCACTATGGCCCAGTCCAATGGGAAATTGAATGCGGTAATGAAAACCTAACTCGGTTTAGACGCAAGTTAGGGTAACTTGAAGTGGAACCACAAACTTTAATTGTAGAAGCACGAAATTAGGTTGTTTGCAAGAATTCCTGCACCTTTCTGCCACTCACACTTATTTTAAAGATATTTCATCTGAAAAGGTGAGGGTGAGCGTTAGAGTTCAACGGGCACCACTACAGCACTGCTTGAATGGCTCCGGTCCGATCGAGCTACTGCTGCCCTATAAATTATCCATGGGCCATCATCAAACAACTATACTTCGTAACCATCCCCAAATTGGATGGCCCGACCCTCACCTTTGCACATATTTGTGCCCCATGCTCCCCCGATAACGTGTTATTCAACCAAACCAAACACGCTTGTTTGGCTGAATTTGTCCTAGCCTAATGGGATATATTATGAAGGCTTACATGGCTAAATCACTTATGGGAGGACATCTTTCTAAAGGACACATAAGGGGGAAACCGCAAAATTCTTAAATTACACAACCCACCAACTATGAGGCAAGCACAAACTATTTACACTTTCAGAAAAAGTTGTTAGACCCACACTGCATTCATATCAAGGTGGCTGAATTATTTGAAACGGCGGATAATAAGAGTGTAAAGAGACAAAGAGCGTAGTTCGTGCATGAAGAGGAGTGCAGTGTAGGAGAAAGCGTCCCGAAAGGGGTTGCCCCGGAAGTCGCGATTCTGAATGAATTCACTGTGCTGTCCAAATTAACTGGGATAGTTGATTACATATTGATTGCTGTTCAACACAACAATTGAGATAATTTTTAAGACCTCATTTCTTCGCGACGGCTTACGTGACAAGTCCATAACAATTTCGACGATCCTTCACAAAGGCAGGACGAATATCATTATCGACCACAGCGTCCCTCTGCCGAGGGAGGGATGCCTCAATGAACGTTCTCACTGCTTTGGGTGAATTCAACAAAACAACGAAACGGCCATCAAGAAAAAAGAGATTTCAAAGAAAAACTTCCCAAAATCAACTTGATTAGAAAGCCTATCCAACATCACGACCAACTTGCTCAGGACCGAAAAAATTCCTTTGGACATGAGAGCTTGACATCTCCGAAACATCCCTATTAGTAATGCCAAGCGCAGTGGAAGCTTTCGAAAAAAGTAGTGAGGTCCGCTTGCAAGCGATATTTCCTAAACAATTCCGATTTGTATCCCATTCTCCCGCTCGTACGATTAGCTTGTAAACAAATAATGAAATTAGAAAACAATTATTTCGTTTATGAGACGTATAATGGCAATCACCTCCAATATCGATAATGTATAAGAGCATTAAATGAATAGTGTGACATTAGAAAGACTAAGTAAAAGCATTCTATGTTGAAAAAAGTAGAATCTACTTTGTAGTGACTATATAGACCGGTCAAAACGAAAGGTCTAACTGCCGAGTGCATCTTTCTGAAATAGGGTTGGCAGTTGGGCGGGGGAGGAAGGGGGAGGGAATGTATACCTGCGAATTTGCGACGAAAAAAGAATTCTCTTCCGTAACTAATTCTGCAAAGGAAAGGGAAAATGAAAGGGAAAAGACAAAAGGAGCTCATATAACTAACGATGAGATGATAAGAAATCTGGCAGCCGCATATGATAAACGTCATCCACTCCATAAACTTTCGCCGATCCAAAAACCATACATAACATGACGGGGGAATATTCATCTCCTTTAGATACTTTCAATATCAAGTAAACAGTTAGGTTGTGTCGTAGGCAAGTGGGAAAGGAAAGTTGTCAGAATCGAGTTCCTTCACTATAGATTTCGGGGACGGCAATATGTACATGGATCTATAAATAGAAAGGGGGAACTACGCTGTACACATGGAACTTTTTCATTCTAATGACCTTTTGCTGAACACCGCGATTCGTTATTACGACAGAAAAGAACATAATAGTTCACAATGAGAGTACTAGTAAAAAAAACAGTGGGCATGACGATAGTGTGAACGGATGGACGTTCTGCAAGCGTTCTGACCAAACAATCAGAATGAGCTTGTTTGCAAGCTGTAGGAACACGGAAAAACATGACAGAACTTCAGAAGCTCAAAGAAGGCAATCAATCACTCTCTGGGGAAATCGCCGCCTGCAGAACGAGCGATAGGCGAATTCTACCCACGTACGGGAAAGACGACGAGACTATTTTAAAAGCGATACTGCCGGCCGACTAACCAACCGACCAACTCAGCGTTATGTCGCAGGCGAATAGATAGCAAAGATAAAAAGAATGACAGCTTTCCATCATTTTATAGGAACTATAAGGTAAGGCAACTGACAGACACCACTGTGAATTCGAAAATACCGAAGATAAACCGAAATAGCCTTTTATACAGAGCAGATTACACTGTATGAAAGCCGAGCCCCCATGGCATTTTACAGGAATGTATGACTAATAGAAAATAATAAAATGTCGAATATATCACGGAGGACACGCAAAGGGATGATATCAAGGGCGAGGGTCAAATGAATTCAAATATTTTCGATTTATCGAGTTCCAAACCAAAAACAATAAACAAGCTGGATTATTGCCGTACGGCATGTACCTCAATAATAAATGGAACCCTAAGGTCATGATTCTCAGTTTTGCAATACTCCGAATTCTCAAAATAGTATTCAAATATCACAAAACACAAAAACGTATCAGAAGACCCAAACGATCCGAAAATAAGTACAAAAAGATTTCATTTACATATCGGTGTAGTTCTATTATCACGCCACAACTACTTTCAAATGATATGATTTACCTTGATACAATATGTACAACTTCCCAGAGTACGGTTAACACGCAATCGATCAAAAAAAACTTACTAGACATGCTATGAGTCTTGTGAGACCTTATGAGTAAATGTTTAATGCACTTTTTTTGTAAAGCACTGGGCTCACGAATTGCCAAGGATCGATAAACGAACCCCTTCCTTGACGAAGTTCTCAATGAAAAACGCAGATTGCCCTTTTCCTCCCAGCCTTCAGCTTAGGTAACAACCCGATAAGTACAACTTCTTGCAAAACTACCATTCCAAGAATGATGCCCATACTCCGGGGCATCGGACCCAGAAAAACAGCGACATTCAAAAAACTATCTGTTTCAATCCCGGTGTTCACACCGGAACGAAATAATGAGGAGATTCCTACAGTGACTTTAGGCGGAATTAAATGCAAAGAGCGCAAAACTTCACAAACAATATAAACGACGCAAGATTATTTCACTATATACATCCTGACTCCTTTACAAGCACGACACATCGAAAAAAGCCTTGGGCAAGACGGTGAGCGCATAGATAGCCCAATTACGTGGCTGAACTGCGTCACAGCCAGATGTTCAGGCTAGAGCCTGCAGGTGAACTACTGTAGGAACCGGCTTCCCGTTGTGGATTTCTTTTTTCCTTCCCTGTCTCATTCACCTTTTGCTACGAATTCAGGTTTACATCATGTACAAAATAAACACGCTCAGCGAGCTACTGTTCATGTTTTTGCACGATTCTCGCTCCCATTCATCGAACAAGTTAGTTTTCTTGTTTTTTAAAAGAATATCTGTTTAATATATCAGATTTTCTGGTCCTGCCAATCTTGGAGAAACTGTAGAGACCGAAACTACAAGTTACTATCTCCGTAGCGTTAAAATACACTGCCTAACTAGTCATCGAGCTTACTGATAAGGCACCAATCCTCCGAACAATCAAGTTTGCTTCTTTCCCTGAGCAATAATATACTTTCTTTAATTCAGTTTTGAAAGGCTAGACAGTACCGCATAGCCATGCTTCAGTTCGGATGGTGAGAAGGTGGTATAAAAACAAGTAAAAAATGTCATATTCTGAGTAACCTTGTGAAAATTGACTGCGAGTTTTGAACCATGGTCTCAGATAGAGAGTGTTCCTTATCATTGGTGGTGAACAACGAACTACTGAACTGTGAGGCCTCAAAACAAAAGAGATGATAATGCTGTGGCGGGTATTGGGCCAACAAATGATATCACAATGACATTCTACACTTAAAAATGTTGAACTGGTACGAAATGAGTCATCGATGATTTCACTGCGAGGATTCATTTATGCGATCATCCGCATCCCAAACATTCGCGGGTCTTTCATTAGTTGTCTAGAAGTGAATGGAATAATTACTAAACTCGCAGATATCTAGCAATTGCAGTGAAGAAGGTGCAAAGATTCCCAAAGCACAAGCAACTAAAGCTGAGAAACTGTGGAAGAGTGACGATTATCGAAGTCACTTTAGGCTCCGATATACCAAGAAGCAGCAAGTTAGATAATAACTAAGTAGCACCAGCCCAATTATACACTTCAGTTCCCGTTTAAAATCCGTATTCATGGTATGGGCATGCTTGGGCGTACAAAGCCCGCTAGACGGGTGCTTATTGGTGCTTACGAGCATCAGCCAATCACATTCGCTCGTTGCACAAGACAATTAAATTGGGTTCCCGCGCCGTAACCAGCAATAGATGGCCAGCGGATCCAATGCGAAGTCATTATTCACAAATACTTCTAGCGCTAGAAAGAGAGCAGGACTTTTATGGTAATACGGACGGTAGTAGATACGCTGTGTTTACTTGCGAACGTTAACCATTGCTTACCCCGGTAGGTATGGAGGTATTCCTCATGGAAAACGGCAGTTTCCAAGGAGAGATAGCGCGAAAATGGTGACCCCTTTGAAAGTTTAACTGATGAACCGGATCATCTAATCGAAATTCTATTGCATTTCACTGCACAGTGTAGAATGCAAACATTCAGAATTCATTCGTGCACTGTGAACAGCATTATGCAGATAATGGAAACGTTACATTAGCGGTTTCGAGCACAGCTAGAAACTAGCGAACTCAAAGAGCGTTCCGTTAAAAAATTGGACAAATATGAAAGCAACTGCTGATACTTCTGTTTTCTATAGAACCATGATTCAGTTCCAGGCAACACAATAGAATTGCCTATAACGAAATATAAAAGAAAATACAACAATGGAGGCTCTACGAATTCACCTTTTGTATGAGCAAACTGTATGACATAAGAAATAGCTGCTGCGTTTCTCAGACTCAAAATCCGGTTGGTTAAGAAAAGCTAGCACAAATAGAGAATATACTTAAGATTTATAAGTGATTCAGTAACTTTACAGCTAAGTATATAATGCCCATATATTAGCCGAATGACTAATGATCTTCTAAAAAATGATCTTGATGAGTAGAACTAGTTTGCAGGAGACCGATAATTTCACAACGCAAAATTTCACGTCTTTCAGAGCAGTCCATTGAAAATTTCTTAGCCAAGAAAATATGTCTCAAAGAACGACAAAATTATAAACAACTTTTTGTGCGCCACAGCATTAGTTAAGCTATTAACCGTCCCAACGGCAATGACGAACAACTTGTAAACTAAAGCGAAATCATGCGGAAAATCAATCTAACTACTAAATAAAAAGACATCATAAAAAAGTGTGTTAAGTGAGAAAAATAAAGAAAACAAGGAAGAGTGCTGGAAAGCGCATTTTCATTGGAGCGCGCGACACGCTCGCATCACCTAATGCGATTAGAGCACGTTTAAAGTGTTCTATCTTTTCGCACTTCGAGTACTGATATTTAAAGGTTTTTATAAGATTGTAACATCGAATCTGCACATTCATTACATAAATCCGTATGCTGTTCGGATTTTTACAGACCTACAGAAGTACGTGGCATACTTGTTAGACTGTATATGCAAGTTTTCTACCGCTGATTGTTCAAAATGCGAATGGTTTTCAGTGGGAAAGAAGGACTAGAACTAGTAGTAGGAGCAGTATCTACAATTGCGTTTGAACAAGTCATCCTGGGCAATCTGATGATGCACGAGATCCGATTAAACACGGTCTAGTCACCTTATAATAATCCACCGCCATCAAACTCGTGGAACAACGAACAAAGACGTGTAACTAGTCATATTGTTACTAGAAAGCTATTCTGTTAGAACATTCAAATATACATTATGATGACATTCTGACGGATATCATAGTGGAGTAAGAGTTCGTAATCATGGTGAGCCTGAAAAATACGAAACTTCAAGACGGGAACCGATTCTTACGGTAGAACGACTGTGGGTCCCGACTTGAACGCCTGGTCATGTCGATGCGTAAATAGGCGTTCACGTCAGTCGATTTGGCCAGAAACCTTTAGTATGCGCCATATATGTGACGGGTTAGGATTTGATGAAAAAGGTTACTTGGTAAAATGAAAAAGTTGCCGGTGAAGTTTTCCGTCTACCTGACCGCTATCGAAAAAGGAGGAGGAAGTAATTGGAAGCGTATTAATTTGTCATCGGTTGGGGACAACGTTGGAGATTGATGTCGGAGTCTCTGCCCTCATCCTTCGGGCTTGGTCGACTTGGTCGGAAATCCGACACCGTCGTGCAAATAGGATGCAGCCCTACTTGCACCTCTGCTATTTCCTCATATCAAAGAGGAGTTCCGATTGATGTATAAACAGCGATAAAGAAAAACACCTTAAAAATGCAACTTCTTCAGAAGTAGAAGAGACTTACTACTCTGTGGGTCCCAGTAAGTTTGCAATTGGCCGTTTGCCTTTCACTTAGGCATTTGAGCTGTCTTATTTGTGCCAGTAAAAGTACTCTTTCAGTGAGAAGCCAAAGTCAATGGAAGACCACTTAGTACTAGTTTGACATTTACAATAGTTTTTCTTTGTTCGACCTTCTCGCAACTCTACTTTAAAAAGAAACAGGTGGCCCAAGCAATTAAATCACCATATCAGGCGTTACCGTACCAAAGCATATTACCGTCTACCGATTACGGGTATTCCCTGGATAATCGCATTATGAAATATGGCATGAATCCATTTGGATTAATTCCTCTCTCAGTAAGAGTATTAAACGAAACGACAGAAACGAATGTAAACAATATTCATGTGTCATTACAGTCAATCGCACAATCGATCGACATTCATGTATTGATTACCCCGCTAAAACTTTGAAATCAAGTGGGACGGTCTTTTTTGGGTATTTTGAAAGCAGCTAACTTCTTGTGCCTTAGACCAGTGTAGAAAGCCGCACTACATACGCCCCACTTCCCACGACCGACCTTTATTACTAGTACAGATATCGGAAGTAGGGATTGTGATATAGCTTTCTACCCATCAAATTCGTCATAGACGGGCTAAACCCAAATTATGCATGCCATTTTTTTTTCTATTTCGAATGGAAAGAGCTGGTATCACGAGGGAAGAGACCCTGATCACTTGCAATTTGCATAAAATTGATTCACATAAAGGCCAGACTGGCCCTCCTCTTTTCCGCTTCCTCAAAAACTATCAAATCGTCTCGCACAGTATTGAGGAGTTTCAATTTCTGGCATGGAATGGGTTATAGACTTGGAAATTCAGCTGAAAACTCATAAGTATTTCCAATGCACGGCGCAATGCTAGTTGTGGCGTCTCTAAGATTCTCAGAAGGGTCCTTGGCATAGCACGGGAACGAGTTCGAGCAAGCTCTGCTCTGAGTAGGAAACTGGAAAGCGATAAAGATAGGAGATGGCGAAGCCATTGAACTACCGGCCATGTCGCACGGCCACCTCAATCAACACCTTCTGGAAAAAACTTACTTTCAAAGTTGTCTGAATCCGAATCAGAAAATGATCGGCTTCAAAGAACGTGAAAAGCGAGCTACGCTACGGGGTGGGCTTCAAGAAAAACACGCCCGGTGTGGTGCCCACGGATCGAGTTTGTTAGCGTCCGGAAACGGGAAGTATCAGAGACGATGAAACGGGTATCACGTGCGCTTGATATTTCCATCTTATGATAGGCTCGTGCAAAACAAGAATTAGTCTTTTTTTTACTACACTTCACCAGAAAACCTATGAGGGCGAAGCCGTTGGACCTGTGATGAACCACTTGTCAAAAAACAAAAGGCTCCGTTATGGTTACTCCATTAGTCTCTCGATAATCCCACCAAGTAAAATATCAGAGCTCAATCTTTGAGCCCTGAGCTTGAACTATGTCCGGTGAGGATCTGGGGACATTTGCTGGGATTATACCCTACAGGACGGACAGTTACTTTGCCCTTGACGGAATTCGATCATTGGATCATAAAATTGGAAAACACATGGGCAGAAATGAATAGAAGCGATACGGCACAAATCTAGGGCTACACAGCTGTGAAAAAGCACTTTTTTAGAATGTTTTTCAATCTATTATCGGGTGTTAGATGGCCTAACATTAGAACTCACCTGGACTTGGCAGTTATTGTAATTTTCTTAAAATGATGCTACAAGAGTCAGCTGTTGCTTGCAGACTTTGCAGCTATCTTTGTAAGCTGCAACCCTTAGTAAAGTAAAATGCCTATTGCTTGTAAGTGTCAGACATCAGTGTCATCGTTGGCCAACAACCGGAACTCCCATCCCATTCCCTCTGACAACGGAATGAATCAGCTATGGACGAGGAGTTCAACCATTGGCGCTACAGGCATGATCAGGTCGTGTAACTGAAACTGCTACAAAAGAAATCGTGATTGTTAACTTGAAAAAAAGGGGGCCGTGCTGTAGAAGGGTTTGATAAAATGTTTAGCCTCGGGACTGACTCCTCGATATCCAGCCTTTACTCCTCACTCCTACGCTGCCCTGCGATCTAGCATTTGGGAAGAGGAACATTTACGAGTAGCAGTTGTTTTGAGGGAAGTTTGACTGTTTCAGTCTGATCCTTCTTTCTTTGCCTTCCTGGACTACACATGCCTCTCCAGGGGCGGCAGAAAACCTATCTCCTAAGTTGTCAAAGTCTTTGAGAATCGGAGAAGGTGAGACATATCTATAACCGATAAGGTATGGATAAGGAGGAAGTTGTGGTCCTGATTTGGTGTCCGCAAAGAGTCCTACAACCCGTTTTTAATAGACACCCTCTGATCTTTCGATTGCTGTATGAAAATTGATGGGTGCTTTCATTTTCAAAATAAATCTTCACTGCCTCCCTTTTGAAAGAAATTTTCAACGAGGACATTACCAACAGAAACAACGAATTTTCCTGAAATTAATCGATTGGAAGAGCAGAAAATTCCTGGTAATCTAATATGCTGGTAAAAAGAGCTAAAAGTGATAGTGCGAACGGAAAGAAAGAAGTGGACGTTCTTCGCACTTCACGAAAGAGTGACAATCGACGGCGAAATCCGAGGAGAAAAGAGCTTTTGTTCAGATTAGTCGCGAATTCCTTTAGCTCTAAGGGCGTCATGATCAGTTTTTCAGAGCTTTTGTTCAACACTAGCAGGGGAATTCTCCCAGTCCAAGATCGTCACGATCAATTCGTTGCCTGTTTCTTCTCTGCGGAGACTAGTTTTATGTGCTCGAGGGGTATCACCTTTTTGCGCGAATTATTTCATTTCAAAAGTGGCGACCTGGAGAAGTCACAGCTTGCACAAGCTCCTCCCCTATTGCAAACGCCGCCCCCCGAATAGGAGAACTTTTTTTCGAAGTCATTCTAGCTGTTGCGTACCTGTGGGATCGCGGGAGTTACAGGTAACCGTCAAGTAACGTCCAAACTTGAGAAGGGTGCAGAGAAGCGATAATGAATGATCTGACGGAGAGAAGAGCGGTGGTTTCAAAGCCGCCATTACCGGGTAGAGCATTCACGGAGCCCGATAAATCTTCGTCAATAATGATACCAAGATTACTTCCCTTCGTGATCCTGACGAAACAGGTAGTTCAACTTGAAGGGTAATGAAGATGGGCATCTGCGATTCATACTCGGATTCTTCGACAGCTACGTCTAAATTCCTACCTACCATCTTGGTCAGAGTGGAATATGGTTCCCTTGATTCTCTCTTTCAAAAAATCGACGTGTCATTATGTCTGAGAAGAATCGCAAGGGCCAGTCCCAATACCATCTCGGCCAAAATTTTCCGTACAGCTCTCGAAAACATTGCGGTCCTTCCTGCTTTGACTTGTGCCTCAGAGACTTGGACTCAACGAGAGCAGGATGAGCATTCAGTGAGCGTCATTCAACTAGCTGTATAAAGGACAATTTTCCAGAATTTCCCTGCACACGCAAATGCAGAAGAGAATCCAGAGTTCCGAGCTCCGTCAACGAGCGAAGATCGAGGGCGCCGTTGCTTACGACAAGGAATCGAAGATCAGATGAGGAGGACACGTTACCGATTTTTGTGGTGACCGTTGGGAAAGGGGATTACTGACTGTGTATCTCTCGGGACGTCAAAGTGACACCAAAACGGCCACTAGCGCGATAGTCATAGTTCTTCACCAAAGCCCTGGACGAAAGCAAGGCTAGCCTTCGTAACCCTCGAGCGAGGACGACGCTGGACCGCTCTGGCTCGCGACAGGGACGGAGGGATACGCTACTGGCGCCCGCTCAAGGAAATCGATGATTAAGGGGCGACAGGTGATGCAGGTGATTTATGCAGATATTCTGCAAGCAGAAAAGAGGTCGAAGCATCAAATCAAAATATATCTCATGCCCAAAATTTGAAAAAATTCATCGAAGTACAAAAAGCACAAACTTCAGGCAACACAAAACACGTAAGCAAAGAGAATCCACTCTTGAAGAGTCAGAAGCTTCGAGTGACGAGTAAGCCACTAGATTCAAATCGATTTTTTCAACGTTTCCCGAAGCATGGCTATCAAGGGCTTTATGGGAGTCGCAAAGGACTAATTGTAAGGTCATTTAACTCTAACAATAAGAAAGAACAGTCAATTGCATGGCGGCCTCTCTGAACCTACTTTGTACAATTATACCGAACAATGAGATTCTTGCCAAGTAGTCGGGTACAGTAACTACTCTGATTTCATTCGGGGTCGCTTTTCGGAATCTTGAAAAGAAGCACAGCTTATTTAGACAATATTCTACCTAAGGGGAGCTTAGGCATAAAACGATACAGGGGCTTCACTATAAAAACGAGTATTCGAATGTGCAAATTTGTGATCTTAGTGATAAAGCAGATTGCCGTTGAAGTTCTGCTGAATCCCCTCAAATTTTGCTCAGAATTTCTTGGTGTGTCAGCTCCAATATTGCGAGTGACGCTTAAGTATAGAAAAAAAGGTAGATCGCGATCACTTGGCGAATCCAAAGCGAATGAAAGAGGGATCCAAAGTCACGTACCACTAACCGTTCGGCTGCTTTCATAGTCCACGATTTGGCCCGCGAGCGAGCGATAGATTGATCGATCGAGCGAGTGACGGGGGCGCTTTTGTCCCTTGTTTACATCTGAATCTACCGCCGGACGAGTAGTCCCGCGTCGCTCGCTCGCTCGCGGGCCAAATCGCTGACTATGTATGAACGCAGCCTTCCTCATTGACCATCGCTTTCCTCGAGTGAGCGTCAGTAGCGTATCCATTCTCCCCGGCCGCGAGCCAAAGTAGTCCAGTAGATCGCTCTCGCTCAAAGCGTAGTACTCAAGTGTGAAAGATCAAGAAAAAGCTTTTTAACTGTGTCATCACTACCAAAAGCCTTAAAGTTATATCAATACAGTTAAAAGGTAATTAACTGCATAGTATGATCGCCTGAAACTACGGAATCGCCCTTTTCGGGTGGAGGACGTTCATAGACGTCAGTGGAATATTCACATGCATGTGCTGACGAATTTTTGGGGTGTGTGCGTACCTACTCTGCTTCTTTGCAAAGCTGATTTTCTCTGCTCGACACTGTGAGCCGATAGCGGTTTATTTGAACAATGCTCCGGTAAGTTGGTACCGAAAAAAGTGGGAAAATTAGGTTTAGCGTTGAGCGACTGGTATGATCACCACTATAGCTGTACTATTTTGTTGAAGACCCAGGTGATTGGGTATCGGTCTACGAACTCAGTTCATTTTTCTCTATAATTTTTGAGCAAAGTGAAGGAAGTCAATGTCGTTAAGCTATGCTAGGCCAAATTCACTTCCATGGTTCAAGGCCACCAAGGACTTACTCATAAGGCTTATAATTACTACCTGTAATGCACGTGGTTGTCGCTGTATTATTAAAAGACGGAGATCAAAATTGTTGGTGTAGATCAAATCCTAAACTCAACTAGTAAAACATTATCCCTCCTTCAGGTATATAGGTCCCCACAAACAGCAATATCTCCTTATAGGCGTGTGATTTGTGGGTTTGCCAGGATTGCTGTGACATTCATATGTCATTTTGCAAAAAAATGGACGGGGGCGGCTTTTCCCAGAACTGATTGCAACATGATGGAAAAACATTTTGAAGTTCGGGTACCAGCGTCAAAGGACAACATGTCAAATTGTCAAAAAAGGTATCTGCCCACATCCAATGACTTCAAAAGACTGCTTGACCTAACACCACCTTTAAAAACATAGAAAAAACTCAATTCATAACAATGTAACTGAAGAACAAGTACTGGTGCTTTGTACTATGAATAAGGGCATCCCCTGACTTTTCCTTACTATGGTGAAAAACAGATAAATTTAGGAAATTAAACTTATCGATAATTCTCAAAAGATGACTCACAAGGACCCTCGCGGTGCAGTCTGGGGCATATACTTACAATTAGAGCACTTACTGTGGATAGTGTGAGAAGAACTTCTGTGTAGAGCTCAGTAAACATTCTAAACAATACTGCTTTACTGGTACACTCCTACCACAGTATACTTTATCCCAGGTCACAACTTCTTTGAGTAGGGGATTTCGTCACTTCTCGAACAGAATCTTCGAGTATATCCAATAAATATCTTCGTTTACTTAATTAAAATTACCCAACAAGTCCAAGCAGCTGTTCTGATTAGTAAATACTAGGTAAAAGGACAAGTAGGAAAACGAAAAAAAGAATCAAATGAAAGAAATGGTTGATTGCGAGAGTTCATTCGTCGTCACAAAAACAGCAGCAGACCATGAGCAAGCGAGCCACGACTGATCGATCAGATAGATCAAATTGCGGTTGATCTCAGGAAACATTACAGAACCCTCGTTGATTCTCAGCAAAACAAACTCGATCAAATTAGGGGATTAACGAAGCGGGTTGCTTTATTTGCTTAAGCTGCCGCCCAGAACTAATGCTCTAGCGCTCTGAGCGTTTTGTAGGGCAGGGTAGAAAGGAGGTCATGAACAAAAGTCATTTCATGTAAACCATTAAGAAAGAGTTTGAGCAGGCTGCGGCCTGTACTAAAACAGGCCGACATGCTCTATCCTGTACTGACAAATGAGCTGTCAATGTCTTAAAATTGTCCGATGTATCGTAGCATGGACTCAGTTCAGCATGTTGTTCAAGATGGGATACGGTACTGTTGTACTTGTAAAGATCATACTCCTACATGAAAGCCCTAATTACCGTCACACATGTCTCCAGTTTCGGGTGGTTTTGATTTAGAAATAAAGATGTTACCTTAACTAAATTACTACTTGATCTATTTACTGCTTTGGTCCCATTCTAAATCTGAGTGTGTTTACAGGTTTTAAACGAGTTACTTGTTAGCCTACATTCAAAACTGCTGCCCTTAAAATTTTTGACTTTTTCTTTTCCATAATAAATTCCTAAAAACCTAGAGAATTCACGGCGTCTATGTGAAGGTGGAAGTTCCCCTGACAGTTCTTACTAACTTGTTGTTTTACTGGCTATCCGTGACTCTATCGGTAGGTCAGAAATTTGAAAGGTCGTGTCATAAGGTAATATCAAATTCCAGTTTTACTAATCATAGCTGAACAATTCAATTGAGGAAGTAATCATGATTAATATGGTAAAGCCAACAGAGCTAATCATTTTCATTTAACGTATCAACATTTATTCTTAGATCACACATAGGTATCTCGGGGAATGAATCTTGCTCACCGCACGCCTGCGGAACTACGATAGGTCCTGAAAAGATTGGCATTTAAAGGACCTAAACATTTTGCAGAGTCCCTAGGACTCATTATTTCACTCGTAAACAGCATACCTGATTGTATTTTCGGATCTACTTGCCAAAACGAAGAACTCCGGGCACATTTTTCTTGTCCAGAAGTTCCAGAGGAATTGTATCGTATGTTGATCGTTTGCCGAATCTGATAACGCCAAGATTTATAAAATAAAAATAATTGAATGAATGTGAAGGATGGCCAGCTGTTTTGTTACCTGGCACCCAGTTCTGTTAGCTGGTCCTGAACTTGCCTGAGAGGAAATGAAAAAGTGAGGAAAGGAATATTTATGCGAAAGTTTGCCCGTCAGCCCTGCTGATTTATCAGTACAACTTAAGTTCGGTTACAGTTATGGTTATGGTTATGGCTTTTCTTGTCACAGCACACCATTCTCACTAGTGGCAGGTCTTATAGATGGTCCACCATCATGAAGCAGCACAGGGAGTAGCACAAGATTGGACTCAAGCTTAGAACGGTCTTTAAAACTAGTTCGACACAGAACGATCAAGAGATCGGTCTTCACTTGACGATTCTTGGCAAAGTTTACTTACCTTACTCTTCAATTAAACGCTGAGTTCAACATTGAGCTTCCATGGAATACTGGAGTACTAATCTTTGAGCACCAGGACCCTTGAGCTGCTTGAAGAAAGAGATTTCAGGACTGGAAACCTCTCGAGCGAGTTCTCTGAGTTTCAGCCGAGCGCTTCCAGAGGTAGGGTACTAGTGCTCCTCCAATGTTACTTTTGTGACTCGAATTTAGACTCGTTGGTTCCTTTAACTGCATTCCCCACTTAACAATATAACTCAGTTTGTTCTCAAAGCAGAGATTGAAAGCTGTTTTTCGCAGTGATTTTCTCAATGACTTGCGTCACCTCTTTGAAACAACATTCAGCCCTTTGACAATGTTTTGGCTATTCAAGTGGATCGCAAAAAGCAGAAGTAAATTCGCTTACTGAGAATGTTGAATAGGGTTTTCGTAGGAGATTACTAAAAGCGATGTTTGACTTTCTGAAAATTTCTGGGAAGCCACACAATATCGCCAGTAGTCCAGCTTTATGACGAAATAGAGTAGGCATCAGACAAACTGCGAGAAGCTCAACACTTCACGATTCGTCCCGGAATTTCAGAGTCCTACAGTAAACTAGTGTTTAGAATTTCCAGTTCACTGCACTGCATATTAGCTACCTTCCCAGGAAAGACCCATGTATGTTCGCCCTCCTGGGCCTCTCGCTAGAATGACCTGCACGAGATCTAAAGTGCATTTGCTACGTGCCGTGCTCTGTACAGGCTCCCACCACGTAGATCAAAATCCAGACAAAAAAGGTGGAATTTCATGATAATAACTGCGGCGTAGTTATACAGAAAAGAATTTTGTGAAAAGTCATTCAGTGAAAATAACAGATTCCGGCTCGCCGTACCAAATTTTCCCATAAACTGCAAAGAGATTCTCTGTGAACAGAACTCGTAAGTTCAGCTCCAGAATGGGTGAGCTATTGCGTTACTCTCGACCCTTATGACTTAAATTATTCCATTTTTAGAGTTTTTTTCAGTGAAAAAAGGCAGCAATCAATACTTACCTTCCTACTACCCATGTACAGGCCTTTCAAAGGCTTCAGGTGTGAATATCATTCATAGATTGGCGTGAATTTTCTTCCTAGTGAGTCAGACAATACAAGAAAATCTTGTGCACACATTTTATCAGAACTGCTAAGATTCTATTTGTAGTAATTCAGAATAACAGGCGCCAGAAGTTCTGCGGATCGGCAAGGATTCAGACACAGATGGTACGCGCCGTAGCCACTGTAAAGTAGTCAGTACTGCCTAGTAATTTGTAGTAGGTCTCTATCAGTGACTAGCTTGATAACCTTCGAATGAGGGTCGGGTTATAGAGCAAATAGTTCTATTTGGAACGGCGCTCCTTTGAGTTTTGATCGGATCCCTTTGATATAGTAGTTTATTCATCCGAAAAAAACTCTGATTACACTATTTTTTTTGACTGACTGGGTTTACTCCTGAGTACACGGAGTTGTAATGAGCCCACACAGCCTCTTACCTTGGCGTATATCAGCATACGACAAAATGTCCTCATGGGTAATATAGCATGTGAAAGCTACTAGGCCGTTCTGGGAGTTCTGCAAAATCACCGGTAGCACTGATCTACTCAACAGGGAGCTGCCTTCAACAGGACCAACTTACCGAAAAAACTGGATAGTACCCTTCTTTTTCTCCGACTTTCTCATCACAATTTACTTCACAAAGCTGGTTCTACAACCTTCCGTACTCACCTCATCATGCCGGGTATTTCAGTTCTTTTTCCGAAACGGAGAACGCCAGGCATTGCTCTTTTGCCAAATCTATAACATTAAGATTGACGGCCTGTCTTGTTCAGCAGAAAAAAAAAACTCAATGAATCGCTGTCACTTCGCCTTCAATACGTGGGCTGAGGCGATAAATAAATGGATTACTTGAAAAACATGAATGTAACATCCCCGCCCACTGTTTCATTCGAAAAAAAACATATTCTTCCTAAACCTGAGGAAGTGGGGTAATCTTTTATTCACACCCAAAGGGATAAGATCGAAACATCATTCTCTTTTCGTTTTAAATGGATCTAGTTGAACTCGGTTATTTTACAGCAGAAATTTCTTGCATATACGGGGAAAGTAGGGTCTTGGGAGGATAGTAGGTATTCCCGGCCATGCCCAGGGTCAGAAGTTCTTCCTCTTGCCAGCATTAGGATTGCTTATCTCGTTCCTTGTATCATAAAAATGAGTACCAATTTCTTTTGTTCAACAAATGCCGTGTAGGTAAGCTATTAGTCAGCTTGGGGAGGGGGGGGGGGGGGGGGGAAGGGGGTATCCCCCAACCATTGGTGACCCCAATCGACTCCCCACATTCGCAATATAACAGCTTTCCGGAATACGTGCAACTATTTATCAACTTCTCAATGGAAAGTCGATGGTCCTCAATTGCACCAATTGAAAAGCCTTTTGATTACCTCAGCACTCCGGGCATTTCTCTTTTTCCAAACCTTAGAACTCCTGGTACGCTTCTTTTGCCAAATCGAAGCACACCTAAAATAAACGAAAGCAAATATAGACCAAATACAGCACAGGTAAGTGAAAAAGTCTGGGTTTCCAGGTTTATAGATACCTGGCATACTTTTCTTGTTGGTCCTCTTGCCAAAGCGTAGGACGCCAGGGACCTCCTTCTTTTCAACACCATTTTCACGTTTACCAAATCGGAGAACACCCGGCATACCGCCATCTAGATCTGAGAAAAGCTTATTTTTGGATGAAAGCCAAATGTTATAAAAAATTGATTTAACAGTAATTGTTTTCCCCGCTGACATGGAAACCGATAACGATGTCTGTCTGGAAAATGAACAGCAAACTATAAAGAATTGGTACACATGGCACGATTATTGACGTAATGTGCACGATTTCTCTTGTGCTCCACTTTCATATGAGCCTGTTTCTACAGAATATGCCATAACCATTCGTTTTTCTGTGTTGAATCACGGTTTATTTGATTTGCAACCATTTCCCACGAGGAAAGCCAATTGATAGGTCCCCACTTGTCCCATACTGATAAGAGAACCTCAGAGAAACCTGCAGAGGTTGAGCTCGAAGATGTTCAACTATCAACTGCTTAACCCAATCTCTCAACCAGGGCCCAACAACCCAGGGCCACTGATTTGGTGACGTAATTTGAAGCAGAAGAAATGCAAGGATGGTGGTTCTGGGTGTTCCAGCTCTTCGCGAACCCGAATGAGTTTACTGGTAAACGCATTTGCTGAAGTCGGGTGGAGATGTCTAGTCAATTCAAATGATGAATCTCTCAAGTATTTTATTTGCGTTCGGTAAAGAAATAGATTTCATAAGAAGTGTTGCTGCAATCAATGCTGTGCCATGGATTTGGGAATGCCTTCACATTTTGCTCCCAATGGTGTCGTGAGCCCGAAAGCGCTGAATGAGCTAACTGGTAAAGTTGCTGATCAGACAGGCACGAATATTTATGGAATTAGCGGGCATAGGATGGTATTGGAGTACCCCACAAAAATTTCTGGGAATCGAAAAGATTTCCCTGTTTTCATTCATCATAGGTCCGTTGGATGTCATCAGCATTTGTAAGCCATAGATATACGTTGGCAATTACTGTCATGAGCCTAGAATAAGAAGAGTAATCAAAGCAAAAGCCCTCCTGGGAAGGGAAGGTTCGATGTGATACATCAGGAGGATCATATCTCATCATTTTAAGAGGCCTAAATTTTCATAAAAACAGTCATAGGCATGGCGCATTCGTAAACTTTTTTGCTATGAAGAATGTTCCACAGCTGGCACTAAGTAAAAAGAGCAGCTCGTAGTCTGTGCGCATTAAGAAAGCACCTCCGGCCGGTTTTTCTCACTTTTAGAAATTCACGGGAGAATTCTGCAGTGGATTCAACATCTTACGATACATGAAGGCAAAGTTCACGGTAATTTGGAAGCTTAAGTGAACTAATAGAAGCAATCGTGCCGATAAGAGCAGAAATGGCTAGAAAAGTGCGAAAATTGGCAGATTTAAAGTAATATAATGTTCCAAATAGGCAGCAAAAAGGTACTGTATAAGGTTATGATGACAGAAATGCCATGAAAGGGAAATCTGAACCCCTGCCAGTTGGTGCAACTGCGTAAAGAGCCGGTTACAGTGAGTCTAAAAAGGAAAAATTGCATTCACGAAGCGCGTTTATAGTATTGGCGTCAGAACGCCGGCGTCAGCGCCCATTTTTGTGTGTGTACGTCAGTTAAGCCCTTTGTTTTCTTCTACCCGATCATGTCCCATGTGCTATCCTTTAGGATCACATGTTCTTTCTAGGAGAGAAACTCAGAAATCATTTTGATCCTAAACTGTGCCTTTAGTTGTATTCTACAAGAAGTTTATTGTGTGTGCCGAACGAACATGCTTTTCATGTTCTCAATTAATCCGACTACAGTTCGGATGCATGGCGCTCCTAAAGTGTGTTGATCAATAATGTGGACCCTTATCCTTTCAAAGCTTAGATATATCCTTGTATAGACTGACGCGATTGCTGAAACGTGAAGAGGCATCCGCAGTCACCATTTTCATCTATCGGGCTTTTTCCAGCAGTCTTCGTATCTCCTCTTTCGATTACTGAATTAACCAACAGTGAATCATGTTTCTGCGGAATCAGCGAGCAGATCGAATTTTTGGTTGGAGATTTGTTTGTCGGCTGTTTATCCCTTCAGACGTATGTCTTTGTTTGTGTGAATACTTTTCGATTTCAAATTCAAATATCTATCCAAACAGAATATACAACAAAGGGCTGAAAAGATTGCTTGGAAAAGCAAATTGAGAAGGAATTGTGGAGATTACCTCGTTTGGCGTAGATATGTTGTGCTTCTGGACCGATACCCAACAATGTTAAAGCTTCTGAATATTCCTCATCAGGAATATCGTATACTGAAATCAGATAGAAATCATCAAAACATGGTAGGGAGGATTAAGAAGGGGCGTCAATTGGCATTAGTACATCAATCAGTCCGCCCTAAGTCATTTCATTCGTTTTCCCCTTCCAACAGGACTCTTTTTTCATGTATCTGATTAACCTAAAAAGCTTTTCAGTGTTTCTTTCATTCCATTAGACTACGAACAGCCCTATAAAATACGGGGATCGCATGCACCTGCCATTTCTGAAATGAATTGAGAGAGTTTCTGTGACTCCCTCTGCGAGCCCCATCCCCTCTAGCTACTTCAAAACTCCATAGCACCCCCATGATCAACATCCAAGTGTGTCAAAGTTATTTTGAGTAAGTGAGTGCAACTCATTCTGTTCTCCTGAGATGGAAATCAGATTTGAGCATCCTCGCCTACATTTCTGTGAACTCTTTACTAAGAGTAGTAATCTTCAGAAGGTCGTTCGTGTTAACAACGGCGAAACAATGTCCCTCATATGTGTGAGTCTTCTCCCAAAGTCAGAAAGAAGAGTTCTCACCCAAATATTGACATCTTTATGAATCCAGAGGCTGGGATGAAATGTTTTGTCGGATTTTCACTAGCGAACGCGCATTCACTGGGGAATACAACCGGGTGGGCAATGTGTAAAGGGCAAGTGAATAAAATGGATGATGTCTCTAAGTTTAGATGGTTGAGTTACTTGAACCTTGAACTGTATTATTGACTTGTCAACTACAGCTATACTACTACTTAGTGTTTCATAAATAATTCAATAAGTACCTTGTTCTTCTACATCGGCCGCGCAAGCTATCGCCGCAAGAAGAATTAGAGAAGCCGTTGACACCCGCCACATGACACCCTGGAAAAGAGTTGAATTTTAGGGCTAGTGACGTAGAAAAACCAGTAACGTCTGAGCACGAAAACGACCGCTCTAGTCCTAATGAAATTTCAAGAGAAGAGGACAAAAAAATTAGTTGAATCACCACCAGAGAGAGGGTTTCAAAGTTTTAGCATGACCGGGCTCATTATGAATATCTGACACTGAGCATATTTCGTGCTGAGGGAAGGTGTAGCACTCTACAGCATCTGAAGGTGTTTCAGTGAAGCAGGCTAATTTTAGATTTATTTTGATTTTAATTTGATCTGTGAGACCACGCATTGGAGCGCCCTTATTGAACTCATTGTTAGCGTTTTTTGGGATCTGAAAATGTGAATGTAAAGGATGAAGAAAAGACAGGGAGGGCATGAAAGGAGCTGATGAGAGGACTACCCTGCACAGTTGAGGCTCAATCTCACCTTGCTTCAACACGCCACACGGTTATGCCAGAAGAGTCGAAACACACTAAGTGTCCAGTAGCAACGGCTGACATTACCGTAGCGGAGGGCGTAACGCGCAATATCGGCGGGTGGCCGGATGGACAAGTGACAGTTTGAGTGGCTTTTTCCGTGACACTATCTGCCAAAGTATGTGAGCAGTAAAACAGAGTTTAAATTGCAATTAGGTGACAAGGCGTTTATTTGCACAGTCGTCGTCCTAGTCGTCACTTCTGAAGGCGACGACAACGACAACGCCGACGCAGATGATTCTGGCTAGCCATATTCGTATTTGGGGGCAGGGTGAAATGCCATGTAGAACATTCGACAGTGACGACAAACAATTTCATTTCCGTGGATTTGACATGAGCATAGATATCGTCCAAAACATGGACGATGAGAAACGGGAAGGCCCCGAAGTGGATATAATTCATTGCCCGCCTCCTTCTTCGAGCTGGTGGTAGTGGTGGTGGACGCTTTCGACTATATGACGCCATTCGATGAAGTACCCCCTCTCTTCTCCTTCACTCTCGTCAATACCCAAAAGATCATAGCTTACCAGTATAACTGCCTTGTATAGGGCTATTCAGATGAATGAGCGTCACAACTACACAATGGAGGTTGGGGGTAATTATAGACGAATTAAAACACATTCTTTAGAACGTAACATTGTTGGCAGTGGAGTACATCGGGCGTCAAAATATCCGTAGACAAAGAGAGCTGTTGAAAGCAATGCTCGGACTGAATGGCTCTGGAATGACGGGGCTATCACCTTTTCATCGTTGCCACGAAATGTTTGACTCAACTATTTATCGAGTGCCCTAATTAATTAAAACAAATAACTTCGATCGTCAACTCGTGGACACCCAAACTTCTAAATTTAGCACTTTCTTTGTGCAGAGTGATGCGAGGATGAATTGAGGTTGGGGAACTCAGAAAGGCTTTTTAGAAACTGGTCGTTATTTTGTTCTTGCCTGGAGAAGAGTGGGCCTCGAAAAGGTGCTAATCAGATAAACTGAGTCGAGGGATGCGATTCATCAACACCCTAAGAAGATACCAGAGCTTTTCTTTCGGGACTCTTCACAATCAGTATAGTGGGACTAGATCAAAAATAAAACTAATAACTGGTAAGACGAAGTGAACACCAAATTCGAGAGTTTTTCTTTTGGAAGCTGACGGAGCTCCCTCTCCTTACTGTGAAGTCTCCGAAAAAGTACCTCAGCAAGCTTCCGCTGGACTAGAACAGTAACGGAGCTACTCTAAACAATGCTATTAATAGTTGTATTGCTATTACATGAGGGACATCAATCAGGAAAGTGCTCGCAATCATCGTGGGATATCTTCGGGATGCTTTAAGCCGAGATGTATAAATAATCTGAGATATTGCCTTTTATATGTACGGATGTCCCCTCATGTCATCCTCCCACGCCTGTTCTCATTTGAATCAACAAGAAGAGATCAGTGATCACGTTGAGATCACAACTGAATAGAATGGGTTGTAAGCATTGGGAAAGTCCTGTTCTCCCACCGTATATTCTAAATACTTATCTGAACCAAAAAATCGGTAATTATGAGCATCCACTGTACGAAGATAGCATTACCCGGTTTTCATCATGAAATGCTACTTCGAAATCAACTGCTACCAGGAACTTTTGAACAAGAACCCT
Organism: Haemonchus contortus; assembly: GCA_000469685.2. Taxonomy (NCBI): domain Eukaryota; kingdom Metazoa; phylum Nematoda; class Chromadorea; order Rhabditida; family Trichostrongylidae; genus Haemonchus; species Haemonchus contortus. Next base: position 1,472,425 of record LS997567.1, on the reverse strand, counting down.
GTTCAGTAGTATCTATCGGAAAGTATCGAAAATTGATGAAATTGCTTTCTTTCTACTTGAAAACCCTCTAAAAAGTTATGTATAATAGTAAACTCTGCAGTTATGGGGCTTTTCAGCCTGAAACTCCACAGCTTATAGCATTATAAAATATACATTAATCCCAATGATGGATAGAATCCAAACTAATTTTGATCACCGTTGATCGATACGACCATTCAATAACTTCAATTTAATAGTCTCAGTGACGTTCATTCGGTTTTCGTTTATTCTTCCGTCGTACACTTTTATTATGCGACCGCCATCCTTTTTCAAGTGAAACGGCAATCAGAACATTAGTAACCAAGGAGAGCATTGGGAAAGGGTTACAGGATGACTAGCCTGTTTGGCAGCGAAGCATTAAAGCTAAAGAGAAATTTGATTCGAGTAGAAGGTTTTGATTGGTTTGAGGAAGTGCAATGTGTGGTGAATAGGAGGGGAGCTTGAAAGAGCTGACTCTCCTCGGTAGACTATAGATGAGGAATGACGACTGGGACTGATGGAACAGGAGCGTCCTCAAGCTAATGTTACTGACTCTTTTCGGGGGCGGACGAGTCGAAAACGAGTGAGGCGTAATTGGTCTTAGAATCGAATCCGAGAAACCATTCGGGGACGTTGCTCCCCTTGAGAACCACGAAATTCGGTTTGTTCTACTGATGCACCGAGGTGACGACATTGAGCTGAATGTAAGGGCCCATCGTCATGCATAGGTATTGACTAAGCCTCTCTGGAAAGCACCCCCCTTGATTATCGCGCTAAATGCTCAATCCAGTTCTATCAGAGTGAGGCTCAGTTCTCATCACAGCTGAGACCCATTCTCTTGAAAGATGAGTTACCAGGTTACATGTGAACCTCATTAAAGTTGTCCTACTCATACATTACATTATTACATTAATTACATATAATAAATATTTATGCTCATAAAAATAATCAGTATCTGATGGATGTTATACAGATAAGGACCATGCGGAAGTGGGTTCCCAAAGAACTCAAGCCGTGTTCTCGAACTAACCAGTAGGGCCTTATTACGAATGGGTCCCACATTTCAACCAAAATGGTTATTTGATACACTAACACCTATCACCTTTGATCTCCCATGTCACCTCAGCCTTCCATCCTGCTAGAGTAGATCATTTCTTAGCTCACTTGTCTGGAAAGATAAAAGCACTAGCTTGTACATTGGCTGCCAACGCAAGTCACTGCAAAGCCACATACTTTTTTGAAAGGCCTATACGATTCTGAATGGAAGTCGAATGCAGAGGCGCATCCCACAAACGAGAGCGATCGACTCCAAAAAGTAGTATCCTTAATCCATCTTTGAAAGCTGAGAATTCCTATATAGTGCACAAAATCAACGTCCCCGAATGGTCATCAGAGCTTTAGCCACATTAAAAACTATATGGTGGCTACTTGTAGTAAACTCATATCGGTTAGCTTCGCCATCCAAGCTGGGCTCACTTTATTTCCTAAAGCAAAGCACGGGTCGAAATGAGTATAAATGTTGAATGAAGACTCAGACTCTAATACTCCCCCATTCAAATAGAAAACTAGGAAATGAACAACGAGAAATAGCTATTAATCCAATATTTATGTGCCTGAAAAATGAATAAAAATCCAATGTACACACAAGTGTGTGCATGGCGTAACCAGCAGATACAGCAGAACCTCTGCCAACTTTTTTATAACAAGTTGTAGAACAAATTGATAAAGTTCCTGTACTCCTTGATAATTACTTTTCACACATCCACGTGCCTCATTACTCGATTCCGGCCACCATTCGGTAACCGGAAACCGGGAAATGAACTCGCAGTCTTCAGCCAGAATGGCTGTGTCCTCTAATTCTGACTAGATCATGACTTAGAAAAAAAGGTCAACAAAAGTTCAAAAGGTCTATTTCCAAGAAGGCTTCTGCCAGATCCCCGAGCAACCGAATTTTTCCAGGATACCTTCAAGAGTAATTTCGATTCATGAAAGTAGACCACAGTCTCATTTGTGACGCATGCCGAACGACCATGCCGATCACTTCCACGGCCGAATTCCAGGTTGCGGGTGAATTATTGCATGGAATCTTCGTCATCGAGGCCATCCAATGGCTTGGATTTTCAAGAGACAGTAAGTAAGCAGGCACGGAATAAGTGCAAGTAATTAGATCCTCCCTCTCCAACTCTTTGTTTTTTCAAGCGCTTTCACCAGTTCCATCCACTAATTTTTACAAGGATTTTCGATAAAGATTTGAGCTCATTGTTCTTCCCACTGGTGACGAAGACAATAATATCCAGAAGTTGTATATGCAGCTAAGCTTTTTTTCTACAAAGTTTACACAATCGATACCCTAAAGCTACAATCACGGTTCTTCCTGTTGGGAAAGGGTATACACTAGTTATCTGTACCAGTTCACAAAACAAGTACAAAGGAGATGTAAATGATTGTTTACTCAAGAAAAATAAAGTTACGCAAACTGGAAAAATTTATTTAAACTGCCACTCTACATTCAAATTTGTACAAAAACCATTTGTACAATCCCCTGGTTGTTTGGTTTGTTTTTGATCCTGTTCTTCTTTGTTTTCATCCCTTCGACCGACCGTCTGCCGCCCCCTCCCCCCTAGCACTGTTTCGTGGCACGCCGGCCGGCCGGCCCTATGAAAGCCGGCGACTATGAAAGCAGCCAGGGAGGGGGGAGGGGAACTTGATCTAAATCTTCTGCTGAGATGACTCCAAAAATGAAAACCGAGACATTTTTGAGATTTAGTGTCTTGAGAAGACTATTATTCCGCCAAGCCACTTTGGTAGCCGGCTGGAGTGTTGAAAAGTGATGGAAAATTGAGTGATAGAGATGAAAATAAATAGATAAATTCTAAATAAATAAACAAAATTCTCTCAAGGTAAAACTGAGGATGTTAGAAAGAGAAGAATCTGAGGTTTCACTCCAAGAAGGAAGTGCATACCCATGAATCCGTAAATCAATGACCGCGGTGAGATCTAAGGAAGGGCGTTTGAGATCAAAAAATTCTGCTGATTGTCCATTTTCTATCGATCAAGGGATTCGGTTCATTGTTCATCTTCTTACATGTTCTTTGTTTTTTTTTATACAAAAGGGAGCTCGTGCATATTGAAGACTTGTTCATTTTTTGGCACTCTCTTTGTTAGAACGCTAGTTAACGAAAACCGAATTCACTTAGCCGAATATTGGTTATAAAATTTGGGATTACAGAGTAAACTGAAGTTCCGATGAGCCCCATTTTTGAGATATTCAGGTAATTTCACATATTTGTTAGAGGTAGCTGAAAATTAGAGTTTGTGGATTTCAGGCACTCAGTACTTATAGAGGGGAATGATCTCGCCCCTTCTCCTTCATCAGCTATGGCACAACGTATATGAGTACAGCCTAACGATGACTTAAATGCTCCAAGAGTTCCGACATGTTAACTCGTCTATTTGGGGGTGGTGCGCCGCCTAGATATATAAGGATCGCTCTTCCGTGGTTGGATTTCTTCCCATCTCCCTCTGGTGGAGGGGCGCGGCGCTGAGCTTAAAGATTCTCAAGAAACGAAAGTGAAAACGAAAGTAAGGACATCTAGCCAACGCACCAATTGACCAGAAAAGAAAATACATAGGTGTGGTGATCACATATTCAGTAGAGAGCGTAGGCAACTTGATATTTGACAGTTGATCAGCGTCTTCCGACAGAGTTCCACCAAAACGCAGTAGACGGAATTTACATTTCTCACCTCTCAAACTCTTGCCATACAGCTCATTTTCAAAACGTTCGCGTTCTCGTTGCTATCTGGTTGAATCTCCCTTTACTATCTTCATACAACCACTTACTTATACCACCATAATCATATCCTTTCATTTCTTGTCCGCAGCTTATAACCAGGTAGTAGCTCATACTCCAGTTTTCTAAACTCGGCTCTCATCCATTTTAGAAAGGGTTAATTAGCAGTTTTGAAGAAGGTTTTGAAAGCTCTATTAAATGAAGTCATATCACAGGCCTGCTGTGAAGATCAGAGAGGAGTTCTACGCCAATTCAGTCACTTTAAGAAGAAAAAGAACAGCAATTTGTCATTCCAGTCGCTTATGACGTTTCTTTAAGTCTAACGGAGGCTAAACGCTTTGGTTATCGGATTCAGAACCCATTTCAGGAACAAACTAGATCCTGGACTGAATGAAGTAAAAGATTCGATTACACAGAGAAAGCAGTCTGGCATTTTGTTTACAGAGCTACTTCACCTGTAAGCAAATGAACGATCATGCAATTGGAGCAAGGTCTGGTTGAGGGTATTTTGAGCCTGGATTTCGAATGGGACTTCCTCTCAAGTAGTATCATTTTGCGAAAATAGAGTATTCGAAGTGGTCAGCCAGAAGTAGAGCCAGGTTGACAGGACCAAGCCAAGCTAACAATCAATCCTTCTAAAATCGTTCAGGAGTCATCATCTTTATCTTAGAAAGAGTAATATGATATGGACGTCAACTAATTATTGCAAACGTTCCAGACTTCACCGCATTCCTCATGAATGTCGAATACATGGCTTAACTCGAAAGAAGTTTGGCGCTCATTTTGTTTTTTTGCCTTTTAGTTAAGAAGAAGAATATCAGGCTCTGAGTTGAACATTGATTCCATACAATGAAGGAGTAGTCATAGATCACTGCAAAACTTCAGAGTTATGTATATGCAGTAAGAAGAAAAAGACGGAGATGAGGTTCAACACACACGAGATAAGGCCTCTCTAGAGGATAGGTTGTCTTCCCGGAAACTTAAATCCGTGTTTGGGTCCTTTCCACGACTCATATCCATTATATATCCGGTAATAAATGAGCAATGTTCGAAGAAGAGTGCTCATTGATAGCTAACATAATTTATTACATTGATATTTGAAACATTGATATTACCCAAAAAACGGCGATTTTCAGTGGCATCAATTTCAGCTGTGATTCATCAACCCATTTTTCGAAATTCAACCGAGTCACTGGAGCGAATGAGAAGACATTTTTAGAGATTGTGTGGGACAAGTTGACAAGTTAGCCTAGGAAAAAGCTTCAACTGCGTCAGTTCGCCGTCATGCTTCGGCCCGTTGGGTCCCGTTCCTCAAACCAGTGCGCCCTCGGGCTCATCAAGATCTTCCCCCATCTCGCCCGCCCACAACTGAAAGACCACGTCATCTGTTCAAAAAATTGCATTATCGCTTCACTTGGAAAGAATTTGATTGCTTCACACAAACAAAACGAATTTCAACTTGCTCCCCCTACAATTTTTCGATCGCGTAACGCCTGAAGCAAGAAATTTTCATGGGAACATGAGATATTTCGAGATATATAAACTTAAACATCATAAAATGGGCTATATAAGGCCTAAATGTTTTCTAGTTGAGTCGCGAAAACCCGCGCAAAATAAATAGCCCTCGACTGAAACTCACAAAAAGCCACCTGCGCCACGAACCTCTCCCGCCAGCCTTGTGGGATCAACTGAAAACCTATTCTAAAAACCGATGTCCTACGGTTGTAAATGAAATTATGAGGAGTTTTTGTATAAATTTTACATGATATACGCTTTAAACTGTCTTACCTACTAAAAGCGAAAAGTGCCAAGAGAGTGCCAAAGTTTGCTCGTTACACACAACAGCTTTCCCACAACTCAACCAAGTGCATTATTACTGGTAATATCGAAAGCAGATGCAATTGGTCATTCACAGTGGTTCAGCATCTCTATTGGTGGACCCCTTCCCTCCAATCCCTCCAACCGAATGCTGATCATCCGGGAATATCATTGATCCCGCCCACACGGCATTATCTACTGTCACGTACCCCACAAAAACCGCCTCAGTGATACCCGTTGCCAGAGAATGTTCTTAACTTCAGAACCTCTGGTGACAAACCAAAAAAAGACGCTTTCCAAGTTGGCTCTGGGAGAAATCCGTAGCGCAGCTCATCCCTGAGGTTGACAAGCGCCGTCTTCCGACTGTCCGATTTTGAAAAGCCTTCAAAAATTGAGAAAATACCTGTGCATTCGACAAATTGAGGCAAGATCGAACCAAAATCTTTTAAGATGGAAACGAATGACTTTTTCAGCTCTACAAAGAACTATTGAAACGATTTCGGCAATATTAGGTAATTGAGCAAGTTTTACATCTATTCCTAAAGAAAAAGCATTGCATAGTTAGAGTCCTGCCGTACTTGGACGTCGTTGAGCGCTCAATTACCTGAATTCTCCACGGGATTCGCCTTGACGCCACTCATCAACTCTTTGCGCATTGTTTACGGCTTTTTCAAGGGACGTTTTTGACTTACAAACAACTTACTGAGGGATGCACACATTCGCTGAGACGATAAGATTGACTCTTCCCCCCTTCAAGTTCTTCATTTATGCTGAAACTCAGCAGTTCGAGTAACAAAAGGCCATAGAAGCGACATCACGCATGCCCATTAACTACCAATTTAATATGAATTACTGAGTAGATGAGTACAAACAAGGTGCTATGTGCTATCGCCTAAAAGGGTCTGGACGTAACTAGCGTTCAGGTCCGCTGGACAGAAGGATACGTCAGGACGTCATTAAACAAGACGCGAATCGGTTCCGTTTGCTTAAACTGAAGCAGAGTAAGTTAATTACATTAAAAGCCTTTGAAACATACCTCTGAGTGGGACTGTGACCAGAATATTCTCATAATTACAGATTAGTGTAGGTGGCTAAGTCCTATAGGGAACAAATCATTCGTCAGTTGACAGCATAGGCGGATGACCCTCGGACTAACCCACCTCCACTGAAGATACATCGAATAAGTGTACCTTCTGAGCGGTCATGCATATGCTTCAGAAACGTGGAACAATCAATTTGGAAGTAATGAAATCTCGAATCTTAAGAAGTATACTGACCTTATCTATTTGAATTTTTTTGTTTTCTAAGTATTACACTCCGTATTCAAAAAGAGGGTAGTACACCACCAGCTTCAAATTTTACAAAAGTGGCTTTCTTTTCTACTGGATTAGCTGACAGAAGTAAGGGCAGATCCGGATTATTCATTACTGCAAGGTAAAAAACCGAAGGGAACTCCTACTCATTGAGAAGATATGAGCCCCACACCACGTGCAGACTGGGACATTTGTGGTTGAGCTACGAGCCACGAACTTCCTATGCCGTTTCGGAAGTTTAAATTATCAGAAGAGAAAGGGATCCTATTCAACTTTGCAGTTGCACATCCGATGGCCAGACCAGTAAGATGGAACTCAAAAGGATCAAATACAACGATGTAAGCGCTCGGAAGATATGGGGTGAGAAGACTTGTTAACTCCTTTTTTGCGAAAACACCAACTTTGTAGACATGGCTGTAGAGTCAAAAAGTTTCAAATGTACTGACATAAAACTCGACTAGCTTCTTCTTGCCATCCTGTAAGCCAGACCTGGTTGATGAGGCTAAAATTCATCGCGAGAACGAAGCATGGCGCATACTGATTTCAGTAGGCTGACTACACTGCCAACTATGCATTTGTAGGATTATATCAACAGTGAACAGCCACTTATTTGTAATATAACCCTGACTATCCTATGCTAAAGGCGTTCTTAAGTTTATGCGTGCCAATAATTTTTACCTCCTCAGCTATTTCAACAGTGGGCGTACGATTCTATCGCACGCCCACTGTTGACGTGGCGTGCGACGCGTGGCGTGCTGGGGAGCGTAACCAGTGAAACAAGTCTTGACAATTGAACGAGCTCCTTCTTCACCACAATTACAGATGCATTGAGAAATAAAGAGAAATACTGAAGATCAAAATCAAGTAGGCTGTCTGGAGAATAAGCTTGCACATGAACAGAACAGTTAGAAGAAACGAAATTCTAAACTCCTAAAAAAATCCTTGCCTCTATATTGAAGCCCATTACGGTCGTGCGTGTCGTTCTCCGCTCACAACAAAAGGTGTAAACCACAACTACAATGGCCTCGAGCCGCGTGCGCGGCGCGATCCCATCATATCGGCGAGAGAATCGCACCACATTCTCCGAATTACTAGTCTTCATTAGCTCCCGTTAGGTTGCAAAGTGAAGGATGCTCAGTGAAAGCACTATTTTCAACCAGTAATGTCAAATAAAGAGCTCCATATTACTTGGGAACAAAAAGAGCCTCGAAAGAATTTTGCAAAAACTCAATGTTTACCTCATAATTCTGATCAGAGCACATTAACGCGACGGTCCGGGTTCTGCTGGGACCCGACTAATTGCTTATCAACATAGCGTGTTTGTTATTACAAAATACTACTACATACTGAATTACAGGTGTGAGCCCTAATGATGACAAATTTCTTCGCCACAAATGATATTCACGTTACTATTGAGTATTAGAATGATGAACACACCATTACTAACAGTTATTAAGTTATTTCCATTTTTCAAGGGGGGGGGGCTACATATGCACTATTCTGAAGAAGGAGAAAACTGGACCGATCTTAATGAAACTTCTAGACCAGACAAAGGCAGTGAGTGGGCCATTTCAGTCCAATATAGGACTTTTTTCGGTTTGGGAACAAACAAATCCGTTAAGAAATGGCAAATGAACGTGGGTATATGACCATGGACCATGGTACAAATCGAACTGTACAAGAATTATCTCAGGGAGTATCTAAAGAGGGCGGATGAACTCAAAGTGATCCTTCGTTTAGTCCTTCTAAAGGTCAAGTAGGCTAGATACTTCAGAGCCGCCTTAGAAGTACGAGTTCATTGGCCCTAGCATTTCCTACGAGCCAAATGAGCCGACTGCATCTTGTAGCACCTGCCGTACTGCTGGTCATTCATATAAAACCTCCCTCTTGAGCCCTGCAATGTGGGAAATAGTTGAAATTGCTCACTCCAGAGCAACAAAATGTCCCGGACTTTCTGCGCAAGGAAATAGCGGTCATATTTTAGGTAGTATCATGAAGCGGCATTTTACTATTTTCACAGTTAGTAGTTATGTTAACAGGTCTCCGAAGTTGTATATTATGTGCGCTCATGTAAACTAGAGCGAATCGCATAGACATGCCAAATCGGCAGCCCGATTGCTGTCATCAACCATTTTCCTCGGAAAAAAGAAATTCAAAGAGCTTTGATGTTTTTCAAAAGCAGATGAATGGGTAACCACAGTAGTAAACGTTCTGTTTCTCAAAGGAAGTGACCATAGTAAAACAACTAGATGATCTCTTCACACCGAGAGAAATAACGATGATGCCTTGTCAAAGAAAAGCTGAAGTGAAGCTCGATAAACCTATTCTGTATGGTCAACCTTGCTATCACAATCGGTGTCTGAATCACCACGGCTGGGAAATTCTAGACCGTAGACAACTCACCGACGGGTGTCGACCTGCTCTCAACGTCCACATTGGGGACAAGGAAGACCCACAAGCCATCAGGAAACAAACGGGCGATGAAGAAGTAGTATGGGCTTTGGATTCCGAAAGTACGAAGCAAGTCAAACGAATAACACGATTTTCAACTGATTGTTTGTGACATGCATAACCGTGCACTTTCGAGGATTGTACCTAGGGATGATTACCAGTTTACAGGGAATCTGCCTTTTGAAGCACTTTTTCTTCAAAACAGGTAACTTATCTATTGAGGTGAGACATAGTAGTGATAGGAAAACGGACAAGTAGTGGAACGACGAAAAGTTAAATGACTGAAAGAGAATGGCAGTAAAATTGAAATCCTACATGCTCCAATTACTTTATAAACACCACATTTGTTTTCCCCAAAACAAATATTTACGACAAATAGATTTATTGGCAAATAACAATCAAATATTAAAATCGTGTTGAAGCATGGCATTTGGACCTACACAACAATCACAAATGCTGGCTTTTCGAGGTGTTGCAGTTCATCCAGCCCCTTTAGCCACAATTGGGTTCCCGCCTTCCAAAAAACAGACAAAGTAGAAAAACAAAGGCAATCATGTAGGGTAGCTGACAATCTACTCCAAGCCCAGTATCACTTCGTGAAATACACTGGACTTAGTAAAAAAAAAGGAGCACTCAAGTTTTAATTCAAAAATCCATCAGTAGTGCTGACGTTGAAGATAGAAAAAAATACAGACATAAAAATTATTTAGGGCTTGTTATTAGAGACCTTTGGTAGAGTCTTTTATTACGTATTCATTTCTTGCAGGGATATTGAAAAATAGCGAATGAATGCGAATTTCTGCTACGATAAAAATGCAGGATTAAGTCTTTCTTCTCAAAAAAAGGGTATGAGTAAAGTCCTATGAGGGCTGACTTATGAGGATTCAAGAAGATTGCTTACTATCATAAATAGGGAGCAAGCTTATTGTAGTTGCGGTTAGCAGATGAATAAAAAAGAGGGTAAAGCCATTCCTTTAGCCCTAAAGGTGTTTAACTGAGAGGGTTGGAAGGGACCCAAAGGATTTCAATTGAGAGGGTCCAAAGGGGGAAGTACGGCAGGAGCTGAACGAAGGTTGAGCCTTGAAGTCAATAATAAGTGCATCGATATGCCCCAAAAAACTTTCCATGTCAAGTTAGATACCATAACTGCGTCAATGACGACAAAATAGCCAGTTTTTCCCGCAAACTTATGCTTACACGATTTCTCACTAGAGAAGGAAATGGCAATTGGTGAGGCGTGCTGCAAGAGAGCGCAGACGACACGACAAATCACTGAGTCAGCTACCCGCGAGCATCCGCACGTGTATGAATGGAGAGATGAGCAGCATTCGAGGCAATATAGACCAGGGCTCAAGGTCTACGAATCACGATGCTACTTCCACCTTTAACTTGAAAACTTTCTCTTCCACAATTACTCGCAAATCGCTGTCGTAAAACTATAGATTGGTTTTCAAATACTGATCTATCCCCTCACGACTTTTTGTCACTGAAAACCGATTTTTCCATCAATTTGGGTTATTTACATATGCATTCTACCAAAAACTCATGGCTACAAACCTTTTAGTTCATTTACCAGCTCAGTACAAATACTAGCCTATTGAAAATATAGTTGCAATGGCAAACAATAAAACAGAGCAGGCGTTTTACGTTGATTAATCCCATTTAGGGGCTCAAGGGAAACTTCCATTCGGGATCGTAAAGGCGTTTAAGTGCGCAGCGCAGTTGGCCTTTACAATGAATTACATAGCCAGCCAAAGTTCACGTCAGTAAGTCTATTCTCTCTGGGACTTCCCATTTCTAGCAACCATCTCTGAAGTAACCGATGTTCGCTTATTCTAGGGAGGTATCGATCCACTGACCAGATAGGGGACAAGAATGTCTCCAATTGTGTTAGTTCTTCTAGGGAACATGGCAACACAAAAATTAATAATGAAGACAGTACTACAAAACGAGGAGAACACGGACCCTGTATAAGGAGACCCTTATGAAAGTGGCACACGGACGAAACGACATAGCTCCATTCACCGGGAATCAGCCAATATCATTGACTCTTGCAAGAAAACCCTCGACTTCCTCTTACAGAAATGTTCTGAAGCCCTAAGAAAGCTCGCAAGAAAGGAATAACTGAGGAGAGATGCAGAATGAGAAATGGACCAGATCTCGTCCATCTCAGCCAAACATCTGCTAGAATGACTGCCAAGCTGGGTGCTGGGGGCGCAGCGCTTCCTATGCTGGAAGTCTTCACATTTTTCTTTATTTTTAGTTTCATTTTATTTTATCATGCCCACTTACGACCATCATGATGATGCTAGAGTACGGAATGAACCAGTAGTGGGTGGACAGCGAGTAGAAATAAGGGGGATCGTTTGGTCATCATCAGTTGGCTGAGTACTCGTTTGCCGTGAAAAATTCCATCAACAACTTTCGTAAAGGCGGCGTTTTGATTGACAGGGGGATTTTGCCCACCGGAAATGCGAACTAGTGATTCTACGTCAGTAATACCGAAAGGGTGCAATGGGCTTAATGCGGAACAGGAACTGACACGAAGCACCAAAGGTCAATCTTAAAATGAACGTGGCCTTTAGTGGCTCTAGATGGATCGAGACCTGAACAAGTACCCGTGAATAAGTAAAAGCAGGTTGTCTTTAAGGTGATCATACTTCATACACCCTTGGAGATGTATCCTGAGCTTTTGATCTTCAGCCATAGAATGAGAGTCACCGATTAGTCGTCGTCTGGTTGTGTGGGTAAAGTTTTTTTCTAAGATAATGTTCATCTCCACAATCAGACGACGGCTATTTAGCCGCGATCATTCTCTGCCTGAAGATCAAAAACTTGATCGTTAGAGTATTTATTTTTGAGAGTCACCAATCAATAACAATTTATGCTTGAGAGCTGTCTAATGAACACACACACACCAATTTTAAGTGTATTTTGCTAGTACTATTTTGCAGAGAATCTCGTATAAAAATATCCACAGGTGACACTCATTCTTTCAATTCCAAGGCCACTGAGAGCAAGGAATAAATAAAAAAAATTAAAAATAATTGGGTCCGAAGTGAAAAAATCCATCATGGGAACACATAAAGTTATTCACTACTGGGCGAAAATGAGCCATCGACTGACAATGAGCCCGCATGGTAATGTATAGGTTAAGCACAATTTAGTACTACTGCAGTTACGAGTAAACTTTATAATATCGGCTCACTCGAACCTTTTGAACCTTAGTCGTTCTCTGTCGTCGTCACCCAAATGCGTCTTGTGAACAGCATACCGAATGGGGAGTGCTCCCTTTCACGAGCTCACAGGGTTTATGGGAGCATGGGCTTCACAGAAACCTCGGAATTTCTTAAGATTTCCTTGCTACCGATGTGTGTCATCATAGTAGTTTTACGAGCTCGAGGTATACTTACTCATCTGGCCCCAACATGAAAGGATTCGCTTTCGTTGACAGCAAATCCATAAATATTTCTGTCAACCTATGTTTAAAAGTTCATTTCTTAAGTTCTTCCACTCTTTATAGATGCTTGTTCTCATGGGAACTCACCAGTTGAAAGTTAAGTTCGTCATACGTCTAAGAACTTCAGCTCCTCGTCAGCTTGGGTGAGCCATGGGTCAAATGACATCAACGGGGTTACTTTGAGGAGTGGGTGAGAGGAGGAGAGGACGAAGAATGACGAGATCTTTCCCTCGACATCCAGGCTTCGTAGTCAGTTATGCTTGACAGCATCCTCGACAGAATCTTCAAACTTGTTAACATCCATTACAGCATGAGAACTACATAGGAACGATTTGCTGTTTTATCAGATGCCCCGGGAGAACAGGTTTCGAGGGTAGCTGGGCTGGCCGGGGGTACATACTATTACCTCATTCACATCACCTTCCTCAAATATTTGGGAAACCCAGAAAATCAAAAATTATGGCATATTAGCGAATTAAAATATATTCAGGTGGCAGATGAGTTATTTGCCGAGGGTCCCAGTTCAGATATTTTAGACAATTCAAATATTACTAGGAATGGAAGTTTGTTGGAATTCGGAAACAGCAGATCATAGTTCTATTTTTTCATTAAAATAACAAATAGCAAATCATGGTCCTATTCTTTCATTAAATGCTTATAAGCCTTGATATTTCTTTTAGGGTAAATAAGACGGGTAAATAAACAGCAAAAGATAACTCAAAAATACCTTCCATAGCAAGCATATGTATGCCAAATGCCGAAGAGAAAAAGTAGGAGGCGTTGGCGTGACGTTAGCGGGATACCGGAAGAGAATAGAGTGGTCCCGACGATGTTCATCCGACCTGAACCCTTACCATTCATTGTTTCCATGTAGGCCCATACAAGGAAAGGAATAAATAGAGCCGAACCAAAACAAAGGAAAAGCCTGAGGGACTTTTAAACAGGGCATACCCACGGTTTCTTTTCTGGTCCGGGAACATATTTGTGGGCAAGTCCTCGAGCCACATGAACTACTCTTTATTCCCCGATCATGTGGTTTCTTAATTAAATACCAAATGTGGTCAAACTGAGGAAGCTACAAACCAGAGAGGAGGGAGGGGGGGGGGGCTCAAGAAGAGTTGATTGATCGATTAGTTGACCAACGCGTCGCTCAGGAAATCGATTGCGATCGGCTTCCATTTGGAACACTGAAGGCATCGAAGAAATATTTCCAAAAAATTGCTTCTTATCGTTAATGCGGCTCCTATGCAGTGCGAAGAGTGAGCTTGAACACGATCGGAGACCATAGGACCATATGGTGCCTCAGTTTTGGCCATTTTCCAAAACGATTTCAGTTCCCATGAATTTCTGGCTAACTAAGCTCCCCTCTAGTCTTCGAGCTCAATTTTCTATACATTTCCTTTCAAACCCTCCCCAAACCGGAGAGGAACACCTTTTTTCGAGCAGGAAAGTTGTAGACGGTCCCAAAGGGATGTAAACAGTTGGACATCCTTTCTCTTAGCCAGCCACCCAATGACAGGAAAAAGTCTAGTCAGACACACGGATTTTAGTTTCTGATGCTAAAACAAGTTGCGACCGTCTATGCTAAAAAGCTCATGAGCGGCTTTGAAAGAAAGTGACAGCCATCCATTATAAGCCGAGTTTTTACCAGATAATATCTATCCCCGTTGCTACACTGCCGAGTTGTTTCAAGTTTCCAATCATCTTTCATCTCATTCAGTTCCATTAGTTAATTCGATTTCATACGCCATTTAAAAGTATTCAAACCAACTTTAGCTTGAACAACAAAAAATTAAGGATAAAGGATAGGACTGGTGTTGTTGACAAAACCCTTTGAAACAACTCAGTCTGAGCCTAGCCCAAGGGGTTGGGCCAATTCGTGGAAAGTCGAAAAGTAATCGAGAAAAAAAATTAATAAAGAAATAGGAAGAACTCCTTCCACAGGGAGCCAGCCATCCGACAGAAGTGGACATGCACAGCGCCATCCTTCCCGCCACAGGGAATCGACTGGGAATCGATTTGTGATCTCTTCCAACAAATCAATGATCCCTTACATGCTGCCACATTCCGAGGGAGTAAAAGAATGTGTTCAAGGGGAAATACAAGTAGAAAAATTAGTTAAACCTTAATAACCTGGTCGAACACCTGGCGTACTGACTGTTGAACTCGGTTCAAGCTTTTGTAGCTCAGGTATCGGTCAGGATCTCACCATTTAGGAGTTTTATGTGAGCACTTGGTTTTACAAGTATTCAAAGGAGGAGATCGATATTTAGCACAGTACTCTTGCTCAATCGGTCGACCAGATCGAGGTAGACCCTCAACGTTACAGGAGAATGCACCTAAACAGGACGGCATCTGATCTGTACGGCTATACGGCTCCACTACAGCATATGACTTCTGGGGCATCCAAAATCAGAATGTTTTCGATAAGTTATTACTCGTAAATGTTGAAGTGCCTGCATAAGGTCTGACTTCAACCGAGTTTTCGCTGAGAATTTTGACTGCCCGCGAAATTTGGGTCCAAATAATCTTGATCATCTTATCTCCAGCGTTCCCAGTTGCAAGGCCTACTGTACTTGTAACTTGTCCACTTCCTTCTATCAATGACATCTTATGCCGATATCTTGATTTCGAAGAGATCTTCTTATTTCGTTCTACCGTATTTTCGGCGGAACTCCTCATGGTCGTTCTCCTTGATCTCTGGAACATCTGATTGTGCGGAAAGTCTTTGCTGAAAACTCCACCGCTGTGCAGACATTTCGGGATATTATCTAGAAGTTTCCATGGGGCTTCTATGTAGGAACACTACCCTCACGCATAGGAATAACTATCCTATTGCTGCCTCTTCATCCCTTACTCAAATAAATAATGACCGAATAAATAATTGAATTTCCTGATGTTATGTGCATACAAGCGAGTAGTGATCCAGCGTACTTCTACGGCAGATTCCAGAAGACCCCCGGAAGAAGGCTGAATTATTGTGAAATTTTCGACAGATATTTTCCGCATAAACTAGTACATATATTGCTTCTGATATCGGTGATCCTGTGGCCGTCTGAGCACATGCTCATACCATGGCAGGCGTTGCTCTCTCACCTTCAAATGGACAGGGTCCAGAAAATCACCATCGTTGAAAAATTGTTGTTCTATCGGACAGTCGTGGGGTCGAGAATGTTCATTTCTTTCATAAATTTCTATTGACGGATGTTTGCGTGGGACAAGACCAGTTGGTGACGTATGATATGTACCAGTTCGTAAAAATTGTCTTCAGTATTGATGAAGATTTGACAGGCCAAACAGCTCTTCCTCTTCTGTTGCTCACTTTTTTGTGAAAATTGAAGATGAGTGAATGTTGGCCATGTTGCGGTTGCTTGCTGAAAGGCCCAGGTGAACTTTCATCCAAAAAAGGAAAAGGAAAGTAGCTTTGGCTCACATGTTAGATTCATTAATTTAATTTGAATAGATTAATTCAACTACAACTTTTGACTTAGTGAAAGTGACAGAGTAACTGCAGTAGTCTCTGGTAGCGACTTTCTAGGAGCTCAGCTGGCCTCTGCATGGTTTGATTCAGGACTTGACCTCAGGAAAAGCTTAAGGCACACGGTAGCTATACTTACTGTTGCAAACCCACCAATTTTGTATTCAATAGTATCCCCTCATCCCGCTAACAATATCCGGCGTTGTCGCTGACCCCACATTTCACTTCATTATAGCCTCTTTATCTGGCGACAACATCCTCCATCAACTGCTGGAGAACTGGTCCCAACCCACTTGTCACCAGTCGCCCGGAAATTATCATCTAAAAGAGGCTTGATCGCTTCTCTCGACGGAGAATCCTAGAAAACAATAGTAATGCATTCTTCCTCTTTACCAGCCTGTTTTTGAAAGTCAGGCAGCTGGACTGCAATGCATACTGGTACTATGACCATTATTACCAATTAAGTAGTTGCTCCAGTGCAAGCTACCCCTGTGAAAGAGGGGTTCCGATTGCGGTCAAAATGCCAAGCGCTTCTGCTTTAGTTCAGGGACTGCATGGAAAAGATAGTGTGAAAATCGAAACAGAAAAATAGTCTAGAGCAGTTCTGTTCAGATGAGACCCGTCGCTATGAGATCCGCTCTCGGCATTACTTAGTAGGACCAAATTTTGTTGTGAGATGTATGGAATACTTTCGTTTCCAAGGTGAAAACAGCACTATAGCGTTGAAATACGCCACTTTCTGAAGCTGTTAGCGATCGGAAAACTCGTCCAGAAGCTCCTTTTCATCTCCGGACCTTTCTGCTCTCTGAAATAGCTGGGAAGCAATTGGTATAAAGAGTGTCACTTTCAAGGTCAAATGTTCAACATGTATCCTGTATCAAACAAGTCACCGAACTAGTGAGTCACTTTATATGATTCATTTTTTAAAAATTCATCGCCGTTAGCGCTATATTGAGTAAAGTTTCTATTTTTGAGCCTAGTATTCAATATCTCCTCCATTTCGACGGTTGATTTCGTTTTTAGCTTATACTGGAATTTTTGCAGAGGCAACGAGCGCCGATGGGGCCAGTTTTTGCGTAATCAGCCGTCCATTTATCCGGATCTGGCGCTGAAAACGCTACCAACTCTGAAACTGTTACAAAGCTCGCTCTGTAAACTGTCCAGGCTCGTGCCTCTCATGTCTGAGATCGTCCTCAGCCGTTTTCTACGAGTCGTTTTTTTTGCTGTTCTTTTGAACAATAATCCATTGCACTCGCAGGATTGGTGCCTTCAATTTCTGCGATCCGGAAAGTCTTCAGCGGTCACTGTCACCCTACTGAGACCTTTTCCTCCTCTGAAATCTCTTGGCTATTCCTTCTTTCATTCTTTCCATACCCGCCACTCCTTTTTGTCGTCTGACTTATTAACTACACGCAAGGTGCTCATCGCTGACGAAGAAATGTATAGCTCTCGTACATGAAGAAGGATGCGCCAAGCTTCATGAGCTCCCACTCACCAAGTCCCACAGCTTTCCAAAGTTCATCGTGGTAATTAGGAGTATTGGGCAAACTTATTGGGGCGTGAAGGGTCAGATGACCTGACCTTTCCGTGATCAGAAACTTTCTTCTGGATTCAAAGTTCAGCGTAAACTCTCAGTAAAGACTAGTTTCCGAAGGTGATGTAAAGAGCCTAGGCACCTTACAATGCTTTACTATGTAGGACAAATTGGCTACAAAAGTGGTTTCAATAGTTCCACTTGATATTATCCTCTGACCAATCTTGACTGTTCCTTTACAGGAAGTCAGTCGCTCAGTTTTCAGGAAGATCCGCTTATTGGCCCTCTCTCCTGGACATTAAGTCCGGGTTCATTGCTTTCATTTGCATGATTTCAAATTGCTCCTACTTTGGGAACTTAACGATCTCTCTTTTCTTCATGTCTTTACCAAGGACCGTTTAAATGGAAGACTTCCGTAGCTTCTACACATCTCCTAGCCTTTACTAGAAGCGCCTTCTCCAGAGCACTTAGTGAAGGCACTAATTTTTTTGCAGTACGGTTTCAGAAAACTCGTAGTTGACCCGTGTTTCTCACTGAAAGCGTCAGACCTCGAGCCGTTCCTCCATACCAATCCTTCTACCCTTATCGACGGACCGGTTCGGCTGTGTGGTGTATTCATTGGATCCTCGACAGTCATGTTCCAAATCCGCCACTGACCGCGTTATGCTCATCCGTTCAGCAATTTTAGTCCGTTATCTGTTTACTGATCATTTTCGTCCATTTAGCATTTATTAAGCATTGGAGCTAAAATTATTCCAATAATATTTGTAAAAAATCATATTTTCAAGAATCCCTCATTGCGATTTTTTCTTGTCAAGGCTCAAAGAATCCTTGCGAATTCTTTTTTTTTGTGGAAGTATTGGCCAAAGTAACCTCCATTCTATTCACGTTCACTGAACCTTTTTCCGAAATTTAAAAAAAATGCTTGCAAGCACACCAATGACTAAACTTTTCGAAACGTTTTGCTTACGTCTTTCTAATAACAAATTAATGATATACTCATTAATAATACCCAAAGTCAAAATGTCATGGCCTTTTTGTTTGGTCTGCGGAGACTGGAACCTGTTGATCAGTTGGTCAGCAGGAGTTTCTACAAAATGAATGAGAAGAAGGCCTCTGCCATAAAAACTGGGTCTATCAATTCGTTGGAAAATCACAATGCATGAGAAAAAGATTTTCTCAAATTTTCATGATGTCCGAATGCAACAAAATGGATTTCTGGTCTTCAATGAAATGTATTCTACGACCCATTTCACTCCCATGGAATTTGTGCCTCAATTAGATTCTTTTGTGAATGGTTTCGGGAACGGAACGTCTCCTTCTCGCCGGGTATCGAATTCAAAATAGAGGTGAAAATGAGAATTGGAAGAAAATGTCTGGTGGAAGTGCACCAAACAACTCGTTCAAAGAAAATATGTCTGAGGATAAGTCTAAATGGAAAAGGATAAGCCCGGAGGAAATCACTTTACAGCTGTTACTTTGGTAAGTAATAGTAAAGTAAAGTAATAATCAATGAACAATTTATGACCACCGTTTATCTGTATCACGAGAGTATAGAAAGCATTCTCTTTGCAGAAGCTCCACGTCATAACTCTTGATTTTAAAAAACGAACTGAATTGAGATGAAAACAAATAGGTATTAGCATTGTTCGATGCAGCTTCATTTTCTCGAATGCGCCATGCACCTGATTCATAAATAGAGAAAATGGAAGAACTCGAAAAAATGTCTGGAGACCTTGATAAGATAGGGTCTTTCTCCCAGTTTCCCAGACTGATCTGGCGCTACTCGGTAGAAGAAGGACGGACAGGGGTTTCAATCAACGTTCGATCCTCCCTTCTCTTGCCAATTGTTATAATAGTTCATAGGCTTGTTTCAAACCTTCCGACAACGAATAGCATCGTCAGTTCGTTCAATGATTATTTTTACACAAGAAAGTAACAGTGATCTCTGAAAGAGTTGAATAGGAAGCTGAACATTCAACCTTTCACCTCTTCCAATCGGCTCTACCATTTTCTAAGTAAGCTAACCGATTTAGGAATTGCCTGTGAAGATGCAAAACTAGACGTAACCATTTACAACTGGCAGGTTACAGGTTAGGTTACATTATCTAAACCAGTAGCCCTTACAAATGTAATCATGAATCTGTGGTTCAATCGGTTGACAATATAGCAACAAAAGTAATAAGGATTCTATGAGCTGCTGTTCAAAATGACATTATCCCCCCCTAGTGACCAGTATGGCAAGGCTGAACCTGTCCAGTCAAATAAACTCTGCTCCCTTTCCCGTTATTCTTCACAGCAGAATGAAGCTGCTGAGAGAGATCCCACCCATTTGCTTAATAGGTTCTTGATGGTGATCTGCATGCTGGGAAAATGCGCGGAGGGGGGGACGACGACGGTTAGTCGCCGCTAATCCATGAGGGCTAGCCGCCCTATCATTGTCTTCGTATCGTGTCAAACAGCGTTTATGCTTCTCATTCTTCGTCGATCGAGAGCATTAATAACGGGTATTCGTCGATGTGGCTGTCAGCCGTCATTCTTCCGGGTTTTCGTTTCTATTTCACATACTATGGCTGGATTCATTCACACAACTACTACTTACTCATGGGATAATTTTGTCTGATTACGAATCCTTTTTTTTCGATTTGTTCCATGATATAACGAGATATTCTATTTATTCGTAGCCGTACCAACATGCCATTTTACCATTTCTAGATGTGGCTTCTGATTCTTTTGCCCATATTCGTATTAGGACAGAAGCCACCTCCTGTACCTCCTGTAGACCCTGAGGCAATGGTTCAAAACGTCGACAACATCCGAAGACGTATGATTTCTATGTACAATTGCATTATTAGCTAGCCATAGTGAGAGCCTTTCAAAATGGGATTGTTTTGCAATTAAAGGAAAATCTTAAGTGTTTCAGTATATGGAATTGCTACAAGAATTATGGAAATGAGTGGAGCATTCATGGGCCAAGGCAGTGGCGCCGGAAGTTCCAGCGGTGCATGGGATGATTTACGTCCACGAGCCCAATGTCCGCTATTGCATAACGTTTGAAATTTCTGATAAAAAAACGTATTTTTAATTTCCAATAAAAAAACCCTTTGAGAGGGAATGCCAAATTTCGATAGTCAAATCGTTTTATCGATCGGTAGGAGATTCTTGGAAAGATTAGAGGACCGAAGAGCTGATAATAGAGACTGTAATAAATTACCCGTCATCAAAAGCATTTTTCTAACAAATTTTAATTTTTTGACATTTCATTTTCAGTTGTGAATGAATGACGCATTTAATAGGAGTGTTAATTAAGAGTCACAAAGTTATCTCTGACTTTGAGCTACCCCCATTGATTCGAAATACTGTTCCAATTATTTATCTTGCAATTACATTTAAAGTGAGAACTTCGTGATGTAAAGATCAATAATCGATTTTTCTCTAGCATCTGGTGTACGGAATTTCGAGTCGGACAATTCGGTTACGGCTGGAGGAGATGGTCAATCGGAATTTTCACGATTCCGGGAAGATTTTGGTCTACTGGGAGGATTCTTATCCACAGCCCCACCTACGACAACACCGAGACCGTTTCAATCTGGCATTCAAGGGCTTCTCAACACGTTTTTCGGTAAGAAAGATTCAGACACTAGACTGGGCTTCTTTCTGTTCTTAGCATCGTATTATTTACGGACATGCCGGCATGTCCGCTTGTTTTTTGACGTATCCAGTTTTCTAAGGTATATGACAAGAAAAGAAGGTCGTGATTTATTGGCAGGCTATCGCAAGCATACATGTCCAGCATATGCTTAGCAGTCTCAAAATCAGCACCCTAAATGCCCTTACAAAAAACCCTAACACTTATTCAGAAACGAGAAAATTGTTCCGCTATCTAAGAAGAAATGCGAGCGCTGTTGGAGTGGATCATTGTGGGCTAATCCAGTTTCTATAAGATTGGAATGAAACGAGTTCATTACATCACTGACTAATCAAAAGCCGGGTATCAGCATCCCGTGCAAACCAGCAACTCATCAGAAACAAAAACCCCCCACTGACGAACAAACTGCCGGGGAGTTGAAACGACAATTTTTCGAATTATCCTTGCGGTTTGGGCAAAGTACTGTAGTGAAGGTCTTAGGTAAAAGACCTCTAGAGCCAGTCTCATGAATAATTTCCACCATGGGCCAAGGTGGTGTAGTGGCAGGTGACGCACGGTCCGGGGATCAAGCACCAAATCGATATCCGCTCGGGCCAACCAAGCCTTCCGTCCCTCCGGGGTCGGTTAATTGGTACCAGACTCATCCGGGAGGATAAAAGAGCTGACTGATCCGTCGGCTGACCATCGCAGTCTATTGAAGGGGCCAACTATGCACCAAATACCACAACGATTCTAAATGGAAGTCAAAAACATGGCACATCTCAAAAACGGGATTGATCGAGGCCACAGATTTTCTAGACTTCATTTTTACCACCACACTTACTTCCCGATACTTTCGACTACTCTATTTAAGCACTGATACCATTATCAGAGCCATACTGCATATTCCTATGTGTATTCAAGTTCTCCAATGCTTCTTTCGCCCGAGGAATGAGAGCTGACCCAAACGTTTCCTGTCTTCTGAAAAAAGCCTTTAAGACTGTCAGTCAACTTCAGCATTCGTTGAAATTTTTGCTATTTCTTACTTTTTTTTGCATATAAATTTTCGGATCAAAATCAAAAGCTTATCTTTTTGCCATCCATCCTAGTCTATGCTTACGTATGTCGAAAAGAATCAAATCAATAAGTTGTAAAAATTACAGTCACCGACTGAGCGATACTTTCCACTATTCTTATAACCAGAAGGATAAGATGAGCAAGGAAAAGTGAAGCCGGCGTAGGGCCCGTGTAAATGTGGTTAACACACAAACGGGTCTGTTGATCCCGTCAGAACAGGGAGTGGACCAGCTTCATTCATTAGCCGGCCGCCGGACGTTAATCATATCTGATCTGGTAGCCAGCCGATCATGCCAAAGAAGGAGCACATTGTCTTCAACTTGGCCTACCCCCACCGCATCAAGGATCACCAATACCTGTTGCATAACCAGTTGTAAATTGCAAAACTAGCCAAGAAGTAGAGTAAAAATGTGCTGAAGATCAAATTAATTCGATAAGGCTCAAAAAGTATCAGGGCTGCTCAGTACTTCGTTTCTTCACGTTACGAAATTGCGTTTTGACCTTAGGAAATCTAAGCCCAAAACACAAAACGCTGTGAATCCAATCAAAGCTTTAGCTCTATAGACTTTAGCAGTAATTCTTTTTTTTTTCTGGGGAGATGGTAAGGGAAAGAGTTGGGGTACATCAATACCAACAAATAAAAAAAATACGAAATACAAAATACAAACAATACAAATCAATGGAAAACGATTCTTTTGCGCACATCGAAAGTTCGAGAGTTCCGGTCGATCGACCGATCGCAGGTCAAAACTGCCGCCATTAAAAACGATCTGCCTGGTATATGAATATATTTTAATTATTTATCCGTTTAACCTAGCCATATTGATCGAGTCGATGAGTTAATTGAAATCGTTACCTTCAGATCTTCCTTGCCCGATTCCTAATCTTAATTTCTAGTTGAAGCTGCATACCACCTTCTTCCATTCAATCCCAGCTAGGAAAATGAAACCTATCTCACTTCTCGGTTTTACTTACTCTCTTGCCATACTCAGTAGCCCTCTGCTAGTGGAAACCCTCTAAAAGTGTTCCCCACTGTGTTTCAAGGAACTACAACTACTGGAACGCGTCTTTTCCGTATGTTCCTGGTCGCTTGTGATAATGCGTACTTCATTACATTTTTTTGAATGTATTGGTAACTTCCTACGAGTGAAAATAAGGGACTAGAATACGAGTTGAGTATATAAGTAATACTTGAGTTTATCCGAATATATTTGAAATTAGAGAGCTTTGTATTAAAAGAAAGTAGCCATTGCAGTGATTCATCTAGTCGATTTGCTGGTGACCAAAGTAATTGACTATAAGCTGTTCCATCAGTTGGTGGTGCCAAATAGGGATCTACTGAGGTAACTACTCTAAAAAATCGTAATAAAAGACGTCGCCTAATAGCAGTTGACAGCCTTTTTTGAAACTTTCCCTTTGACTTCATTTTTTCCAAAACATCCACCTTCATGACGGCCGTGTTTGTTTGACGTGACTGGCAACACTCATGTTACGACCTCTTACTCCCCCGCCACTGCCCTTGAAGTTCTCCGGGTGTTGCAAAGAGTTCTGTTTGTTATGACAAGTTTCAAGAACATATTACGCATTTAAAACAGCCTGTTAAATTAAGCCAGGTTTGTCTGACTCAATGACAAGTAAGGCAGTGGTGTGCCTATGATCACTACTCTAGTTTACCTATACCTACAATCATTATGCCTTGATCCTGCCTTCATTCATTTCGAGTTCTTCAATGATAGGTGGAGCCTATCTCCACCCCAAGGATCGTGGCCGCCTATAGTGTCTGATCAATCGATTCGTGATCTACTGAATAGGGTTTGCCGCAGCCAATCACTAGGCACCCGATCCAATATTCCTGTGCGTAAAAACACTTATTATTAAAAAAACCTTCGACGATTTAATTTCCTTGATAGTAAGAATAAAGCATTGACATTAATCAAACCAATTCTGGGATAAGTACCCGAACTGACTTCCACTCAGAATCGTATTGGCGGTTTGAAGACGGATGTGGCCTATACAATTACATACGATAGCCAGTAGATATACAAGTCAGTGATTTTATCATCCCAGACAGGTCTGCTACCAGTTAGCCTACCCCGGAGGGACGAAAGGCCCGCTTGGCCAGGGGGATTATCGAGCCGAAATTTGATCCAATGACAAGGTTTGCGTGTTAACCATGCCTTGCCACCATGCCACTTTCGTCAGGGTCAGGAGAAACTTTGAAGAATAATAGATAATGGAAAGTTCGTTGGGTTTTACACAGAGGGTGCTCCATCTATGAAATCATCTGCCTCCGACGCTTTTTCATAAACGAAGTATCTGCTGTGATAAACGACTCTTGACAAAAAAAAACATATTCCAAGTAAACATCCTGGTTACGTTCAAGAAAGAAAAATTAAAAATGACTCCCAAAAGGCGATATACGAAGGCTTAGACGTAATTTCGTACCTTACTTTACTAGCACAGCGAGTACAGCGAGCCAGCTAATCTGAGGCGATGAGAACAGTTACATTTAGAAAAGTAGAAAACCGCACAAACTGAGTGGTATCCAAGAAACGGTTAAGAGCGAGAAAATATGCTGTGGGATCCAAAATTGAAAACCCAAAATAGAATCCCCCGTATCTAATGCGATTTACTTAATCGAATGAGATGTTTGGTGACATCAGCTCGTAAATCTCGTAAGACGACAACAGAGATGGACCAAACCGGGGTCGCCAGTTCGCCGCGTAGCTTTAAAACACAATCAAAGCTTCCAGAAACTTCTCCCAATCCAATTTCTGGGTCCAGATATGAACCTATCATTTTTCCACCGACTGAAGAAATGCCTATTCCGGAGTTTTCGCCACAACTTGCGTTGCTCCTTTGCAATAAGTAGACTACTTCAATCTTGTTTTTCCGCCTTTTTTTCGATTGATGTCTCGATTTATCCCAATTTTGGTGTTACTTCTGGGATGCGCCACGCAGGTGACTGCAGAATTTGGAAATAGCAACTTAGGCCACTATTGATGAAGATTGTTTAGCACTGTGTGGTCAGCTGTTTTCAAAAGTGATACTGCAGTGGCTGTAGAGTGATTGTTTCAAATAGGGCCTAAGCTAGGGCCATAAATGCCCATTAAATGCCGTTTCCTGATTGTTAGAAGAACACTATCCTAGGACTGTAATACATGCCCTTATCAACGACTGGATAAATCCTCAATCGAGATCGTTTTAATTTGTTCTTCTCCACTATTGCTTTTGAAGCATTAACTCCGAAATTAAGTGGAGTAACACTTGAAAAAAAGGAAAAATTGTAGAACTTCATTTCTGGGAACCACCTTATTATCGATAGGTTTCTTTTGATTTGCCCCTGAATATTTTATGGGACAAGGTTGTCCTACAAATGCTTTACATGAAAGGTGCATGGATGAATATTTTGGAAAAGTTACCTGCACCTTCTTAATAAATGGGTAGATGGCTGCTGAGCGCTGAGAGAGTCTCATATTCCAAGGCATTTTCACAGCTTGCTGATTCGGTCATCTCAGTATTTTTTTCGATAAAATAAGAGAATCGTTCCCATTCATTTTGACAGATGTGATCTGGGCTCTGGGCATGATTCGTAAGAAAAAGGGATCTTTACAATGGTAAAAACACTTTGGAGGCAATGATCGAATTCAGCATACTCGTTTTTACTCTGGACAACTACTCCCTCGAAAAACACAAAAGTAAGGGAAGCATAAAGGTCTCTGTTCATTGGAGGATGTACGGATAGCTCCTGTGGTGGTATAGGCACCATCTGTGGAGGTTGCAGGACCAAGCACCCACATAAGAAGATTCGACTTCGAAGCTCGGAAAAAGTGACCTTTATGGGCTCCCAAAGGAAGACGTAGAAACGTTAGGGCAAGAGACCCATCGTGATCAAGGTCGAGGTGTAAGTACGGAGAAGAGGAAGTGGCAGCAACACAGAAACGCAATGGATATTGAGGGTGATTATGGAAAGGAACTAAAGGAAAAAAAAAAGAAATATGAAGAGAAAAATTTGCTTTTATAGGAGTGTAAACGGTTTTTTTCCGAGCCTGAGAGAAGTGCAATTAAGCTAGTTAGTCGTGTTAGAGAACTTTTAATGAACACCACGTTACTCATGATTCAAAAAAGGAGATTCAACTAATCTCGTAAAAACTTCGCCTTTTCCCCAATTTCCTGCGTTTTTCTCGAAAATCTATTCTTCCACTGACATTACTGCATAGTATAAAGTATAAGTGTGGGAAAGCTCTTCGCTCAGAGTGCTAGCAAATCACTTCATCTGACTCGTTTGCTTCAGGATCGTCAGTGGATGACTCCGAGCCCCTTCCCACACCACCAACACCTCGGCCTCGGCAAGGAAATTTCTTCGGATCATTACTAGGTATGACCCTTGAGAAATTACATTTATCTTTCACTATTATTTTACTACTTTTTTTACAACATAAATACGTTGGATTGATTGGTGATTGCCTTTTGAGGCAATGAAAGAATTTTTCAAAGAAAAAATAGTGAAATGAGTGTTCTTGAATGTTTTAGGAGCACCACCTCCACAAGCGCAGCAACGACAGTCCCAGTCTCCGTCAAGTCTTGGGCAGATCAACTTGTGGGAGCTCTTCGGTAGGTTCAGATCCATTATAAAGTTGTGCAGTTACAATTTACCAGAGTCATGAACAGATGAAATCCTTCGCAGCTTATTAAGACCTCCTTCAAAATGTGAAAAAACAAAGGTTGAGGACAGAGGGAATGTGATACAATGCCTTATCTTCCCAGCTGAGATTTAGCATTTTTTTTCATTAGGGTACACTATAGCTTAGAACTTCACACGTGAATCATCCCCTGGAAGCTTTGAATGTAGATCATCACGTGCGACACACGCGGTGGTCCCTTCCGCGGTCCCCTTCTCATCATAAGCAAAGCTGAACGTAGCCGTAACCCACCCCTGTAGCCGACCTCTGCAATTGAGAGTAACAACACGCATTTATTACCCCTGTGCCCTTATTCATTAGTTTTTACTTGCCCCCCACTTTAATTAATCAAAAATCACAGAGCTGTCAGTGCCTGCACTTTCTTTATGAACAAACGGGTAGACAAGAAGCCCTGAGGTGACTACCAAATTGACTGTCCCACAACTTTCTTTCACAATTAATTTCTCCGAAAAGTTCTTGAGCGCTGAATCGAAAATTTTGAATCTGAAATTTTTTAAATTGCATAAAGAGTTGTCCTGCGCTCACAGTTGATCGGGATTCTAGATGTAAGCAGGGAAGCACATCCTCCTTGAGAGGAGCCTGTCCTAACGGTGGCTTCAGCGACACCCCAGCGCATTTCAATAGAGTGGTCTCTACTGACCACTCCGTGCTAAGCCTTTACAGAGTGCTTTCTAGCCTTGATTCATGCCTACTTCTTCGAGATAGTCGTGTAGAATAAAAAGGAAGTAGGTGAATTACCAGTATGTGTTAACACAGTTCTAAGGGCATGAACGAAAAGCAGTTAGTAATGATGGAGATTTTCCACTGAAGAATCAGAAATTCTGATAGAGTAAGCAGGAAGAGCCTACAAGTCACAAAGGCAATATCTAAAAAACCTCCGCGAATACACAACCCGAGCTACTCAAGTAGTAAAATGTAAGCGTTGACCATTCAGGTGTAACGCGTCGCACGACGACAACAACGCCAGCACCGCCTCCACTACAAAGTTTGCTTAATCCACAGCTAGCCAGTGGGAGTGCACAGAACCTCGATGGTGGGTCCTACGAAGAAGTAGTGGTCAGTACTGAGAAGTACCGGGAAGGAAAGTAATCTTTTTCAGCCGTTTTCAACGCGTTAATGAGAAGTAACGCTCAACCGGAGCGACCACAGCCGTCGACAAACATATTCTCGCAGTTCTTTGGACGAAGATGATCTACAGTTCTTGATCTGCTGATAAGACCGAGGCCGATGAACAATGCCTATTACAATTAGCATAATTATTTGGCAATTTACATCAGCTATAATTAATAGGAACTTTAAAACCCGTTCAATATGCACTACTGCCTAAGATAGATCCACGGATCACTCTTATTATTTGTATAAATCTCAGGAATTCCAGCAAACCCGTACGATGAATTTCTTGTCTGAATGAAGTTCAAGATTCTTTGAGTATGGATCTGTGTGCGAGTAACTTCGTTTTGTTTCGGTTGCATTTGAACTAAAATAAGCAGAGGATTGTTCAAACACTTATTTCGTGGCCAACAAAGATAACAATAGGCGGGCGAGCGGTTGCAACGCGTATTTACAGAATGGTCGCGAGCCACTGTGATTGGTTCCGCTCGGCTACAGCGCACATACATACTTCCGCTCGCCCTTTCAGAGAGAACAACTATAACGTAAAGTGGATTTTTTGATTAAGAACAATTCTTCTCAACCTATTTGATTAGACTTATGGCATTGTCATGCTTGCTTTGGACCAATTGCTGGAGCAACATTATTGTTATGTTACCGTTCCTTATCCAGGTTAATCAGGGACAAGGAAAGTGCCAAAATTTGGCAGAATCAACTCAAAGCATCCGATCATAACCATTGCAACCATTCGATAGGCCTCCATGTATCGCTTCCGATGAACCTGATCAAACATCCCATTATCATGAAAGATCTCTGACTTACTTATTTCATTCCACATGAGACCAGGTGGGTGATGAGACGGAGGGTCAGAACGCAGTCCTCTAGTCCAACGCACATCGCCTTCGAACCTCCGTGAACCTGAGCAGGAGCACATGGGGGGTGCATATGTCGCAGGAATCTGTAAGAAGTGGAATTGGAACCTAGCCAGTTCTATCACATGCACTGAAATGAGTTTTTAAGATTGATGCTTTCTCAGTGATGGCTGCACGAGTAGTCCTCTACTAATGAAGCTTTATTGAGTAATAAAATATGGCTATTTAATATAAAAAAGTCCCGTAGAATAGTTCCTGCAAGCGCAGCACTCCAAGCAGACGCGTTCTCCTTTCTCGCTCCACTTTTTTCAATCAACTCAGACTTTCTGATTCATTTTCTGATGCCATTGCAGGCCCCAGGCAACCAAATTGCCGAAATTCTTCGACGATTACTTTTAGTTAGGGTAGAAGTAACTACTGCGGTAGGAAAGAGGATGCTCCGAATTTTATCGCGTCCCACTACTACCCCATTCTGTTTTCCAATCACAAAGGCGACTCTGGCGTTGCCGGAAAGTAAGTCAATTACTCGATTACTCCCGTTTCAGTACCCCGTCACCACATCAAGAGTTAGGGATGGAATGTCTGGAATCCTCCATCACAAAAAAACTGAAATTGTACCTTTAATGACGCTAAAGAAATGCTCTTCGACTCAACGAAAAGTTCTATGGAAGTTTCAAGTGTTGCAGTTCCATTGAGAAAAATATCTAAATAAGTGCAGCGCAGTTACTTCTCTACTGGAAAGCATTCTCACCATTTTTTATGACCAAATTTTTTGTGGGTTCTCTAGTTAGGCATCTACTGAGCGATTAACGGTCCCAGCCTCAGCCTGAACGTCTTTGAAATGACTCCTGCTCTGAATCGATGGGGATGTGTTTATTTGAGAGTGGGACGACCTTGGAAATCGTTCCGCGACCACCCTTCTCACCATTGTCGACCTTATTACGAACACACTTCCACGACATACGCTAAAGTCTATTTGAAAAAAATTACAAAAACGTCAGTGACTAAATACACAAAGACGGTCAGTCGATACCAGTAAAGCTAGACAAATCAACATACTGCTATCCTCATCTAGTAAGTTGAGTGGTTCTGCTAGTCCACTACATGAAGAAAGAAAATGAACTCAGAAGGAAGTAATGGTACAAAAAAGTTTTCAAAGTAATAGCCTCACTAAATGAGAAGTCAACTACTTTCTGAAGAACGCGTTTCACCGTATGACGGAAACTGTTTTACCGTAATCCCGTGACGACGTGTTTTATCGTATAGAAATCGTTATGATTACAACGTAACGCTCTAGTAAGCGGGACGGAACAATGCCCGTTTGTTCCGTTTTTCCGTTTGCGTAATGAAAGGCGTTCCGTCGGCGGTATGGGGATATTTCCCACAGTATTACTCGTTGAAAGTCGGTGATTCACAAGGACGGGGCCTTTTGATTAGTGTGTCGCCGCGGACGCGCGTGGTGGCGCATACCCCATTGCATTTTACGATTCAACTACTCTCCGCAACTTATCATGTCTAATTGAGTTACAAAACAGGTAACCCTTTTTTACCTAAGTAATTTCCTTTTATGTGCTAGACCACTCTGATAGTTTCCACTTTTGAGCGATTTTTTCATAGCCTTTCATCATCAGTTACCATTGGAGACCAAATTTACCTTATCTCTATAACTTTTCACTTCCCAGACGTTCAAAAGTTTATCACAAATAGACCACTTTTTGAGTTTCTCTTTCAATTGGAGCCTTTCTTTAATCAAAAGAAAGCGATCGTTGAGATCAACGAGCTGAAAGTTGGTACTGTAGAACTAAATCACTTTGTACGACAATGTACTTATTATCTACTTGCCAAAAGGCAACAAAAAACTTCACTGAAATAATAAAAAGTGAGAATACATTCTAATCTCCAAGGAATTCGCCATGAACTCAATTTCCATCAGAGACGGTGGGGACTTTGAGATGTGTATTTAGCCTTTGCAATGAATTTATATGGTTCAGTCGATGTTCTTGTCAATGTACTTATTCAACGATACAAATCAACTTAAAGCTATTGAAGGCACACTCCGTAGACTTAGATTCCAAAAGGTCGTTGAGGTCCGAGCTCAGAAAGCCTCGATACCGCAGTAACTCTGAGAACTAACAGGTTGATTCAGTCACCGACCGGTCCTCCTGGCTTTCGTAAGGGAGCAATTAATCATGGGCGGATTCTCAATGACAAATCAAATACACTCTAAGCCTCGATCATAGAAAAACTGAGAATGTTTATGGGAACTTTGTCCTCCTCAGGAACAGGTTGACAAAAAGTTGCGCTAAATATGCCTAACTGGTAAACTTAATGTTCTTGCAAGGTAGCAAGTACAATATACTGTTTGTCACGGCGACCGGCTTTCATTCATTGAATGAGTGATCGAATGTTTCATAGACACAGTCAGTTGCCGAAATCTTGCCATCTGCACGTCGCTCTTTATGAGAGAGGTAGAATCACTGGTCGGGACGTCCGGGTGCCCCCTGATGTTCTCCCACATCATACTACTACAACATAGCGTTCACCTGTGTCCGATGTAACGATGACTAGTCTAGTTGGACTTCATTCCATTAAAAGCCTCTGGTGCTCTCCCAATCTACCTTCAGACCGGTTCAATGAATTTTGTCTATCGACATTATCACGTGACAGTTTTTTACCCTCCGTGATAACTGTAATCTCCTCTGTCAACATCTTACTCGACAAGAAATCTAATGTCACAGTTGAGCTCCATCTGGTGAGAGACCTTGCTTCACCAGAACTTCACTCTTTCATTGTCATCCGTATTGTATTTTTCGAGAAAAGCGTGCCTGTCCTGTCTCGAAAGGCGAACTTGTAATAAATTAGAAAGTCGTTCTGCAACCACTACTTTGTGAGTAATGTATTAGGCCTTCCTGTTCCACCGGCCTATATAAATGACCATTGGTTTGTTCTGCTTGCCTTGAATTTATCTTGAGATCTCATTTGGCTTTGTCATCAGTTTTGTATCCTGTAAAACTGCTGAACCAGAGGAGCAAGTCCTTGTTGAACCAGTTCTCCGCGAATGAACACCCCTGAAACTCACATTGACCCACCAGCCTGATTGTGGTAAGCGGCCGATGCTCAAGTAGAGTTTTTCCGCCCTTGATAGGTCTCATGAAAGGTCCGTCCCCTCCGTTATCAGAAGCGCCCTGCCTGTCAAAGCCTATTTACTGTTATGACATGTACAATACCTTCATGAATTTCTACTGCACTCAGCTGATTTTCGAAATAAACGAAGGCTCCGTAGCTTCGGGCGAGAAAGGATAACTGGTAGTATGATGTGATAGGCCAAGCTATCTCCTCTGGATA
The DNA here is from genome assembly GCA_000469685.2 of Haemonchus contortus. Lineage (NCBI taxonomy): Eukaryota > Metazoa > Nematoda > Chromadorea > Rhabditida > Trichostrongylidae > Haemonchus > Haemonchus contortus. The sequence continues at coordinate 1,439,825 of LS997567.1, read as the reverse complement.
GGAACACCCTCGGTCCATTAAATCCGACTTGATATCAGCGAATCTACAAATTGCAATATCCGCGGAAGTACCAATCGTGTAGTTGTGCTGAAGTGGACTAATCCTGTTGGGCTTTTCAAGGTGTTGTTATCAAGTCGAATGCGAAGTGCCCACCAAGGGTAAATGCTGGGATGAACGCATACAGTGGGAACTTCTACACAACAGCCGAGGAACGTCGGCAGTACCTTCTCAGAGGCCTTCCAAAGCCCCATAAGTTGCGATCACTTCGATCACAGCTACGATCAATCCGCTCCGTCGGACGGGCGCTCGAGGAGTGGCTGGCTGAAGTGGCGTGTCGCAGCGTCGCAGGAAGAAAAGAATCAGGTGAATTGTTGTCTGTTTGGGTACCAATTCCCATATGGTGCTACGGTTTAGATCGCTTTCCAGCTTGTCCTCAATAGTTGAGTCTCTATAAACTCGTACTTTGAGGTTGTAATAAATTAAAATGCAAGAAAATGAGCCAATCACTTCCTAGATAGCCGCCTTCGAGCTGAGCCAGCTTGCACTTACTTCTGAAAATTTTTGATTCATTTTGCTTCAAAAACCAAATTCCACTGAATTTCACTAATGTGAACATCGCTTAGTCGTTCTTTCATACTGCAAAGGCAAAATACTTACTCAAAAGATTTAATTCCGGTTTGGATAGAAAATCTAGAATGAAGAAAATATAATTCACATTTTTTCTTTTTACTCCTCAGAAACCTATTAAGAAAAACAAATAAATAAACAAAACCACTATAGGCTGATCAACAGCACGCCACTGCCAGAGCAAAGGTGCTGATGTTTCCAGGAACAGAAATTCCGGCCTTGACTTTCTAGTTCTTTCCCTTTCTAGTTCTTCCCCCACCCCCTATACGGAATTTATGCTGTGTAATCCGTGCCTATTTCAGCTTACAAAGCTATAGATCAGAAAAAGTTACTCAGTATCCGTGATGTCGCACGACGACGCATGTCTCTTCTGACTTCACCGACCAAGGTGACTTTGAATACACTTTTTATAAGACATTAACGAGCATTTTTTTACTCTACGAAATTCAGAATCAATTTTCTTACAGAAATCCTGATAAAGCTGATTTGAAAACATTATATTCCTAATTTAGCAGAAAAAACCTCTCACGCGGGTTGAAGGCTTGGCAATCCATGCTTTTACATTCTTATCTCGGCTTGCCACGCTACCCTGCCCCTTCAATAGATCGCTACTAATATCAGGAAATGGTAATTCGTGATAACTGATGATAACTATGACAAAATGCGCCTAATATAACGGTTTCTGTGATATATATTCGGTAAATATAATATTTAATAACAATGACATTAAATACAAAATATGGTATTAATGTCTACGATAAGATTCCGTTTCAAAAAGCCATCCTGTAGATACATAGACCAACCATTCTGTTTGAGTGGTGTAAGCGAGTCTCGGGAAAAATTCAAATAGTACCATATTAATTCAAAAGAATTACAAACAGTGCAAGAAAAATTAGGTTCGATCCTTTTCAACGCATTCAGCAGTGAGTTCAGTCAGCTGCTTGATAGTTTGATGATTTGTTCATTGTACACCCGCATTTACGCAGCCCAAGACTGGTTTACTCCTAAACTTGTCAGCCCAATCAATTACCAATTACTAAGAGGACTTTTTTTTGTAACGGTAACAACAATTGAGGAAAGAATGCTAGATTCCGAACTGCTGATTCCCAAGGCAGGTTAAAAACCACCCACCAGAGTAGTTGACTTGATCGAAGAGAATCGGAGTGACTGATTATTGATTTGTATTTGAACTCTATTTTCCAAATACAAATAAAAAAGGACAAATAAAGAGCTCAACGTATAGACGCAAGATCTGTTTCTATCAATCGATATGCATCTTAATATTGGTAGCTGGATTTGCGTTGGAAAGCCAAATGAGGCCCGTTGAGCGATGTAATAAAAGGAGGTGGGGTGTTTCAGGAGCACTACATAAAGAATCGTTCGTTGGATAATCGTACAAACAGATTCGAGGGAATGGTGCGAGCGATGTCTGACGATCATCTTGCTAGCTCTACTGGTTTCGAAAAGGTCCACACTATTCCACAGTAATGCACTCTTTAAACTATTTATTTACCCAGAGCACAGTTTAATCCGATTTATGCAGGCCCACACACAACTTACTGCAACGGGCTCAATGTACCTTCATCAAACTGGTAAGTGACCTTACTTTTAAAATGCTACAAAATTAATCCTTTGAACTCATAAGCTACTTAGAAGCTTTACAAAGTAGTAGATTTCCCTAAGCCGAAGCAAATTTATTTGCTCCAGAAAGCCGGGGTGGATATTGGGAACAAAGGGGCTTGAACAAAAATAGGGGATTCCCACCTACTTGATTTTCGACCTTTCTAGAAGGATTACGTTTGCCTGAATTTATCTGTCTTGATTACTTCATGCTTTCTCAAAACAGAAGAAAGCGAATAAAATCAGCGAAGCGTCGGAGTCGCCCCTCTTCACGGCTTCTCAATGAAAATTCGTGGCCACTGAGTTACGTAAGAGAGCGCAGACGACCTGAGAATTTGCCATGGACGCCAGTTCGACCATTACATTTTGAGCGGGGGCTAATCCTTACATTGTGGTAAAAGATCAAAATTCATCCTACATAGATGGACTATAAAAATTCAATTAATATATTTTTCTTGCAGCCGAGCCAAATAAGCTTGATTACTGCTCTGTTAGTGACGATTTATCAGCTGATACTGATGTTGACAAGAACGGTGACGTCGTTAATGCACATCAGTCTGAAGCGAGTTGTTGGACAAAGTACAACGATTTCATGACGTCACTCATTGAAGATGTTGACAAATATCGACGATCCCTTGTGTGGACGAGAGGTAACTCGGAGTGTTGGCAATAATTAAGGATGAACCTAGCCTTTTCTTTCATTGTCTATGATTTACGTCAAACTCGAAGGAGCTACCTAAAGCACATTAGACCACTCTCATCCCATGTCTCCTTTACTGTAAATTCCACGCTTATCAAGTTCAGAGACTGCTATTTGTGGATTAGTACTTGTTTAAAACAGCAAAGTATGAAGGATACTCTTTAGCAACAGTGGACTGGCCTATGTACAGGTCACATTGCTTTTTTCCCCAGACAGGTCCATTATCGATTAAGCGAACTCAGAGGGATGGAAAGAATGGTTGGCCTGCGCAGACATCGATCCGGGATTTGATCCCGGATCGATCCTGGATCGACATGTGCCCATGCATATGTGCCCACCACTTGCCGCTACATCACTATCCTCCTTTACAATACACTTATTTACAATAATAATTTCCATGCAAGAAATATATAATACCATCTGGTTAATATTTCATGTTAAATTTCATTTCAAATGATCTTCGAATGAGAGCACGTAGATGTAGGGGCCGGATTTACCCTGATCATCGCTACTTGGTAGTTCCTTCTTCCTGTATTTAGCATTTCAGTGTTTGCTGCATGCGACGAAATGATGAGAAAGAAGAAGAACGGATTAAAGAGAGTGATAAGTGGAACATCGAAACTGCTGAAGTCCACAACAAGGTGGGTCGACCTTCCGATCACAGCCGCGAGTGGACGCTGTTGACAGTCACCCCGAGATTGTTCCCAGATTTTCCCATCTATTTGACGACATAATGAAAATAAAAATACATTGAGGTAATATTTAATAAAAATAAAAATAAAAGGATCGTATTGAGAAGACGCTTTAGGATTCAACTATCCCGTTTTTAAAGTCATTTCGGTCGCCTAACGGCCCAGTCCATGATAAAAATGGTTTCTAGAATTTCTCCCAAAGATGAGCCCGGGACCTACAAGGATAGCACAAGGGACCCTGTCGCGTCGAAAAACATCCTAGTTAGGGCGTAATAATGGCCCAAAACCGGCTTAGTCGACGTATACACCCAAAGATAGACGCCGCGTTCTCACTGCTTTGTAAAAGCTGTAGATTTTGCACCAATCGCACCGGGACCCACACCTTGCACGCAAGCCTCTTCCACTATAGTACACGCAATTAGACGATCGTATAAATATCCCGTTCATGCAACTTTTGTCACCACGTCCTTGTCCAACCCTTAGTTAACCAATTTCTCCAATACGCCGATTTTTGCATTTTCTTCGCCACTTTTGCATATTTCTGACTATCACTTTCATTATTTGCCTCAGACTAGATATTCCAAGACTATCAGTATTTTGTAAGTGATAGCTCTAGCCTAAGAATGGGTGACGAGAGGCCTAAGTACGATAACTTCCCAGATCGGATATTTTTTGCATCCCAAATTGGAAACACTTAGCGAAATCGTTGCATAACTGTGGAGGTTACAGTAACCTCTGTTCCAAAGTACTTTGCCATGAAGGGAATTTTTCAGAGGTGTTTATCTCGCAGCAGTCATATATAAAGATGGAAAACTTTTGTGTACAAACGATGACTGCATTCCAATGTTGTCTGTAAGTGAATTTTGAACTGGTAACCAGTAAAACCAATTTGGAAAATGCTATTCAGGTTGATGAGGCCGTTACAACCATTTCCAGTGAACATCACTACTGGCTCTTGAAAATGTCGTGGTGTTGGCAATACATCATCGGTCTGATCGACTCGAATCCCAGTCACTACGATAACAGCGAAAGTCTAACGTTAGTCCTACATCATTTCCAGTCATTCCTCCACGCGTGGGAAGTAAAAGCCAGTATCATGAGTGACTCATTCTGCCGCACAAAAAAAGTGCCGCGTTCCCCGCGCGGGAATTTCGCGCTCTCACGTCACAGTGCACGTAATATTTCCGTGATTATTCTTTTAGTTTTCGCTCCAAACTCATGAACGCTGTGTCAGCAATGCGTTCAGCACTCGGACTGGACAACATTGGTCATCTGCATTATGTTCCTGTAATTCACGAGGACACAGTTTTTCTAGTGACCGTACGGTTTTTAGATCTCGATCAACAAATTCAGGTACGCTCAAGGGAGTAACACAAAGATCTTATTGGAAACGTATTTCTCAGGAATATTACAGGGTGTTAATTTGAAATGGGTGTCGTTCCAAAAGGTGCTAAGAAAAAAGTGGCCTAGCCCAGCACAGAACGCCCTCGTACGAGAAGTTCTGAATATCGTTAGTTTCTACAGAAGCAGCAAAGTGACGTTAAAGAGGTATTTCACGTTCGTAGTATGTTCTTTGCAACTTTGTGCACACTGCCATGGCCTACGCCACAAATCTTTCACGCACACCGTTCGTTGGGAAGGTCATGGATACGGGGTGTGGTGCGTTAGGAACAAAATGGTCGCGTCGCGGTGAGAGGGGCGTCGCGCGCGAAGGAATGTAGCAGGATGCAGCAGTAGGTAAGAAATACAAGAACAAAAGTACTAATAATAGAATTATGCATGAAGTAATGATTGCATACCGATTGAGCTGTATGAAGAACGCTAGAGCTGTAATAAACGGCGAATGAGTGGTCCGCGACAGCCGCGTGCGGCGAATCGATTACCCAAAATTGTTCCTAACGCTCGTCTCCCATGGATACGCCGTGAAACGAGCTGCGTGTTGTCGCGCGGCGACCACATATGTTGCTCCAGCGGCCTTCTTGGGATAATAGGTCCCTATTCTGGCCTGTCATACTCTCATATGGTCTCGCAAACAATAAAGTGCTGAGGTGGTAAGCACTGCAGCTAGTACTGTGGCAACTTTCTATTGAGCGTATCTAGTTGTCTCGTCGCGTGCCACTACTGGTTGCTTTATAAGCTAGTCGCGGCTTGGAACGTCTACGCGCGATCTGGTGCGGCGAGCATGGCACGCCTGTTCGGGAAAGAGAACCCCCACCCTAATAAGTTGAATTCTAGGGCACGAACAGCGAAAATCCGAAGCTAAACACTAGGCATTTCACCACTTCTCCATTTTCTTTTAATATTCATTTTTCAGAGGTCTATATCTTTGCTACATGAAGTTATGCTGCTCTTTGAACGCAATACATGTTGTTGTTCCAAATAATTTACCATCTTTTCTTCCTCACGTATTCGTTCGAGATAATCCAGATGTCACAGAGGAAGAATGGCAATTTCTCAAGGTACCGTTTCGGATATGAAGTTCAGCTATCAAGACATAAATATGAATTGAGGTACGAATCATAAACATAAATATGTCATCATTGTCACCAGTCACCTACTCACTCCTTTTCCAAAATAAAAAATTTATTCTTTTGCTCTACTTCTGCTCTCTTCTTGCATACCATTACGAGAAAGCATGGTTTTCTAGGTTGGATGTGGGGTGCCCGCTCTGACGGAACGTCCGATCCTATCGCCAGTGAAACTAGGTCACACGTCGCGCGCGGCGCAACCCACTACGATACGAGATGGACACCTCGCGCGGGTATTTGAATGCAACTTAGAACGCGTTATTGGGAACTGAATAAGTTCTCCTTATACAATAAGCAAAGTGAAGTAGAATAAGGCAGTCAAATTTTCATTCATGTATAAAATAAATACGTCAGAAAATGAGGCAGTAAGACCTGTTGCAGAAGATTCCCCACTAGAAACGCACAGAACCGGTGCAGCACCGATGGTGTATTCAAACGTCTGCGCGTGGGGGAAAACATTTCAAACCGCAAAACCCTTACACGGTTCAAACGGAATTTCGATCATCCCGAAATCGCAGTGGGCTGCGCCGCCCGCGACGTGTGGAACGAAGCGCACCCGTGCGCTTCGGAAAATCCTGAGCGACCAGCTTCTGAAGAACGCGTTGACCCCTCTGCCGTCTGTCGTCCGCGTAGAAAAGTTCACCTTCAATGCTCCGCCCAAAGTATATATCGAACATCATTAACTCTCTCAAACGGGCTCTATTCGGCATAAAGGGGAAAACTAAGCGCAGGAGGTGGAGGACTCATCCTGAATACCTGATTTCCTATATCTATCTGATTCTATTCAATTGTTTTTTCCATTCCTTATTACCTCAATACCAAATTTATGACTACAAATAGGAAAATTTAGGCATTGGATCAAAATCCGGACTCTATCCCCTCTTCTAATCAAATAAAATTCCAAACGGATATCTCTACAGCGATTCACACTCTCTTCCATGATCTCGATATCGATTCGGATATTGTACCAGGGCATCGATTGTACCATGCCGAAATATTGAAACCCAATGATCAGATTTCTGTATTACTAGTAAGTTTTATTCACTACTCAATTTTGCGAGCACAACCCCAGTAATAGAACAAAACCCTGTGGCAGAGTACTGGACCTGAAGATTGAGCATCGAAGCGCGAAAAAATTAGATGTCCCACTTGGTGGCAAGCAGGCTGGCCCATCAGTTCACTTTTATGTATTAGTGGTATATACTATTAATTCTAATGACTATTCAATACCAGCTGGGATCATAGCGAAAAACAAACGGGAAAAAAAAGCGTCGAAGCCAAAAGATTGGGAAGAGGGATTGAGATCACATCAGGCTTTGACTTTGTGATTTCAGTCGATATTGATTGGAAATATCTGCTTTTGGGAAGAGCGCCAGAGCGCATACAGCAATAAGGCGTTGAGTAGTGCCGTTCATCCTTCCTTCAAACTCATTCAACATTTGGAGCAATGAGACCCTATTTTTGGCACATTATTCCCTTACAATGGTCCTGCCCCCCTAAAATAACCACAACAACCTTCCGGTAAATAAACTGTGAAGCCAGAAAATAGAATAAAAAAAGCGTGAACATGAAGAATGCTTACGAAAAGGAAAAATTTAGTTGCCCATTTTTGCCGAGATCAAAACTTCTTTTGAAAGTAGTGCGATGGAGCTGACGATGGCAGAGCCTTCGCTTCCGGGTGGTCAAAAGGAGCCGATCGGTGGGGTCAGCGCAAGCTTGCAGTAGGGTATAAGTGGGTTTCCGAGCAGTTACAATGACACCGTGTGAGGAGCCAACTGTTTGCTGTTTCTCTGACGAATAGTGTTTGAGCCGAAATCTTACGCGAATTTGATATACTCCCTTTGCTATTAGCTCCAATTTCTCATTGCTATGGCACAGTTCTGCCTTAATTGCTCATCAATTTTTTTTTTCTTCAAATACAGGTTTTCTTCGTTAAAGATCCTCCCTAGACCTGATGACGTGTGTTCGGCCCCATCGGGAAATCGTCAAATGGTGCAATCACGTCTTCATAACAAATGTGATACTCTCCCAATAGCTGCCTTTGAAACTAGTAGGTTCTATTAATACACTTGCATAGAAAGTATAGAAACCTGAGTATTTGCAGTCCATCTGTCAACATATCAGCCTGAATTCTTCACAGCATACTGTCGCCTTTCGATATTTCTGGAGCATTATCTCATGGTAACCAGTATGCCCTATAAGTAACAGTATCAGTTCATGAATAAAAGCGCCAGAGTTTCAGGTCTGTCAATATCAGCAAAGGAAGTGCCTGTTGGAAAATGATGTGCGAGTTTACAAAACTCTCCACGAAGGTATTAGCCAGTACCAGGTAAAGCAATGAAAAAAAAGAATCTGAGAAGCACATTTTTCAAAATATCTATGTCATCATGTAAATTCGATCGCATTCAGAAAAAACTGGACGAAATATGGAAAAAGTCTCGATGGATCAGCCGAATCGCTTCCGAAGCGAGGGCGAAGCGTATCAAGTTGGTTCATTGAATCAGACTTGTTGAATTACTACAGTATAAATACAATGTATCTGCTAATATACCTATAGAAATCGCCTTCCTAGCCACCTAGATTCTCTCCCCTCCCCTACCCACCTCACCCCACCCCACCTCTTCTCCTTCCCTCCCAGTAGCTTCGAATTTTAGAAACACTGCAGTTTAGATTTGAGCATTTGACAACAGTTAAAACGGAAGATGAGTAGCACAAATACAGAGAACATCTATAGAATGAAAACCGTAGTCAAACTGGGTAGAAGACACGATGCGCAGTGTTTTCGCGGGGAACGGGGCTCGCCGACTTCCCGCCAAGCCATGTAGTTTGAAAGAAGTTTGTCCAACTTCTCCTACAGGCTTTATCATCTAGAAAAAGAATCTACCTATTTAGAAGCGGTGGCGAGAACTGTGTAAGAAAATATATTAACTGTATAAAAAAATCTGAAAATGACTATGTCTACAGCCCCATCACCATGCTGTTTGACCCACTGTTTGACCCACCGTCGATGCAGTCAATTCCCGATTCTCGCCGTCTCTTTCCACTCCCCCTCTGGCTACTTCCTTCCACCTCCCCCCCCCCCCCCCCCCCCGCTCCTCCCAGAACCTCCTTTAACCTGAGATATATTATGGGTGCCTAAGCTTCGGCTTTCAAAAGCAGTGAGCACGAATAATGAGAGGCGTGATTACAGAATACAAAGTGAATAGAGTAGCCAAACTGGTAAACTGATAATAGACTCTGGGAGTAACGTTGTAGAGCAAAATAGTCAGGCTCGAAATTTTAGTTTTTCATGAAATGACTTCTTTCATTTCGTTCGTTTGGGTTTGAAAAAAATCGCGAAATTAAAACAAGTAACCAGATCTGTGGAGTTTCTAACGCCAGTGAAGTTATCCGAATAGAAAAACAATTTCTTCTTTTACTGAGCCAACCCTTTGGAACATCAATTTTAGTAAGCAAAAACACAAACACGAAGACAAAGATATCGGGATATCTTCAAGAATGAACAACTGAACAAGTCACGCAATAATTTTGACTGAAGGGCTAAACTTATAGGCGACTGGAGCAGGATAGAAAAGGATATCAAATCCTATGAGGTGGCAAGAGGAATCGCCACCATTAGGTGAAAGAGGGAAGCGGGGGAGGGAGGGAAAATGGCCTGACCCTGATATGCTAGGCTGCAGATCACCCATAATACTGATTTTGTCGGACGACTGCAAAGAAGAGGGTTTCGACCGGATTCTCTTGGTTTATCTATCCCAGGTCGCTTTCATATCTCTTCTTTACCTGTTCGTACCTCTTCACTAACTACCATCTTGATCTAGAATTCTCAACCTCAGCATCCTTCAGTTTCCTGGTGTTAAAAAAATCATCGTCTGTAGAGCTTTTAGAATTTTGCAAAATAGTTTTTTCACATGCAAGTTATCTGAATCAATTTGTACCCTATTAAGCCCATCGCATAACGCGGTACCGCTCAGTCGAATACTAGCTCCTACCAAACGACGAATATCTGAGGACGATGCTCAAAAAAGGGAAGACACTGATGAAGAGGTATGCCTCAAAGAATAACTGTGTTTGACCACTTTAGAAGTTATTTTTGTGTCATGATAATAGCTCTGAACCCTCTTCTTTTCGTATAAATGGAAAGGGAATTGAGGGCCAATCCCTTCGACACTAATATGAATATTTTCAGAATGGAGAGGTTTCAAATCGTCCACAACCAGGAAGTTCGGAGTCTTTGGACCGACTATATCAAAAAAGTTATGCAAATTCCGGGTACATACAAGGACAATCATTTCCTAAGTTGAAGATTATGATCAAACCCTAAAAGTCGATATTTAGCCTGTATCAGAGCGGTACACTAGAAGTCGACAATCCATCAGTTGACTGGTCAAATCGAAGAGAAAAGCAAAGCCCAAGTGAAATGATATCCGTTTATACAGCGTACGAATGCGATTCGAATGATGGAACACCGATTCATCTTACTATTCAACAGAACACTACTAGTACAGAGGTTGAGCTCTTCAATTATTCTAAAACTGACAGATACTCGTTCACTTCATGAGTAGTCATTTCTACCGTGTCCCAATTGAGTGAACGCTTTCTAAGTCAAATTTAATATTAGACAACCCGCATCATCAAATCTAGGCAAAAAATTCCTAAAAACAGTAGTTTAGTAATAATACAAAATGAGAATAATATCACTACTCACCCACTTTGAAAATGACCATCATAAGAAGCATCTATTTTATAAGTTTCATAGAGACATATCTAACTTGTATGAAGTATTTTACAGTTATTTTGTAAAGATCTTCACTTTTACATTCTGCAACATATGGCAGATCGTGCTGATCTTCTTCTTGTCAATACCGACGGTCCCCCGATCTCGCCGGCGCTATTCCTCGACTCATGCACTTCTCATTTTTGTCGATTCGTGCTTTCTCCCAGCTTTTCAATTTCCCTAAGACAGGTTTTTTTATCGATCGACATCATAAATTAATGCTATCATCATATCCCGGTCTTCAAATCTGGAGTAGACCATATCTGGGGTTACAGCTATAATAGGGCCCCGTTTACCGTCGCCAACGGTGAAATTCGTTATGAGTGGCGACTTATGAAGAAAACTCCGGCCCTGAGGTGGACTCGAACCCGTGCCGAAGTTTTGTCCATAACTTGTGAGAGATTACCATACTTTCTTACCGTATCCGCAGTGCCATACGCTGCAGATTTTCACAAACAGGCCCAACATCTACGAATGATGAACAGTTCTCTATTTCCCATTTCAACCATGAGTAGCAACTGGCTTCAAATTTCCTTCCTTGATATTATTTGGGCCGCGGATAAGCTCCATCGGCTTCGAGTTTTATATTTTTCTACTGCTCTCAAGAAAATGGTCACCTTATAGTTACGCGAGCACTAACCCAGAAGGTTTCTGCACCTTACTCTTCGTAATTGAAAATTTCTACAACACTGATAAGTAAAATAGTGCTGGAGTTGTTGGTTGGCTACTTGGTTTTTTTTCACTGATGAGAAAATTCCACTGACTTGCAGAAATCTGGAACACTCTTTGGAACACGCTTTTCTATTTTCTCGTCCAGAACTTTACAACAATCTTCTATTATGTACTGTATTTACTAGTTTGCGAGAACTGTTCTCATCTGTAATATCGAAAAAACCGTGGGAAGTTCCTCCTAAATGATATCAGTTGAACAGTAGTAGTGCATGGAGGTGCTCATTCTGATGAGGCTGAGGCAACTACGTAAGATGAATATGTTCTCTTAAAATTTGCACAGTTCACCAAGCAGTTTGGAAAACGTCCAATCTTTTGTCAACATGGTAGAATCTACAGTATGTCGTGAAGTCTATGCTAATCAAAGAAGTTCAACTCAATTTAATTCAGGTTGTAAAGCTCGTGTTGGAGCAAGTGGCCAAAAAATCGCGATCCCCATCGGATAGCACAGAAGCGTCAAATGATTCGTGCAATTTTTGTCTGGTTGTAGTCGTGGGAACGAGAGAGCGACGATTGAAAGATAATTTCGCACTATGTCGGATACAGAGTCCGTGGAACAAAGGACGTCTCTACGTGCGAAGAAGGAGCGATCTGCTTGCTGCAGTTCGATATGGAAATGAAGCCCTTGTATAGTTGTCTCGTAACTTTAGAATTGAAATAAAATATATTTCATCCGATAAGTACAGTGGTATCGATCAAGAGCTGAGAAGTATTGTTGACTACACTACTGGACTGGAATACTGCTTGAGATCCTCTAAAGCGCAGGACATGACGGTATGCCGGGAAACCACTAGAGGGCGAGCTTGGTCGCCCAGTCACCAGGTGATCAATAAAACCCTGTCAATCAATCCCGTATCCCATCAAATCAACACCTGGGACCCCTCCGCAATCAATTATTGAAGATCCGTCGAGTTTCTGAATTCAGCTTCTGTCTAAATAATAGCAACTTACCCCCACTTATTTTTTTAATCAATGACAGGCATATTTATTGATTAAGTCGTGGGTCCTTTGCTATCACTTCACCGAACGTTGCACCAGAAAACACAGTTTTGAAGGGATTGTCGCACCGACCTCTGCCCTTTTACTGATGACCTTATTCGTACACGTTTACCAGTACACGATTTCAACTATTTCAGCCATCATACAAGTATAAGCAGTAGTTTCCGAGAACTAAATGGCTCCATGCCAACAGTAGTTCTAGAATATAAAAAACAATGAAATAATGCTCGTTTATTCTGTATCTCGATACAGGAACATTTATAGAATGTTCAATTAAATTTTACAATCAACTGACTGAATGACTTAAGAAGAAACATTACGTCTGGGAGGCGGATAAAGTGTTGATTAAATATACATCTACAATGTAAAAACGGATAAATATAAATCAACGTGTACCATTACGTTTTGCGGAAAAGTGGATGCCAAAAATCAGGTGTCTTGTCTGGATGACGTGAAAAAAGAGAGTGAGGGGGGGGGGGGGGGCTGATATATGACTGGGGGAAAAACCGATGAGAGTGCGGTATTCAGATGATGAGGACTGACTACTCATAATGGGGACAATGATTTGAATGAAAACAGTAAAGCTAGGTGTTCGGGTCTGTTTGGCGAACTTGTATTGGGGGAACAAACGCCTCATAAAATCACAAACGAGACAGACACAACAAATAAGCATTACATATACATATACGGTGACCAGAAACATTACAGTATATTAAAGTGGAACACATCAATCATTCGAGTCTACGTATTTAATGTCTGGAACTCTTTACTCGAATAGAATTCTAGAATATTAGGGAAAAATGAGCTTGCGCAGCACTACAGAACAAACATGTAAAGAAAAATTTATATAAAAAAACAAAGAAGGCGCAACTAATTAAACTAGGTACTCTAACCCAAAACGTATTTGATGAACCCTCCCAGATTAGCGAGACAGAGACGGTCCACTCAATTACATGGCTAGAAATCGCGCAAGTCTGGCATTAAGGACTAGAAGAGGATGGGGAGCTAAACATCAGCAATATTGGAAACCGATGACTAGATTTAGGTCATCAGCTTGACGTAGGAGTTGTAGTTGGACACATCACGCTTGAGGATCTCACGAACGGGACCCATGACACGCTCAAAACGGGCACGATCCAGTTTGATGCACTTCAGCGGGGTCTTGGCAACCACTGTGGCAGCACGAGGACGATCGAGTAGCAGGGCAATCTCACCTCAAATTGGAAAGCACAAGTGCTAGCAATATCTCTTTGTGGTCAGGGACACTCTCTTGAACAGGCAATAAGGCATTGATGAAACGTGAAATGAAAAACCAAGTCCAACTCACCAAAGTAATCTGAGGAAGAGAGGTGGCCAACGACATCAAATGGTGCATCATCGCTTCGCTTTTGCAGGACATTGGCTTCACCTTCGAGGATGATAAAGAACTCGTCGCCCGGTTGCCCCTGAAAAAAAGGAATGAATAAATATGCCCTCTTTTGGGGATAATATGAAGCCAAAACAATCAAGTACCTGTTCAACAACATGGGTTCCCGGCTCAAAGTCACATCGTTCGAGGGCATCAGCAACATTTGCACGTTCCCATTTGTCGAGATCGGCTAAATTCCACCAAACACTTTACTCAGCACAACAACAGTACAATGCGACAAAAACCTTTGATGACGAGGAAATTGAACTTACCCAGGATTTGAACCTTTGAGAGGAATTCGTCGTACATCTTACGTTTTCGCATTACCGAACCCATCAAAATACGACGGTACGATAAGCGGTCAATGGCCCACAACTTGACGTCAGTCTGTTCAAGATAGATTCATTATGCATCTTTCATTGGAAAACAAAATGAATAACAAAATATCATTGAACCCCATTGAAACGAGTTACATCGTTTAAAATTACAAATAAAATCACCTTTGCAACTACAGTAGCCGCTCTGGGTGTTCCATAAATGAGTGCCAACTCTCCAAACGATCCACCTTCATTGATAGTTAAGACAAATTCATTATTGACGAAGACATCGACAACCTGCAAAACAACTTTTTGAATGATGGATGCACGAAGAACCAAGAACGTAGGCTCCTGCCCATGTTTTTATAACAATTACGTCATTTCTGCTGTTTTGTAATATGACGGATAACACAGCATATCCCCAGAAACAAAAGATTGAAAGCTCAAATATGTTTTTGCAGTTTTTGTATAGCTTTTGCAAATATCTATCAATTCTGATGCTCACATCCAACCACCATGAGAAGGTTTAAAGCTAAGTTGAAGGGGAAAACATACGCCTTTGTCGATAACGTAGAAATTATCTCCCTCTTCTCCTTGTTCGATTATCGTTTCACCAGCCTTCTTTTCTACAGGGAACATCGCATCGAACATCGTCTTAGCTTCATCCTCCTACGAAGAAATAAGTCAATTGGCGAAATAAATTTCACGTTGGTTGATTAACATTTGCTGAATTCAAAAATCTTCAAACCAAACACATCAACTTACCTCGAGGTGAGCGAAAAGCAAGTTTTTGCTCATTGCCGCTTCGAGAGATTTTCGCGTCGCTTCATCTTTAGGAATAACAACCTGAAATTTTAACTTTACACCGACACGAAAATGATTTGAAATTCCAAGTTGCTCCAGTTCAGTACCAATAATTTTAGCGTGAGCAGTAGTGAACTGTTCCACTCAATAGTCAGGATAGTTGCAAATTTACTTGTCAAACTACAATG
The DNA here is from genome assembly GCA_000469685.2 of Haemonchus contortus. NCBI lineage: Eukaryota > Metazoa > Nematoda > Chromadorea > Rhabditida > Trichostrongylidae > Haemonchus > Haemonchus contortus. Next base: position 1,424,436 of record LS997567.1, on the reverse strand, counting down.
CTCAAGCTAGTCGCACTTCTAATTCCTGAGACAAAGACCAATTACCAACTACTATAAGGGATGGGAGAAAGGAATATAAAGAAAAGTTTCCCAAGCGATTACAGCGGAAGGTCCAGAAAAGTTATGTTATGCAAGGTCAAAGCGACTCCTAAGAAACGAACCATCTGCTAAACAAACTAGTACACATTTCATGAGAAACGTTTGTTTACTTTTCATACCCCCATGCGATGGGAGAACCTTTTTTTCCTTCTACAAACAGTGCAGCAGGTTCGTGACCGCGATCGATTCTCCTGCCTAGCACAATGTGAACAACGAGTTAGTAATGGGAGTATGTACACAGATGCGTTTGCCCTCTTTCTCGCTCTGAAGAATCCGCCAAGAGGGACCCAGATTACTTTTGTCTCTCGTGTTATCCTACGGCCTGGGTTTCCCAAACAATCGCACTTGAACTATTCACAAAGGTCCTACAATTAAAACAACGTAGAAGGGAATTCACTGTGACATTAGGATACTGAACTGTTTCTAAGTAGACATAACGTCCAAGAACTCTCAAACGGCTCGTACCCAAACCAGGCCGAGAATCGTCCTCAATCACTCCAGGAATCATATTTCCTAGAGGTCTCACAAAGTACCTCAACTTTAGATCTGGTGATGAATACAGGAGGAAGAAAAGTAAGTGACAAGAAAAACGATTCCCACCACCAACTTTTCTTGTGACCCTATCTTCGCACCATTAAATTTCTAAAATAAACAATTTTTCTGTGTCAATATTGGGTTTCCTCAATTTTCATGCTGCAATTTGAAACTGCGCTTGAGCGAACATCACTGAACTGTTTTTGGATATATTGATCTCGCAGCGAACAAGGTGATAGGTCAAAATGCGCGTCGACTGCTTTCTGAATTGATACGCAGGCGCGAAACTTGCAAATGCTGTAGCTTTTCACATGAAATGTCATAAACATAACTACATTATAACTGGTTAATGATACAAATACCGATCCGAACACTTATACTTTAGTATGCAGAGTATACTTGACTTATCGTATACGCAACTAATGAAGACTGCAAAAGAAACCTTCTTGTATTCTGTGTCATCCTCCTTGATTGGCTCTGCAGATATACCCGTACGGCGTCCACCGGTTCTCTTCGGTGGTTCAATCATAATATCATCGTCATCTTGAGCTTCCTGATTCCGGCCAGCTTCCTAAAATGAAAATGGTTTGAACGACAATCATGACTAAAACAACTATTTTCCTAATGCTGATCAGTGTTGGTCACTCAAAAAGTTCAACCAAGTTCTTATGAGATTCCTTGTTGATGACATGCAGCGGCACCGTGGATTTCTTCTACCAGTTATATTCATTTCGAATATGAGTTTGAGTCAAATCACATCAAACTCCCCCACCGTCAAACAGTAGCAATAACTTGTCTGACGTAACATGCATGACACACACAATATAGAGGAAGGAACGAAAGAAATCGAAAACAATGCTGAGAACAAGGCTGAAATACAGCAGTACACGTAAGCAGTAGAAAGGCCATATTAAACTCGTTTACATGCTTACTTTGCAATGGAAAATGTAAGAAATTTAATGGAACCAGTTTTTTTTTTCTAGAAACTGAGACACAACCCATATTTCGTTTAATCTAGTTATAAGGAGAAGAATCGTACTGATTTTGACTAGTTGTCGCAGTCCTTCAAATACAGTGGCCAAGCGTATTTCCACAAAACGATCGATGGGACCCTCATAGGTATCGGTCGATAATGAACAAAGAAAGAGGTTAGTACGAGAAGAAAATGGAAGGAAAGGGTGCCGTTAAAAAAATAATATTTCCACAAAATATAAGTTTGGTTGAAAAGTGACACCATAAAAATTTATTTTATGAAAAAGGGTAGTCCGGTCTTACAATGAAGAATTTGAAAAGAAAATCAGGCTCCTAACTTGTATAAACAAACGTGCGACACCGCGAAACAACCCTTACCCATGGTATCCCGTGAAACTTGATGATTTAAACCAATACGTTCAGCGTGCGAGCACTGAACAATTTGATACAGTATTTCGAAGAGCGGGGCAGGACCTAATAACGATGAAACAACTCGCCATCGAACATCTCCACATCATGGCTCATCCTCATTTGTCTCTTTTCGAGCAACTTATCGTTCTTGAGTCAGCAAACCTATCTGTACCCCATTATAATGGGTTGAATCCATATCACCAAATCTTTGGCATGTCGCAAACTCTTACGTATGCGGAGAGGTGCTGATAAGTGAGCTGATAAGTAATGCAACGATCTCAACGGGGCCCTTCGAAGAAACTTTGCTCTCTAGAGAAGCCTTCTGAACATATTCGGTGATAAGGGATCCTTTGTTCAACGAAAGATCAGGTGAAAAAGATAGGACGTTTTTATGGACTTCCGTTATGCGTCCTTTCGCAATCTTCCAAGATGTTTGGTCTACTTCGAACTGTGAATGGTCAAAGGTAGAAAAGAAACCAGTGAAAGATACAGGATGAAGTCGTAATTACTACAACTGCACTTCTTACTGGATGTCCTGAGTTGGCCCAACATATCACCACCATATGAATATAATAGGCAAGGATTTGCATTCAGTCGGAAAGGGCAATCCCATAAATCCGCATTGAGGAAAGGTTCCAAAAAAGCCAAAAGCCTTACCATTCTACCCAATATTAGCTAACATCCAGCACGACAGACTACTAGTAAGGTCCCAAGCTTCGCCCTCTATATGGCAACTTGCTCAAGCTTGTACTTTGTCATCCAGCATCTCAGAAGCTCTTTCTTTCCTGATTCCCACCCTATGAGTTAAGCGAAACCAGAGAACAAAGAAAACAGCTACTGAGGCTATTGTTCAAGGATACCACTTTTGTCAAAAACTGGAGAGATACTCACAACAAAGGTTGTTTACGGGTAACAATTACGCACGCGAAGCTATCTACAACGGGATTCGGGAGGATACGATTAGCATCGGAGCCTTCTAATGAATCCAAGCGCCTTTTGAAGCCTGTGAGGCTTCATTTTCATCCATGAAAAGAACCTTGAATGTCTGTAACCCTCATTTGAAAGTTGGCCGTTGAAAAAGTGACCTGGTCGAATGTGAAAAAAATGTAGCTGGATAATCCATCAACTAGAGCAGCGGATTGAATATAGCTTAAAAGCTATATTTTCAAACAAAACCTTTTACAACATAATAAAAACCTAACGTTATCATGGACGGATCTGCCAACATTCCAGGTTAATTGGTTTCATTCTGCTCAGTTTCAGCCATCATGTGACAACTGCACTTTAACTGATGAGTTTTGGAACACTTCCGGCCGGAACAACTGTGCAGGGATGGCGTTCGATGGGTGAAGGTGCCTAGTGCAGCAACAAAACCTTGCGTTTCACTCATCTAAAGGTCTCGAGGCTTATATCAAAAGGATAGCGCGGTGTACTGTAAAGGGAATCGCTATCTATCCCCTTATCTCTGATCTCCAATACCTGATACCTGACCTCTAATACTTTCTAAGGGTGATGGTGAAAATGACCGAGAATTCTCCCACACTTAACAAGATTTTTTGATGGCACAGTCTCCAGCAGGGAAAACATTAGTCAGATCGAATAAGTGAAAATTCTAAAGGCTTATTCATGGTTACGACATATTTATGATGAAAAAGGAATTGAAGCGCGGAGACTGTATCGCCAGTATACTGTAGTTTCTTTTCTAAATATTTTCTTTACACTAAGGCGGCTTTAACAATTCAATACTCCTGTAAAAATCCATATTATATTTGAAATTTGCCAAGGGCCATTTCTATGGAATCTCAAAGTTAACAATAAATCTATGAAATCAGGTTTTATAGCCGTCAACCCCGATCAAATGATAGGATGGGCTAATAACGATATTTATTTATTTAGAGTTATTTATTTAGAGTCGTTTTTCACAGGAACCGGGTTTATGGAAGCACCAGTTTTTCTCGGAACCCCCTAAATATTAAATCATCCGATGTGCGTGTTGTGCATGCCATAAGTGCTCAAAATAGCCGCTTATTCAATTTCGTCGATGGGCAGTTCAATGAAATAGAAAGAGGGGGAGGTGTTGACGTGATGGGAAAATTCACCACTTTTTTCCTCTGTCGACGATTTGTCAGTTCTCAAAGCTGACGGCCATCATGCTCAGTGTGATCCGTAAGCAGTTGCTTATGCGGCAGCAATGAGGAGGGACAGAGAGAGGGGCTGCCTCAATCTAATGAAGCTGCATTTACACGGAACAACCACCCCTCCCTCACGTACCACCAACAGCAGCCGACACGACTAATGTGCACCAAGTACTTGGGCCGAATCGCTAGAGGATACGCAAGCAAAGAAAAGGCGTTGTACGAGAGAGGGTGCCAATAGACGCAGACGGAGGACAGCAGCAGCTGCATCACTAGAGTAGAGTCAGAGCAGTAGGGAGGCAAAAAGAGTTAAGTAAGAAAATTACAGAACCCCTTCTCATTCCCTTCCAACCAAAATACACCATCGGGTATTGCCCTGAAGCTTCTTCCCGATGCAATCAATTTCCAAAATAAGGGCAAAGAGAAAAAGGAAACAGATGGGGAAAAAGTAAAAAAGAAGTGGACTTGACGAGCAGACTGGAATTAATCATCCTCACACGCTGAGCTTCCAACACTTGCACATGATCTATTACTTTATATTGCAAACTTCAGCACATCCACAATGGATGAGACACATATCGGCCCAGTCGGCGCTCGGCTCGGCCTTTCTCCCCTCCATATCGCGGCAGTTTTATCAGCAACCAAATGGGTTATGCAGCCGTTGAAACATTCCAACAAACAGTACACTAGAGATCAAAAGTTCAGGAGAATACCCATCAGGAAACCAGTTAGGAAGAAATGAAGTAAAGTAACTTAAGTGGGAGGTATATGCAACATATTCGTTTTCCAGTTACAATTAAAAAAAACTTGTCAAAGAAGATCGTTATAATACGTCCCGTAAAGTGGGCCACATAATGGAGAGCAGAGTTCCGCGTCAGCGCACGTGTAATGATGTAATGGCAAAGTCGAATTAGAAGTCAGTAATGGTAAATAATTGCGTGGCGGCGTCTTAGCAAGTCGTCGCCATTCGTTCATTCATTCGTTTACTCACCGACGGAGCTGGAGCAGGAGGCGGCAGCGTGGATGGAGTCGTGGTGGACGAAGTGTTGTGCTGCTGAGCAGCAGTATTCTGCTGTTGTTGTGAACGACGTCGGCGCGCACTCAGATGCTGTCCCATCGCATCACACACGCTCACACTCACACACACACCGAGCGGGGGGCAGTTCGGGCACGTCGTCGTCAACAAATGAATTCGGCGGGTCCGCGGCCGCAACCGATCGGCCGGCCCGGTGGCTAGCATGGCCCGCCGCCGCGTCTGGCCGCTCTGGCCTGCCCGTGTATCGATTGCCGTGCCGGGCGCGACTAACTGCAATTCCGTCTGTTTTCGCACACCGCCGCTCTCCCGTCATACACTCTCACTATTTCGTTTTTATCTCACACACACACACTCACACATACACACACACACACACGTTCACACCCAGACAAGAGACACCCAAGCAGAACACTAACATCCAAGACACTCGGGGGTATGCAACGTCTTCTTATTGTCCCTTAACCCTTGCCCCATGAACCCATGAAAACTGTCAGCATAGTCGTACATTTCGTGAACATGTGACAGCACAAAACAACCATTAAAACCGTAAAACCGCATGTGATATACGGGACCTTACAGTCATGAATTCGAAAACGTTTGACGCTGCTCTGTCGCATATATGGCAATGGGATCAGAAATCAAAACAGGAACGAAGGAAAAATCGCAAAGTAAACGATTTCAAGTCCCATGCAGAAAAAAAAGAAATGTAAAAGTGGCACTTCAACTGAAAACCTGACTCGGTTTTTGAAAAGGGCAAAATATGGTTATTTGGAAGAATATAGCGCTATAAGTTTGAAAGGCGTTTGTGTGAAACGCTGTAAAAAATCCGAGAAGGAACAAAGGTCGATCAAAGGAAAGCGGGGACGACGATTAGTTAAGTGAATGGTGAGATGAATGATATGGTCTGTTATTGAAGGACGGCGACAAGCCTCTCAGTTGATTGAGAATCAAAGGGAAAGCGAAGAAATACGTGAAATCAGGCAGCACAAAGGAAACGCATCCTAATGATATATGAATGTAAAATTATCGAAGAAAAATGTACACCTCTGTCCTTTGTTCGTTGAGTTTATCGAAGTGCTCCTTTAGAAACAAAACGGGATTTTCAGGCTTGTGAATGCACAGAGCAACTGAAATGACGTTGTGCGAGTTGGAAAGAAAAAAACGTCTGCAAGTCTAACAGCTTCAGAGTAATCGATAAGTAGAATTACTTGAAACTGGTTGCTTTATTAGAGGACGACGATCAAACCAAAGCTTACCAATAGCCTCTTTCACAAGTTGCTGAATATTGTGTCGTTGTACATAAGCTTGGCATTGTGCCAATTGTGCTTCCTCGTTGCCGCTCGACATGTCCGAGCAAGCTAAAGATGCAAATAATGGCTAATGACAGACAACAAAGACAACAAAAGTCAATGAAAGTATCGATCGATCGACCTGAAAATCAGGGAGCGTCAGGAAAGAGGAAAAGGGAAAAATCAGAAGCAACAAAAATCCTTCAAGGAAGAATCAGAAAATGATAAAATGCTACTAATTGTATGGAAATCACTGCCGTCACTCTGGTTATACATGCAAACTTCTGAAAAAGATGCAAGCGTATTGCACATGTGATAAAACTGAAGCGATAATCGGGAAGTTTACTGGTCTGAATCGATGTAGTTCAAGTGAAACGGAAATTTCAGTGCTGACATTGTGCAGGAGTGAAGACACAACGTTGACGGATGAATGTGACATGAGAGGGAGCGCTGAAATAGCGGAGGGCAGCACAGTGGCGGACGGACAAGGGCTAGCAGCGTTCCGACGGGCCGGAGGGCAGATTTCGTCGCGACGGCTGCGAGCGAGTGGCGGCGGGTGGCGCGCAAGCGGCAGCCGCGATCACGACCAGCGTTGGCCGCGCGGCGACGAAGCGGCAGTCGCGGGGCGGCGACAGCAGCAGCGTGAGCAGCAGCAGCGTGCAGCAGCGAGAGGGCGACAGATGGAGGCGCAGAGAGCACGAGGTATCGTGAGGCCCAAAACATTGCAGTAGCACACAGCTCTCTCTCAGTCTCCCTCACTCGAGAGCACAATCTTATCGGATTCGCTCCGTTCGGAGGCAGAAGCAGTGTGGAGACGAGACGCATCACATCATTACCACAATTCCCACCCCCACCCACCATGACCCTAACCAGCCCCATCGTGCGCAATACAGACAACTACCCTCCAATCGACGCACAATGTGTGTGTGTGTCATACCTTAGTAGGGATGACGTCAGCTCTAACCGCCATCAACTGCCCGGCCGTCATCAGGTCTGTTTCCCCACCACACGAAAACACCGCAGAGCGACGGTGCGATGCAATCAGTGGCGACAATGGGACGGTTCTGCACGGCTACTGCACCGCCGAACAGACTACAGTGATACTGCTTGAGGTGATGGCTGGATGAAATGGAAACGAAGCGTTCGTTTGATTTCAGGAGCATTTCAGACGTTAGGGAACTGCTGAGTGCTGCTATTACAACAGTCGCACATACAGCGCGATGAACATGACTACCACATGCTTACCAGTACACACGCACATACACACACACAGCAACACATCCGAAACAACTTCTCGTTGGGTTGCATGATTGACTGACACCGAGGAAATGCAGGGACGAAAAACCGACTCGATATGACTACTCAGCAAATAATGGAGTAGGTATTACTAGTGTTGAACTGCACGGTTTCTGGTTACCTGATGTATCGCGAATCGATAGGAGTTCATTATACAACAAATAGGGTAGAACGGAGACCAAGCTGGGGTGTTAAATTCAGCACTGACAAATAAGGATAAAATGCACAAATAATGTTTCTGTATTAGGTAGTGACCGGCCGATCAATAACAACAAACAATTTATAGAGACGGTAGAGTGTTGGAACAAAATGTAAAGTGAATTATGGTTAAGAGGACTAGTTAGGGAGGTGAGTCAATCAACTACATCAACTGAGGAGAGAGATGGAAACAAAGCGAGCCAAATGAACTGCTGAAGTTAGAAGGAAAACTTTGACAGCGCGAAAACGAGGGCGGTGAGCGACGGAAAATGATATGGAAATGAGGTGCGAAGTATGGTATGCCGCATATGAAAGCACGCGAAAACTACGGCAATATCCATGGCAAACCGTACCGCAGGCAGATGGAGAACTTCCAAACGGATACACACAAACACACACACAGCTACAGATAAACATTCCTACATATACACATAATCGCGATAATCGAACAGAAATAAACGAAGAGAAGAAGAAACGATTAGCGCAATCGAATACAGCAATTGGCGCTGGCGTCGACGACCACCCACCAGGCTGACGCCGGGTGGTTGGGTGCGAGAGCGTTGACGGAGCATCAGCTTCGACAGCAATGCAAACCACTAAACGAACACGACCACAGAGAAGGACCACCAACAGAGGAAACGGAATTTCATAGGTCTAATGCCAGTGATCTTCATGTCACACATCCTTACATATGTCTGTGTATATGGCGCCCTGCATTGACGTCGTAACACTCATCTGCCGCTCGAGCAGCGCCGCTCCACCGCCCACCTGCGAATCTAAGCCCATGGCGCGGTTTTCAAACGCGCATTACTGTTACTTGGCAACAGGTGACTTGAGAAACACGACTTTACGGACTCTCGCTTGTTTTCCACAATATGCGGATACTCTTCTTGGCATGAGTAGCGCCAAGTTAACGGTCAGTCATAACCTTTCCATCAGAATTTAACCAGCATATCGGTCGTTTCCCTTTGATCTACAGGGTTTTCTTGCAAAACAAAGCGGAAAAGCTCTCAATTACAACAGTATTCTTTTCAATATTCGTTTTTTAAATACTGAATACTTTGTGGTTATTTGCTTAACGACCTTTTCTACCCTTTTTCTGATTATCCTTATTCCCGTGGATCCATTTTTAAATGTTTGTTCGCGTGTATGCGTTATTCGAGCTTCGATTTGTTTAAAAATATGTATGTGTATTCTATTACATTGTAGTTAGCCTCAGCATTCTACGAAATAGATGGCTGCTATCAATAATAGTAGGCCTCCTATCTCTCACTCTCATTAGTGAGCTCAGACTTGGCAACGCTTTCAACAATCAGCAATCCAAGTGAAATACAGTAACGAGCACAAATAGTTGTTGTAAGAATTAGTTGATCTGTCATGGCCATACTGTAGTATCAACGAGAGGTTTACCTGCGTTGGAAAGAGTTCTGGGCTATCCACTTTCTGCAATCCCGAACCACTCAGTCAAAGAAAATTAGGGTAGTTTCATTAGTTTCGATTAATTGGCTTATTTTCCCGCTGCATGTGGTATTTTACTGAGTAACTTCACTTCGAAATGCATAAGACATAAGTTCGAGCTCTCATGGTCGCCCAAGGGTTTGGTGTTCTAGCAATGGACTGATATCAAGGCCAAAAGGAGAGGGCAATGAGCTTGCCCACATAGCAAATAGAATGGATGTAGAAAGATGAGGACGAATTGCTTAGTTGTTTGGTTTTTTCAATGCCCCGATACCATAAGGTAATCTGAATTGATATTTCGACAACTCGCTTGACTATTTTATTCTGTCTACATCTTACACTTAGAATACTACAAATTATAGAAACATTTTTCTACCCGGGATAAATGAAATGCAAACAATACCTCTAGTCTTCGAAGTTTGCAATTTACAAATAGTTTTTTGGCCGTATAAGAGTTTAAAGTAGGCAAGGAGACCGAAAAGTAAGCATAGCCTTCTTTCTGTTCTCGAAAGGGTCGAAGATATAATTTGCCTGGTTGTCAATCTTGACGAAAAGTGGATTGTTCTTTGAATTGTTGATACGATCTGTTGAGAAACCGGTTCAGTCAAGTTGATTATTCAAACCAGTACCTTAAATGTTACTCAAACAGGTATCGCAGTAGTCCTGCTGAGACCGTTGCAGAAAGTTTCTCTCGTTGTATGGAATGGGGGTGTTAGGGCACGAAAAACTGCTGAACACCTTCCTTCAGGTTTCGAAAAAATACTATCAAATTTTTTTGCTACACCGATAATCCCGCAACAAAACTCCCTGAAGGATGTGTTCCTTTTCTCAACTCTTTTCTTTCCTACAAGCGCTTCTGACACTTCTTTCAAGGCTTCTATTCAGTTAGCGTAATCCTGATAACTGCGGCACACCCCGAACTACCATAGTAGCATGTGGTTCGTCGTACTTTTCATTACAAGTATGAGCGAAGCGTCGCCGTAGTGTCCCAATAGCAAACCCGCAGTCACACAAAATATAATTGCTCTACGCACTTGAATTTTCATCGATTACTAAAAATTCTGCGTCCGATGAAAGCGAAGAGGAAGTCGAGCGAGCACATGATTTCCGTCGACGAAAGCTCTCAAAAAACCCACTATGTCCGTAATTCAGAAATTACTATGTAGTACTCGATTAACTTAGTGTAGTGAAAATCTGCTGGGGCGCTTACTATTGTGGAATTCACAGGCGATGGAGTTTTTTGTTGTTTACATTAAGGTTCTCTAGAATCCATGCTAAGCAACTATGCGATCTCGTCGCTCTGCAGGCTCGTGCACGCCCTGGCTGAAAAGCCATAGAAACTCATTTCAAAATAGTTTATGAACTATTAGCGCACCGATAATGCCATAGAACGAAACGCCATGCAATTGAAATATTCATCTACTCGATTGCTAAGAACAAAAACTTCAGCTTTGTGGGATACCTTGGAGATCTCCGCTGTCTTCCTAACTGGATGCCTTTATAGGGCTAAAGTGCCATATCGCCCTTGGTCCAACAGCTTTGAAAGGCTTGTGTGTCAAAAACTGAGGCATTTTTCAATCGAAGCTTCAGTCTTCAAAGTCCTAATGGTCACTTTCCTGGTCTAATTTGCCTTTCAAGGTGGGAAAAGTGAAAAGGCGTCAGTAGCTCTTCAGTAGTTGATTATTTGTGGCCTTATCTGTACAGTCTATAAGTGCATGTCCTGCTTGGACCAGGAAAGTCTCAGATCTCATGAAAGTGTTGCTGACAGCAGGCTTATATGAAGGGAGATTCGCACAAAATTGGCGTCCGTTGTCCTGTCTCTACCCTTTGCCTTCGAACACCATTCTTTTCAGAGGCCTCAGCTGTTTTGCATAGAAGTTGAGGGCTTAGCGCATCCCAAAAATTACTGGTCAAGGTGGAGTCCTCTGTCCGATCCTCAAATTCAAAAACCATACAAAATGCAGATCGTACTAGGAAGTGTACAATGCTATCACCATAACACTATGAGCGACGGTGGCGCAGTGGTTAGTGGCGCCGTGGCCAAGAATCGCAGCGATTTTCCGATTTTCATGAATTTCCCTTGATAGATGAACTAAACCATCTGGTACGACATCGTATCGTTCTATTTCGAATGACGCACAAGAACTTTTTCCCTTATGGATTAGAGGGTTCTTGACCATATCAGCGCGGATTTCTTCGAGCGGATTATTCTCGGATTGCGAAGGCTCACCCGTCACTTGGGCCCTATACGACTTCTCATCCTCCTTATACTTGAATAAGCCTCACGTGACCCTGATCTCTTGCGATTCCCTCGTGCAACTTCTTTTACGACCTTCTATCGTAACTAATTCCTACCTCACTGGGAACTACGCAAATTGCGGTTGCTCTAGCTCCCAGGTGATTAACGAAGTTTCCGGTTTCATTCGATTGAGGGTAACACATGTAGCTGAAAGGTTGTAAAAACGTATGATAAAGCTGTAAAGTGGAGAGGTGATCCGCAGAAACCCAAAGATATTGTTACGAACACCAGCCTGTTCTTCGCTTTCTGAAATTATAGGGCAAGCGGAGCGACGATGTTGGCACCGCTACTGTAGATCTGATCCATGGATTAATCTAGCTTAGGATGAGCCGATTGTTCATCTCTTTAGGGGATAAACATTCGGTATAGGATCCGCGTGAAGCGATAGAAGCACAACGGAACAGATCATCAGCTTTCATAGAAATCCTAAATTACTCCATAGAACGTACACGCGACATTCCGGTATGGTTCTGGATGATAATCGGGTCTATGGACCTCTCCAGTAATGGGGGCCAACAATTATTAACAAGTATTCCATAGAGGCATTGGCAGAGTTCAAAGAGAAAATTGTTCAACTTGAAGACAATGAAGCCGGGTAAACTCGTTCATTGAAATAAACATGAATTGGGTGGACTTCTTCAACGAATCGGTCCCCAGCAATTCTAATTCTAAACTAAGGTTATTCAAGCAATTTTGTGAGAATCCGATAGAAGCATAATTAGGAAACTGATAGCCAATGATCAAAAATAGTTCCAAACTCAGCGCCATGCTAATCACAGACCGGATGATTGGAAAAAGCGGCAAATCGCTAATAAATGTGAATCCTATGACTTCATGAGAAGTTCCGCTTGATTGAAAACTATTAACAATGTTGCTAACTTGACAAAGAAGAAATAAGATAAAATATAAACAACGGCCCATCTTCAAACAAGAAGGTTCACTTGAGCCGATGTAAGTAAAAAAATGAATAGGCAGCTTCAAAACAAAACGTTTCTCCAAATCCTCGGAACAGATTTTTTGAATGTGGTTTTGTTAAAAGATAAGGCTTAAAGCATCTCACCCACATTAATAATGGTCAATATTTCGGTATCAGACATGCTCACAATAAAAGCTCCCTTTTAAGGTTGTGGTCCGCGTGCGTCCACTGAGCGATGCGGAGAAGGAGAAACGCCACTTTCAATGTGTTTTCCAGCTTGACAAGCAGGTTCTATTTGAGACTAATACTCTTTGTTTGAAAAATAATAATCGCAATTACATGTTTTTTATTGCTATCTGATTTTGGAATTCGAATGGCTTGCTATACGTAATGTGGGGGTACCTAACACGTAGGTTCGCTAACATTATACGGTTCGCTTAACCTTTGGACTTCTTCCATTTTCTCAGTTTCCGGCGTTCTGGTCCATTACCCCTAGGAGTACAACGCATAACAATAAAATGCAGCGCTTGGCTCAAATTTACGCGATATGAATCAATTTTGTGAACTTAAAGTGTGTAAAATGTTAGAACATGGAAGGTAATAGAATGCTAAGCCGACGAGAAAGCTCAGAGATCATCTCAAAAATGAATTTCCTCAGGAAAACTGCAAAAGCACTTGATACAAAGCTCCTCTCCTTTATATAGCCAGTAAACGCTTCAAAGGCTAATACTGTGCATAAATAAAAATGGCAATATTGAACGAAAATGAACAGGAGAGCTGTGATTGGTGGAAGAATGCGCACGCTCCGCCCCATACACGAAAAAAGGATTTCGTTGAAATATGTGGTGTTTGAAAGGAATATCGACAGGACTATTCATTATAAACTTTTTTTTACAAATATAAACCCTCACTACTAAGGAATCTTTTGAATTTTAAAAGCGTATCGGTGCCGCTGCTGACCTTTCATGACAGATTTCCAGCTATACAGAGACGTTATTTTTCATTCTATTAAATAGCCTGCCATTTGGTATTATCTCCATAACTCCTATTTCTATGCGTATCACAGCCGGCCTTGTTATATCCAGTGTTCTATGAATCTCAGGACGTCATCTCATCTTAGGATTGCTCATAAACACTGACAAAGTGCTTCTTAACGAAGGGCTTCAGCCTATAGAAGGGCTTCTCTGAGAAATTTTGTTATTCAAGCTGTTTCCTCTGCAGAAAACTCCGACGGGTTGTGCTTGTTGATGCGTAGACCGAACCATCCTCTATATATATAAACCGCTAACTTTGTGTGTCCGTTTGTGTGTCCTCGCAAAAGTCACGTAGGCACGATCAAGAGCGGGGAGATCACAAGTGCGCGATGAGAAAACAGTTATGAAAAAGAAAGTCGACCGATGCTCTTTATATTGGGCCGTTGATTAACATCCAATCTATTTATGAAGTTACAGACTGTAAATCACAACACGCTCCCCACAACCAAGGCTATCAAAGCCCTAGGAACTAGAGGAGGTTAGAATGGAAACAATGCCGCGATCACCTTTTAGTGTCAAGAGATCAATACCCTTAAAGCGGATCGTTCCAAATGGGGAATATCACCTAAAGGGGAAACGGTTATGAAAAGGGAAGTCAACCGATATTGTTTAAATTGGTCCTCTAGTAAATCGTAATCAAGCGATAGTGGGCATGGCATGGTGCACGCGTTAGTGTGCGTAGCCCAACTGGTTGGCTAATATAGCGCACATGAAATATTTATTGCTCAGCCGTCGGGTGACGTTTTTGTCGGCGGAACTTGTAAGTAAAACTACTCTACTTCCCCAATCTTGGCCAATTCGAGCTCTCCTTTACTGTTATCGACTAAGGTTTTTTTTCAAAGAATAACCGATAGCCGAAAGCGATTTTCGATCTCTTCACCAAAGGCACCAAAGATCGACTGCTGGCGGCGCTCGATGCTTAAGAGAGGCACGTGCAGGATAGAAAGGGATCTTCTTTCAACCTGTTCACCCATTTGAATGCGCTTAGTAGAGACCCTAAATCGCCAGAAATCACAAATTCCAAGCTTGAAACACCGTTCACAGGGATTGTCCCAATCCCTCTTATCGATGCATTGCCTCCATCTCCACTTGTAATGGTAGGTATGGAGCTGTTTCTCCCCGAGCGCAACTTTTGACAACAGTGGGCAATTACCTGACGGAGAGGGGAAGCTGAAACATCACAGGTCAAGACAAAGTGCTCAGTTGGAAGTGCTCGGATCCGGGCGTATAAAAATTTTTAGCTTGCATTTTTGTCCCATTGCTTTAATTACGATTTTGCCTGAAAAGTTATGAACATTGAGTGAAATATTGACTTATACTCATCCTGTAAAGAGGTAATACATCCTACTATTCTATATCAAAGGTTATTAGTTGTATATATGGCACATCATAAACGGAGCTGCAAATATTCAGAACAACAAGTTCATTACGATGCGAATATGATTTTGTCTCCACGCGTTTTCCACGAGGCTAAGTAACTACATCCACTTTCCAGTACCTTTCATACTTCATAATGCAACGAAAACCTACTGGTATGATTTTCAAATGCATAGTACTTGCGAATGGATGGATATAACTTGGTAGAGTTACGGAGGCAATGAGTTTATCCATGGAGAACACAGTGTAAGTGGCGATCGCGTTTTTCCCAAACCACCGACGTCGCCAATGTTCCCATTGCAAACTGGCAGAAAGAGAGCCACAACAGCAGATGTTTAAAAAAGAAAAGACTTGTCAATCAATCGATAATGCGAATAGGATCAAATGTTCTAGATGGAGAAATTGGGAAGCCTATCCGATCAAGCAATGTTGGCTGTTATCCCGTTGTAAATGACCTAATTATTCCTACAGTAAGAGCGAAGATTCAGATGCTGCAAGTCAAACTGGAAACCACTTTGGCAATGTGAAAATGGAAAGGCTTGATGATTTTATGAGAAATGGGCATCCCGGGAGAGAAGGGACGAAGGAGACCATCGGGACCCCGGCATGAATTATAGTTTCACGTTCAAAAAACAATTCGCTTTTCAGTGTTGAAATCTAGAGCCCGGACTGGGTGAACTTGGGGTTCTGAAAGAAAAGAGCAGGGAAAAGGCTCGTGCAGTTTCAACCGAGGTAAAGGTGAAAATTTTGCACGCTTCAGTGCAACAGAGAAAGACTGCACTGAGTAAGAACTTTGAAAAACACTCTACAGGGAGAACACCCCGACCAAAACAGCGGTAGGGTAGTTTCTCATAACAAATTTGCTGAAAAGTTCATGGGGAAGTAGTTGGAACTGAGCTCGTCATCTGTGGAGCTGAGTACGTCACACTGCTGCCGTCACGTTGCAATAGATCTGAGCGTTGGATGGTTTTTCTATGAACAGTGTAAAAGAATCATCCATCACAGCCTCTTCCTTGATTACATACTGACTTCATTTGCCTGATTGAACTCGTACAACGACGATGCTAATGCTTGTACAAAGGCGAATCTCTTGAAGATCTCTTGAAGAGCTTTACTCAAAACTCGGATTTATATATCTTCAGCTACAAAACCTTTCCTTCTTTTGTGTAAATGGAATTACGGTAACTTGTTACACTGAGCGATAGAAATGGCTATCCTCGCAGAAGAATCTTTTATCGATTAGCCGAGCATGGAGCGATTGGAGACCGATTGATCGGGCGCAGGGCCGGGATTCGATCTATGGGCGGTACTTATGACTGAGCTATTCCCTACATGGTTATACTCAGAAAAGATATTTATTTTTGTAACGGCATCATTTTACCGATCACTTTGAAAAAACACATCCACCATGGGCTCCAGGTTGGAGAGTAAAAATATGACTCTTGAAAGTTATGGTAGCACAACTGAGGCTCAATCTCCAGACGATTGCCAGCTGGAGAAAAGAAAGTAGGAACTGAGTAATGCTCAGCAAAAACCACTGTTAGTCCATATGCTCATCCCAACCTGTGCCTTTGATGACTCTTCAGCGACTACTACTTGTCGATCCGGAAAAGTACGAGAACAATATCCTACGACAGAATCGACAGCATGAGAGGCAGTTCAGCTTCGATGCTGCTTTTGGACCGAATTCATCTCAGGTAAAACAACAGCCACTTCGCTTAGGCATTTTAGACAACATGGGCTCCATGTTACCAGTAAGTGATCAGAGCAAGTCTAAACTATTTAACCGTGAACTTCAGAAGGACATTCACGAGGCAACAACTTCGCCCCTTGTGGATTCTGTAGTTGCTGGATACAATGCGACAGTGTTCGCATATGGAGCAACAGGTTAGTTTTACAAAACTGAAAACTTTCGTAGAATAAATGCATCAGCGATTTTGGGAAAGCCACTGGAAGAAAAAGCCCCAACGTTCAGGATCCGGTAAGACGTTCACGATGATAGGTACGAAAGAACGACCAGGATTGATGAGCTTGTTAACGCAAAGCCTCTACCAAAAAATCAGCCTCGATCAATATCAAGTACAATTGTCCTACCTGGTAAGTAACATTCTTGTCATCCTATCGTCAGCCCTCAGCAACAAAAAAAGGGTCTTTTTAAAAGCTTCACACCGTTGAGAGGTGGTATCACTTCCTGTCAGCAAGGTTGTTTACCTACACTTATCGTCCTTTTACCAGGCACAAGTCAAATTGTTTTATGTGAGGGATTCTTACCGTTTAATTTATAGTGTAATGATATTTTTAGGAGATCTACAATGAAGTGATACGAGATTTACTGAATCCAACAGGAGGGGTATTGGATTTGCTGGAGGATGACAAAGGAAACATCCGAGTACCAGGACTATCCACTGTTCGAGCGCCAAATCTCAGTCGGGTATGTTTATTCTTGAACATCCGTTCCGTGGTACACCAAAAACGAGTTTTTTGTCGCTATTACTTGATTAAATGATGGCAACAAAATGCGATGGTTTCCAGTCCACCAGTACGGTTACATACGCTGGCCCGAATGATCACAAAAACTTCGTTCTCTCACCTTAACAACACCGATTCGAATTATTATTGACTTTCTGAATTAGAGGTGACGTCATTAAAATCAACTGTAGGGAGAGCACATTACTCAGAATCGTTCTGAGACCTTTAGGTGTTCAAGTTCTACTAAGTTCTGAATCAACTCAATCGATTGTTCGTGAAACCCACAAACATATGCAGTTTTTGGTAAGGTTCTGTAGTAAACTACATAGTAAGCCCGACGTTCACTAGTTTATCACAGAACCTCACCAAGAAAGGGAAATCTCAAAAAAGTAGGATTAATTTCAGATTATGCAAATTCTTCAAGAAGGAAATCTGAGGCGGACACAGGAGGCTACGGAAGCCAACAAGACGTCGTCAAGAAGTCACGCACTTCTCCAGGTACAACATTACATAGTTATCCAAAGGAGATTGTTCTACGTAGTTAGGCAATTCGCAATGAATTTTTTTTTTTGAATTAATACAAGAATTTGGAATTCAGGTTACGCTACTCAAGAACAATCGACCGCATTCAAAACTTTTCCTAATAGATTTGGCTGGATCTGAAAGAGCATCAAATACAAACGTAAGATCTTTCTTGAAGATCGTTTTAAGCTCTTATTCTAGCCAAGATCGGTTGCAAATGGCGAGAGCTGGAAATGATGAACCTCGGAGATGAGTAGAAGGTCCAGTGAGCTCAGAGAAGATGAGGAACTAAATGGGACCGAATTGTGAAGAAAAAACAGATAAAGGCGGGACGGGCTAGGGTGGTGGCGCTGGGGGGATGCTTTGTTATTGGTTGATGACCATTTCAACCAATTACAGCCCCCAAACGCGAGTTCTGAACGTTCAGTTCAAGCCAATCCTTGCCTTCACTTGATATTTGACACCTTTTTTTCTCGCTCACCGTCACACTTACATAGTTAGCCGTTCATCATCAACGCAACACGTTTTTGTTTGTCACGGAAAGTATTGTTTAAAAGAAAGGAAGATTCAGTAGAATGAAAACTTGGTTAATTGCAGAATCGTGGGCAACGTCTAAAGGAAGGTGCTGCTATCAATAGATCATTACTTGCGCTCGGCAACGTCATTAATTCCCTCTCATCAAGTACGTTTCCACTTTTCTAACCGTGAACTACTGCGGCCTACCCATAACTAATAAATTTGTGCAAGTGGCGTGATACTCGTAATTCATCTGAAAATCTGAAAGAGCCCTGTGTTGAATAATCGTTTTTAGGCTGAATACCCTGTTTGGCTTTCATTATTGGCCATGTAGAGTTAACAGATATATTAATCGAGTTAAATTACTAGAATTAATAATTAGAAAATTTATTAATAGAATAAATAGAATAATTAATAAATAAATCCTAAATTAGTGCATAGAATATATATTAGAGAATAGGTAGATAGAAACAAATTTAATAGAAGACAGTTACATACTAGTGTAACTATTACATCCTGATTTGTTCTTATGAAAAATCTTCGGAATGGCCTGAAAATTGAAACTGACCCTTGTTTGTTTTTTTTCGCCCCCGATTGAAAGCTTGAAACTAAGTAAGCATGCACTTGCATAAATTTTCTACTGTTACAATTTTTGGAAAATCTTCTTTTAGACATACAGGAACGAGAAGTTGCCATTAGGTTAGCCTGAATGAGACAGTTTCTTTCAGATGTAAAAGGACGGTATGTGAACTATCGTGACAGCAAATTGACTCGACTTTTGAAGGATTCTCTAGGTAATACTCGCTCAGACCTAATCTTGAAGATCATTGTTTGTTTTCTCTGACTAGGGCTACTTCTTATAAGCGTTTGCGTAGTAGCTGTGTTAAGGAGGAAATGCTCGGACATGCATGATCGCTCACGTCACAGCAGCCAGCGGACATTTCGAAGAAACGTACAACACTCTCGTTTATGCTTCAAGAGCGAAAAACATAACGAATAGGGTTTGTTCTGGCTTGTTACTTAAGTTGAAATTATACTGAACAATACCAAGTACATGAGTTTTTCAGGTAACCAGAAATCGTCCAGCTTCTGCAGATCAGCCCTATACTGATGCAATGAGAGAAATGCGTCAAGAGTACGAACGTAGAACAATCCCTCATGCTGCATCTACGAATCAAAGTATGTTTTGAGCCTCTACTCACTCATCCAAATCTCTGATAGGTGAGGAAGTCAACAGGGAAAATTATGAATTGAAACGGGACAAAAGCGCCACGGGAGAGGGTGTTGGCGGTCCGGATGCACCCGTTATGGTCGATGGCAAGCCTCGAAAAATTACGGCCTTCCTACACGAAGAATTGTTTTCCCGATCATCCTAGCTATTACATGACGAGTCAATGTTCTCTTGTTCTTTCCTGTTTTAAAAGCCTTGAAATGTCCTAGGACTGAGACCAGCTTATGACCGAGCCCTGACGGTGAATGTTCAGTCGAGGCTTCATTTAAAAACGGCAGTCGGAACCTTCAGGACGTTTTCGTCAACACTATTCCCAGTTGAGGAAAAGAACTAAAGAGAAAGATGCAATTATCCTATTTTTCCAAAGAATACTTGTAGATAGGTTCCTTTCCGGTTGTATGTCTCATGAAATATCTACACAGTAATTTAAAATTTGATGGTAGAGCTAAACAAGAGAAGTAACAAATATCAGTGATCGAAAGGGAGATTACTTTTGAAGCAACGACGAACCGGTAAATTCTGCTTTACAAGGAGAGACATGAACGTAGCTATGAAGAAGTGTACAACCAAAATAAGCGCTGTGGGGTACTTGTCCGATGCAACCCGGGTCGAATGGGCGCCAATTTTTACTTTGCCCAATACGGTAGCATTAGGCAAAGTAAAACTCGCCTTACAATTAGACCAAACATAAGTGGAACTGAAAGTGGAAGTGGAGTTGGGAAAAGTGAGGGGCGTTAAAAAAAAGTTCCATTAAAGAAATTCAGAAAGATCACTGAACTCTGGAGCTTTTGAAGCAAACGCTGATCGAGTAATCAATATCGAGCGCGGGAAACAACCCTTCGAAGTGAGTGGGGCGAGGAAAGGAGGATATCATACTTGATCACTGGAGTGAGAGTGTGACATGCCCGAAAGGGGATGTAGAGGCCTTATAAGTCGGTGATTTTAGAAGCCTACTGCCACTGGGAAAGGCTGAGCATCATAAATTACATGCCTACAGGCCGACTTGTTTTTTGGGTCTAACACTTGGAATTCATGCTTTGTCAGGTGTTTGACTGAGTACTAAGTCCCCTCTTTGTCATTACTGCTCTCGATCCCGGTCCCAACACTTTTGTACCTCTTCTTCCTGGAATCAGCACATTCTTGAAATAAGTTTTACCATTTTGAAAGAGGTCAGGAGAAAATCATGCTAAATTTCCCATTAAGTTTTGCACAACGTAAGATCGGCTGCAACTATAGGAAAGTGGCAATAGGAACTATAGTGAATTCGAAAAAAGATGACTAATACTGATAGAATGAAGGTAAAGTGGTTTCGGGAGGTGAGTCGCCAATCAATTGACCGGTGGTCAAACTAATCAATTCTTCGGCGAATTGCCAAGTCACTCCCTACCCTCTTCTCTCCCAATCCATTAAGACTCATGAAGCTTCTTAAATGAATACAATCGTCCTTCAAAACTCATGGAGGACAATAGGTCCTTGATTAGCAATTTTATTATCCCGAATGACTTCTTAGCATTTGTCCAATACTGCAACAACTATAAGCCTGATTATCCTGAGGAGATTTCATCAGAGAAAAAAACGTGTTGAAACCCCTCATTATACCACGTTACCATCTAACAGAGCTATACCTGTGTAGTAATTTCTTGTCTCCTTTATACGATGGTTATTTATAACGTATGACCTTGAACTGCACGCAAATTCTATGTTAACGTCTAGAAAGATAAATTTTATTTCCCCGAAGCAGAAGAGAAGAACTTCATGAGGGGCTCAATTCCTGACTCTCAAGTGAGCTAGCGAAATCTAAGGCAACTTTAAGTCTACAAAAAATTGTTGCTCAAGAACTTTAAGTCATTTCTAACCCTGTTGCACCCCATGTTGTCATAATCTTGTGCGAACCAGTCAAGATAAAGACGAGTAAAAGTTGAAGATAGTAATGGACTCACGAGCAGATAGTGGCTGTTAGAATGGGGACAGGACCACACCCACCGGTAAAATGGCGAGATGTTCAAGTGGGTCGAGTAACCACCAGGACAGACAGCTGACCAGGCCACGTCATTCTTCACCAGGCTAAATGCTTTTCCTCTAAAGTGCACAGTGTGACTGGAAGTGGTTGGTGAGAACGACTTCCTTACTGCCTTACGTCAAGTGTAATGGTTAGGAAGATGGATGGAGAGCGTGAGATCGCTAATGGATTCCAAGAATACTCACCTCGGCTATTGCCATTGCCATTTTTTAGAACTGTTATGAATATGTTTAGTCGACAAAACAGCATCAACGAACGATCGATACCGCTACAGTGTGAGGTGGAATGGAAGTACAAGTATGACGAATGGCACCTCCAAGGTAACAGAAAATACGCCTCGTTCTTTTTTTGCATGGCAGGTGCAGGATGGTGACATACTAGTAATAATGAATACCTTTCCTAGTATGAACTGAAAATTCCCCACCAATCATTGCACCACATGGTACCAGTTGGTCTGGGAATACTTTTTTTCATGTTCAGACTGAGAAACGAGACTTTTCCTCTCTATTCAACCAACTAAAAGAGCAGTATGTGACGCTATCCGACAAACAGCAAAAATTAAGGTAATAAGATTTTTCCAAACAACCATTCATGAAACGTGATCAACTCCAAACAACCAATCAGGGAACGGCTGATGAAAGCCAATCAGGATGCTTACGAGGTGGAGATGAGTCGTACATCAAAACTGGCCATAATACATGCCTGGGAGAAGCACAATCAAGAAGAAAAGGCAGCAGAGAGTATCAACCGCTTGAAAAACGACGTAGCTGAATTGGTAAGTTCTCCTTCATGTACTGTTTTCGGCAGTCGAGCTTCGAAATGTGAAACGGGGATTCTTAATTCTATTTATAAGAAGATCTTTGTCCCTTTCAGAAGCACCGCGTTGTGGGCGGGGCTTGCACCTTCGGAGAGCATGTGAAGCCTCCCCCAGTCAGGGACACAAGCCTAGACCTCCTCCCTTAGCTCTCTAATTTCATTAGGATATGGAACATTTTTTTCTGAAGAAAATCACTTTCTGAGAACATCAGAAAAAGAAGCCTTGGAAAAACAGGGGCAAAAAGTATTATGGGGTTAAGATAACAGGAATTAGTTTCTCCCGTTCAACACAGTCAACGACAGGCTGTCCAAAATTCTGAGCATCGATTTTGATTTCTTATTAAATATTCCAGCAATTTTTTTTTGAGTTTTCAGGATGACCAATTAAATAATATGGTTGAAGTTCGACAAAAACTCGAACGAGCCCTACGAAAAGGACAAGAAACAGCAAAATCTGTTGAAACACGGCTGCGGTCACTTGCTCATACCAAGGAACAGAATGAACTAATCGATCT
The DNA here is from genome assembly GCA_000469685.2 of Haemonchus contortus. Classification (NCBI taxonomy): domain Eukaryota; kingdom Metazoa; phylum Nematoda; class Chromadorea; order Rhabditida; family Trichostrongylidae; genus Haemonchus; species Haemonchus contortus. The sequence continues at coordinate 1,401,293 of LS997567.1, read as the reverse complement.
CGTTGTTAGGATGGATAACGTGCAGGCTGAAAGTGGGTGCAAAACGGGAGTTTTTTTTTTCTACTCGTGAGGATTTTGTTTTCTCTTAGTGTGGACCTCTGAAGGAAATCACTTGGGGCTTGGTTGAGAAAATATAGTCTTAAATGTAAAACATGGGGTTGAAGGATAGCGTTATGACCATGGGTCAGGTCTAGAGCTCATTAGACGAAAGGAGGCAGAAACTGGAAAAGTTTTGGTAGTACAGTTAAGAGGAGATAGGGTAGGATGCGCAGGGAACGCTGGTGGTAATGGAAGTTCGGAGAAAAACAACAACTAGAAGCAATGAAAGAGAAAATGGGAGAATTGTAATTGTAAACTCCGAAAGGTAAGGCCTGTCGTACCTATGTTAAAATATTGATGGAAAGTCCCCGGTAACCACATGATTCCTTCGAGAACGGAACTCTGAACAGCTGCCAATAATTGCTTCTGAAACGGTCGGAGTAATTTAATTTTTCACAGGAATATCGGCTGTAAACGATCTTGCGATACAATCGCTCATCATGGAAAAGACAGATAATACAATGTCAAAGCTATCGAAGTATGAAATGTTAGCGGAAAAACTTATCGAAGGACGAGTAGATGGTGAGCTTAGAAATCAGCTGAGCGGGACGCTATTTTGAAGTTGTTAGTGATTTCAGAAAAGGATCGCGAACGATTGGAGCAGGAGTATAGAATAGTGAAAAATCAATTTCATTACCACTTAATACCGTTGAAAAATATCCAAAGCGTCGTATCGTGGAACTCACTACTTCTTCCCAAACTTAATTCTTCACTTTCCTCGTGAGCATTTGTATTTTGTGCTCCCAAAGTGGGGCCTACTTCAAAGTAATCTGACAAGTCTAGGTCGGACGAATCGGAACGGATAATCAATCGTCGCCCAAAGAAGCGAGAATCTGCTCAGCTCCCACTCATAGTGAAAGGCCGTGAGCGTGAGCGAGATTCTGGATCGAGCTCCTTCGAAAGCAGAAGTGAGTTCTGAGCTATACTCCGAAAAGTAAAGTAGTATCCCCTCGAGAATTCCCACAAATTCAGATGGACGGCATGATTCGTTAGGCGCCAGCAGTTTGCCTCCTATTCGATGATCGGCTGCTCTGATCAACGTGATCGATCTGGCTGCTCTCCTATGGATCATCAATTTTCTTCACTCAAAATAGATGTGACTTTCACTACTGATCACGCTACGGCTTTCATTTGGTGATACATGCCTTTCTGGAACTTCCTTCACATATGTACATTATTTATGATTCCATGCATTCATATCATTACCAAAATGCGCAATCACCTGCTGGCGCTTTCTAGTAACTCGTAAAGTTGTTACTATAGAGTTCATTTAGGCATTTGAGACGAATTTAGATTTCAGGGTAAAGGATCATCTGAACTAAGTACCCTTGCAACCAGTATAGGGCCTAATACCAAAGCCGAAGATATTATTTACTCATTCTGAATAAATTTGATTCCCAGGCAGTGCGGGTGGTCCAGTGCCAACCCTAGTACTGCTGATCCTTCCTCAGCTCCTCGGTGTAGTGCATGGACGAAAGTAGGGAGTGGAGGATAGCCTGAGCGACTCGAGGAGCAAACTTTCCTGAGACTTTTTACCTTTCTATTGGAGTGAACCCAAAGCCATGTTCTTTGGATAGGGAAAGACTCAACCGTCATAGACCGCGTTCAACCAGTTGATTCAACAGCCTTCGGAACTTTGAATGAGAGTTCAAAAGTGTAACCACCACGGAACAGGGACAGTTAAGCGCTGGAAGGCAGCACCATTTCAATCGATAAACTGTAAAGGGCCGTTTGCTCTGCCCTTTACTGATCGAAATGGTACTGCCTTCGGGAAAAAGCAGATGATCACGTATTTTTCGGTCTTCTTTCATTTAGGTAGAAGCTTTAGAGGACATGGATGTGCCCAAACTATTTTCTCTTGTTTCACCAAGTATTTATAATCTCACTAAATATATTCTTAAGGGAACCGTGAATTTTTGTGCTCTCACATTCCTTACTGTGTCAGCACCAAATATTGTACAGATGTCTGTTATGCTGCAGTTTGGTGGTACTGTAGCAAATAAGTAGTGCGTGTAGATTTATTTGAGCTTAATTTACTAGATCATCTTTCACAGTTTACTAGTAACTCTCCCGGTTGAGTATTGATCTCGTGCACATTGCACATTGTCTTTTGTTCCTTTGTTCGTTATTGTATTGCTTTTTTCATGACAGTTGAAGTTTCAACTTCCATGAATTTATCATCGTTGACTTTAAAATTCGACTTATTATTGAACAATGATTTACACTTCAAAAAGGATTGCGCAGCCTGTCTCGTGTCGGGAGGCACAGGGACGAGACGGATTTCATAGTCCCGTGAATGTGCTACGCAGTTACCTGGAGACAATCTCAAACGCCTCCAAACACCCATCACATAAACAACGCAACAAAAAGTTACCCTAGGTGAAGCCCATGGGGTGGGTGATGCGGCATTAAGGGGATACTGTATCACACTTTCAGGGGGCGCTGAAATCCCTCCAATGGCCCAGGGCAGAAAATAAATATTTCGTCTGTAGACCGATCCAGTAACCTCTTCTTCTATCTTTTAGCCACTGTCCCATTAATATACAGGTAGGAAGTCAAATCTGAAGTCTTCAAAAATAAGAGGATAAAGCAGTTCGTTGGTGGCTAATGCCTTTTTTATGCCTTAGTCGATTTCTGCTTGGGTGGGTAGGGAAAATTTGCCGAAAATCTAGAATAGTCCAGATTTCTTACAGGATTTTTTGGAAATTTCCGTGGGACTTCTAGACTACCCATAACATATCCGACTACCCCGCCCTTGCTTGTTTAAACATATAATGGCCTAATTGTTTACCCATATTGAACCCATACCTCTTTAAAAGATCGTACCCGGCCACTCCGCTGCTGAAATCCACTGAAGCGTGGGTCAAGCATTTGACTTTGACACCACTTCTAAGGGTATGTGGCAAACCTCATCCCACTCCTCTGCCTGAAACAAAAAGGTCGAAAATGGCCCTCGCTTTGCTGAGCCAGTCGCGACATCATGAAATCTCCAGATATTTTATGCTCATACAAGTAAGTACTAACCTTTTATAATATTTCTATGGAGCCCTCCACAAAATTCTGGCACTAATCTTTACTACTATGAAGAATTTGGGAGATACTTTCCTAACAACTTAATATCAAAGAGAATAGGAGCTGCGCATGAATAGGATGAATAATGGATAATTTACAGTTCAAAACATTTACTTTTCAGTATCAGTTGTGTAAGCCAACTCCGATCTGTCGGAGAATTCGTATCCTAGACAGAGATGAACATGTGGACCACAACCGGAACAGGTTTTTGTCAATGTTCCTACCATTGAGAGGACCTTTCACAGACCTATCGTACTCAGAAAGTAATGAAAAGAGTGGAGGGATAGGATGGTTGCAGCGCAAATATAATTTTTTCTTGGTCTATGGATTAGAAGAAATTGGGGGACACTTGTTTTTCAGAAATCTCCATAAATCTTTCAATCACATTTCGAAAAACTCGGTCGGCCGTTCTCTCCGAACCTTCGAAGCAGTCTCCGACGAATAAGAGAAACCGTAGAGGCAAGCAACTCCCGCCCCCTCTTGCTTTCAAGAGGAGTTCTTTTCTGAATAATTGTCAGTATGCTTCAGAAATTATTTTGTCAAGAGAAAGAAAATCCATGGCATAGAAACGAAAGAAGCTGAGCTCGTGGAGTGTAAGAAATGGAATTAAGGGGTATGTTGTTGTCCAGTGAGATGGAAAGATTGGGCAGTTAAACGCTCTCAATGACGAACATGTCGGAAACACCCCAGGAAGGTGTCTCTCATTATTTCTAGAGATCATTGGCCGAGGGCGGCAACTATGCTGTATGACCACTATTTTCATCAAATAATGAGGTATAAAGTCCCCTTCTCAAAGTCAGCTCATCCTCTTCCTTTATATCATTCCTTGCTTCTGTGCTCATAAATATTTACTGCCCGAAATACTGAGTACTACTCCAATGTCCTCTTCCTGTTAACACCACGCATTTCTTTATATCTCCAAGCAAATTCATGCAGTTCTTTTCAATGAGAACATTTTATCGAGTTTCTGAAGGTCATTGAATGTGAGCCCTCTAACGACAACATTACCTTGAAGTAAACTCTGTTACCAGTGTCCAGCTACATACTACTCATCCTCAACTAACGATACAGCCTACTATCTAAAAGTTATGCGTTATATTCCCTCCCCACCCTCCGAATTAGAAAGATAGTGAGAGAAAGGAGGTGGGGCTTTGGAGTTTCGCCAACACCTCCTCTCCACCAATTCGTAAAATTCCTCGAGATACACTTAGGATCGATATCCCACATTTTCGATAGAATTGAGCCATAATCAGTTTTTATTCTTACTGTACAACAGTAACATTCACAAATGTACATGAACGTAAAAATGGCTGGCGAATTATTAACTGAAATCAGGATTCATGCACAGGCGGTGAACGAGGCTACCTGGTTGCTAAGAACAGACATTCAAAGTTGATATCTTACAAAGAACATGTAAAAATGTAATAGTAGTGAGTGCAAGTAAGACCAGATTAAAAAGGTTTGGCATGTGACAAAGTAAGCTATAACTAGGTTATCACGTCATACCCCCTTCCAGAGCTTGGAGAGAACAGTAAAATTTATTCAACATTTTAAAGAATGTAGAAGAAAAGTTGCAAGTATTTATATTTTGGATGAGAACTTCGACATCATTCTTTCCAAGGTCTCATCACAACGGAATTGCTCCATAAGAACCTGCAAGACATGAACTTTCACATACTTCATTACAGCTCACATTTTGACAAAAGTGAAAGAAATCCATTCATGCAAACCAGTTAGTCAGACTGGTATAGTAAAGCAGCCCTTTTTTCTGAGCTGTTTTTACATGAAATGATCCGGATAAATATCGACTAAGGAATTTTCAAAAATTCTAGTCAATGATGGGCAAAAGAAAAATCTCCAGTAATTAATGATCAAGAAATAATTCCGGCGTTACGATTAACTCTCTAATACTAGGAAATACTTTTTTATCCTACCAACACAATCACGTCCGTTTCTTACCTCGCACTCCTTTCGATTTACTGTTAGGAGTTTGTCGACAAGAGATTCCGGTCTTAGTAATTGTTTCGATACAAGAAGGCTCTGAAACAGTCTTTTTAGTTTTAATTGCTAAGCTTATTGGCCCATTGATTTTTCAAAGAATCACTGCACCCCTTAGAGCCTAGTAGATTTTACCTGTCTTTGAGACTAGTTGGCATTGAGCCAAGCACCAGATATGGCGATACTTACAAATGGAAGTGGGTTGAATTTGAAAACCGGAAAGCCAATTAACTGATGGCAAAAAGAAATGATGAACCTGTCTCGCCAGTTTACTGTATTGATCCACGATCCTTTCAGCTTCTTTCGAAAAACTTTCGTGAGGGAACACCTAAAAAGAGGGAATGCATTAGTTTACAGAAAAACCTTACCTGCCTAGCCTGGCCAGGATCAATGGGTCATGCTCATTCGCTTCGGGTTTTCTGACGAATGTTGGAAAACGTTCTGGTCCATTTAAAGATAAAATTTCCTACTGGAAAGTTGCTATAGACGACGAATTGAAACATTATGGAGAAGAAGTTATACGGCACATCGGTTCCTGTTCTGTAGGTGTTCAAGGTGCTCAAGGGGAAGATATACCGGACAGTGGTCAGTGGTGAGGCTCACGATGCTTTGCGGCCGCGTGTGGGAGAGGAGGAGGGGGGGGGGAAGGGGGCAGGAATCATCAGAGCCAATTTCCCTTCCACAAAAATGAAAAATGAGCTTGCGGTTGGACACTACCGGACGGATAAGAGACGAAGACGTTTGGACAGTCATGCAAGGAGCCCCTGTTCAGCTGAAGGTAAGAGAGCGACGCTTACGAAGGTACAGGCTCGTACTGAGGAGGACAACGGATCACCCATCAATAAAAGGAATCAAGTTCGGAGCACAAGGTAAGCGACCACGAGGACTTACAAAGAAGAGATGTCTAGAGATGATCTAGAAAGACCCCGGTGACAGCAGGAGATGCTGTAGATAGAACAAAATGGGGCAGCTAACAAGAACAGCGAACCCTGAGAAGGCGGGGAATCAGCATTAGGGAGAAAACGATGGCATACATCAACTCCCACTTCTTACAGTTACCTATAGAAGAATAGTAAAAATGTAGCATGAACGAGGAAAATACCTGAGATATAAGGCCTGCCTCACATGCTTCTTTAGCCGACAGCTTCTCCGACAGTAGTATCAATCGAGCAGCCTCAAAGAAATTCTCGTTCAAAAACTTCGGCACCATAAATTACCGCATAAAGTAGTTTACAGTGTAAATAAATGCTACCAAATCTAAGTCCCAGCATAGCTTGCCCCTAATACACTTCTCATTACTGGAGTACCGAGACGAATCGTATTATACGATAACCCAACCGTTGCAGAGTGCTAGGAACAAGCCCATAGGGGGAGAGTCTTAGGGGATGGTCCAGACGGGAACTCATTGCAGTGGTGTTGCCCTTTCAGTTGCCATGCTTGTGTTGGATTGGCAACTACGTAAGCGTGTATTTCTGAGGAAAACTATTATTCAAAAAAAGAGAAATTTATGTTCAGTTTACATTGGCCATAAGATACAAACCTGTTCTACAAATACTAAGCACTTTGAAACAAAACTAGTCAGCCTCTAAAACAAATATTTGAAATAATTAAAAATGATGCACCTTTACTTAGTTGTTTGCCCCATAAGCTGCATGACCTCAATTAAAATTCTCCGTTTCAGTCCGAATCAGGAGTCTAAGAGGTGACGCCCTGTTCTTATACCCAGATGATGCCCCGTACACAGTGAAGGATTACATATTCAAAAACTATTTCGACGTGTAAATGTCCAAGCATGCAACCTTCCCCTAGACTATAAAGAAGTTACCACTTACTCATTTCAGTTTTTTTAGTCCAAACCTATTTTCATTCATATGCTACTGTATAGGTAAGCCAGTAATGAGCTCCGTATATTTATTACCAGTATCTAGAGCTCTAAATAAAAGCAGAACTCGTGTGGAAAATGCCGATATGGCTCTTGTCGTGATCATCGTTAATCTATTCACCATGCTGATCTACCGTCAATGCTATGGTCCATCGATTTCGCCGGAGCCAATCCTCAATCTCTGCACCCTCCTCATGGCCCATAGTTTCTGATTTCTTAGCCGATCCCTTAACTTCGCTCAGCTCCCATTGATGCCAAAATCCTAATCAATTACCGGGGCTCTCGAAAGTATCGAAAGCTCAAAGAAAACCGCCTTGGAATCCCTACAGCAGCCTGACTGGGCTTGAATAGAGCTGCGAGTATAATTTCAACTACAGAACTCATTCTGCTAACTATCTGGTTTGGAACAAGTTATTCAACTAACAAGTCAAGCATGCTTCCATCTCTTCGATGTGAGACTTCAATGTAGGAACAGACGCCACAAAGCTGGCTGCAGACATACCGCCGCGAGGGGCGGAGGAATGGGGCGAGCCGGGTGGGAGGGGTGGGAGAGTTTCAAAGCTTTGCCTGCAATTGCGAGCTGTCGTAGTACTTAGCCCAATAAAGAGAATGTTTGGCAATATAGATTATGTGAAAACAGACCTTGATATGTCCCATAAGCTGGACGAACGTGTAACTGCTGCAACCTTCTGGATTCAATCCCAACGTGGTGAATGGGCAATAAAAGTACGCCTTAAATTAACACTATGGGCATAATGTCACACTATATAGTGGTTTGAACACGGATTCGAAAAATATTTTACAAATATCAAATGCAGATTTAGGGGGATTCGATTGAAATTATGTCAATAAAACTCCAGTGCGTCAAGAAGATAGTCCTCCCTGTGTTGAGAAAATACGAAAGTCCGAAAGTTCCCAAGAATCCCGGCCAATCATCAAGCCTTCTATTCTTTCAGTGTCAATTAAGGTCCCGGAACAGGCTTGTCTGAAAGATCAAAATACTTACTTCTACATCAGTTGGCCAAGTTACGAGGCGACATAGGCAATGGGATTGTGAATATGAGCGCTTTACAGAGACGGGATTTCTCAGGGCCAAAGCTCTACCTTTATCCTTTTACACGAATTTGAGGACTACAGAGCGGTGATCTCTTATCTTATCTCGTTATCCTCAGATTATCGTTCACTGTGAAGGTTGTCACATCTCGACTAGTGAATAGTGAACTCAGGGTTCATCGAGCGCTACGATTCAAGTTGAGAGAGAGGCTTCATTACGCTCCTATCGTATTAGAATCAGCTGAAGCCAATTTATCTTCCCTTCCACGGACTGATATTTCAAGTCATGACCTGTTTATCACAAAGGAGAAGTCGCCTAGTCGAAAAATGGGGAACGAATTTGAGCAAATGACTGGATTTAGACAGATGGCTAGGCTAAATTAAACTTTAGGTGGGTAGCTAGGCGCTCGAAAGCGCTATTGTTAGATCGTTTACCCGCCAAGGTAAAATAATACCCAAGTTCCTAGTATTGGGTTTAGCAGTTACTACTATTCAGAGAGAAAGAGATCATTTTCAACACCTAACAACGTTTATACAGTGCGTTTCATAATTATAAGGTCACCCTCAATTTTTGCACTTTCAAAAAAAGTATTCATTGAGGATTTTTTCTAGCATCATGAACAGATTCCCCAGCACGAATAACCTAGGTATCCGTTTCTTAGCCGCTGCTGCATTCTTCTGAACTTTTTTAGAACAGTTTATCGGTTTTTGCACCGTTTCATAATTATAAGGTCACCCTGAGAAAGTGAACTATTAGTAACGAAAGAGAGGAAATTTCGTGTTTGAAGATACTTGTAAAGGTAAGCATGTGTAGCAAAGGCATTTCTAAACCTGGCTGTCAACATGGCTTGTGGTCATCTGCTTTCCTCTGATAAGAAGGCTCATCATGAAGGTGGGCTCCGTACTCGAGCCATTTCCAGGCAAATAGAGAGATCCCCTTGGTCCATTCGGAGATTTCTAGAGAGTCCTCATGTCGTTAGATATAACACCGACTGTGGACACCCATGAAAGATTACTACCCGTGACGAGCGGAAAATTCTGAGGACTGTTTCCAACAGTACGTCCTCCTTGAACCAGATCCGATCGAAATTGAATCCCTCTGTGCCGAAAATTACAGTCTGGAGAGCAGTGAGAAGATGCGAGAACATCACCAGGCAAGCAATGGAGAAGGTGCAACGAATCACCGATCGTCACAAAGAGGCTCGACTCGGATTTGCAAAGATGAACATAGGGAGAGATTGGGCAAAGGTAGATCTGCATCGAAATCTCACCATAGAGCTGAATAATTCCTACTCAGGTCGTCTTTTCGGATGAAAAGAAATTCAATCTGACGGAAACAAGCGGTACCAACGCGACTTGAGGAAGGAACCAGTCTACTTCAGCCGTCGCAGTTTCGGTGGAGGAAGCCTATGGTGCGGGGTGCGTTCTGCAATGATGTCGTGTTGTCGTGAGCTGCAGTATGGATTTCAAGGATTACCAGAAACTCTTGGAGCATCATCTAGTACCTTTTCTATGCCATCGCCGTCACCTCAACTATGTCTTGCAACAAGAAAGCTCTTCCATTCATGTGAGCTGTGCAGCGGATGAGTGGCTGCAATGCCAATAAATAAGCGTCCTGCCATGGCCAGCCTGCAGTCACGATTTCAATCCGATGGAACATATCTGGGACATAATATTCAGACAGGTTTATGCGAATAACCGTCAGTTCCAGGGCAAAGAAGAGCTGAAGCGAGCACTTATCGAAGCATGGAGAGAACCGATGAGGAACATCTTCGAAACCTAGTTTCTAGTATGCCACACAGGCTCTTTGATGTTGCTCCTGAACAAGGAGAAGCTATAGATTATTAACTGTTGTACATATGCCATTAACACTGATAAATCATTTACTTCCTCAGGGTGACCTTATAATTATGAAACGGTGCAAAAGCCGACACTATCTTTGAAAAATTCATAAAAAATTTGAGGTGAAGGATATTGCGACCAAAATTTGAGTACGGAGGTACATTGTGACGAGGAATCTACCAGTGTTTGCCAAAAAATTCCATTCTGGCTGCTTTCTCCGGAATCGCAAAAATCTGGGGTGACCTTATAATTATGAAACGCACTGTATCCACAAAATCATAGTTTTACGAAAAATAAAGTCTTCTAACGAAATATGATTGTCAATAATTGATAGTAACTAAATTGTAACTACTAAAATTTTGCCGACCTTATCAGAAGCCAGCACAACATCACAAAGCCCCAATGTCGAACATGCAATTCCAATTGCGGGCCCGTTGACGAGGGCAACCAGGAGCTGAAAGTTTTCGGCTGGAAATATGCATTAATACAGCTCAAAAACGACGTTTTGTTTCCAGATTATACGCAAAGGCACAGCTAAGCCGGTAATGAACTCCTGTAGGAAAGCAACGGATTCGAAAAGGTGCATGGTGCTCGAAAGGAGAAAACTTCCGAAAAGTAAAAGTTCGAAATCATCGAAAGTGTGAGGTTGGTTACATCGCACAGATCACGCCCATATAAACCGGAACCCTGTCTTTAGGTCCGATTTCATATAGGAGGATAGATCGATAACATAAAAGAGTTTTAAAAAATGAAATAAAACAGAGGCCTTGCTCAAGACTTTCTCGGCTGTAGTTACCTTCGAGTGGAGAATCAGTCGATCTGTCCATAGCTTATACGGCGCCACTGTGCCGCTGTCACTCGGCCAACTGAATGGAAACTCTTTGAAGGGGTATTTTTAAAAGATTGAGCTTTCTCCAACTTTGTTCCCTTCTCGGACCTCCTAGGGAAGATCGGAAACCTTCGATTTACTAGAAATAATACTCAAACTTAGAAACCCAGAGTTCTGTAGTTCCGTGGCTGAGAAGTCGCTGCCAGCGCAATAAAACGCTCCAGAGCCTTAATTGCAGAGCAAATCAAGTATCTCAATGAAAACTTCACTTCAAAGTAACGCTTACCTGTAAGAACAGTAACGGAAACTTCATCATCGTTGTCAGCCTCATCGAATGCAGCTATCAAAGCGCGGTACATCTCGAAATGATGTCAATGAACGTACAGTGATCGACTCTGTTGCAGTTAAAAGGGTCCTTTACAACACAACGATTCAACAATCTCATTTTTTCAAACTGTATTTTATGAACCACATAGGAGCATGTCTATAATCCATATTAGCGTTCTCTAAACAGAAATTTTTGATCCAAAGTAGCCTTTCTTTCGGTAGCCGGCAGAGGTAGCGACCGGTGACGCAGTAAGTTAAGGGAGCCCCTTTTAGTAATTTCAATCCTTACTAATATCAATTACAAAGAGTTCAGGACAAGATAGAACAATTAGCCATCCTCGTGCAAACTGTAACGTTTAGAATTCCTACCTATCTCCGAGCTTTGAAACAAGCCATCGCATTACGTTTCAGAAGAACACAACTTCAGGAAAAGTGAAGAACGACATTCATAAGGAATGGGGTATTCCCGAGCTATTCTGATGTAATTAGTTTGAGCTTCCGAAGGAATTTTAGAGAAGATTCAAATTAATTTTTATTTCCTTTGAAAACACCAATTGGGAGCCATTACAGGTTTACAACAAATCTATCGATTTAGAAATCTATTCTCACCTCGGAAGTGATAGCATTGTACTTGTCAGCTCGATTGAAACGGATCCAAAACACATTCCCAACCTTCTCGGTCAATATATGGTTGGTCATTACCTAGTTATAAATTAAGAGATATAAAGTAAAAAAAGAAGCAACTTATAAAAAAAGGACGATGAAATAAGTAAAAAAATCATGTCATGACGGAGAAAAAGGCCGAAATGACAGGGTAATCAGGTTGATAACACGATCAATGAGTAGACTAGAGTATAGTCTGATCAACACTGGCGAAACCAACAGAGAGGAAGTTGTTGGGACATCTGCTGCGCCTCCAGGTCACCTGGAAACAAGGTTGAGCCAGAGTATGAGCATGATCATGAGGCCAAGACCAATATTCAATGATACCATATGCGACTTAAACAGTAGGAGATAATGGGTCATTGTTATGGGTGGTCGTACAATGTTAACAATATTTGTCTAACAACAAGTGGCTGTACTTTACTGCGTCAACCAAACATAATGGCGGTGTTTAACTGATCTTGAAAAATACAAAACAAAAAACAAACAAAAACTGCACCCGGGTTCGTGTTAAGTGCTATGGTTACCAAAACAATCAGAAGATTTCATGAAAAGACGCGATACTCAGAGGAAAGACCATGTCAGTTTGTGTTATCAGTTCTACTCATAGTTCTACCAGCTGCCGCGAAAGTCCACGTGTATAATCTATCGTCCCGTTGATCATCGATTTCCTTAAACGTGCGCCAAAAATGTCTCAATTCGTCCCTGTGGCGAGTCATAGTGGTCAAGAGGATCGTTCTCGCTCGAGGCATACCATTCCTTCCATTCGGATCGTTCGTGGAGAAGTCTGACCATAATCTGACGGCTGTCCTGATGCTCGTGTGGCATCCTGAAGGATTCAGTACCCCGGCCCTGATCCAACGGTCATCGCAAAATCGCATGACTTGTCAGTCTCACCTGATTCTTTGAGTCATTGATTCGCTCATAAAATTCCATTGAACAATTTAGGGTTCCATCACCGTAACTCGTTGGCCACAACTGACCTCATCAGTGGGTGCAGTGCCTCAACAGAGGGTAAAAAGGATGTATACCGGATCTTGTCTGGCAAGCTTCTCCTCAAACACGAAGATCGTTCCTGATGTATCGACCTACAATACTCGAGGTTTTATCATTTAAACGATTTTTCTTCACAATTAACTTACCAAAAAGAAATAACTGGTAACCCTTTACATTTTCCCAAAAACTAGTCAGATTTCCTGACCCAGATCGATCAGGGAATGGCTCTCTAACGCTCTATCATGAGGATCGTGTGCAAGAAAGCCAAAACAGAGAGCAAAGTTCTGAAATGAGCCAGTATGCCCACTTTAGCTTCCCGGAGTCCACTCCTAGGATTTGTCCCTGAATTTTATTAAAAAGAAGTACGTTGCGGCTGCCTTACATAAACAGAAAACGGTTGGAGAATGTAGCAGCGTTGTAGGTTCTATAATAATCAATCATCGAACTTCATAGACAAGCAGCTGGTTGCGCATGGTAATGCGCTCTAACGCGAATTCGCGACGCGACCGCTTGACCATTTTCATGGCATAGTGCTAGGCATGAGTTTGATACTACCTTTTCTTGCTGACGATTTCTTTCGCTGAAAACAGTAGTACCATGGAAGGAGACGCAATACTATTAGGTTACGGGATAAATAAGAGAGTAGAAGTAAAACAAAGTCTTTGTAGTTTGACTAATTATGAATAACACCTGCTTGAGGGTCCTGAGCAGTGCCGTAGCCATAATAATCAGCCTTAACCACAACTTGGGGCAAGTTTTCGGTTACCAATTACGCTTCTATGTCATTCACTATTTGTTACTTGCTTTCAAAATTCTGGTATTGCCTCATGCCCGTCAATATTCCTTCTGATCGAGCTATAGGTAAGCAGGAGCTTGTGTGGGCTAAGCCATCAGAAGGGACGCCTGCTATATTTAGATTTATTACTTTATACCACGCTGTAAACAGTAAGCAATTGACATCTTAAACAGAAATGTTGAGAAGGTGCCAAGTTACAACATATGACCGGTGCTCATATAAAGGGGTCCGCAAATCGATGGGACCATCCCTGGTAATGGAAGCCGGTCAACGCCATGTGAGAGATCTGTACTTCTGGGATTATCTCTTGGTAATGGGTTCCTCCTATAGCATTAAATGATCCTCGTAAGTTGTAACTACATTCTGAGTATATACAGTAAGGGAGCTCTCAAACCCCTCACAAAGGCTTTCCTGTATGCTGCTTGAGTCCGATCGATACCAAAATACTCCGATGCCCACGCAACCGGTGCAACCGGTGCAGGCCCTCATCCCTTGTGCGGCTATCAGGCCATGCCCATCGTGGTGATCGATATGAGCACATCTATCGATTGTGTGTCTAGGACCCCAATATGGTGTTACTTTAGAAGAGCCGTGATTAGATAGTGGATGATCTTGACAAAGAGAGAGAGGTGTAGTTTTTATTTTCTAGGAGGACGAGATGGAAAGCCTACGTAACTGTTTGATCCATGGACCGTCCTTGTATGAGGGGCTCTTTAACCGCTATCCCGTCTTGGCCTGCTTCTTAAAAATGGGGGTTCTGAACAGCTGAACAAACTGTTGGACCTACCAAACCGCAGTTCGATTCGAGCAGTGATATCCCACCCGAGGTTGACCATGGAGTAGGGTCAAGACTTTCGAAGAACTTCGCAATTCATTCCATAACAGTAAGTCTCCATCATGACAACATATTCACTGAAACAGCACGGCTGCTTCACAGAGATGTTCGGTCATGTACGAAAAGCAAACTTAAAGCTGAACCCAAACGTGGGCCTGTTTTCGTGCACCATCCGGTCCCTTGCATACCGAACACCAACGAGTTCACCATAAAGTTATGTCGACGTGGGAAATGTGATAGTGATCTGAGCATAAAAAGAAGAGCTCTTTAGCAAATCAGAGGACAGAACCTGAGCCTTAATATACTGAGCTTAACGATGATCTGCTCTGGATATCGCATATTCAGCGTTTTATTACTTTGCAAAGGTGTGGATTTTACTCCTACAGAGCTCAACCGCAAGACATTCGTGAAGGCTTTTCTGTAAGCTGGGACCTCTACAAAGTAGTCGTCAGGTCAATATGACTATCTTTGATTTTCACACCCTTTTTTATTTTTAGAAATGAAGCCGAACTCTTGATCCATCTATTTGTTACCCTTTACTTGGGACAAATAAGGCCTATCCCTCAGTAAAGTGCTCATTTAAAAGCTACGGCTCCCGCTTTTCCTATTATAGGTCCCGTGTTCCAAGGAGAAAGCTTAAGTTTACCAATGTCAGCTGATATCGACAGTGATCTCTTTGAGAAGCTCGATTCCCTCAAGACTTCAGAAAGGCTTCCCTGGAAAGCGCTCGGGTTCAATCGATATGGGATTTTGGCATTTCGTCAAAAAAGTCGTCAACTTCCATTTTTTATGCCAACCTCCATTTCCATTCGTGAATAAAGGGATGGAGCTGCCAAGGCAGCGCCTTGATCCCATCAGATCTATAGGAATTGATTTATGCAATCGACCCAAACTATAAGAGCATATCAAGGGGCTTCGGAGGAATGGCAATGGCGAATGCTTCGCAGCAAAAGCTACGAAGAGCTGTTTATCCTCAAGTCCATCATAAACGCTTACGAGTAAAGTATTTCAGTCCGACAGGAGCTGAAATTTTTAGATTAGAACACAACATCTTTGGACTCGATTTTTCTGCCAACCCCTCTTTCCTTCTCGGAAAAGAGCTGCTATGGCAGGCCCTTGTCGAGGACCCCAATATGAGGTAGTTTTTTAGAAAGTTTTATGCCGTGATTATACATTGCAAGATCTTGAAGGACAGCGATTTTGCTTCTGCAGGAGGGCAAAGCACTGGGAAGATTGAAGTGGAAAGCCTATTCAACATACCTAGCTTTGTGATCCATGGACCATGCTTGTACGATGAGCTCATTTCACGACTATCCCGCCTCAGCCTGGGCTGCATCTTATGAACGGAGATTCCAAATAGCTGAACAATCTGTCGGATCTACCAAATCACATTTCGATTTCAGCAGCGACATGCGACCTGAAGTTGACTATGGAGTAGGGTTCAGAGTCGCGAAGAACTTCGCAAATTAATCGGTAAATATGGGACCACACGTTCCATGAATTGCGATGTAAAATTGAGACAAAGATGGCCTATTCCTCAAAAAGAGCTGTCCAAGCAATGACCACGGTTTTAAGTTCCCTCATAGACGGTCCTGTCTTTCAGGAAAGAAGCTGAAATTTGCCAGCCAGACTGATGCTGATTGTGCCCCTTCAAAGAGCTCAATACTCTCGACCCCATCCACAAAGGCCTTCCTGTGGCTGCACGAGTCCTGTCGATACAAAAAAATTGGGATTCCGAAGAAAAATTGTTAACTACCATTTTTTTGCCGACCCCTCATTTCCTTTTGTGAATAACGGAATGCAGCTACCGATGGCTGCGCCTTCGATTCCGGAGATCAAAAAGAGCTGATCGGCGCGATCAAATGTAAACTTGTAATTAAAAGTTTTTGAGGTTATATCACTTTTGGTATATGAATGTGTTGGGGACCTCTACGTAGTAGTCCTCAGTTCAGTGCAACTGTCCTTCACCCCCAAACCCCTTTCCATGTTGGAAACTTGAGATTTCATTTTTGCTCAATTGCTTTGTTAAGTGTTCGCTTAAAAAGCACGGCTTATGTTTCCCCTAATAATAAGGTCTATGTTCCAAGGGAGAACCTGGAATCCACCACAGGCAGGTTGGTGTAGATTCTACCACTACAAAGAGCTCAATTCCTTCAGAAAATCCAGGAAGCTTTCCTGTTAGCTGCTCGAGTCCGATCGATACCAAAATATTATACTTCGACGCCCAAGCAACCGGTGCAACCGGTGCAGGCCCTCATCTCTTGTGCGGCTATCAGGCCATTGCCCATAGTGAGGCTCGATATGAGTACATCCATCGATTGTGTGTCTAGGACCCCTAAATGGTATGACTTTAGGAGAGTCGTGATTAGATAGTTGAAGTCCTCGAGAGACAGTAATCTCACTTTTGCAGAAGGGCAAAACCCTGAGAAGATTGAGGTGGAAAGCCTATTCAACCTACTCAGCATTTGATCCATGGACCGTCTTTGTACGAGGTGCTCCTCAAACCTATATGCCGCCTTGGCCTGTCCTGCTTCTGCGAATGGAGATTCTAGGCAGGTGAGCAGGCTGTCGGACCAACCAAAATACTATTCCATCTGACTAGCGATATCCGACCCAGGTTGTCTAATGAGTAGGATTCGGATTCGCGAAGAACTTCGCATTTCATTAGATCGTGGTAAGTCTCCATCATGGCAGCATATTCACTGAAACTGCACGGCTGCTTCACAGCGATGTTCGGTCATGTACGAAAATTCGAATTGAGGGTGAACGAAAACCTTTATTTGGTCTGTCCGTGCACCACCCGGTCCCTTACATACCGAAAACCAATGAGTCCTCCATATAGTTTCGGCGACTGTGGGGAATGTGGCTGCGGTCTCTGAGGAAAAAATGAAGAATCCCTCAATAAATCAGAGGCAGAACCTGATGCCTAGTATACTGGGCTTAAGTCTGATCCACTCTGGCAAGTCAATGGAACTGCCCTTGATTGTTCACAACCCTTACCATTTCAGGAAATGAGGCCACACTTTTGATTCATTGCTTTGCTAACGTAGAATTGAGGCAAGGAAGGCCTGTTTCTGAATAGTATGGTCACTTAAAGGCTACGGACTGAGGCTTTCCTCATGATAGGTCCAGTGTTCCAAGGAAAAAGCTGAAGTCTACCAAAGTCAGGCTGTTATTGATAGTGCCCTTCGAAAAGCCCATTTCCCTGAAGACATTCATAAAAGCTTTCCTCTAGGCTGCTGCAATCCATTCGATACTAAAAGTATGTGATCTCCCTAGGAACTTTCTAATCCACCTTTTTCGCCAACCCCTTGTTTTCATTTCTGATTAATGGGATGGAGCTGGCCATGGTAGCTCCTTCGATTTCGTGAGATCAAAAGAAGGTGATCGGCACAGTCAAATGTAAACTTGTAATGAAAAGTTTTCGAGATTACTATCACTTTTGGTATATGAATGTGTTGGGCACCTCCACGTAGTACTCCTCAGTTCAGTGCGACTGTCGTTCATCCTCCAAACCCTTTTTATGTTGAAAACTTGAGAGCTCACTTTTAATTGCTTTGTTAAATTTTCAGTCAAAAGACATGGCTACTGTTTCCCTCATAACAGGTCCTGTATTCCGAGGGAGAACCTGGAATTCAGCAAAGGCAGAGTGGTGTAGATTGTACCCCTACAAAAGTTGAATTCCTTCAGAAAATCCAGGAAGCTTTCCTGTAAGCTGCTCGAGTCCGATCGATACCGAGATACTCCGATGCCCGGGCAACCGGTGCAGGCCCTTATCCCTTGTGCGGCTATCAGGGCATTGCCCATCGTGATGATCGATATGAGCGCATCCATCGATTGCTTATCCAGGACCCCACTATGGTGTGGCTTTAGAAGAGTCGTGATTTGATTGTGGAAGTCTTGAGAAAGAGAGAGAGACGCTTTTTTTTTAATATAATAGGATAAAATAATATTCTGTGCGAACTATTTTGTGAAGTTGTGGATTTTGCTCCTACGAGGAGTTTAACCACAAGACACTCGTAAAAGCTTTCCTGTGAGCTGGGACCTCTACAAAGTAGTCTTCAAGCCAATGGAACTGTCCTTTTTGTTGTACAAATTGGGAGCACATACTTGAGACAAAGAAGGCCTATTCCTCAACAGCAGGGTCATTCAAAGGGCTCCCGTATACCCTATGACAGTCCCTCCCGTTCCAAGGGAAAAGCTGAAGTCTACCAAAGTCAGGCTGATATTGATAGTGCCCCTTCAAAGGCCTCACTTCCCTCAAGACCTTAAAAAATTTTTTGTAAGCTGCTCGGGTCCGACCAGAGATTTTGGCATTTCGCCAAAAATCGGCAACTTCCTTCTTCCATGCCAACCCCTCATTTCCACTTGTGATTAACGGGATGGAGCTGACAAGGCAGCGCCTTGATCTCATCAGATCTTTAGGAATTGATTTGCGCAATCGACCCAAACTATAAGAGCATATCAAGAGCATATCAACGGCAGCGAATGTTTCGCAGCAAAAGCTACGAAGAGCTGTTTATCCTCAAATCCATCATAAACGCTTAATAAAGGGCTGCAGTCTGAAAAGAGATGAAATTTTTAAATTAGAACAGAATATTTTTGGACCTCGATTCCTTTGCCAACCCCTCTTTTCCTTCTCAGAAAGGAGCTGCTGCGGCAGCGCCTGTGATCGCTGCATTATCAAAACCGATGACTAGGTCGATCCTGACTTGTAGGGAAGCATTCATGAAGTTACTAGTGGTTTTGAAACCTATAAGTGAGGTAGGACGAAGATAGGGTAGCGGAAAGTGGCACAGTATCACACACATGGTCTGAGGGATCGATGCTCGCCCAGACCAAACAAGCCTTCCCTCTCTCGATTAGTTTGAACCAGACTCGTTTGGAGGATAAAACACTGAACATCAACAGTTTACCACAGATCGGTCATTGTGTAGGCCACACAGCTATTAGATCGCCATTACGTTTCTGAACGGAATTAGAATGTTAGGGCTCGTCTCAAAACAGGGCTGGTTCACGTCGAAGACCTCACCCTTTATCCTTCTATACTGAATGATCACGAATCTGGTGCCTCTCGATATTACTACGGATAACCTTCAAACCACCTAGCAAGTCTTGTTCTACGAGTATAAGTGCTATTCATGATCTGACCCCTTAATTGTTTAAAAGGGCTCTTGAGGGTTTTGAAAGTGCTGCTGAATGCCTTTCTCCTTGAGCAGCATCCAGTACTAACAAAAAGCGGATTCAATAGAGCATCCCTGTTCATGTGCTTATCTGAGTGAATTGAGATTAAGCCCCTGTGATAAGAGTGGGAATCGTTGCTGGCACGGACAGCCAGTTATAATTGTAATGTTTAGATATTTCCGATTTCGCCTCGTCGTTCCCTTTAGATGATGTCTCACTTCCGGAAAAACAACGGAACAAATCCCAACGGACTCCCATCTTTGCATCATGCCAAGCGAACATTTGTTGGACAGTTAGATGAACTCCCCGATACCCAGTTCCTAATTCCAGTGCTCAGCAGTAACCCAACGAGCATGGGAGGAAACGCCTCTCAATAAAACGCAGGTGTCGCCCACTCGATCCTGATCGTCTCCAAGAATTCTGAGATCATTTTACCTGCCAGTTCCTAATAATTTGCACAATGAACATTTTTTGCAGACTTACGACAACTTTACCAATTCGCTATTATGCCTCAGTTGTTCGCCTTGGTAAATAAAAGATTTTTGGAGAAAAAAACGGGTTGACCTCTTATTACTACTCAAGATTGAAGGCAACGAGTGTCAAGAGGGGCTGAACTACCCATTAGCCAGGAATCAGACCCAAGATCTGGTGAAGAATCCACGAAATCAGCCTAAAGTGAACTAGCCTGCCATCGACCCGATGTCTCCCTCTTGTGCGCATCCCAAGTTGTGGGGTTTATACTCGACGAAAAAGGATTTTCAACCTTAGCGAGGGCGACGTTTTGAGGGAAATAACAGCTGGACAGTACAACGCCTTCAACAAATTGCCCTTGATCAAGCAGATTGAGACTGCTAAGGGTTACATCACTTCGAGTCGTTTGATGTGAACGTCGCTCTCAGTGCTGATGTCACACAAGGTATTGTGTAAACTTCCCCAGAGTTTTTCCTATATCGAGCTAGTTATAGCTTTAAGCAAACACCTCTCCACATTTGTCATGAATTCTACATCAAATAAATGGTAACTATTTTAGAAACAGTAATGAATGTGTTGCTAAACCTACATATATCAGACAGGGGCAAAGATTACAAGTCAAGACCTTACTGGAAAGAAAAGCAACTTCATCCGTCTCTTTATGACGAATTCGGCCCCGCCCTTTCCCCTATGAACTTCCTCTTCACATAGAAATGTCTGAGAAGCACACTGACTGCCAAAGTTCCATGCTTTCTAGTTCAGTTAGAGTTGTGTTTACAGTACAGTAACCACAAACAATTGACAACAATACCAAAAAAGGACTCTGAATTTTCCAAGGACTTCCAACTGTTTCCTTTGCATGTGGGGGATGGGATCAATTGAAACATTCCAATCTTTTCACGATTTTCTGTGACATGATATGTTCAGACTATGCATATGTATTTACTAATCAGGAAAAGGAGATCATTTGATTACCAACAAATTTACAGCTTTCTTACCTACCCTTCTTGACCTCTTCGAAATCACTACAACACTTCCATCATGGCCCACTGGGTTTCTGTCTGTGCACACAGCTCCAGAAGTGTGAAATGCTTCAAATTCCATACAACGTTTGAAAAAAGTCGATAAATCCGGTGAACTGAGAGCGAGAAGTTTTCCATTCTTACTGAATTCCTAAAACTAGTAGTAAAGCTCCTGGCAACGATCAATACCTTACTGGTATCGTTCTAGGCATGCGACTCCCCTTAGATGGACGTTGGCTTCAACGTCGGCTTATAGATGAACTATTCAATGCTTCTAATCTCCCGGCAAACCAGATATGATGTTTATATGTTTACAAGTTTGTATTAAGTGAGCATATATAAATAATTAATTGTAAATTAATGCTAATAAATATGTAATATAGTTGCAGTAGCAAGTAGCGTCATTCTTCATGCTTCACAGAAATATTGAATCAATAAAAGTTGAATGTCAACACAAGTGTATGCTGTATTTGTTCCTTTGATCCAGCTCGGTTACTCGAGTGCCGGTGCAACCGGTGCAGATCCCTGGTGCGGCTATCAGGCATTGCCCATCGTGATGATCGATATGAGCACATCCATCGGTTGGGAGTCTGGGACCCAATATGGTGTGGCTTTGAAGAGCCGTGATTAGATAGTGCAAGTTCTTGACGGACAGTAATTTCACTTCTGCAGGAGGGCAAAACGCTGAGGAGATTGAGGTGGAAAGCCTATTCAACCACTTACATAGCTCTTTGATCTTTGATCCGTGGACGTGATAATCCATAGAATTCCCTTTTGGTGATTATGGCGACCGTAGAGGCAGATTCCATTCTTTACTCGACTTAGGCTGACTGTTCCCTCGCGGAGAAGTTCGTTGAGATCACTTTTTGACTATGCCACCTTCCAACCTTTCTCGAAGTAATACATCAATATGGCGTATACGTATGAAGATGACTTCTAGACGTATTTCTGTCGAGGAAAGAAAGAAGAATATTTTTATTGAATCCCGAATTCAATACTTGAATCATATCAAGAGAAAAGAAGCACCAAAAAACCCGCAATAATTATGCATCAACCTATTATCTTCCCATTACCACAGCTGCTGGAGTTCGTATCACTAATCACAGTCAACGGGAATGTCCATTTCCGAACAAGTTCAGATATTCGACTCAACCAGAGCCATATCGTCTTTCGGTGTTTCACTTGTAAGGGAATATATCAACCTTTCAAACAGTTACCTGATCTAATCACTGTTGTTGCAGAGGAAAGCAGCTCGATTACCGAACGGTGGCTGTATTTTGAAAATCCTCTACCACTAAGTTAAGGAACTACGCACATGAGCTTGAGGTCTTATTGTTAGTCATAGTCAAATATTTTCTGAGGGTGATGATTTTCATGATTAAGGGATACTGCCGTAACTGTTAACGAAAACGAAAAATTAGTGAAAATGGGCCGATCCAGAGTTCCGAAATCGTCCGATAATGTCATCGACTGCGATACGAAGCTATAAATAAGTTCTATATTCTATTAATTCAGTGCCTAAATTGCTTTGACATCAGATCGATAGTCGGGAGCGCATTCTGCGGAGGCGAGACAACTAGCTACGACAACCAACCACTTACAAGGCATGGTGGGGGAAGAGACCTCCTGCAAGTCGGGAATCGTGACTACCGCATAATACACCTATTTATACATCTGGATGAGAACGTCTCTATCTCGAGCTAGCGGTTGGTGCGTCAAATATGTGGGCGGAGCTTTAAAACTCACAGATACTCTCTATTAGTGTTGGTTTGCAACACGCTCAGCATGCTCGCTTCCTTACGTTAGAAAGTGCACACATTTAGGGCCGTACATTCCAAGAGTTACGATGTGGAATTGAAAATTGAGACAAAGGCCTATTCCTCAGAAAGAGGGGTCCAAGCAAAGGCCACGGTTTCAAGTTTACTCACAGTCGGTCCTATACTTCAGGAGAGAAGCTTAAAGGGGCTAGCCAGGCTGATGCTGATTGTGCCCCTTCAAAGAGCTCAATTCTCTCGACCCCATCCAAAAGGCCTTCCTGTGGCTACCCGAGTTCTGTCGATACAAAGATTTTGGGATTTCGAAGGAAAATTGTAACTACCATTTTTTTGCAAATCCCTCATTTCCTTTTGTGAATAACGGGATGGGCCTGCCGATGGCTGCGCCTTCGATTCCGTGAGATCAAAAGGAGCTGATCGGTGTGATCAAATGTCAACTTGTAACGAGTAGTTTTTGAGAGTACTACCGCTTTTGGTAAACGAATGTGATGGTGACCTCTACACAGCAGTTCTCAAATCAGTGTAACCGTCATACATTCTCCAAACCCCTTTTTATGTTGAAAAGTTGAGAGCTCACTTTTGATTAATTGCTTTGTTAAATTTTCACTCAAAGGATATGCTTCTGTTTTCCTCATTTCCTGTATTCCAAGAGAAAACCTGAATTTCATCTAAGACCAGTTGGTGTAGATTGAACCCCTACGAAAAGTTGAATTCCTTCAGAAAATCCAGGAAGTTTTCCTGTAAGTTGCTCGTGTCCGATCGATACCGAAACCGAGCAATCGGTGCGACCGGTGCAGGCCCTCATCCCTTGTGCGGCTATCAGGCCTTGCCCATCGTGATGATCGATATGAGCACATCCATCGACTGTGTGTCTAGGACCCCAATATGGTGTGACTTTAGAAGAGTCGTGATTAGATAGTGGAAGTGCTTGAGGGACAGTAATTTTACTTTTGCTGGAGGGGAAAACGCTGAGGAGATTGAGGTGGAAAGCCTATTCAACCTACTTAGCTATTTGATCCGTGGACCATCTTTGTACGAGGGGCCCCTTAAACCTGTATGCCGCCTTGGCCTGTCCTGCTTATGCGAATGGAGATTCTAGGCAGGTGAACAGGCTATCGGACCAACCAAAATACTAATCCATCTGGCAGCGATATCCGACCCAGGTTGACTAATGAGTAGGATTCGGACTCGCGAAGAACTTCGCAGTTCATTAGATCGTGGTGTCTCCATCATGGCAGCATATTCTCTGAAGCAGCACGGCTGCAGTGATGTTCGGTCATGTACGAGAGTTCGAATTGAGGGTGAACCCAAACCCTTATTTGGTCTGTCCGTGCACCACCCGGTCCCTTAAATACTGAAAACCAATGAGTCCTCCATATAGTTTCGGCGACTGTGGGAAATGTGGCTGTGGTCTCTGAGGAAAAAATGAAAGAATCCCTCAATAAATCAGAGGGCAGAACCTGAGGCCTAGTATACTGGGCTTAAGGCTGATCTGCTCTGGATATCGCATATTCAGTGCTATTTTGTAAAGGTTTGGATTTTCTCCGAGAAGCTTAACAACAAGACCTTCGTGAAGGCTTTCCTGTAAGCTGGGACATCTACAAAGTAGTCATCAGATCAATGGAACTGTCCTTTTTGTTGTAACAATTGGGAGCACATTTTCAATTCATTGCTTTGTTAACGTAGACTTGAGACAAAGAAGGCCTATTCCTCATCAGCAGGGTCATTCTAAGGGCTCCCGTTTACCCTATGACAATCCCTCCCGTTCCAAGGGAAAAGCTGAAGTCTACCAAAGTCATGCTGATATTGATAGTGCCCCTTCAAAAACCTCACTTCCCTCAAAACTTTAAAAAACTTTTTTGTAAACTGCTCGGGTCCAACCGATACAGAGATTTTGGTATTACGCCAAAAATCGGCAACTTCCTTCTTTTATGCCAACCTCCCATTTCCATTTGTGAATAAAGGGATAGAGCTGCCAAAGCAGCGCCTTGATCCCATCAGATCTATGGGAATTGATTTGCGTAATCGACCCAAACTATAAGAGCATATCAAGGGGCTTCGGAGGAGCGGCAGCGAATGCTTCGCAGCAAAAGCTACGAAGAGCTGCTTATCCTCAAATCCATCATAAACGCCTAAGAGTAAAGTATTGCAGTTCGACAGGAGCTGAAAGTTTTAGATTTAAACAGAACATTTTGGACCTCGATTCCTTTGCCAACCCCTCTTTCCTTCTAGGAAAAGAGCTGCTATGGCAGGACCTTGTCGAGGACCCCAATATGAGGTAGTTTTTTAGAAAGCTTTATGCCGTGATTATACAGTGCAAGATCTTGAAGGACAGTAATTTTGCTTCTGCAGGAGGGCAAAGCACTGAGAAGATTGAAGTGAAAAGCCTGTTCAACATGCCTAGCTATGTGATCCATGGGCCATGCTTGTACGATGAGCTCATTTCACGACTATCCCACCTCAGCCTGTGCTGCATCTTATGAACGGGGATTCTAAATAGCTAAACAATCTGTCGGATCTACCAAATCACATTTCGATTTCAGCAGCGACATGCGACCTGAAGTTGACTATGGAGTAGGGTTCAGAGTCGCGAAGAACTTCGCAAATTAATCGATGTTAATATGGGGCCACACCTTCCATGAATTGCGATGTAAAATTGAGAAAAAGAAGGCCTAATCCTCAAAAAGAGCTGTCCAAGCAATGACCACGGTTTTAAGTTCCCTCATAGACGGTCCTATCTTTCAGAAAAGAAGCTGAAATTTGCCAGCCGGACTGATGCTGATTGTGCCCCTTCAAAGAGCTCAATTCTCTCGACCCCATCCACAAAGGCCTTCCTGTGGCTGCACGAGTCCTGTCGATACAAAAAATTTGGGATTTCGAAGAAAAATTGTTAACTACCATTTTTTTGCCAACCCCTCATTTCCTTATGTGAATAACGGAATGCAGCTACCGATGGCTGCGCCTTCGATTCCGGAGATCGAAAAGAGCTGATCGGCGCGATCAAATGTAAACTTGTAATGAAAAGTTTTTGAGATTACTATCACTTTTGGTATATGAATATGGTGGGGACCTCTACATAGTAGTCCTCAGTTCAGTGCAACTGTCCTTCACCTACAAGCGCTTTTTATTTGGAAACTTGAGAGCTTACTTTTGATTAAATGCTTTGTTACGTGTTCACTCAAAAGACATGGCTTCTGTTTTCCTCATAAAGGGTCCTATATTCCGGGGGAGAACTTGAAGTTCATCAAAGACAGGTTGATGGAGCTTCTACTCCTAAAAAGGGCTAAATTCATTCATAAAATCCATGGAACATTTCCTGTAAGTTGCTCGTGTCCGATCGATACCGAGATACTTCGATGGCCGAGCAATCGGTGCAACTGCTGCAAGCCCTTATCCCTTGTGCGGCTATCAGGCCATTGCCCATCGTGATAATCGATAATGAGCCATCCATCGATTGTGTGTCTAACCAGGGAGGGGTAGTCTACTTATCTTGGAACTTTGAATGGAGACCCAGATGAATCGATAGAGTTTTGAATGCTGTTTACGAAAATGGAAATTAAAACTGCAAAATGATTCTCCTTAAAAAGTTATGGGGGCCCGAATTTTGCTCGACAGTAGTATCAATTGGAAATGCGAACTCATCGCTTGCATATCTAACGCCCACGTGGCCTAGTGGTAGTGGTCTCGCTTCGTGGGCGTAAAATGAGGGGTCCCTCCCGCCATTGTCCACACTTTTGCAAAGTGTTTTTTCATTTTATCAAAGGCTCTTTAAACGTTTTCTGACATTTCTTTAGACAATTGATACTACTGTCGGAGCAAAATTCGGGCCCCCCATAACTTTTTACGGAGAACCATTTTGCAGTTTTCATTTCCATTTTCATAAACAGCATTCAAAACTCTATCGATTTATCTGGGTCTGAATTCAAAGTTCCAAGATAAGTTGACTACCCCTCCCTGGTAAGACACTATGTGGTGTAGCTTTAGAAGAGTCGTGATTAGGTAGTGGACGATTTTGAGAAAAAGAGAGAGGGGTAGTTTTTCTTTTCTATGAGGACGCAACACTGTGAAGAACGAGAAGGGAAGCCTACGTAGCTGTTGACCTATGGACCATACTTGTATGAGAGGCTCCTTTAACCACTATCCCGTCTTGAGCTGCTTCTTAAAATGGGGATGGTGAACAGCTGAACAAACTGTTGGACCTATCAAACCACAGTTCGATTCCAGCAGCGATATCCCACCTGAGGTTGACCATGGAGTAGTGTCAAGACTTGCGAAGAACTTCCCGATTTATTCGATCGTAGTAAGTCTCCGTCACGGCAGCATGTCACTGAAACCGCACGGCTGCTTCACAGAGATGTTTGGTAATACACGAAAGTTGGACCCCAGGGTGGACCCAAACGTGGACCTGGATTCCGTGCACCACACGGTCCCTTGCATATCGAAAACCAGTGAGTCCTCCATACAGGTTCGGCTACTGTGGGAAATGTTATAGAGGGGAAAGTGGTCAACCCTTCAGTAAATCAGAGGGCAGAACCTGAGACCTAATATACAGGGCTTAAGGCTGATCTGCTCTGGGTATCGCATATTCAGTGCTTTACTATTTTGTAAAGGTGGGAATTTCGCTCCTTCGAGAAGTTTAACCACAAAACCTTCGTAAATGCTTTCTTGTAAGCTGGGACCTCCACAAAGTAGTCGTCAGATCATTGGAGCTCTCCTTTGTTGTACACACTCCTTGTTTTTTTTTCGAATGAGACCACACTTTTGATTCATTGCTTTGCTAACGGAGAATTGAGGCAAGGAAGGCCTGTTTCTGAATAGTGTGGTCACTTAAAGGCTACGGACTGAGGCGTTCCTCATGATAGGTCCAGTGTCCCAAGGAAAAAGCTGAAGTCTACCAAAGTCAGGCTGTTATTGATAGTGCCCTTCGAAAAGCCCATTTCCCTGAAGACATTCATAAAAGCTTTCCTGCAGGCTGCTGGAATCCATTCGATACCAAAAGTATGTGATCTCCCTAGAAACTTTCTAATCCACCTTTTTCGCCAACCCCTTTTTCATTTCTAATTAATGGGATGGAGCTGGCCATGATAGCGCTTCGAATCCATGAGATCAAAAGGAGCTAATCGGTGCGGTCAAATATAAACTTGTAATGAGACGGTTTTGAGATTACTATCACTTTTGATATATGATTATGATGGGGACTCTTAAATAGTAGGTATCTGATTAAAAGAATTCCCCTCAGTTGTTCAACTCGTTCAAATCCCTTTTTTCTCCTATAAGTACTGTACCTGAAATGAAATGCGGAAAAAATGAGACAAAGATGGCCTATTCACTAGGAAGTGGGTCCAATCAATGGCCACGGTCTCGATTTTCCTCATAGTCGGTTCAATAATTCAGGAGAGAAGCTGAAGATTTACCAAGCCAGCCTAATGTTGATTGTGCCCCATTAAAGAGCTCAGTTCCTAGAAATCCATCTGAAAACTTACAGTAAGCTGCTCTAGTCCTACTGAAACCAAGTTATTCCTATATGTGAGCAAATGGTGCAATCGCTGCAATCAGTCAGCCATCCTTGTGCGGGATCGAGTAATTGCGCATCGGAGCGATCGATATGAGAGCATCCAATGGATTGAAGCTTATTGTTAGACGATGATTCGCTCGAGCCCATAAAGGCTTGGAATGAGGAATTTCGAGAATTCTATCCTTTTTGATAGATGACGGTGAAGGCCTCCATAAAGTAACTTACAAACCGACGGGCTGTCTTTGACCCTTCCAATCGCTTTTTCCTGAAAATTTTGATGAGATATGGTGAATTTGAGACCATCCATGCCTCCTGCTTACAGTAAAGTTCAATCAGTAGCGACTCCCTCTGTTTCCTTCATGTTAGGTTAACTATTTCAAGGGAAATCTGAAGTTTATCAAAGACAGGCGAATCTATTATATATCGTTGCTATTTGAAGAGCTCAACTTCTCAAACGTTACAAAGGTTTTCAGTTAGCTGCTCAAGTTCAACTGCTACCAAATTTCTCCGATTCCCGAGCAATCGGTGCAGCCGCTACAATCGATTGCGGTTACAGAATGATGGCGCGTCCGAGCGATCAATATGAGCACTGTCAATCAATTGCATGTCCAGGAACCCAACATGATGTAGCCCTAAGGAGCTGGAAATCGTGAATAGTTAGCCCAAGGTACTTAAGGAAAATGATTTTCCTTCTGCAGGAGGAAGCTCTGATACATGTGAAAGGTCTATTCAGCCTACGTAGCTATTTGATCCGCGGACCATCCCTTTGGTAGGAGACTCGTTTGACTATTATGCGCTTTTAGCCTACCATGCTCCAGAGGAGTAGGAATCCCGCTTGTCCAATACAGTTGTCACAGTTTCTTGATGGCCTACCCTAGTCCCTGCTCTGATTTTATTTGTTCCCTCTGATAAAAAGAAGTAGAGCTTCTGAGCATTACCAGTAAATCTGAACCTTAACTCGAAGGATTGCGTCCCGTTCATGTTCATGGTTCATGAACTCCTCTAACTATCTTCCTTTTACTGAAGCTGCTGGAGTTCGTATCACAAGTCACAGTCAACAGATCCACATGGATGAGAACATCTAAACTTCAGGGGCGTTTGGTGCAGGAGGTGCGTCAAAAATGTGGGCGGGGCTTCTGAGATGTCATGCACGAGGAAACTTAATCGGTGGACCAGAATGGTAGACAGAAATATCAGGTTCGAGTTTGGGTTCGCCCCAAAGTCGGTTTTTTACAAACGACTGGAAATCTCTGTGAAGCAATCGTGCCATTTAAGTGAACATGCTGCCCTGTTAGGGATTTACTACGATCGAATGAGTTCCGAACCGATTCTTCCACTAAAGAAAAACAGCCAGATGCCTCAAAAGACTCCAATCTCTGTCTCCCTCAAAAAAGCTCCGATCCTCGCTATATAGTGCTGTTGTTCTTGTAAATATGGGACCACACATTCCATGAATTGCGATGTAAAATTGAGACGTAGAAGGCTTGTTCTTCAGAAAAAGTTGTCCAAGCAATGACCACGGTTTCAAGTTCCCTCATAGCGGTTCTATCTTTCAGGAAAGAAGCTGAAATTCGCCAGCCAGCCTGGTGTTGATTGCGCCCCTTCAATTGAGCTCAATTCTCTCGACCCCATCCACAAAAGCCTTCCTGTGGCTGCTCGAGTCCAGTCGATACTAAAGTTTTGGAAGTTCGAAGAAAGTTGTTAATCACCATTTACTTGCCAGTCCCTCATTTCCTTTTGTAATTAACGGAATGGAGCTACCGAAGGCAGCACCTTCGATTCCGTGAGATCAAAAGGAGCTGATCGGCGCGATCAAATGTAAACTTGTAATTAAAAGTTTTTGAGATTACTATCACTTTTGGTATATGAATGTGTTGGGCACCTCTACGTAGTACTCCTCAGTTCAGTGCGACTGTCCTTCATCCTCCAAACCCTTTTCATGTTGAAAACTTGAGAGGTCACTTTTGATTAATTGCTTTGTTAAATTTTCAGTTGAAAGACATGGCTACTGTTCCCCTCATAATAAGTCCTGTATTCCAAGGGAGAACCGAATTCGCCAAAGGTAAGTGTAGATTGTACCCCTACAAAAAGTTGAATTCCTTCAGAAAATCCAGGAAGCTTTCCTGTAAGCTGCTCGAGTCCAATCGATACCGAGATACTCCGATGACCGAGCAACCGGTGCAACCGGTGCAGGCCCTCATCCCTTGTGCGGCTATCAGGCCATGCCCATCGTGATGATCGATATGAGCACATCCATCGATTGTGTTTAGGAACCCAATATGGTGTGACTTTAGAAGAATCGTGATTAGATAGTGGAAGTTCTTGAGAGACAGTAATTTTACTTCTGCAGGAGGGCAAAACGCTGAGGAGATCAAGTTGGAAAGCCTATTCAACCTACTTAGCTATTTGATCCGTCGACAATCTTTGTACGATGGGCTCCTGTAACCTCTTTCCCGCCTTGGCCTGGACTGGTTCTTAGAAAGGGGATCCTAATCAGCTGAGCAAACTGTTGGACCTACCAACTACAGTTCGATTTCAGCAGCAATATGAGACCCTAGGCTGACTGGATCAGGGCTCAGACTGGAAGAACTTCGCAATTCATTCAATCGTAGTAATCTCCATCATGGGAGCATGTTCACAGGAACAGCACGACTGCTTCACTGAGATGTTGGGTCATGTACGAAAACTCGACTTGAGTGTGAACCCAAACCCGGATTTGGTTTGTTCCAGCACCATTCCAGTCCATTACATACCTTTCCCCTCATCCCGGGGGACGAGCGATTCGTGCGATTCTGGGTGCGCGCGGCAAATTGCGCGGCGAAACTAGCGATGATTCAAACAACTCTGGCGTCTATCATTGGGGCACAAACTTGAAGTAGAGTACTTTAGTAGGGTTGAACAATCCTCCTGACCTACTTTACTTCAAATTTGGGTCCCAATGATAAACGTTGCAGTCATCCAAATCGCACCGAATTTCGCCACGCAATTTGTCGCGCGCACCCAGGATCGCACGAATCGCAACACACCCCCTCATCCCTTGTGCGGCTATCAGGCCATGCCCATCGTGATGATCGATATGAGCACATCCATCGATTGGGAGTCTGGGACCCCAATATGGTGTGGCTTTGAAGAGTCGTGATAGTTAGTGTATGATCTTGAAAAAGAAAGAGAAAGATCGAGAGAGATGTAGTTTTTCTTTTCTAGGAGAACGCAACACTGCGAAGAATGAGATGGAAAGCATACGTAGCTGTTTAACCCATGGACCATCCTTGTGTGAGGGGCTCCTTTAGCCACTATCCCGCCTTTAACTGCTTTTTGAAAATGGGGATTCTGAACAACTGAACAAGCTGCTGGACCTACCGACATCTTTCATACAGTTTCGGCTACTGTAAGAAATGTGATTGAGGAAAAAGTTTGGAACCCTTTTGTAAATAGAGGGCAGAACCTCTAATTCACAGAAGGATTCTCCACTTTTCTCCTTCTACTCTCCTCTAAAACTGAGACCTAATTTACTGGGCTTAAAGCTGATCTGCTCTGATATCGCACATTCAGTGTTTTACTGTTTTGTAAAAGTGTGAGTTTCGCTCCTACGAGAAGTTTAACCACATGGTATTTGTAAAGGCTTTCCTGTAAGCTGGGACCTACGTAAAGTAGTCGTCAGATCAACGGAACTGTGCTGAATGCTTAAATCTTTTTTTTAAATTGAGAACACATTTTTGATTCATCGCTTTGCTAACGTAGAGTTGAGATTAAGAATGCCTACTCCTCAGCAGGGAGGTCATTCAGAGGCTACGGTTCCAGTTTTTTCCTGTGATAGTTTCTCCCGTTCCGAGGAAAAAGCTGACGTCTACCAAAGTCAAGCTGATATGGATGGTGCTCCTTCGAGAAGCTCATTTCCCTGAAGACCTTCATGGAGGCCTTCCTGGGAGCTGCTCGAGTCCGACCGAAACAGAGATTTTGACATTTATTCAAAAAAATCGTCA
The DNA here is from genome assembly GCA_000469685.2 of Haemonchus contortus. Lineage (NCBI taxonomy): Eukaryota > Metazoa > Nematoda > Chromadorea > Rhabditida > Trichostrongylidae > Haemonchus > Haemonchus contortus. The sequence goes on along the minus strand of LS997567.1, from coordinate 1,368,951 downwards.
ACTTTCATTTTTTATGCCACCCCCATTTCCATTTGTGAATAAAGGGATGGAGCTGCCAAGGCAGCGCCTTGATCCCATCAGATCTATGGGAATTGATTTGCGTAATCGACCCAAACTATAAGAGCATATCAAGGAGCTTTGGAGGAGCGGCAGCGAATGCTTCGCAGCAAAAGCTACGAAGAGCTGTTTATCCTCAAATCCATCATAAACACTTACGAGTAAAGTGTTGTAGTCCGACATGAGCTGAAATTTTTTCATTAGAACAGAACATTTTTGGACCTTAATTTTTTGTGAACCCCTCTTCTCCTTCTCAGAAAGGAGCTGCTATGGCAGCGCCTGTGATCGCTGCATTATCAAAACCGATGACTAGGTCGATCCTGACTTGTAGGGAAACATTCATGAAGTTACCGGCGTTTTTGAAACCTATAAGTGAGGTAGGACGAAGATAGGGTAGCGGAAAGTGGCACAGTATCACACACACATGGTCTGGGGGATCGATACTCGCCCAGACCAAACAAGCCTTCCTTCTCTCTGGGGTGATTAATTTGAGCCAGAATCGTTTGGAAGGATAAAACACTGAACATCAACAGTTGACCATCGATAGATCATTGTGTAGGCCACACAGCCATTAGATCGCCACCACGTTTCTGAACGGAATTTGAATGTTAGAGCGCGTCTCAAAACAGGGCTGGTTGACGTCGAAGACTTCACCCTCTCTCCTTTTATCCTGAACTAGAATGATCACGAATCTGGTGCCTCTCGATATTACTACGGATAACCCTCAAACAACCTAGCAAGTCTTGTTCTATAAGTGCCATTCATGATACGACCCCTTAACTGTTTGAAATGGCTTTTGAGGGTTTTGAGAATGCTGCTAAATTCCTTTCTTATTGAGCAGCATCCACCTTCTGACAAAAAGCGGATTTCAATAGACCATCCCTGTTCATGTACTTATCTGAGCGAATTGATATTAAGCGCCTGTGATAAGAGTGGGACTCGTTGCTGGCACGGACAGCCAGTTATAACTGTAATGTTTAGATATTTCCGATTTCGCCTCGTCGTTCCCTTCAGCTGATGTCTCACTTCCGGAAAAACAACGGAACAAATCTCAACGGGTTCCCATCTCTGCATCATTCCAAGCGTACATTTCCTGACCAGTTTTCCGATACCCACTTCCTAATTCCAGTGCTCAGCAGTAACCCAACGAGTATGGGAGGAAACACCATCTCAATAAAACGCAGGTGTCGCCCACTCAATCCTGATCGTCCGAACCTCCCAAAAGCTAATAATTTGCACAATAATCATTTTTCGGAGACCTACGACAACTTTACCAATTCGCTATTATGCCTCAGTTGTTCGCCTTGATAAGTAATAGGTCTTTTGAAAAGAAAAAAATGGATTAACCTCTTTTTACTACTCAAGATTGAAGGCAATGAGTTTCAAGAGGGGTTGAACTACCCATTAGCCAGGAATCAGACCCAAGATTCGGTAAAGAATCCACGAAATCAGCCCAAAGCGAATTAGCCTTCCACCGAAACGATGTCTCCGTCTTGTACGCATCCCAAGTTGTGGGGTTTATACTCGACAAAAAAGAATTTTCAACCTTAGCGAGGGCGACGTTTTGAGGGAAATAACAGCTGGACAGTACAACGCCTTCAATAAATTGCCCTTGATCAAGCAGATTGGGACTGCTAAGGGTTACATTACTTCGAGTCGTTTGATGTGAACGTCGCTCTCAGTGCTGATGTCACACAAGGTATTGTGTAAACTTCCACATAGTTTTTCCCATATCGAGCTAGTTATAGCTTTAAGCAAACACCTCTGCACATTTGTCATGAATTCTACATCAAATAAATGGTAACTATTTTAGAAACAGTAGTGAATGTGTTGCTAAAACTACATATATATCAGACAGGGGCAAAGATTACAAGTTAAGACCTTACTGGGAAGAAAGGCTACTTTATCCGCTCTGTTGATGACGAATTCGCCCCCCCCCCCCTTCCCCTACGAATTTCCTCTTCACATAGAAATGTCTGTGGAACACACTGACTGCCAAAGTTCCATGCTTTCTAGTTCAGTTAGAGTTGTGTTTACAGTACAGTAACCACAAACAATTGACAACAATACCAAAAAAGGACTCTGAATTTTCCAAGCACTTCCAACTGTTTCCTTTGCATGTGGGGGATGGGATCAATTGAAACATTCCAATCTTTTCACGATTTTCTGTGACATGATATGTTCAGACTATGCATATGTATTTACTAGTCAGGAAAAGGGGATCATTTGTGATGATTACCAACAAATTTACAGCTTTCTTACCTACTCTTCTTGACCTCTTCGAAATCACTGCAACACTTCCATCATGGCTGTGTTTTTGTCAATGTACACAACTCCAGAAGTGTGAAATGCTTCAAATTTCATAAAGCGTTCGAAAAAATCGATAAATCCGGTGAAGGAGAAGTTTTCATTCTCACTGAATCCCCACAAGTGCCAGTGAAGCTCCTGGCAACGATAAATACCTTACTGGAATCGTTCTAGGCATGCGACTCCCCTTAGATGGACGTTGACTTCAGCATCGGCTTATAGATGAACTATTCAATGCTTCTAATCTCCCGGCAAACCAGATATGATGTTTATATGTTTACAAGTTTGTATTAAGTGAGGATATATAAATAATTAATTGTAAATTAATGCTAATAAATATGTAATATAGTTGCAGTAGCAAGTAGCGTCATTCTTCATGCTTCACAGAAATATTGAATCAATAAAAGTTGAATGTCAACACAAGTGTATGCTGTATTTGTTCCTTTGATCCAGCTCGGTTACTCGAGTGTCGAGCACACAATGAAAGCGCGTTTCCAAAAGATCCAGCCTCACCATCGCATTATTTCATACTCGTACTATCAATTTTGAGCTAACTTTTGTTGTTTGTTTTTTTTTTGATTAAGGCTCGGAGTACCGAAATCTCCTGCTTCAACGGTGATCATTTAGTTTTGTGTGCTACATGACAAATAACAAGTAAAACCGCTTCATCTCCGTCGTTCTAAACTTTATACTGGAAGTGTTTCTCCTCTGTCAGCAATAAGAGCTTCCTAACCATCATCAGGTCCAAGTTTACATGGAGGAAACCTCATAGGGTGGTGCTCCTTGATTCAGTATCAGGTCATATCAGTCGAGGTGGTTAAGCGGCCGTAATAAGCGATCTCGGAGGACCTGACGTCTCCCATCATCTTACTCGTTACTTTCTTGGAATATGGTTAACTCAGAAGAAAGTCATGGCTTTGGTAAGCTTGTTCTTTGTGCCCACGACCCTTTTGGTCACGTTCTGCGTAGGCCAATTAAAGGCTCTACTTTGAGAGTATTAATAGCTTTCTGCAAAATCGGAAGATTTCCTAATTTTTCTTGATTTTTTCCTGAAACTCATTGATGTCGAACTTGATGTCGGTCGCCAGGACAGCTGTGAATACAATTTTTTTAAACGCTAAAGGTGGCTTCAATTGTCGATGATGGTTTGATACGGCGACGCCCTGGAGTCCTGGCTTACCGTCGCTTAAGCATAACCGACAGGTCATAGCTGCTTCTCAGCTGTTCGTTCCATTAGTGTGAGTGATGACTTTGTAGATTCTTCTTCTCGTCTATCTTTACCAGTATTTTGTCAACAAAAATGATATGTGGTTGCGCGATGAATTCGGTTTTCTAGGGAAGCCGTTATTGAAACATCCAACGGAACCTGTATACTACAATAACCATACCCATCCTATTTCTGAGTACAAGAGAAATCTCGGGTATCGTGCCTGTCCTTCATGGATATCAAAGGTCACGTGAACGATGGAATATCGGGGAATCCTTAATGAGTACGGGAGCGCCACAAGTGTTTAGAGTCAACACGGACACAGACGGTCCGATTCATGCTTAGACCCGATCCATGTGCCGTCATATTTACCCGGATTCGCCTCTTTATCGACGTATTGTTTGTTAAGCGGGGCAACAAAGCTAGACCCTCATCCCTCGATTCGATCACGATCGCAGCACATAGTACTCACAATAAAACCAGTGATCGATGAGTTTTTAACGAGATTTTTGTTGGGAATAAGCTCACATGTAAATGAAGAGCTGGTTACGGCCTATCGCTGAGTTGTGGGAAATGATTGCTTTCTGAAGGGTCATTTCTTCGTTGCGCAGGCCATTTGCCACGTACCGATAATAGCACAACGTGGGGTCACGCTCGAGCCAAACAAAAGGGCCGTCAGCTTGCACGCCGTCCATTTCCTGCACATGCTTTTGAGTGCAGCGCACAGCTGGGTAATTCTTCACATTTAGACGCTCGTTGATGCTCGTCGCATGGTTATCAATAGCTGGTCTGGCTGATCAGGTTATAGTTTAGACTTTCAGCGATCGGCTGTCATTAAAATGTGGAAAGAGGAAATGTAAATACCGCAGACGCGACGCATATCATTGTGAAGACGACAGCGCGTCGGAGGAGAAAGCATCCTCAACACACTCCCCTTCTGTCCCTCGGCCAACATCGACCCCGTAACCAACCAGCGCTAGAATTCCCTGGGTACGGTCGAGCGATCCTCGATAGGCATATGGGATGGGGGCGGGGCTCAGTGACCCGCGTCCATACCATGCCATTGATCGTGGCAGGGGTCAGCCAACCAAGCGAGGTCCGGCGCGAGGCTCCATCCATCATATGCCTCGATGCACAACTGTTACTAAAACAACGAACTAGTTAGAGTAATGATTGCGATACCCTACTTGATAAGTACTCTTCGAGCGCTGTGATTTGCCCTTGAGCTACGCTACCTACAGTACTTTATCGTGGACGTTTCGTGCCATGCCCTCATTGCCTTCTATTATGTCTTCTGCGACTGATTTGTCTTATTCACCTTCTTGTCAGTTTTTTTTTGACCATCTCTTCTACTACTTTACAAGTTCTGCTCTTCTTCACTCTTACTGTAAACAAGATGGAACCTTTCGGTTCCTACACTTTTCGTTCCTTCTTTTTGTACCTCGTAATAGAATATCGGATAAGTAACGACTATGACTGTGAAACAGTAATGACTATCTTTTTGATTATTGTAGATCAGATACGAACGAGGAAAGCACTTCGGTTCTCAGTGCTGCCATCTGCTCTCTCGTTGTTGCGCAGCGTAGTCGGATAGTTGATGTTCGTTCATTTTCGTTCTTTGGCATTTCCCTTTTGTAATTTCCTGTAGTATTCGTAGCTGGCAATTTTCTTGTTCAGTTTCTTCTCATTTCTACCCCTTTATTGCCTTGTCTTGTTTGTATGATGCAATCGGAAAATTTTAGAATGTTGGGCATACCATTTCTTGACAATGCGATCTGGAGCTGGTTTAAGCCACAGTCATTTGACGATCCAGTAGATCGACTGAATTATTTTATTACTTCAACGCTACTCACATTTTTTGCCATTATGGTTTCAGCTAAACAGTACGTTGTTAATTCTATTTTTTTTGCTTTTACTTACTATAATTGAACTGTATTATGTCTGTTCTCTTTTTCTTTTTTTTTGCTATTATTACTAGTATTTCTATCGAAACTGGTATGACCAGCTTACGAATGCGTGACTGACCAGCTAGGCCGTGGACGGCTTTCTACTCCACTAGTCATGCTTGACCCGGTGTTTTCCTAGGCATCGAGCTCCGTTTGCCCAGTGCGATGATCAATAGAGCAGACCTTTGTGGGACGTTGCTAATCCTTCCTCCCCATACGACAAAAATCCTCGGCAAGCAGCCCTATGCCTTCGAGCTTAACACAGTAGGTAACTAGTAACCCAAACTAAGGTCAAAAAATAGTTTTTGTGGAATTTTATGAACATACGAGCTGCCATGTTCTGTGATGTAGTCGATGATGGGCCAAGTCGATCAACCTTCTCTCGTCGTTTATTTAAACTTTCTCTGAACTTTACAAAGGGACGTGATTCACGACGTCTTCCCATGTAGTTCTACTCCTTGCTACTCATTTGTTATTGTAAAAGTTCGTCACTGTCCAACCGACTACTGGTGGAGTTATTTCTACGGGGAAAGCTGAATTGAAGGTGAAAATCACAAACGAAACGAAGAGATAGATTGTTTGTATTCTCTGTGACGGAGGAGGACGAGGAGAAGAATGGATAGTGATAGGGTTCTCAAACAAATTAATACGCCAAGCGTAGCCGCAAATGTTGGAAGAAGGCGTTTGCGCTTCATCAAACAACACCTTCGAGTGATGCATGTTAGCGTATGCGATCGGATGCCACCCATCATGATTAGCATACTGGTATACGGTATGACCTACTGTGGGAGGTAAAAGTATGACAAAGTACGAGTGGAGGTATGGGTAATAAACTGTCGGGAGCTGGCATTTTCCGAAGCTATTTTATTCCATTTCATTCACCAGTCTTCGGCACTTTCATGAAATTTAGAATAAGAAAAAATCAAAAACTCTTTCAAAAAAGTAATATATTTCAGAGGCAAAAGATTTCGAACCGTTATCAACCATTCTTTTCTTTTGATTTCCTATGAAGTTACCGATGACCAAGACGGCTGTTAGGCCCTTTGCGTATGAAGCGAGCGATGAGAGCAATAGCTTTGGCACTGTGCCAAACTATTGGCTGCATGCCAAATTTTCAAGCACTTCAGATTTGTCCTGTCTCTCAAGAAAATATTATTCTTGTTGCTTGTTGTTTTCGTCTTTTGACATCATTTACTATGTTTTTGCCTTCGAAGCCATAAAAACTTCGGATTCGAGGTTCAACTATGTAGAATACCTATTTAAACTTAAAAGTTTTACTGAAGTATAAGTTTTCTTGAAAATTTGTCATCCATGAGAAGATAAGGGTCAGGATAACCCACGTTTTTGGGATTTTTTGAATGTTCGGATTCGGATCCAGTAGTTTCCCTTTTTTTCAAAAAACATTTTACTTGTAAATATTTTAAAATGTCTGATAGTTTCTGATCTTCATTCGCTACTACCTTTTCGCATATTCCTACCAGTTTTTTGACATTTATGCATCAATTCATGCTGAGCTCCCTCCCATAGTCCTACTAATGGTTATACCAGCGCAGTACTGTCTTCGTTCTCTACTTACCCCGTCTCAGGTCTCCCACCCCTCCTCCTTAACTGCACTCGGCAAGGGTCTGAAGTGGAAAGGTAATCCTACTCAATAAAATCTGAAAATGGAGAGTTAGGGACTTGACGTCACAATTCGATTCCCATTAGCACGTACTGCCACCAGTACTATCTACAGTCGTCTTGCTATCAGAAGAACCTAAAGACCTTTCCTGATATCATTGAAGGTGAAGGTCAAGCCAATAGTAAGCTATGCTTTTCCAGTCGGGAGCCTATTTCATAATACGAGCAACGGATGGATCCCAGCCAATTATGCCGCGTCGGTCTCGGCCCGGGAGCGACTCATCACTGAATTTCGGGATTTTCAAAGTGGTGAATAATGTGCGATGGGAGAGATATGCGATCACTTTACTTCAAGATGGAGGCCTCCCCGTTGGTGACTAGCGCTTTTTCAAAACGGCGCAACAATTTGTTATACGACAACATGTGCGCAAATGAACAGCCATTTCTTAGCTTTGAACGCATAAAACGCCTTTGAAGCGAGGAAAACGATCGTGAAGCTTCATTTGAAAGCAGATTTGAAGTTGATGACTGAGTAGCTTCATTTCGAGGTTAGTATGAAATGGTCAGTTGGGCTGCGTCCTATTTATGGCCTCTAGGGGTCCCCACAAACATTCTTCGTGACCACCGTACTCTCACAATCAGCGGAACCGTGGTTCATTTAAAAATGGGTTCGGTAAGCTACAAATAATAAAACATTTCTATGAAGCAGTACCTAACTATTTGAAAGGGTGCGAAGAAGTCTCAACTACGAATAGATTACATGCCCCCTTCATTACCTTAAGAGTAATTCCGCAGAAACTTCTGAGCGAATTCCCGGCTTATGGCGGTTAATGTGTTCATGGGAATCAGGCTGTGTGTACATCTTAAGCTCACACCTCCGCGCTCCCATATGGGCCATTCGGGGTCACCAGAGGATGCACCAATGGTGCGAGACTCTCTCCGTAGACAAATATGCTCACCTACGTGAAGTTGACTAGCAGTTTACGGCAGAGCCTTTATACCTTTTCAGCAATTCCTTTGTTTGACCTGAACGATGGGAGAGATGGCTTTGTTGTGCCACATGGTCCACTCAATCTTGACATTCGGTTCTTGATGAAGATTAGCCCCCTCCCTCACGCACTCGCTATTATTCAGAAACTGGAAAACTGTTCTATGTCATCATCGTATCTTACTGTAATTTTTAAACTGAGGTTGTTGGGAAAGAGTGCGGATCGTTTTTGAGTGACGATCGAGAAAAAGGACAAAGAAGGGAGACACCAGAAAAAATGCTTGAAACGTGGGATGTGATGCTGGACAGAAGGAAGACCACCCGAGTTGCTCATATCGAAGCTTTCAAGTGATTTCTTTGTTGGGGTGCGATTTTTGTCTATTCATTTGTGACCCACCCTCAAATCAATTGGTTATAGGAAAGGCTTTTGTGATTTGCTGAAAGTGTTCTGACGCTGGGGTTTTCGACTTACTACAACAAAGTTACTGTCAATGGAAGAAGGTATTGACAGCTAGCTGCTCCTAAAACGTCTGCGATACAGAAATTCGAGTTTTGAGGGTGGCTAATCCTTTGAGAACCTTCTAAAGTCTACCTTTACCGGAAAAGTTCTACAGTTTCAATACAAAATAGGATGACAGCCAGGCTATGCTTTTCTATTCTTCAATGGCGAGTAGCATTGTGAAGAATTCATTGAATACAGGTCAATTCGGACACCTCAGGGAAGGCATATAAGTTTCGGACGTTGAGGGGACCTTGGTCCCATACCACATTTTGAGCCCTAATCAGAGCCCTTCACGACAATATCGGTTTGATAATCGGCATGCGCGATGACCTAGGTCTAGTGCATGGCCACTTAGGGCCTGTCGAATGCTCTCTCATCGAGGCTGGCAACGCCGGTGATTTGTCCGTGAAGTAAATGACAGTGGTAAAAACAAGTATTGGCTGAGGTTGAGGGAGTCATAGGTTCTTCATTGTACTTACTAGTGTTTGTAGAAAACGTGATGAAAAGGGTTTACCGAATGCGAGGGAGGAGCCCTCAGAAATTCTTACAATTAGTCGATTCGTGTACCTAGGCAATCGTTAAGGGTCGTTTTCGAATTTATAAGATCTAGAAGAAAGGGGTTTTGCCAGATCACCGACTTGGCATTGGGGGTATTTCCTACTGCTTCCCTTTCCCCTTCTTCTTCTACCCCACTTTTGTTCCCTCGGACAAAAGGAAAGCAGGGTCAAGTATGATACAATTATGAGTATTTTTTGGCCCTGGGGTTTGATCACTAAACTGCATGTCATGTTTCTCAGAACCCTAAAAGCTTGGGCATAATTGGTAGAAATATTGCCCTTATGTAGTAGGGTTTTGCGATGAAGTTCGGGTCGGTATTTCGATCGAAGTTCGGGATTATTCAGTCGTGCTGTTCATATGGCTCCAATAGATCTGATGAAGTCATATTTTGGTTTTCAAACCAGTTACATCCCTTTAAATAACGTTCTATATCGTCTGATGCAATGGAGCAGCTGAGCAAGTAATGCCAGGCTCTGCACAGTCATTCAAAATCGATCGAATGCTGTATCGATCGTCAAAGCTTTACCGGCTATTGTGGGGCATTATATCTCCACCTTTTTTGACATTATTCAAGCACTTTGCATTGTGTTGTGGTCCCTGTACGTTTGCACTGAGCATTACTTGATCGGCTCGCTCAGTGATGTCATTTGTTGGTATTTCGCCTTTTCACGAAACCCTCATGCATCCCGTTATGAGCATTCTTCTTAATGTCTTTTATATTTCCTTTCTCCCGATTTAAGCGTAGTTGTTCATCCACCAACGTATTTTTACTCCAATTAGCCTAAAGGCGATAACCGTTCGTCGATCCGCTCACCGCGCTGTTAACCAAAGCCGGTGAGGGGAAGGAATCCGCCGCGTGCGGCAGTCGCATCCGACGCGCGCCATTTTGCAACCTTCTGCAGTGACCATCGTCCCTATCCCGCCCATAGCTCATTTTCGGCTTTTTTTTCGTAGTGAAGCAGTTTTGGTGCTTTTTCCTTTCTGATTGCCGACAGTAGCCCTTAACAGTGTTCCTCTGCTCAGTAGTAGCGACTTTGTAGGAGTACCTCAGTACCGTCGGTAAATGGGCAATGATCTGTCAAAACATTCTGAAGATTACTTTCATCTATTTAATTTTTTTAAATATAACAATTTTTTGACGGTTTTTTTCTATTGTCTACATTACCTTTTTCCATCTTTACCACATTTGCCATATGTTCTACTACCTTTTTCCAGAACTGGCATAAAAAATGTGCTTCAGGTATGTCGGCTCTCCAATTCAATGTTGGATGCCTATGGAATTCAAAGGTGGATGGGAGCAATACGCTGAAGACTATTGCTTCATTCAGAACACATTCTTTGTGCCATTTCATGAAGAGATTCCTGCTGATGACGAAGATCGCTCAAAGGTGACAGATTTTCTAGAGATCTCACTTCAGTAGGACACCTTCTTCAACCTGATGCGTCCACAGCACCACTCGAGTCGTTTGACTGGGAGCTGGCTGGGTACAACCGTTTCGCACTGAAGGACGTTGTTATGGTACCGGTGTACCATACCACGAAATCAACCGGCCTAATGTCGAACGAGTACTTGAAAGCAGCACTCTTGACCTTCACAGTGTCTGGCTTTTGCTGCTGATAGCTTTGTCTTATCCCTTTTGCACTATTATCCCGCTGAGGTCATTTTCACATGTTTCCGTGAAGGGAAACGGTGCAATATTTTGAGAGGACTCGATCGCCGGTATTTATTGACACAAGGGTCTGCTGCCAGGAATCTGTCCCTGAACCTCAAAAAACAATGGGGTGGAGGGAAAGGAGTGAATTGCATTTTTCGGTTACGCAAAATCTAAGAAGTGGCACATAGAGAGGCTGAGTGGGTTAGCTTCGTTATGCTGGTTATGTAGGATGATTTTTGAGCTTAACCTGCCCAAAAAGGTCAAATGTACCTGTTAGCTTGGCTGCCATTGTTATTAGTCACCCAATTTAGCTGCTCCACTCGTATCACTTGCCCAGTTGGTGGATGTCTTGTCTGACATAAGCCAGTAACTCGGTTGGATTCCCAAATCGAGGTGCTCAGACCGTCAGAAGGGGTATGAGGGGGTTAGGAGGGGGAGGGGGGGGGAATAATCGGGCATGCTCAAAGCACTCAGGCGGCAGCAGTGTGCAATTTTTTTCCGCCCGTATCCTGGAATAGGTCTTGGGTACCTGTTTCTTTTTTCTCTCTGGGAAACCTGATACAATTGAAAGCTATTTGTTTTCAGGCTGAAATAGGTTATTACCAATGGGTGCCCATCGTGTTGGCGCTTCAAGCGATCATGTTCTATCTTCCCAATTGGATTTGGAAGACACTTCATCAACAAAGCGGTCGGTTTTTGTCACATGCATTTCTGCAGTGGGCGAATTACCATGCCTATTCTTCCCAATAGTTCAGTATAAGAAAAAAAAAACACGTACCATTCCTGAAGATTTCATATAGTAACACCTGAATTCCTGTTATAAGGCTTTTGGACGGGACCTCATCTTCACAAGAATTTTATTCTTTTTGTAAAAAGATATGTTTGTTTTGTGCACAACGCTGTCACTCAGTGAAAGATTTACCCGTTTTCCCAATTCTGCTCAAAACAGGTCTAGACATCCTAGGATACTGACCAAATACTTTATCCGTTCGCATTTTTCGAATATCCTTGGAATTTAGTGTTGTTTAGGAATCGACTTGAACACGGCTATAGAGGATGCACGGAAGTTGAGGCAGATCACCGGAGGTGATCGAAAAAAGGAAATAGGAAAGCTGGCCACTTATCTTGAAGAATGCCTGGAATTCCAGAGTGAACGGCGTACACCATACCGTCTATTCTGTTTCAGGTGAATCTATTCACCGATAGTTCGTCTTATACGTGTTTGGACGTGATTCGGAATCGTGGTGCCAGGGCTAGACAGTTCTTTTCCAGACTTTCCAAAAACTTTGCGATCTACAAAGGATGGCCCATGCTCACTAGTAAAATGATTTGATTTCAGATTCGGCCATGGGCTGGGCTCCTACGTATCCATGCTGTATCTTTTCGTGAAGTTCCTCTACTTAGTCAATATTTTCACGCAATTTTATATTCTGAATAACTTCTTGGGCAGTGACTACACCTTCTGGGGCTTTCAAGTGAGCTTTACTTCTTGTACATTCACTCTCATCGCTTTACGTTTGGGGTGTATATTGATTACATTCACTGTATCAGTGATCCCTATGATACAGAGTCCTAGGAAAATTCGATCCTCTGGGTGAGAACTGATTTAGTCTGAGGCGTAACCCCAAAAGTTTGACAGCCAGAAATCCAAGATGGCCAGATGCACATTAATGGGAGCCGCTTAAGGCTGCCGCCGTACCAGGAGGATCGACTGGGTCAGTTGGGTCCACCAGCTGTTCCCGGTGTCGTGCTTCACCGTAATCAGCTCTAACTAGTAGCTTCGAAAAACTGTCGGTTGTAAAGCGCATTGGTAGACTGCTTTTCAAGTAAAAGCAAGGGAAGTGGTAGGAAATCCGATGACCACGTCGAGAAGGGTAAATTGTCGGCCACCGGAAAGACTTAGCCTTCTCGTAGAAGTGGATTAGATGATGGGTGATTTTATTGATCGGCAGGCTATTAGTGTAGAACAAGTCGTAGGGCTCCGTTCAGGGCCAGGTATTTAATTGGGCGATATTTTCAGACGTTCCGCGATCTTTGGAATGGACGGGAATGGTTGGATTCTGGAGTATTCCCACGTGTAACCATGTGTGATTTCAAGATTCGTCGTCTAGCCAATACTCATAAATACACTGTACAATGTGTATTAATGATTAACATGTTTAACGAGAAAATTTACCTCTTCATCTGGTAGGTGTTAACAGTATATTTTTGTGATGATTATGCCTTCTATTAAGGAATCCGCTCATGACGGCTCTGTTCAGGTTCTGGTTCTTACTTGTCGCTATATCAACAGCAATTAACTTTTGCTACTGCTTCCTACAGTTGGTTCTCACATCATTCCGGGAGAAGTCGACAAAGGCATGGCTATCTGGACCGTGTCGGGGCGAAGACACAACAGACGGCTTCCGTCATCAGCACATTATGCGCCGCTTCACCCATGCAGCACTTCGCCCAGGTTTGTAATTTGTCCGGTTACTGATAAAATCAATAAATTGATCTTCTGGGTTCTTATTTTCTGAACGGTTATCAGTAAGAAGCCAGTTAGATTTAAGTATTTTAACTCTAAGTTCCTACACTGTCTCTGTGCGCCTGTCAATTTCTTTGTCGTTCACAACCGCTCGTTTGGGCGAAATGGGGAATTTCCCTTTTGTTTTGTACCTTAAAGAACCATGTTTGAGGTGTAATACTGCTGAAGTTTACAATCTCTCATTAATTTCGGTTTGTTTGAAAAACTCAGTTTTTTTCAGATGGTATTCTGTTGTTACGTTTCATCGAAGGGCATGCTGGTGCCATAGTTGCTCGTGAGATCACTTCAAAGCTGTTCACCGACTACCTCGAACAGGTGCTTCATTTTTTTATTATTCCGTATTCCGGCCCACTATAGCCCAGGGTCACACGTCTGGTCATATCATCGATTTTGTTGAATATATGAGGGCTAGCGGTTCACCCCGCTGATCGTCACCGAGTGGGGTATGCTACGAGTTCGAAAATTATTGAAAAACGTGAACTTGTGAAAACCACGCTATTCAGCCCGTTATTAACATTTTTTGGGAGAAGCGAAACCAGATTAGACGAACGGCTCGTTTCGGGAGGATAAAGAACCTCGTTTCCTCGAGTGGGATTTGTTCCGAAGATCAAGTTGACGGAGTGACCCTCGCAAACTACATTTCCACCTTGTTTGTTTGACCAGTCTTTCGATTAAAATCATATACTTAGATGTCCTATAACAATCAAGGACATAGTCATTCAACAAAATCAACGAGTCCAGGAATGATTGATGACGGCCCACATGAGAACCTGTACAATGCGGAAAAGCTGGGTGGTCTAATGGCCCCTGATTATCCATCGAAACACATTTGATTATCTTATTACTGATCTTTAGCATGCTATGCTCAATTATTATTGAATGTTGTTATGCTTCTTATTTCTGTCTAAATCGTTATGACAAACAATTGATTACTACTGTACTGATTTCTTTATACTCACTGATTAATAAGTTGAATGTGCATGTTTGCTTTCGGGGGGTTTTTTGGGTGACTGTAGTAATCGTGTAGTTACTGTAGTATGATTCGTTCTCGCTATTTTGCATCACTCAACTAATCAAAGTGTTCAACATGTGATGCAGTTATGATTTTTCTTCCTCAGTGGTGGTCGATTTTTAAAGCTTCTTTTCTTTTTTATCCTCAATAATCAGACATTCGTTGTTCATGATTTCATCTCCTCTTAGATACCACCGGGTCACTGTTGTAATAGAGCACGTATATAATGTTCAATGTTTTCTCTTGTCTAGTTGGGGATTCGTAGGAAATTGTTTTTTATTTGGTAGGGTTGTAAAATTAGAGCTTTGATGATGTATGTATGATTTAGCCTTACCATTAAATGAAAAATCCCCATCTTGCACATCTTGTCTTTGTTTCGTATACATACTATGTCAAGTAAAAATAAACGTGCCAGTAAGTGTAAAAATAGAAAGTGAATTGTGAAATACTCGGCCTCGATCAGCCCTGTGCTTAGCTACATTTTAATTTCTTGGTGGCAACAGAGTCTTTACCCATTGGCCTTATCCTCCCGGAGAAATTTGGCTAACGTACAATCAGACCAGTAGCCATGCAGTGTGCTAGAAATTTTTATTAGAAATTCAAGTAGGCTCAATCCTTATCATTTTTTGATGCAAAAACTTGCAGTCCAGGGCAGAACAGATAAAAGGATGGTGGGTGGTTTGTAGGACTGTTAGAGCCGAAAGAATGCCGTCTAGAAACTTCCTGTTGCAAGGTTTCCTTTCGTGAGCGATGTGGTCCTCGTTCTGATCGATGTCGTCGATTTTAAGTACACTTGTGTTGGTCTGGGTGTAGCATCACATATGAAGTCCATCCTGTCATCGTTCTAGCGACCACTTTTAAAGATTTCCATCCAGAATAAACTTCATATATGAGATCGGCCATGATGAAGCGTTTATGTAATTGACACAGAATGGAGTGCTTCACGTCGAATATCCATCAGTCATAAGCCAGGAGTAGTTCGGATTGGGAATAGTCCAGAGATAGTTGCATTACGCGAAAAGGGGTCAGACAGCAACACTCACATGGGACCGACGTGAGTGCCCCCCTTTTCGCTCTCGCCGACGTTTCCCTTTGTATGATGTGTGTGATAGCAACACGAAATATATGTGAACTTTATCTTTGAACTTAATCCAATTGACGATCACCTCTTGTTTTCTAAGTTTTTTCCAGGTTCCGACAATTCCTCGACTTCGAACTTACTTTACATGGCAATGATATGTGCTGTCAATTGATATGAAAATCCTGTTACATTTGCGGAAAACTGCAGCCCAATTAAAGTTCTAGAAAAAATGCGTTCTCTCTGTTAACCCGATCAGCTCAGTGCCAGATTCCCTATTTTCCCTTCATTTGTTGTTCTACAAGCGTAGTACATAGCATAGTATATTACTCATACAACTTTGCTCTCATTGATTTACTCTACGGATTATTTTCACATATTGTGCTCTCGAAAGTTAAGTGAATGGAAACCTGAACCCACCATTTTTTCCACCATTTTTTGATTTCCCCGATTTCGGGAAGAGGAAAAGCATGAACAGGAGGTACCCTAATTGTTCTTTTCGGAGTTTGTCAAAATCTACCCGAACGCTGAAGGAAAAGATACTGCAGTACCGCATAGTTTTCCAACCAAAGGGTCCGTTGTGAGTATCTGAGGATGAACGCTTCAGCCGTAAGACTCCCATGGAATCGTGGGGACCTTTGAGTGCACTTTGACACTAAAGAATAGCTTTTGAATGGTCTCTCGGGTAAATTTTACTGCTTTTGTGCTCCCAGACGAAATCGGAACCAGCAATCGACTAAGCGGGCTAGAAGGCTTAGTTGGTCCAGGATTCGGCTCCCTACCATGCGCTCAATGGCGGTGCAACTCAGCGCTACCTTACTTTTATCTTACTTTGTTACTATATCATCTTTGATGTTGCTATCCTTTGTTTAAGCTACTTCGCATTCTTCTATTCCATTTCAAGCCACTACTGAAGAAAGAATTATTGTTGAGATGTCGCAGAAGATGAAGATACTCGTTTTCACGTTGCTCCTTTGTGCCTCCGCGAAAAAGCATAAAAGCAGCAGCGAGGAAGAGGAAACCACGACATCAGCAGGTGAAAAAAGTAAGCATTCATTACTTCAGCGTGCCACTTTATTGCTCTGTTGAGAAGCAATCTATGCTATTGCGACAATAAGAGATGGCTAGTACTATCGATCCTCTTCTCCTTTTCAGTGGTAGATCGATTGGCTGTCAACCTAGCAGGCGCTTTCGTCAAGTCGATGTTTCCCGAAATCGATCGACAGGAAAAGAAAGCTCCAGAGGTTCGTTAGAAACTGAGCTTCTAAATGAGAAGCCAACCGTATCCTCCGAATGAGAAAGTGCCCTCCATCGGCTACTAAATTGTTAAATTAGTATTAGTTTGTTTACAGTTCAGGAGAATGCCAGCTTCAGAACATCAGCTTTGAAAAATACTATGACCTTAAAGTGAACAAATGCCTCACAGGTTTTGTCCGCTGTAGGTGTATAAGTGGAAACACCTTGTGATGTTCTCTCCCATTGGTGGCCCCTTTCCATCTTGTTGGCAACCGTCCAAAAAAAGAAGCCCTCTCTTGAGAACACGTCTAGTGTGATACCAGATACCTCCGCCCATAGCAGTCAGGTAGTGCCTACAGGAACTGTGCAACTTACTTTTTTAATCAAACTGACTGCTCACTGACTCTGCTCCAAGCTGTTCGAAAGGCGGTTTAATAGAAATCACTCGGTCTCTTGCAGGTCCGACGTGCACCTGTTTCACCGCTGCAACCAACTTTGGACAACTACTCTCGTGAGTTTCAATTTCGTTATCTATTTTTAAATCCCATTTTGACATGTAAGAATTCTTTGTCAGAGAAAAATCACCTGTTCCAGCAATGCAAGTTGCTCAGGACTACAACGCTATACCACAAATGATACAATCGGGTGGCCAAAACACGGGAGTGTATCCACCACAAACACAGTCCTACTACCCGAGTTTACAGGTAATTCATTGAATATTTTTTTGTTAGAATCAGCTTCCTTTTGGATCGGGTTAGTGCTTGCTCGAGGCGAAGACTACTGGTACCAGTTTTATCCTGTCTGATGGATTCACAGCCAAATGACCACTTCAAAGGATGAAAGGTTCATTCTTCACGGTAGTACACAACACAGGACATGTTCGTTGAACCTTGTTTGGAAAGGGAGCAATTTGGCATAACCCCACTAAAATCGAATATTTCGTGGGACTAAACTGCTCTGAAGATGCTCTTTCCTTTTTTCTCGGCAAAGTTACCCATCACCATCTCATTATGAGCAGCCTTTTCCAGTAATAAGGCACTAGGGTTCTGTTTTGGACTTTCAATATCGTTTCCATTTCAGCAGTCATCCGGTTCTAGCCAGCTCATGAGCAGTAACGGGATTGGAAACGTACTGGGAAGCGGATTGGGGAGCGGAATGGGAAGTGGCATGTCGCAAACGGGATTGAATGTACCAGCCATGCCATTGCTCCTCAGCGGTGAAAATGGCACACCTGAGGCTATAAATGCCTTACGAAATCAACAGTATCTGGCAGTAAGTCCGACTCAATACAGTACTTCATTGAAGACATCGTGATACCTCCTATTACAGCAACTCGCCCGTCATCAGTCTGAATTAACTCGTTACAATGCGAAACAGCTGGAGTATCTCGATCAACAACGGCGTTACCAACAATCAATGATCGATCATCAGGCTGGGGCTGCGGTAAGTTACAGAAATGGAGAAAGAAAGACTCCGTCCCCTCTCCCCCTCAGAATTCGATTTTCAGTATTTGTTGAAGAGAGATAGGAGAACGATAACGAATGGCGATTTATTAGAAGACCTTATTACCTCCAAGTTTTTTCAGCTGCTCATGCAGAAACAGCAGCAGGACATAATAAACGAGCAACTGAAACAGGTTCAGTCGTCTTTCGGGCAAAGTGATTCACTTGGGAACGATAATACTGTGGGAGGAAGGGTTTGTTTCAAATTCTTGTGACCTCAACAATTTTTAGAAGGTGAACTTAAGGCAAAAGAGTCAGCCATAGCTTTCCGATTTCCGCATTTCGCGGTTGCTTTACTGTTCGCCTTCCTCGACAGACTCCCACTTCATCAAAAATATAGAAAAACCTCACTTTCTTTCTTCTTTCAAGTCTACTCCTAAACATGAGCCTGACTTATACTGCTATAGGTACTGACTGCCCGAGCTAAGGGAGTGAAAATGCACGAACCAAACGCACCCAAGCGAAGTACGTCGAGATCGTTTCTTTTTTTTTGAAAATCCGAATTATAAGTAGAACGAGGCCAAGGAACGAGAACGAGTAGAACGGGGATGATAAAAAGGCTTATCTCAGGGCTGACCGATGATGACATCATTACGAACGATCAGCACTTGAGAGAGTACTTCAAGGAAAAATATGGAATTGAACTCCCTGCCGAAGCAAGCGAATTGACAAGTGAAGAACGGGAAACCCTTAGGTACTGGTAACGACAGCAGTTCTACCTGAATTAATGGCATTGAAACAAAATTGGTACTTTCAGGGCGCTGAAGAAGGTTCTATCAGAAAACAAGGAATCGGCAATCGATAAAGGTGTTTTCAAAACGATGGACTCTTTCAGAAGGTGGGTCTCAGACGTTTTCCGATTTCGCAACTTTCATTTCAAGTGGGAGAGTTTGTTGGTAAAAGACGCAAAGGAAAGTTACGTCTTTTTTCAAAACATTCGGTGTAGAATAATAGAAATGGTTGCATAAAAGGAAATTTGTTTGTGTTGATGGGCTAGGACGTCGCAATACGCGAATTCCCCGCGCGCGGCAAAGTCGCGAGCTGCTCTCCCCGCCATGGTTGAATCAAATGGTCCCGCCGGAACGTCGTAAATTTTTCTGTCGCCGCCTTACTGACTGACATAAACTGGTGGTACGCACCCTTGCAGAGCCTGCCGTACCTTCAGGAGCTTGAGCAGCCTAACAGTTTTAGTTTTGTGTTATTGAGCTAATAAATAAAATCAGTTTAGCAAAATGCGATCACCGCAATCGCATCATCGATCAGCTTCAAAGCAGACTTCAAGCAAGTCATCTAACCCTGGGAGCTGCCCACAGTGTATTCCTCATAATATCACAATGATGAGAGGCGGATGGACTCAGGTGAGTCAACATTTCCTCCTCTTCCTGCTCACTTTTTTCACAGAGAAAGGTGAAAGCTGTTGTAAGTCCTAAGCAAATCAGTCAGACAAGGGGAATGAGCTGTCATTTGTTTAGCGCCATCCCTTTTTTTGACCAATTTGCATCCTAATTTTATATACTCATTCGATAGTGCGGCTTGATCTGGCTGGAAAGATGAGCTGAAAAGGGAAACCGTCGCAGGAAATTCTCTGGATAAAGGAGACTAAATAAAATTGGACGTATTTCAGATGTATGGAAATCCAAACGTTATTCGACAAACGTTCGGAGCCATTATGAGCCTTGAAAGTGCACGATCCACAAATGGAAAGATGACATTCAGTTCAAAGAAAACGGCGTGTGTTGGACTTGAAAGTATGACTTCAATATTGTACCTTTAGATTTGAACCGATATCTGTCAGGCGACTAGAATGGCAGTAGACGGTTCTTATCTGATTTATGATGTTGGGAACACACTCTACGGGAGATAGGTGCAAAATCGGAAGTATTCTTTTGAGATTAGCAAACTAACTGAGGCAAGGTGCTCTGCGCGGCAACTAGCTAGTCTCATCGAGTGTTGCGCCATGTACCCGGACCGTCACATTCAACAAAAATTTCAGTTGAATTCGGTACTTAGGTCTCTGAATGTTATGTACCTAAGATTCTCATCAATTATTTTCAGTTGGACATTATTACAAGGGTTCAGCGGAACTGAATATGTACTACAGGGATGATGCCGAAGGAAATGAGCTGCATGAGGTAATCAAGAACTGGAATTCACCCCAGTTCTCATACTTTTACACGCAACCGTTTTTTAAAATATATCCAATCAGATGTATGGCAGTGTCACTTCATTGGAGGATAATATATTCCAAATGGACACCGACAAATACCACACTGACAGTATGATTTTTCACCCTTTTTGATTTCGTCTGTGACTGATCCAAAACTTTTCCTTCAGTGTGCCTGGTGAAATCTGGTCCAGCTGAAGAATCAAGATACGAGTACATGGTTTTCGCGGAGACTTCGGGTAAAAACGCTTGCAGGTGAGACTTTCAGAAAGCACTAGGATCATCCTACATGTCCACATTCTGTCACTGATAGTGCTGTGCAAATATGGACGTAATGGTTTACAGATCGTATCACGCGTTTGCTCGCAATACGGACGAGTTCAATCGGCGGTTCTTCGATGACGTGTCCGAGTTCATGAAAACTGTGAGTGCCCACTACTGTTATTTCTTCGACACATAAGGGGTAAACTGATAAGAAGGCTCAGTGATACCAGATCGTGACGGGCTGCTCGTGTTTCAAGAGCAAAAAAATCTTCCGCAGCGACCCTGTGTTAAACTAGGAGGCCGACTTGGCATCTGTTGACCCTTACCTTTAGTGGGAGAGCACTGCTGCAGGCTCAACCTCATGAATATGCACTTTGCAGGACGAAAGTATCCCATAGCACCCATCTACCTTGACAGCATCGTTTTTTGAGACGGGATTTGTTTTTGGCGCACTTGTGTCAAAGCTCCACCCTTCGCTGTCCTGTGCCCTATGGGCTCAGAATGTTGGTCATATTTACAGCATCCGTAACTTTTTCCCACAAAGAGCAACTTGTTCGATCTTGAAGTTTTTTTAAACTGAGACAAATTTATTAACAACAATAAAAAGTCAAAATTGAACAGTGGAGGGTCCCTGCAAGGAATTAAGGAAGGCACCTGCATATCGGTTTCTTGGAATTCGTGCAAAATGCATGGCGTATGCCAGAACAACTGACCAATACTAAACAAATTTTCGAAGAACATTTTTCGCATAAGCCCAATTTGCTACACACTAATGTGTGTGTCCTTTCGATGCTCCGTTAAGATTTCTCCATTCCCTAGCACTTTCCTTGGTTGAGAAATAATTAAAACGATTTTCGAATGTTTTTAGGTGTCATTTTGGTTCGTCATTGAATTATTAGTTTGCATTGCACGCAGTATAGGCTAAGCATCATAAAACATTTTTTTACAACTACGGAACCATTCGGTAGGTAAGTGGATCCCTCCCATTTGTAGAACTGCAATTTGCAACATAACTTTCGCTCGAATCTATCACTTTCTCAGTTCAATTTCTTTCACGGCTCACTCATCAGACCTTTTACAATCGAAAGTGTAAGAAGTTGCCTGCACGGGTCGCTCCGCCTGGTGAATTTTCTATCGTTCCGTTTGACTCGAGATGACTGGTCATCGATTAGTCGATTTCGGACTTTTTACGTTCAGTGATTCTATAGTTACTGTTCCCGAAAATGAGAACAGAAGAAAAAGCTAAAACTGGTTACAAAATATAGTTCACGTACTGTTCTTCATCTAATCGATGCATGATTTAAACCATTTCACAGTAGAATGCACGAAGGTATGAAGTGCCTTCAAAATTTGAATGTGCCCCTATCTGTTGTCCAAAAATGCCTTTGTCCTGGCATGTCAAATCCTGGCAAACTTGTGTTTCTCAGCATGGCTTCGAGTTAGGGTGCTTTACTGCCTAGTAATGTAAATATCACGCAAATTATTAAGGGATACATCTCCAGAAAGGCAATGGAGCTAGTCAGCAAAGGTACCCATTTCAAAGTACGTCAGAATGCTTAACATTACTGTATGTCATCTTAATTTCGAAATAAATAAAGCACATGGAAAGACAGTATATTCAAGTGGCTCTGATAATCCCATAATCACCTAATAACCGACGGAAGTTGATGGCCTCATTTTCCTTAGTGGTAGAAGCCTTCAATTGAGTAGCTGACTAAAAAGATGCCAAAAATGATATAGAATCTCCAGGTAACAATATGCCATACTACCAAGAGTCTCACTCATCATTTCCTTCTCATTCTTGATATCATAACGACCACTCTTAGACTCTTGAGGGTTGGAGCAGGATCAGAATCGTACAAGCACTATAATGATCTGCTCATTAACATGATTCTCATCATGACCTATCGAAATTGGGTTCAAGAACTTAACATCGGTGAAAAATGGTGGGAATCATAATCGAGAAAAAAATGAAAAGCAAAAACTGAAAAAAAACCAGGAAGATGCGTTGCAAGTTTGTGATACACCCGCCATGGTCTAGTCGTGTCGCTTGTGTTCCTCTTCCGGCCTACCATATCTCTCCTCTTAATGAGTTTGCGCTATTCTGATTTCTGAAAAAAAGCTTGAATCGATGCTCAAGACAGCCTTTCTCCATTGCAATGTAAAGATGATGGCATTCCGGTTTCATTAATTTTGCTCTAAAAGTACTGGTTTTGCAAAGTTTAGTTTCCAGTATTGCGTGGTGAGTCAATTTCTCGTCATAACGGGAAAAACGAACGTGAAAATGCAAATTCACATCGTGGGAACTCATCGAATAGTATGAAAATTTTGGGTACGTACAGATATACTTGTGGAACACGCAAGGATCATTGAATTGAGCTCAAAAGTTGGATGAAAATGCTATCTGGGAACTATTTCTATGTCCCAGAGTAAAGGGTGAATAAGATTCGACGCTGTGATTCAATTGAATTCGCTTTAAAAATCAACGCAAATCAAGGTCATACAAGTTTCGGCGAAGAAGTTTCTGTTGTAAACATTGTAAGGTCACACAAATGAAAATAAATGTTTTTTTACGGTTTCAGGAACTGGAGATCAGCTCAATACTCCCAGTTGGCGCGTTCCAGAGAGCATCACTCTGTCAGCTCGATCGACCATAATCCTGATGGCTTCTTTGACACTAGAGGAAATTTTTATTCCCTTTTATTTCTATTAGCTTCACAGATACGATTAGCGTCGTCCGCTAGTATTTTAATTTTTTTGAACTTTTTTGAGTTACCTCCAAAAGCCTGCATATCCATGTCAGTCATGTTTGGACATCTTCCCATTTTGTACATATTCATGCCATTTTTCGCCAATTTCCGATTAACCTCTGTCTTTCTGGTGGTCTTGATTCTATCGAGTAGATCATGCATGTGCAATTCGTTATCTTTGTTGTAGCTAGGCTCATTATGAGCCATTTACTGTTGAACCTGGAGATTTTATAGCAGCCGAAAAGTGTATCTGTACTAGTACAAAAAGATGTTCGAACTTGTTTTTCATGACAATTGAATTCGTTTCTCGTAACTTCAGTGTCTTTCCATCCACCAATCCTTTCCTGTGAGATATTTCATGTTGACAGTTCTGATCATATTTTATTTTTCTTCTACTTGAATTGTGCTTTCTACTGACTATTCATGACATATCATTTGAAATGAAATTTTAAAACCCGTTTTATGGCAATATATTTCATCCTGACATCTTCCACTTTCTGCAGAAGTACCACTTTTCCAAGAGTGAATCAGACGACACTGTCTGATCACTCTCCGTGCTCATAGTTCATGAAACTCCTGAACTTCATTTCGCCTATGCTGGCTAAGTCACTGGCGTCTTATGCCCTTCCTCTTTTGTCCAATTTGTCTAGAGGTTTCTACTACTCCCAAACGATTGCAATTTGCATTAATTCTGTTGCTGTCAGTGAACCAACCAAAACGGAAAATACTAGGGCATGGGAGCCTATTCAAAAGATATCGGATCATTGATCTATAGGGATCAAACCTCCCTGAACATTTCTAACTTCTAACTTTACAATAATATTAGTTGTGCTTGTTCAGAATTAGTGACCTTTGTATCAGCTATTATCTACGAGTATCTTATTCTATCCAGACCCTACGTCAAGCTCATCAAGCATGAATATCATTCACAGCGTTAGCGAATCGCGGTTTTTGAAATCACCAAATAAGACGGATCACAGTGAAAACGATGTTGTTCCACCTAGAGGAAGCATCCTTTTTATGTTCGGGTCGGATAGTCTAAAATGAAGTGCCCTGCGCAGAAACGAATAAATTATTATAAAAATAAACATACTTCTGAGATCTGCCCCCTGTAACAGGGAAATTGCGCACAGTCGCAAAATTTTTATTTTGATTCCACTGAGATCAAATCGTTTCCGAAAACGTTTTCCCAAGGTGTAATTGGTGAATATAATCATGTTCTAGCGATTAGCACCTTTTTGTGATCCCAACCAGAATTGGGTAGGTCGGCCGGTCTGATACCTGCCTGACCGATGGAGATGCTTACGCCACTTCGTGAAGAACTGTGACGCAAGGTCAGCGTACATAAATGGCAAAAAGACTTCAATTTCGGGAAACCAACCTATGGAAACCTTACATTAAATGGAATCAAGGTAAGTGTAATTTTCTGGCACTGTAGAAGCCAGTCGAAATTGTGGAATTTCACTTAACCCAGCGCCCAGTCTTGACGTTTTCTGTTTTCAGTCGTATCCGGTTTTGCTCTTTGAGCGTTAGGCACCTTATAGTTTTTCACTTCTCTAATCGGTCATAAGCTAATGAGAAAATCAAAAGATAAACAGTTTTCTCATTTTTTGCAAAAAAAAACCGCAACTGTATATGAATAGAATATCTTTGGGCGTGACAGAGTTACTGGTGTATCCAGAATCTAACGAATTTACCTCTGGGCAGTTCCCAATGAGTTCTACAAGTATACTTGAACAAACATTCGAGGACTTCCACTACCGAAGAAGTAACCTCCATGTAGTCCAAAAAAAACTACGCTGGAACTTTGTAGTACTCCATTATTTACTATTACGGGATCCAAACCGCTTTACTTTACTCCTCCGGTTACTAGAATGGTAGAATCGGAATGCTACTGTTGTTACGTACACAGGGAAGGATCTACAGATGCTCATTTTTTATGAGGCGTTTTGGAAAAATTGGCTCTGGAGGTGGGTGGAAAGTAGTGGGAAATATTGATTTTTTCGTAGCCAACCTCTTTCAAGTCATCCTACGGCCTCTCTTTAGCATATTAATTTCTTAACAAGAGATAACTTAGATGGAAATCTTATCATAAGCTTTGCTCATGATTTGAGTATGAGTAAAAATAAACCTTATGTACTAGTTATTAGTAATAAGTATTTAGTAATAGTAGTTATTAGTAATAGTTTGATATGTAGTGAGAAATTGTACTTCATTCTACGAAGTTTGATTTGTGCTCACCCTGAAAGACTATTAAGCAATTCAATAATGCATACAAATTATTGCTATAATGTTTTTGAATATAATTTTTTTATCAGAATAACGCATTGAGTACGTTGTGTTTAGCCCTACCCTAGACTGAACTGCCTTACAAAGTTGCATTGCAAATGAAGTAGGGAAAATGATTTTCCCGAAGGTTTCAATATGGGCAGACATATAAGTGAGGGAGTATTCAATTGCAGTTCATAACTTTTTGATGAAATATAATTTATAAGGCTCAGTTCTGCTCTCCCAAATGAGCAATGGTCTCCATTATGATATACCATGACCGCCCGAAAACTACAAATAATGCATACCTATTTCAAACTTGTTATTAACTTGTAAATATTGCTGTGCGAAATTAGTGCCTTCCTACTCCTTCCTTACCGTTGTTACGCCTTTCTCTACTGTTTCTTCAGACATATGTAAAATACTGAATGCATCCTTTTTTCCAGCCTTCTGAGTTACTGTTGCGTTACTAACCACAATCACAAGTTATCTCAAATCGCAGAGCTCACTTCTTCCACTTTCTGATCAAAACTACGTACTATCACTTTCCACCATGCATTATTTTTCTGAAGACCAGTCCAAATCAGTCAAACTCAATTGCTTAAAGCGACTATCACTTACAGATGCCATCTCAACGATTGGAAATGGGGTTCAAAGCACAGCGAGCGATAGGGAATGGGGTCCAAAGCACAGCGGGGAGGCCATTAAATGTACTCAAATTACTCATTCCTGTCTCATCAAAGTAAGAATGGCATCAGATATGAAGAGTTGCTCTATAAACAGCCACTCGCTGAAGGGCCCACGCCTACCTCTCCCCCTTTATAGGTAGTTATGTTCGTAGTTACGTAAGTACAGGAAAACTGTCAAGTTAGTCTGGCAGTGCCCATCTTTAAACAAGTTATGCTTATCTGAACATATACATGGCTCATGTAAGCTGAGCATTACTGTTCCCTTGAATGACCTGTGGCAGGCAGGTGAGGGCGATTCTTCCGTCCCGCTCAGTTCATGCACTTTCCGTTAAAATTCCGACCATTCTTCAGGAAACACAACTGCAGTAGTTTCGGCAATTTCACGGTTGTGACACACCGTTTTACTCGCATCGGTTGCTTTTTATTTCCTTTGCTTAATTTTAAGAGCAACTCGGTCTAGCCTGAGCAGATTTATCACGTCCGTTAACCGCGTCCAAGCACGTTAATGGCAGGAAGGCATCTCAGAGAAGACCATTTTCCCTCTTCGCCTGGATACGCTCCACCAAATCTACAGCTCTAGAATGTCCTGAGAGTAATCGAGCTTATGTAAACAGAAAATTTTGATTCATTTGATTTTTTGGTCTATGTTTGAACTTTGGTAGGAAAAACTGCTTCCATTGATCATCTCTCATTCCTTTCTGACCGTAATTTTTCGTTTTCAAGGCTTTTTCTGGAAATTAATGCAAGCAGTTTACGTGATTCATTCACATGAAACGTTCCCCCCAAATTGATAGTTATCAGAGCCAGCAATGCGTTTTCGTTTCAGTCTGTTCTACCAGGAAGAGCCATGCGAGTAAAAAGATCAGATTTTGGAACTCGATAAATTGTTGGAACTCGTTTTACAACTCTTTACATTTGATTAGACGTTTCGAGTTATGTGAGTGAGCAATATGTATGTGCTGAAAGAGTGACATTGAATGTTCGAAAAAGGTTCGCGAATTATACTCGATAAAGTGCTTTTCGCTTTCCTGCCTAATTTGCTTGGTTTTTCGATTCAACTAGGCCTTACAGGGCAGGGAAAGCAGAATTTTCTACGACAGATGACGGACCACATAAAACCAGACCTAATGTCACGCTTTTATTTCGTTTAAGAATGTGCATTAAATAGTTGCACCTGAAGCTGTGTTCAACCATCCATAATGCTCGAATGATATTCATGTAAATACCGTCGACTTAAATACCGTTTTCCTTTTTAATATGATCCTCTGGATACGTCAATAATTTGATCAATCAAGTTTGCTTGCAATTTTTGCTGCTCCTAGTCAAATCGTGCTTCTTCATCCTGACTGTGTCGTCTCGCTTCAGATGACCCAAACTCACGGGGTTAAGTCATTCCCAAGTTACTTGCATCGTTTTGAGAAAGCCTGGTTAATCTTTTCTCATTGGACAAGTCATTAAATTTGAATTCTTATACCAACCGCTATTACTTTTTATTACGAGTGATATCGGACATTTGGGATAAGGAGGTAGAAGTGGGAGGAAGGACGGAACATTCACCCCAGTTTTAGGCACGCGCGGCAAATGGCGCGGCAGAATTCGTGGTGATTTGAACGACTCTGGTGCCTATGACTGGGGCACAGATTTGTAGTAGAGTAGATTAATAGGATCGGCGGACCCTGCTAAACTATCTACTTCAATGCTTGTGCCTCAATGATAGGCGCCAGGGCCGTTCAAATCAACGCGAATTCTGCCGCGCCATTTGCCGGCGCGCCTCAAATTGGGTGAATGTACCCACACCCAAGTAGGAGTATCAGGTAGAGCGGGTAGTCTGATCCGATCTGATTCAGTAGAACATGCTTTGCTCCTTTCTTGTCTCCATTCTATTTCTTACATAATTACTTCTTTCTTGCAATCAGCGAGAGGTGCTGGGCGATCAATAAGTATTACTTCGGATTATTTTGACTTCTCAGAAATTTTCAGGAGTTGTTTGAGAGAACTGTTTTTCCTCTCGTTTTTTTTTGAACCGAGTTCGCTACAATATCCATTTATGTTATGATGAGCATTTCACAGACATTCCAAAAGCGACCCTTTGTATGACCCTATACTAGAGGCCTCTTTGGTCGCTTGCTCGAGATCAACTAACAAGATCGATTTTGAAAGCAGTTTTGAGGAGTTCCCTCTCTCTTCCCCCTTCCCTTACCTACGTAGGGTCCTCGACCTCAGCATGCATCATATCGACTTCCTGCCAGCTTTAGAAAGCAATTTGTTGAACGTTTTCTTGGACAATTTGCCTGGGCGCTCGATCCTGTTGACCTCCATCAGTCGTCATGGGCGGGGCGACGTTTGGAAATAATGTTTGCCCCCGAACGGTCCCCATACAGCTTCCATATAGGCCTTCAATAATGGGCCATTTAGCTTCTATTTTTGTAATCTCTCTCTAAAATTGCACAATATTCCTGTTTTGTGTATTCCGTTGATGACGAACCATTGCCAATCGTTATCTCCTAACCAATTTGAAAAGGCAAAACGGGTTTTCGAGATAATTGTCGAAAAAGGTAAAACTCGGGAGCAATTCGTATAATTTTGTGATTTCAGGCAGATTGCAGTGCTATGCTCGTTCATCTGCTCGTTTGCTCGATTTTCACATGTGTTTCTGGGATCAGTTACCAGGATCAGTACTGCTCACAATTTTTGACCTGCGACAGCTGTGCAGGACGACATCATGACAGTGAATTCACAGAATGCGTGTAAGTTCTTCTCGATTATCGGTAATTCTAGAGAGTTTGGGAATTTCAACACTGAAATGAATCTTTTCGTTTTGTTGTTGTTGGAAAATCTGTTGATACTACCTTGAAACTTATAGGCACCTGCCACCGAGGTCTATATAAGTATCATAAAGCCCGAAACTAGCAGACTGCGGTACAAGCAAAATATGGTTTTAAATTCAAGTTGAAAAGTTTTCCATAAACAATATGCAGTTTTCTGAAAAGCAATTGGCCCTCACTTGATGCCTATCGTCGTCAGCCCTGTCACTGAGCTCTCATTGTGAATCCGATAGCGTACCCTTAGTAAACACCTAAATTAAATAGGATGGACGAGAGATACGATGATAAACTGTTTCGTAAATGATGAGTAATCCTGTGACATCTATTTTTTCAAGTAGTATAAGAAAGGGGTTTACAGTGTATTTGGCATTGAAGGCAATGTCGCAATGTTGCCAATGTCGTAGAGGGGCAATCAATCGTTCTCGAAGGGGATGATTCCCTTCTGATCTCGAACCTGCTTTCCAAATATGAAAATTCGTTTTTTGAACGCATTTTGAAGGTATTTAGTAAGGAAAGCCACTAGTAGTTAGAGAGAGGAAACCTTGTTGCACCGTTAATCCCAGAGGCAGCTTCACGGGGGTGAAGACGATAGAACGGGTTCTGTCATACGGGAAAAAGGAAGCCTTTGCTTTCAACAAAGTTTTTCCTTCAGGCCTCGAAAACCTTTCAGTTGTGTTGATTATATAGCAGTCTACAACCTTTTTTGTATTCAAAATGACTCAGTTCCTCAACCACCCTTACAACTTCTTTGCCCACCCATGCACTCTTCTACTCTAGCGAGATAACTTTTTCCACTTCACGAACATATTTGATATACTAGTACAGATTACTTGGAACACGGAAGGGTCGCACCATGGGGAGAAGCGTTAAAACTTCGAACTCCGAGTAACAGTAATGATAAAACCACTAATACTAGTAGCTTGGGTTTTGTGCAGCTTACACATGTGAAGGAGAAGTTCTGATTCAGCATTCATAGTTCGCTTTAAAGCTGCTAGACTTGCGTTGAATACCGGTTCGTCTCACGAAATGGGTAAAAATGGGTAGCTCTGACTGACAAGACAGAAAAGGGCCAAAACTGCAAAAAAAAAGTGAGTGGAATGGAGTGGGTGAGGTTATGGCAGCTGGCGTCGCTACAGTGTTCACAGCCCGAGGGACAAAACTCGCATCCAATCCTGCCTGCTGAAGTCGAGGCACCCCTTCTGGACTGGACTATTGGTACTTGTAATGGCAGAAAGTTTGTTCTCTACCGATTGATTACCTCTCGAAACATATACTCAATGAGGACTATCGACAAGCATAGTTTGTAACTCAGCTGAAAACGAAGTTAGTCAACATCGAACGTCCTTTACTCGAGGATGTGAATAGTCACAATGACCAATAACAACTATGCTCATTATAACTCACAAGAATGGAGAACCTCTTTCCTCCTATTGCTGTGATTACCAGTCAGCATTTTGATTAATGAACGGAGGACCTGGAACTTTTTCTGCCACTTTCCAATTCTGTTTATCGCACTTTGAAGCGTGGAGTGGGCCTTACAATTATGGAAACCAGTCTACAGAAAGGAGTTTTTGTACGTATGGCAAAAATGTCGTAGACAATTTACCACTAGGAAAAAATGAATGACCTTTAGGGATCAAAGTACGAGTTTTCTTGAGTTCAGCGAATTATAGCTATTTCTTTAGAAATTTCAAGGACCACAGTGTTCACCTATAAAGATTTATAATAAAATTTCGATTGGAAACGAGATTTATACAGCCATTTAACATTGACTGTTGTGCCTAGTCGCTCTTCACTGCACCAGTCGAGAGAAAAGTGAAAATGAAGTTAAAATAGCTATTAAATACTGTGATTGCAAAGCACAATTTATGACATGCCTTTTACTTTTGCCTTCACACTTGCACAGTGACTTCTGCACTCAATCGAGCGATCTACTTGCGTTTTTCTGTTTGAAAAATGAATGATGTTCCCAATTCTTTCAGGATCACCGTGATTCACTTTTTAACCCACAGGTAGAAAAATCATGAGGAGAGGGGTATTTCACTGAAGTGTCCAGAGAGTTTGCGTCGCAACTTGATCCTCCAAGGTTCTCGGATAGGGCAACTAGGCTACCTTGAACAAGCTCAAAGGGAGTCTTGACAAGTTTTCTTTGAGTGTTCACAATCAAATTAAGGGTGAGGGCTAGAGTTGAAACTATGGAGGTGATGTGTAAAAGATGAGAAAAAGGACAGGGACTTGGAGGCACCCCACATCACCTGAGCTTTCAAAATCTGAATGCTAGTCCTTTTCGGAGTGATCGCAACTGAGAAAGCAAAGAAATGGTTCAAGGAACGTCGAGAGAATCTCCTTTTCAGGGCTCAAGTGATTACATAAGCTACACAGCGGCAGAGGTTACATAGTGCCAAGTGGCGCAATATCAGGGGCATGGTCCGAGGATCGCAGTTATGGTCATCTTGTTCAGCTGGCCCTATATCCTGCCATATACCTTGTAATGGAGCGCTTTAGAATTGTACTTCCGCAAATTATTCCTAAGCTGAACATTGGAACAAGTTGGATCAAGATCTGGTTTCGAACCAGTGAAGAAAGCCTGTTAGGCTACGTGGATGGAATATTTCTAGGGGAGGGGCCATATGAGAATAATCGGATCCTTTATGTCTACCAAAAAACTTTTCAAGCTAAGAATTTCGTAGACTCATAGAAAGTCCATTTTCTCAGATTATTATGGCAGTGGTGGTGGCACAGATAGCGCTTATATTAAAAGAGGCTGTGGCTTAATCCATCCCTAAATCGGCATTGGTATTGTAAATTTCAAAGTCATACTGTATAGAAAAGACTAGTAATCTAGTGGAACGCCTTGGAAACAAAGTCGCATATTCTCATGCACTGAGCAACACCTCTCCTGGATTCGAGGTCCGACTTTTCCCACGTAAGTAGCTTGTAATAGAAAAGAGCTGGAAGGTGAGCCCAGGCACGGTCTGATGCTGTGCCTGCATCCTTGGACGATGGGTTGTAAAGTCGAGGTATTGGCAAACGAAGAAAGTTGCCAATTACCTAAAGTGATGGTTTTGATGGTATGTCTCAATTGTCAGTTGGAAGCACCTTTCAGGCAATGATCAACTGAAGAAGGGGGTTTTACCAATATGAAGAGCACAGAATTCAGGCGTTTCATATGTATGAAAGAGTGCGCTTTCAAAGGGCAGGGATTATTTTCCCAGTTTCAGGTGGTGTCCAACATGGAACTCATGTGTTTCCGTGGACGTGAAGTGTCGTACCGGATACAGGGAACACGTAGATTGCCCGCTTCTTTCACTGGTAATGTCCAGTAATTTTTGTTTGTCGTTTCAGCGACCATTGCTTCTCCCTGTTCAGACGCAGTATAACGAAACATTCGCTCGTGTCATTGGAACTCCTCTCATAGCAGCTGCCCAGGGCACCCTAGTGGAAATGGCAAGATTTGGCATCACCTTGAACTAAATCCTGGCCACTGCCGTTTTTGAATCCACACTGCTTGCAGCAGAAATGCATCTCCACCCTACCCGGGAATGTGCAACTACTGAAGAGGTTCGCCATTAGGACGGACATGGTAAAGCCGTTTATGAGTATTGAAGTAAAGGTAAACTATGATACCAGTTTTTCACCGCTGTTCATTACAGGGCGAACGTACAGATGGCTATGTCGCTATTGACTACACAAGTCACGCTATAATCGCATCTTTTTCAAGCGTTGCAACGGGAAATAAACTGGTATGTGAGACTTAAAAACCTCACAATATTTCACGTTTCTTTCAGGTTTGTCGTAGATCCTTGTCTCTCTTTTCTAGGTACAAGAAATTAATTGCATCGGAAAACGAAATTTCAGTTTTACACACATTTCAACGCGGAATTTTTCACAAACAGACAAGCTCAGTTCGAAGGATCAGATGGGCTCGTGAACAGGTAATATCTTACCCTGCAATTTTCCTCGAAGGCCTTATGCTGCACTAGACCATTGTGAAAATCTTGTTAACTGCCGATTAAGCATAAATCGAGCCGAAAATTATATTCGAGCAATCATCCACGACATGAAAAAAAACTTTCGAAAATTCTCTTCTTACAATCAGAATGCTTATGAAGTAACTTCCACATGTTTACAAGAATAATAGAAACAACTTTTCTCTGAATGTTTCTGCGAATTGCAATTTACTGCTTTCTTGAGTAATTGTTTAGGTTTCTATATGAAAGTTGGTACAAACTCTGGTATATCCTAGGAATGGAAAGGACACTCCAAGCGGTTGTGGAAAACAATAATGACTATGAAATATGGGTGAGGAACTCTGTCTATCCCTTCTTCTTAGTCGCTCTTCATCCCGCTGAAATAAAATGCAATTTTCAGTTTATTGGACATTCACTGGGTGGAGCGAAAGCAGAAATGTCCGTTGTATCCGTTCTTTTGAAAAAACTTGTCCCCCAGAATAAAGTTCGTCTCTTGACGTTCGGAGCAACAAGAGTTGGTGACATGTCGTTTGTGAACCTCATCGAGGCATTGGTAAGAGTAAATCCTTTCGAAGAAAGTGTGTGGGAGAAATCCATCAAGTAAACGACCAGTGTCGTTTGGGTGCGCTTCGTTGCGCGCGTCCGTCGAAACTAGGTCTCGCCGCAGCTGTCGCACGCGGCCAGTCAGCGCGCGATACTTGACAGGCGTCGCAGTTGTCAGTGGGGCATACGATTTGCGCTCGGTCCACGGCAGTCAGTTCAAAGAGAAGATAAAACAGTGTTAATGTCATATCAAGACCTCTGTGTGGTGTGCCGCGCGTGAAGTGGGCGGGGTGACTTACTTTTGACGGACGCGCGCAACGGACGTCCTCCGTGTCGTTTGAAATCAAACACTTATATATATATATATACTTTGGTATTTGAATGTAATTGCAAGTTGCAGTGGAAATGTAGTGGGGGAGCACCGTGCTCTGTGTCTCTAGCGCTGATGGTTAGAGCCAGAGAAGCGTAGGGCACCTGCTTTGCCGGTTCTGAGTCTGGGCGATTGAATTTTCCGCCCAAACCTAAGAAGGGGAAGAGCAGCGGGGTGAGTGCGATGATGATCCATGCGAAAGGTGCAATGAAAGAGGAACTGGCCTGGGAAATACTGTCGAACTGAGAGGGCGCAGACCAAGGCGCGAACTAGTAGCCTCCATCGACTGCATTTTCAGCCAAATCGAAAATCAATCTCCTTACAGCATGAGGGAAGCAGTCACTTATTTAAAAGGCCATTTGCTGTGCACAAAAGGGTGAGTACGTGGCCACGCGCAAGAAAACAGCGGGCGCAACCGGCACACAGCGCGAACTCGCCGCGCGCGCTGCGGATTCGCGCTTTCTTCGCGGCAGGGCACGCTTCATAAGACCGTACCAAGTGTACTAGTAAGTAAAATCCCATGCTACGCAGAGTTGTGGGTGTGTTTCATTGAAGGAGTAAGCGTGGTTAGAAAGTGCTACTGTATGAATGCCATTCTAATAAACGTAGATCTGTCAAAGGTGCCTTATCGTTTCCGAATTATTCATGGACGTGATATGGTCCCACGTTATCCGAGGAAATTCGATGGCGAATGGACCCCACCTCATCATCATCGCTACGAGGTAATACTCTAATGTTTTTCTATTCAAGTACAACGATCTTTGAAGGAGCTTAGGTCTGGTACCCAAACGGGATGGGCATCGGAGCAAAATATTTTGTTTGTCTGGGAGCGGAAGATCCACAATGCAGTTCTCGACTTTCGCCCTGGGAAATACGTGCCGCTGATAACGACATATATTTCGAAAGGAGTATGCAGTACTGGTTTGTTACTTTTTTGAGGGTACTGCTATCGGATTCTCAGAAGAAGGTGAACAGAAGTGGTGTTACACGTGGAATAAGCTATTCAGTTTAATTTTCACTTTGCCTGCATATGAGGTCATCTCAGCTGGTCATGGTGACTGAAACTTTGACAGAAAAATTCGAAAATTGCAGAAATGAAGAATGGATCGAACCAATTTTCAGGGCCCAATCGTACTGTAACGACAGTGTAGTTTATCCGAAGCCTCGCCCAATGCAGTTTGCTAATATTCGAGAACCAGTATATGACATGTCCACCGTAGGGACGACGTCGGCTACTACGGCAACCATTCCCGTTACAAGTGTGCATCCGTTTATATCTAAGTCTTACTTTACTTCTGAGGACGTACCAACTGTTCCATATGAAGTCACAACAAAAAAATCAAGTGCTACTGAATCTGTACGAACTACAACACCTTTGTGGGTCAAGCCAACAACGACGGCAACGACGACGACGACAACATCGAGTCTAAGGACAGTTCACACTACTATTCCTACAACGAGGAGTACAACTCCTCCATCAACGGCGAAGCCATCCACTGAAGTGCCGCATGAAAAGCCATCAAATGATACTTCACCGGAAAACTCTCACAAGTCGAAAACAAGGTTCGTATGAAGATCATTAAAAAGACAATAAAGGTTTTGACGGGGAAATAATGATGGGGTCACCTTTCGTCTCTAGCACTAAGCACTAGGGCGCAGGACGGGAGGGGTGGAGGGGGGAAGCATCTAGATGGGTGAGGTGATCACCTCGTGCAAGAAACGGAAAGGATCGAACATTTAGATAACCCTAGCAATAATAGTGTGCCAAGTGTGCTAGCACCTTACCACCTACACCCCCTCCCCCTCCCTACGAAAACTCTATCCAAAGTTTAGGAAGAAAGTAATTACTTCGCTGAGGAACTTTCTAGGTTTCTTTACATGCCCGTGAAGCAGCCCCTACCTCCCTCTCTGCCCTACAGTGCTTTTTCAGTATTAAAACGCGAAGAGTACCACCCCTTATAGCATTTGTTGCGCTGTATTGGATTAATGCCAGTATTCTGCCGTAATATTCAGCTATACGGCACCTTCACTGGCTACGAACGACACGAGATTATTACCAGAAGGGCATGATCTAGAAGGTTTGCTCTAACCACAACCCAAGTTCTCACGGAACATATTCTGTCGAATGGCGAAAACCTCATTCTGTTCATAAATTCAGTGATAGAATGATATTACTGTATGTATAATACTTGTATCAATAACTTAATAAAAAGCATTAACTGCTGCAACTATTTTGATTTACTGGAGAGTCTTCAATGAGATCTTAAATTCATTTTGATCGTATCACAGACTATCCAATCGAATAGATACTTATCGAAAAAGAATCAATAATTGAAGACTCCACAAGAATTCGGTGACTTAGTGGAATCAAGTTGATAATTATAAAAAACAGTTTTCGCTGCTTGGTCCCTTAGAAAAGGAGATCGTCCGATTGAGTGATCGACTTGATTAAACAATGATTATATTGATTCCCATACTGGGACATACTCAGAAGCATAAAAAAGTAGGGTCGATTTCAAGTGAGTTAGGTTGATTCTGCCCCCACAACTTTTCTGGCATTCGTAAAATGAATCAGGGTATTTTGCGATTCCCCATTCTCCCGAGAACATAATAATATTAATGTTCATTTGCTCTTCAAGTCTTCTTTCCCATACTATCCAGACTGTGGGCCCAGACTGTGGGCAACTTGTCTAGAACAACGTGAGAATGCCTTCCGGGGATACAGACAACAGGTATCCAAAACGAAAACACAAGAAGCTTGAGAAATGAAATTTGTTCGACTTAAAAAATGGTGACCTACCGCTACTTCTACAGAACTGTAACCCAGTGTGCTGGTGAAGATGCAGGTTCTTGAACGGAACCAAAGGGAATGACGAGAAGGTTGAATTTTGGTAGCTGGAGGGCCGTTATACGTGAATGACCGCCTACATTTCACCTTAGTGATCAATGACAATTGACCTATATAGTTACCTTTACCGTTCAATTTGTGAAGTTCTAAAGAGCCGGCAGCCTGGATTAAAGTCGCATTTATGAAGACAGTTGAAATTCATGGTTGAAATGAGCCTGAACATATCAAGTTCCAATCTGGACAACCTTTGGAAGTCTTGCTCGTCGTATTGAAGTTCACTGACCGAGATGATCCCACTGTCAATGCATCCACAGAGAATTTGGATGCCCAAATTCTTGAGAGCCAACAGAGGAACAAACACCTCAGGGAGGGTTTTAGACTCAGTTGCAACTCGTACAAGGTTGCCGAAGTCGAGGATAGTTTGTCAACAGTTCGGCTCCTTTTATCAGACCACCCTGTTGGAAGAGATGTAAGAGACTCGGAAACGTAACTCGACTCATACAATACCGTGCCGAACCAAATCGAGTCAGTGTGAACAGCTTTTTCGACTGTCAGGACGACACGAATTTGGACTAACCGTCCCTAGAAGATTAGATCGATCTGCTTCAGTGAGGTCATACCTAGGAATCGATCCCTAAGGTGTGGGTGCAGTAGTGGGGCTATTTCCAACGGTTCGATCTGCATTGCAAAGAAAGCCTGTGACCATAACTCAACATAAATAGGTATTAATAGACAACACCAACTTAAATGTACTTGAAACGTGAACAATACTGTCAGAACTTTATACATTATTTTCACAGAATGCGCCTTCGGCACCGTATCACGAATATGACAGAAGAAAAATTACAGGGAGCACTTCATTTTTAGACAAAACTTCCATCCGATGGGGATATAGGGAAATGTGCATCCTTTGTTCGAAGCCGATAGGCATCTGCTGACTGAAGGAATGCAAGACGATTCGACCCGCTGAGTGACACCGTACGAGGCAGCGATATTTCACTCACGGAACTGAAAAAGGCTTCTATGAGGTTTTTCATGGCTTTGCCTCTTTGTAACCTCGACTGAAATCACGATTGTAATTCAGTAGTAGTCGGGTTACCAACTCACTATCTCTTGCGAGTCAGAGTTCCTGAAGGGGGACCACTTGCATTATCCTCGGAACTCTCTTCTTGTGGCATTTCTTTGAGTTCTTGAATTGAGCTGACATTATGGAGCTCATTTTTCACAGGATCCGGCTTCGTAGCTGCAACATCTTCCGCGGCTCTGAAACTCCTGCATGAAATAGATAGTAACTAAAAATTGTTACCTAAGGTGAAGGAAAGACAACGGTGCCTTTCGAAGCAGCATTTCTGAATCATTTCACATACATACTGCACTAATATAGGCCCAGTGATCCTGATTTTTCCATTTTGTACGCTTTTTTAAGCCCTCCACAAAGAAAACTCTATCATCGTGCCTGCTTATTCAGCACGAAAAACGCCCACATTGAACGCTCCTCCCCGGACAATCTCACCCGCTCCGTAACTTCCCACATAACAGGCTACAATACAGGAACTTTTCTATGAGAGCAAACACATTAGAAAGGAAAATAAAATGATGGAGCTAAGAAGTAAAAGTGAAGAGCCCATTTTTGATAGCCAAGAGCAAACCAAAGATAACAAGCAAAAAACAACAGGAACAACTTGAACCAGGGAAAAGGAATAGTTTCAAAACTTACAAGTATGTTGGCTTCTCCTCCTTATTGTTCGGATATATATCACGCAGTATGTCACGAATTTCGTATTTTTTCCACAGTACAGCAAATAAAATCAAAAGAGAAACGATGGCGACAGTGGTTGACGTTATCATGATAATATAAATCCAACTGAAAGAAAAATTTGCGTCAGAAAGATCCACGAACAAGTTCTGAACGTTCTGACGAGGACCTACATCGGTATCGATGAATTTTGTTCCAAAGAGACAGTCGTGTTCTCGGGGGACATTTCCGTATCCGAGTCCATCGTTGCATTGTTCATACTGGTTACTGTAGAGGAGTCCTGAAAGAACATACAAAGACTACTTTTCTTCAAATTCAATTTTGATATATCCGTATAGGATGTATTCACCTTATTTAGGCTTTGAGCTACGGAGAATCGAATCCTAACGGTGACTACACCCGGAAGGTTAAAGTGAAATTACTGTGGCGTCTAATTTCGAAGCATATTATACAGCTTCGAAACTACTTCCTAATACTGAATGACTTCAAAGCTGTTACAATTTGCTTTGAGATCAGACAATTCATTTCTACGAGTAATTCAACGACAGATAAGAAAATAGTTTATCATTTGGGGTTGGTTACTGT
Organism: Haemonchus contortus; assembly: GCA_000469685.2. Taxonomy (NCBI): domain Eukaryota; kingdom Metazoa; phylum Nematoda; class Chromadorea; order Rhabditida; family Trichostrongylidae; genus Haemonchus; species Haemonchus contortus. The sequence goes on along the minus strand of LS997567.1, from coordinate 1,329,723 downwards.
AATTTCAGAGTTAGATTCCACGTTTAGGAGCGAATTAATGCTCATCTTCCACAATCAAATCCATTCATTTAACGTGATAACAGTTCTGGATTGGTGCCACCCACTGAATCCCCTTTGCTGAGCAGAATGCAGCAAAAAAAAACGAATTATAAACGGAGGGACGGAAAAATGAAATAAAAAACAGCGAAACACCCAGCGAGTAAAAGGCAGACACCTTAAAAGGATCGACAAGGATATTGCCGATTTCCTCAACGATTTTGTTTAATCCTTCCATGTAGTTCCTTTCCAGGAACATGTTTTTGTACTGGCTCAACGACGTATCCATACGTTCCTTCGGGAAGGCTAGGTCAGAGCCTGTCTGAATTTAGTTTTGCGAATATTGAGATGAGAAAAAATCTTTAAATTGTCCTATTATGGAAAAAATCCTTCAACGTACCCAAACGTAAAGTTCCTTTGCCAGTTCAACGCCAAGAATCAGGATATAATTTTTACAAGGTTGAGCATCAAGACCGTATGCTTCACGTAGACCATGGCCGAAAGTGGTCTGACAGCATTAAAATCTTCGAGAGCTCTTATAGAAGACTCTCTGACATAGGGCTATATGCACAACTTCTCGGGAGCAGCATACATGACAGTTCTAGTCTGGCTTGGGTTATGCTCAGGCACTTAGTTGACCGATAGGTGAAGCTTTTCAAAAATATGAAGGGCAGTTTACTCTTCACCAAACCCGAGTGCTTTGGTCTACCTCGAAAAGCTCATCAATTCTGGTACTAAATTGTTTAACCCCTTTAACAAGCTTTTTCACTGAGCTATTCAAACCTTACCGTAATCGTTGGCTAACAGTTGTGTATACAGGCCCTGGGTGAATGAGTAATTTTACCAAATCTTTGCTGGTGATATTTTGATTAGACGTTGTGTTGATTCTTCTTGCCAAAATCACAAATATTCGTACATCAGTCACATTGTTCCCACAACAATTCCCTGAGGCTTCTGCAGTGTATTGGACATCAACGTTCTGAAGCCCTGAAATTGACTGCTGACAGTAGTATTATTCGAAAACATCATCATCCATCAAGTCAGTTTCGCTGGAAACCACCCACCATCAAATCACATTCGAGAGGTGAAAAATGAACTTGTAGTTCCAAACACAAATTCTAAAGTCATACTTAACTTTTTTAGCTTACCATGAATCATACCGCTAGAAACCAGTAGTTACTTCAGTTAACAGATCAGGAAGTCCTCCTGTAGAAGGATTCTTTTCCACAAATTTCAAAGTGGACCACATCGCTACTCAGTTCTAGGACTTGGCATGCTTCAACAAGTTTTCACCCCTTACAGAGAACACCAAATGTTCCGCATATTGAAAAGAGGGGCAGTGATTATATGAAAGGGTAAGAACAAAGCCTTCAGCGTTAATCAAGCTCGTTTATAGGATACGCCCCGAATACGACTTCCACTCAAAAAGGTAGGGGCATGTTGAAAGCGCATGTAGCTTGCACTTGCAGTGGCTAGCCTATACAGGCAGTGTCTTTTCCCTCCAAGACCAGTACGGTCAATAACCAACAGCCAACAGGAGGGATGTAAGATTAGATTGGGCAGGTATCAATCCGATCTTCCGGTCAAATGTATGATTCAGCATTACGCCATCTCCGATCCAGAGGTTTTACAAAGGGATGAAACGAACTGTATTGAATAAACTAGTAATATTCAGAATAAAATTCAAACATCATTCTTACGTGCTGTCTGCTTCATGATATTGTCGTTGATTGTCTGACGCCAAGTATCAGTAAGAATACGATCCGGATCGCACAACGTGGAATCCTCTACGGTATTGCATTGGGATGCGTTGGTCCGAGGATCGGGATACGAGGTTGGCTCCCATTGCTAAATAGTATTAGAATGGGAATATTTTCCGAAATCCCTTGAAAAATGAACCTTTCTATTTTAGGGAGTACAAAGTGTAGAGGAAATCATATTCAAAACTGTTAAGGTCCTCGTCGTTCGTTGAGAGAGCGAAAAAAGCCCATTCGGACCTTTTCTTGAATGTGGCTTTTGATAAAAGACTTTTTTCAACTGGCATTGGGGAATAATTAGGGCGCACCAGTTGGGTTCTTGAAATCATTCATAAACAGGTGCATTGAGCCTGTCCGAGCATGTTACGAGTTACCTTAATTGATTTTGCTGCATCCGAAAGTTGAGCAGGAAGAAAAAGAGTCGAATTTTGTAAATGTAGTAATAGTAATACATTCAATGACATCGAAAAGTACTAGTCAGAAATTACTAGTAGTTTTACTTGATAGCTTCGTTGCTTACCTCGGTGTCGGCTCGTAGAACTGTTCCAGACGCTATGATGAGAGAAAGAAGTGAGAGCATAACAGCATCGATGATAGGCGTCAAAGTATATCGTGCTGACTCTAACTCTATAACTCTATAACTCTAAAACTCAGAAGTAACAACAAAAATCATGAAGCGCATGCAGTCCTAAGCCATTCGAAATAGGTTTGATAAAACTATCCGGAAATCGATGCTTTGCCAACATCCTTGTGTATATCGTCTTAGTGCTTATCTCAAGGCTAGCAGAATCGGACCTAAGGACCCTTATTTCGGGATATTTGCAAACACAACCAGCTATCGTTGAAATCCCTCTTCGACGAAAGTTTTCGCAAGGTTACAAAAACCGATGACGAGAGCTAGATGGATGTGGACCTCAAGGCCTGAAAAGGGTCTGCACCGTGAGGGATAACTTTTGAGCTTTAACTGGTATATTCTGAACGACTGAGGTATGTGGTTGGTTCTATCTAACTACTGCGATTGCCGTTTTGGTGACTACGATGAGAAGAATCTACAAATGTGTGAAAAGAGAGGGAACTACATTCACTAAAGGTATGTGACCCAGAATAAGTTATCGCATGGGCTCACAAGTGTCTGAATCGAACGAGCTGTCCCAGTTGATAGATTTTAGGGGTTTTCAAGCGAGCTGGGCAGCAATTAGTTCAAATTGTTAGCTTGACAGTACAAAACATACTGTAATTCAACGTATACATTTCAACGGCTATGAATCCATGCACCAAATTACGGTAAAACAGTCTAATCAGTAACTGGCTACGTCATTACTCATGGCCTCAGTTATACTCGTTCTAAAAAAAACGGATAAAAGACGAGGTAGATCCGCCCCTTCGAAAGCCTAGTGGGAGCGAAGTTTAGCGGGATTCGTGGAGACTGTAACCCATGAACGTTAACAACTGGAAGCAACTTCAGGTAGATGATGAATCATCAGTGAACCCAAGAAGGAAAACGAGACGAAAGATAGGGGAGTGGGGAGGAGGTCAGAGCGAGGGGATTCGGTCAGAGATATCGTCCGTCGCACAAAGTGGACAGCTTGCGAACATCCACTCGAAGTGCTAGCGGCCGAGCACGGCGGCGGTCTCACCTTGAACAAGGGCAAACAACCCGTAGCCTCACATCTACTCGATATAGCTACCAGATTTTGCTCATTCAAAACAAACTCCAGCTCTGAGACAACAAACATCAATAAAGCAATTCAAAGCCGTCGTTGAACGGAGGATGAAGGAAGCTGCGAGAGTATGAGGGTCGTGTTTTCTGTATCGCGTACAGGAACAACCTGGCCAAGGATACACTTTTCAATGACGGCAAAAGCGAAACGCGTCGGTCAAAACACCTCCCATAAAGGTCCAAAATTAATCACCCCTCTCCCATATGAACAACATCATAGGGAAATCGAAAAGTTTTTTATTCTCCACAGTTTTCGAGTCATATTTAGGGTTGATCTAAGGCCCATCACGTCGAATTCGTTGTCAGTTCGTGACCAAATGCAGCATACTGTAAGCTGAATACACATTCAAAAGTAACCTTGCCTCTCCGTACGGATGCCATTTTTCCAAAGTGTACCTCAAAACGGGCTGAACTTACACTTCATTTTACTTTACTGCCCGATTTTTTGCCCTTCAACTTTTGCCCCGCAGCTCTTAAGGACTTAATTTTGTTGTCTGAACGCCGATGCAGTTCTAGGGTGAACTCTTTTTTATTTTACTGCTTGTGGTATCTGTGCGAATCTAGGTATTACTATGCAAGTTTTCGTAAGCTAGGAACTTATTTTATTCTACCTAACCCCAATTAAACGGGGGCGCTACAGAGATTCAGCGAAGGAATAAGGGTTATTTGGCTCGTTCGAGGGACAGCCCAGTTCGATATGCGTGAAAGGGTTCAAAACCGTGGAAATACCTGTAAAATGGTCTACTTGGGCCGTTTATTTCTGAATTTTATCTTCTTAGGAAGCTCTATGGAAGAAAACCTTGGTCGTCACTCATTATGATCGGTCTATATGATCTGTGGATCGAAACTTGATCAGGACACTTCAGAGCCTCGCAATCGGTTTGACGGCACCAGACCGATGTGAATATGCCTTTTTTCTGAGTTTTATTCTGCTCCCAAATTTCATACTGTAAAAGCCATTCTATCCACTTGTATAACCATCCTACAGAGATCCTATATAATAGGCTTTTCTCCGTGTATCATCATTTAATTACTAGTAAACTGAAACGTAATGACTGTCCATGACTTTTATAAAAGCTCAAAAACTTAGCATGGAACGCACAAATGCTTTCCAAAAAAGTTCAAATTAGCGCTGTTTTTTTATGTTCTGATTTATCGCTTACATTTTTTCAAGTTTGCCTTCTCTGAAAATCGAAAGCTGTTTGAACCGATGTTTGTAATGAGCCCATGATGATGCTTTGGCTCGTGTTAGCCTTTTGCTTCTCCAATTCTATCGCAGCTGTAAATAGTTCTCATTCACTCGTGAAGTGGTGGTACTGTCATTTTGTTTTCGGACCCACATGTCCCTGCCGAGTCCGAAGTCCAAAGTGCACAGAGCCGAGCGAGCGATATCTGCCTATTGATCTGAGGCCATGCTGAGCGTATGAAAGTGTTTCCTGAATGGAATTAAATAAAAAGAGTAAGAATGGGAAACAAAAAAAAATGAGGCGACATCGCTCCTTTCTGAAAATGAGCGCTAGAGCACAGAGAAGGAAGGATAGCCGATCTCGCGAGCCCATAATGGTGCTTAGGAACATTTCGTATCCGAGAAATTTAGTTTTTGGAAGCCTCATGAGGATAAGAGCACCGGGACGGGTGATTCGATTGAATGTCCAATTCTTATCTGATCCCAATTTTTGCAAGAAAAAGTCTTCTCACCCACCACAGTGCTCCTCCCCTTCTGAGCCTTAGGTAAGAACTATACTCTATTGACTAAGAACCTCAAGAAGGAAGCACGAGTAAGTCACCTACCCCTTCTTTTCTGCACTGTAACGCTCATTGTGGGGAAAGAACGGTGCCGGCTTCTCCTCGCCCATCCTCTCCCCCTTAACCAACTTTTCATCTCGATCCTTCGATTAGATGGTCCCTATAGTCCCAGAGCCGATCACCTTCGAGAAACATTATGTTTTTCGTAAGATTTCGACGGAGCGTTCGCTGCCGACTTAATCACTGTAATACAGCTGTGTACTTCGAAATCATCATGAAACACGGGGTATTGATTGAACTCAAAAAAAGACTCCCGCTCTTCAATGCCTTTGCATAATGAATTCCGAAAAGTTCACAAATTGCAGTACTTTGCTTCAATTTTTTATTGGTAAAATTTACACTACTAAATATCTCTGTACTACAAACTAGCAAGCCATTATACGTGTAGATCAGCTTCTCATAAAAAACCTCAATGCTGAACGTCATCACGTTAACTGGTAAACTTTTGGTACTCGTTGGTTTACAATACTCTTCCAAAAAGATGAGGGTAGGCCTGTTATGCCGGGCTTGGAACTGTTATATCGACTTTCTGCTTGCAATTTAAATGACCGAAAGCTGGAAAGCCTCCTTGTTCGTCCAAATTTTCACAAAGCAAATGGATGAAATCTAAACAATGAAGTATTTATAAAATATAGAATAACTATTATAATAAATACTAATAAAATAATGTAGTAATAATGAATATCAATAAAATAATATGATAATGAAATCATAACATTCTAATAAATATTCGTAAAATATTTTAGTATTCCGTCTTGAGGTTCGGCAGAGCTCAAGATCTTTGAAACTTCGAGCTCCAGCTCTGTTCTAAGGCAAATTATTTGTTCACTGCAATACACAATCGTCTCTCCTTCTGGTGCCAGCAAGAGTGGAAGATGATGAACTCGTTATCCATTATTCATTACTCATTTTTTACTGATCGATCTTGAACGACTTATCAAATTCTGAACATCCCTCGTCCAAAATTTTGAAGGTTAATAAATTCAGCGAATTTATCTATTCTCGTCAAAGTACATCATTTATAGAAGGTCCTCATGCGAAAGATTCCCATGCGATATCGATCGTCAGCAAGTACTCCTAACTCGATATTTCACTTTTTTGCATATAGTCGAGAGGACGGGTCTGAACAAGGGTCGGTGTACTCCTTTTACATCCGAAAAGCGATTAGATTTTCGAAAAAAAAAAAATTCAAAAAGTGATTGGTCTCTCGAGGGCAACTTCGTGAAACGTCTGTAGTTTTCATAGAGATACGATCTAGCCAGACATTATATCAGTTAAATGTAGTAGTTGCTGCATGATGCTAAATAGTGGACTTACAACCGGAGAAAAAAGTGTTCTCTTAGTACTTTCCTTATAAATTCAGTTTTGCACCAAGGAATTATGAACGGTAGACGACTTCGAAATTTGCAGAATTCGAAGATTCAAGGTTTCTTAAGCAACGTCATTTCGAGAACTCACTTAGTGCATTTATAAATTATTCAACATTGAATAATCGTCAGAAGGCAGTCGATAGGAAAGAGTTTGAGCGAATAAGTGGATGCAGCCACAAAGCGGATTAGGAACAGGGTCTCCTTCCAGTTGGAAACGGTAGTTGATCATTGAAGGTGGAGTCCCGGCTGTAAAAGTTCCCCCTAAACTGAGCGTCTCGTTCCACCTCAATGTCCCATCATGGGCCAAAACGTTCCCTTCTTGGGTCATGAGAGCCCCAAACTATTGGAAGCTCTTCAAGAAGACGGCATGAGAGGAGAAGTCATCGAATTTTTGAAAGCAGTGAACAACCATCATCTAGCACCGATACCGCCCACCCTCAATTCAGAGGAAAAATAATTCGCATTCATGAACGTAACTAAATACTTCTTGAAACTGAATGAATTTCGTATCATAAGCAGCTACCAAAATGCATTAACAGCGAGCTTATTGAACACACCTCAATCAACTTTAGTATGGACCATGTTTGTGACCTGAAGTTGTTGAAAGCACGTATCTTCATTCAAAATCGGTATTTCCAAACAGTTACATGGAAGGTTTTCTTAGAATAGATGTAGAAGCTGACATATACCATCCCTTTCCACCATTGAGGCCCACAAATCCAACTAATAGGGCATTTTCTTGAAGGGTCAAGAAAAATCTGGATTGCCCTATTTAACAGTTTGGGCGAAAATTATGTTCAGCACTTGGAGGGGATGTACTTCTCTGGAAACTGATAGGTTGTTCTTGAAGCTTCTATTTTTGCTTGAAAAACCTTGCTGCTGTTTCTTCAAGAAGAGGCCAGGTTGGAAACCGAGAACCAGCCTCGCCAAAAGCTCTTCTGATTCGGCATATCTTGCTTTCTTGGAGGCTGTATCGAGAGGCAAAACCTCGAATCTCCTGGCTTGGTATTTTCTGAACCCTTTTTTTAGCTGAGCTTTGATTACCAGTATGGGTTCAGTAAATCTTCGATCTTCCGTGATCGATGCGCTTCTGTAAATGACACAGTCGAGATTGCGGGAGTAAAGCTCATTTTGTGCAATTGAAAATTAAGTGGGTAACACAGGTCAATCCATGCCTCAGCTAACTGGTTACCATCCATAATCGTCGAGACGTTCAACATATTGACGGTAGCCAGAGAAGTCGAGGTGTTCGCATGTTTTGAATTTTTTTAGAACTTGGAACGACGGAATGATTTCATCATATGCGATGTCCTTGAACGAGATAAGCATCCATCTTTGACAGAAATTCTTTCACATTCCAGCCTGTCATGGAACATTATCAAAATTAGAGTTTCTCCTTAATAGCCTACTCCGCAAAAGAAAGGAGCCCGAAATCATCATTTCGAAAACATTGGCAGTAAGCCGAAAGGGATAATCAAATAAAGACTGAGAAGATCATAAGATTGCTTCCAAGTTTTGACCAAATTAAATTTTTCTGATCACTAGGAAGCTGCTCATAATCTGAAATGCGGCGAGGACTTCTTTGATAACATTGGACTGTGTAAAGGGCTCCGTCGGTAATGGCACGCAAACTTACCTGGATAAGAAGAATAAAAGGTGTAACTTCGACGTAACCTTGAAACTTGAGCAGGTCTTGAGTTGTAGTAGTTGAAGGTAACATGTGTCGACCACGTCGAAAGCACATATGGATCAAGTTGTAAAGAGTAGGTTAATTCTATCAATATTACTGTACTCCAGCTTAACTGAGCATTCTATTCAATTTATTAACTTTTGCATGTGTTTAGTCAAGCTACTGAAGCTTGAATGAAAGGCGTTTCCAGGAGACCGGAAATGAGCAACCAGATATGACTTGTCAGCAGAGGCTATGTTTGTCCGAATCTCTCGACCAGAGAGATTTATAGCGAGAAATTAATGTGAGACTTTCTCTGCTAACCAAATCATGGCTTGGAAAGAAGACCCCCATCTTTCATAGGCTGTCACCCAACAAGTGGATTGGCGGGGGAGGAAAAGAGGAGGAAGGAAATGAAAGTTCGTTCGAACTTTTCCCGAAGAAGTCGAAAATGACTTCCCTCGCTTCACACCTCCTAGTTCCCCCTTCCTTCCCACACCGGAAAAAAGGTACCCCGTTTGAAATTCCAAGCCACAGCTTTAACATTATGAAGCTAGCTTTTCTTGTAGCAACAGCTAAGATCTCCTATTAGGGCTTTTCGGACCTTAGGTGCTTTCTGGCGAAAGAACGATCAAAAGCGCAAAAAAACAATAAGTACAAGGATCCACGAGACGGTTCGTTATCGTTCCCACGTACGGTCTCCTGGGAAATGCCCATACGGGCTCACTCCTCGGCTACCGATATGGCTATAGTGAAAAGTGTCAATCTTCTATATGGCCGCGTAATCTGCAGGATACTTCTGACAAAGCTGAAAGCGCATTTAATGGAAGAACGGATTCCTTGAAAGAAGAGTGAAGAATTTTTACCCGTGGGACCAAGTAAAAGTAAAAACCTCTCGATGTTACCTACCTGTGAAAATTTTCCTGTGAGTATATTCGAAAAGGGCAGGATATCTTATTGCAGGAAGAATAAAAATGTTGCAAGACGTATGAGACGAAAGTTCTTCACCCGTGGGATTGAGCCCGAATGTGGACCTTTCTGAATCCCTCATCTCAAAGAAGTTTCGAGTGAACACGGCTGATAAGAAACGATTCTTCAGAGCAGGAACCACCTAAGTAAAGTGACTTCCTTTACTAGGAAGTCTCGCTGTTTGTAAAGATGATACGGACGAGTTCTAGACATTCGAGCTCTTAAGTTTTTTCTATAAACGTAGAGTAGAAGTTTTGCTATATTTAGAGAAAAAGTGTTTTTCCGGCAATTCCTTGCCACTCCCTCTCCATGTTAAAGCTTCTTCTACTAAAAAAAAGACTTATTCCGGCTTTCAGGAGATGTAATGGCAGAATAAACGCGTTTCAGCTTTCGTCTAGATAACTGAAAACCAACTTGTTATTTGATGTATGGATGACGATATTCACAGAATCTAAAGCATAATCTGTAAATTGACACACTTTAGATGCCTCGTTGCAGAACTGGAACTATCTCTTTATGAAATCAGGCAGCGAGCTTTTTTCTTCAAGGGCAATTTCTAAAAATAGGTGTCCGTCAATTTAGTTGATGGACAACTCTTTTCAACTTAAATATGAACCCTTTCCATGGTTTCACCTCCCTTCCTTTATGAAACCGATAGACCAAAAGTCAGAAAAATCTTAAGATCTCCATATGAATGTCGAGTAGAATGCTTCGAAATAGCTTCCGGTAATTGCACTGGACGAAATTTGAGAACTCAATTGCTAGCAGTTCGAGGGTTTTTCAGAATGATCTATGTACCACAAGATCGGTTACAAGCAAGCCGACTTAGACTGGAAATTCACGACGATGTAGCTATATATAGCTATACTCTCAACTTATAACATTGATTACTGCCTAAACTCATTCACGCCCCGCCGTCGTGTGTCATGCCAGGAGGAAGCCGGGGGGGGGGGTTGTTTTGCTGCTTACCGCCAGATTTCGTCTATCGAAATGTGCACTTCACATCTTGTCATGACTAACTCGGTTTACGGTGCATCCTTCGGATATCGTCGTTGTTCATTTGCTTCGACGAACTGAGAAAAAACCCATTTAGTAACATATTGCACGCCTGGTGCGCCAATCTCATTTGGGAACACTCGACCGAGGGCAGAACAAATAGCGTCACACACCGCGCGGTCATATTCAGCCAGCCCGAGCAGAGCGATGCAGTCGCTGATGCTCTGCCTGCTCCTCCCATCAAAACGGCCATGAAATGCGGTCCACATGGACGACTTGGCCAGAATCTGTTCATCGTTGTTTACGTTCATACACATTGCCCCCCAACTTACGGCCATCTTGCGCTGCGCCCAGCTGCGCTCGGACGAGCATCGTTCGCCTGATCGTTCGAGCACAACTGGGCGACAGTAATCTCCGTATAGTTGCGGTTGATCCGCTTCAAGTTATTTCCTGAGAGTGACATAAGCCGAAATGAATAAATGGTACCTGGGCCCATAGATTTATTTTGATTCCGTCCCAATGTCACAAGGCTAAACCAGGAAATGAACCTATCATGCCCTTTTTTGCGCCGAAACAATTTCATGACGTATTTGTCCATCCAAAGCAATATCCGATTTTATAAACGGAATCATAGAACTATTATCCTAATTATGGTAAAGGCTATTCTAGAGCCTCAATTACATAATAGCACGGGTGGCTGCTTTTTTTCCTGTTTCGAGTCGACCTAGTTGAGCGAAGATCACGGGGTTTTTTAAGAGTGTTTCCGAATTTGCGCCTTTTTCGAGTCATTAACCAGAGTTCCGCAACTCTAATCAAGTCATTAGCGCTTCTCCCTCACCCCCTCCATGATGCTTTGGCCATTTCCTGAACCAGACAATGTCTATATCATAGTGATATACACGATTTTTGTTTTGATAGAATTTCTATTTTCACAAGGTGAACAGTAAAAATGTCGTATAGGCATGGACTTGAGCTCTGCCTTTGGGCGACATCTTTTCTCAATTAAGATCGCCGAGTTTTTATGCTGCCCGTAGGCCATCGCCCCCGATAACTTTGCCTATCACTTCACTTCCATTTAGTCCAATAACCCTACCCTTCCATAGGCCTTTATTAAAAATAATGAAAGAATTCTTCTGCATGATGTTCATACTGTCAGGTCATTGGAATTGAAAGGATGATTCATTTCGCAATTGACAGTGGATAGTCAGCAACTCATTTGAAAAACATCCACTTCATTCGAATATTAATATTTTCTTGAAATCTCCAGGAATTCCCACTATGTTTTTTCATATGGCAGGCGTCTGTTTCTATTTGAAACTTTAATTGAGCTACCTATTTGCCACCTGTGCAGGTCTTTTGATTTGGGAAATCATTTTGTTTGATTTTTCGTTATCCAGCATGACTGTTTCCATGCCCAGCCTTATTATAGAAGATCAGGTGCTCGCGTGATAGACATATTGCCCTCAGGAACGAATTTGGCAAATTAACCGTGCACTATCAACTTCACCGAGTATCTCTGGAAAGGGCGAACTTGGCTTGCCCTTATTGCTCTCGTTAAGTCGTTATGTCAAGCGATCATTCAGGAGTTTACGTCATTTAGCATCTCTTATCTAGATTTCTGTACTTCATTTGAGAAATCCCGATTTAAACTTGGCAGAGAATTTTTGCTTCCGTATTGTGCCTTATTTTTCAGAAATAAATGGACTTCGTCGATGAACACATGAAATAACAGAGGTCAATTGGTTTTGAAAGGGTCACTTGATATTACAGGAAGAGTGGTCCCCTCCCTAGTCAAATCAGGATTTTATGTCGTATTCCTCTTAGTGACAAACGGTCCCCTCTCCCTGATCAGGACCAATATGACAACAACAACGCTTTTTTCCTCTACCCATTACCCTTGGACAGATTTTGTCATCTTCTGGAAAACCAATACATACCGGCGAAATTAGCTCGAAAAAAAGGCGTGAACTGGGGCTAGTTATTGCTTAGTATAGCTGTAGGAATCCAAATTAAACAGTTTTTCTGGTGTTGGAATAGACGGGTTGGTTCTATTTTCAGCTAGAATCATATCAACGGAAACTGACCCCGCTAACAAGTTCGGTACTTTGACTAATCTCATTGTTTGGGGTTACTTCTGTACGGGGGAGACCTGCATGATAAGACTGATCTCCCGTCGTGATCTTTTTATTGATAAGTATTCATTGCCGCCGATAATCACTCAATCCACTGCCCAAGTTTTTTATTTATTTATTTTCCTTATGGTTACGTGTACTTAGTGCTGCTTGAGTGCGTGTAAACTATTTAGGACGATGTAGATTCCAGCAACGAGTGGGTCTTTTCATAGGGGACTTACTAAGTGTTCCAGTAATCTTAACAAGTAAAGTGTTTACTATAGATAACGAAGAGCTCATCGGCTAATAATGCTATAGACAGAGTTTAGATTGCAATTATGGCCGCTACGATAGTGCAGGACTATTGAATTTAGACGAAAGGGGGGTGAGTGAGCCCTCCATCTCCATCCTCTCCAACTCATCATTCATGCGCCATTTCGTAAAGAGAAGCCAACTTTTATTGACCTCAAAGTGAATCATTTACTACTTCAATTCTTTTGTTGCGTTCCCCCCTCCGAAGAGATCTTCACCGATGAGCCTGTGTGATTAAAATTCTCCTCCATCCACAGATGAATGGCACGGACGAGATAGCAACACAGGATCAATTCACCCTTGGCGAAACGATTTTCTACCTGAGCAATGGTGCTGTTGGCTCAATATTCAACTGTATCGTTCTATGGATTGCTTTTGTTCATATTGATACAGATGACAAACCTCGCCAGGTAAGTTTTACCAGTTTCCATATTCGTTTACCGTTCATTTCATGCATCCTTTATCGACTATTATACTCTTGAAGGTACAGATGGCGATAAGTGTGGCCACCTGATTCCTGCCCGAATTCCCAAATATGTTCCATTATTAAAACTTGTTCCTTCTCAGAATGAATTACGTAGGGAAAGCCGCTGATTTTGCGCATGAATGCAGTTTTTCTTTTTCTCCCTAAAGTGACTCGAAGCGGGGCTTGCACTCTATTTATTGCTTTTTTTTGCGAATGCTAGTACAGCCATATTGATAAAGTGTTGAATATGTTACACTTCATAAGATTGCCTTCATTGTATCCTTACTCATGTTTTCTCAGAAGAAACCCGTCTGTCCTATAATATCAGGTGCAATAGTTTTTTCCGGGGTAAAATTACATACTGGTAAAGTGGCTGCCGCCCACTTCCTCTGATCGCACGCAACTCATGTAACATTAGCTACTTTGCTTCAACTGGGAGGGGGAAAAAGTTAGATTCGAATTTGAACTATACTAACTTTACTGGTTTAATCGAATCCGATAAGTAATGCTAAATGAAAACCAAATGCATGGCGCACTGGTGGAGCCAAATTGCGTCCTCTGAAGACGACGATTTTTTTCTACCAAAGCATTCCTACCCACTAGAAATGTGTATCCGTTTTGATCCAAACTCCTATTTATTGAGTGAAGTGCATTACGCAACCTCAAAATTGATCAATGTAACCATTTCTGAAGGATGTAATTAAAATGAAATTGTCACTTCTCGAAAGTGCAATTTAGAAAAAATAGGAATTATGAAAAGCTGTCTTAATCGCTGAGAGACTTATGACTTCAGGGTAGGGTTCCGGAAAGGATGGAGAGTTGTGAGTGTTTGAATTTTCATAGTTTAGGGACATTAGTGTAGTGCCAAGAAGATTGAGTTCTAAGGAACCCCTTGTACCGGAAATCGTAATTTCGCGCAGTTCTGATGGCCGTAGGGTGGAGAGGGGGAGGTAGGGAGGTACAGCTTAAAAATTTTGCTCCTTAAGTGAGTTGACCTCTTGTTGGTAATGAAAACATATGTATGGAAACATCTGTGACCTTTTTTCGGTTCCGGTAAGACCGGTAAGATTAAATCCCTCCCACCTTAACCTCTACCCTATTTCTCCCTCTAGAAACTGGTGTTTCATTATAAAGCAAAGCAGACCCTTGGGAATGGAAGATTCTTGTTTTGTGCCAGCCTAGCTTTTGCATTCTTGAACCTGCACGGAAGCTGAGCCCAAGTGGCAGTCATGTTAAGCCAGCTACCTTCGCCTCATTCTAGTAAATTCACTTTTTCATTGTGCTGGGCGACAAAAACCGAGCAACAATTCGCAACAAGGAACCTATTGAGTCGAACTTTGTGACATTGTCGACTCTTCCCTTTCACCCTTGCATTTATTGAGATTTGGGTCTTTTTTTTCGTCTGAAAAAGCCCCATACCGTTGAAAAGATGGCCATCAAAACGTTCAACAATCACGCGAAACCTGAATCTCAAGGGACTAATCATAAATGTACCATAAAAAGCTTTGCATGTCACCATAGCATTGAGCCTCGATACCAACTCACACTAGACAATTTCCAATAATTTGGTCTTTAAAAGGTAAATAGAAACTAGTTTCTGGTGAAATTGATCCCTATCAAAGGTAGTGCAGACATAGAGGGAGGTGCATAGCTGGCTTGTTAAGTAGCCTGTAAAAACTGAAAAGTAATTTAATTTGGATTTCATTACAGATAGTTAATGTATCAGAAGGAAGACCTCAAAAGGACTAATTTTCAGTTGTCACACGCTAAGACAGTCTTTTGTAATTTTCTATCTTATGACAGGAATAAGATGAAGCAGCCTATCTATTTGAACCGGCTAGGTTACCTTGAAGTAATGCTTAAGTTTGGCTCTGCAGGAATCTTCGCAAAAGTATGTAGTACGAGTTTGATCGATAGTGATGAACCTTGCAATCGTAACTGGTTTTAACGGTCATCAGAGTAACATTTTGAAATTATTCATTCATCGAAGATAGGAAAAAAGTGTTGGGCGAAGGGCCTCTGTTGTCGGTCTTTTTAGCTCGGTTACTGGTAAACCCCCCTTATCAAGGAACTGGTGAATGGAATTGTGTTAAGAGGCCAGGCTCCAAGTAAAAAAAAACTTTCCAAAAAATGAACTTGTTCAATAATGTGACACTTTTCATGAGTGTGGCATTATTGAAAAGTTCACGTTTTGAATAAATATGAACTTGTTCAATTATGTTTTTTCAAACAGAAGGCAAACGCGCTTTTTTCCAAACAACGGAAGCGGCAGCGCTATTTTCTGAAGGAATCGGGAAGTGGGGCTCATGGCAATGTGAGGACTCGGATGAACTTTCTGAGAATTTCAAGATTTTGAAAGGATAGCTCAGCCCTATAAATTACTGTAACGGAAATATATGACCACTTACATCAATAATCTGTGCAATCTGTCTAATAAATAATCCAAGAAAATAGGCACATCTGGTAGATGACGTCATAAGAAAATTGAAGACAAATGTTCGTTTGGGGTGAAAAAATTTCGATCGTGCCCATGGAACTCATCAATTTGACACATTTGGTGTTCACTGCTGTCATTAGAAAAACTAGTAATCCATCAATTCCTGGATGAAACTTCGAAGCATTGCTCTGGATTCATTCAAGAGCATATTCAATTTGTTAGCGTTCGATGGCCGCTATAGCATTTGAAATACTCTTTATACTTCAGTAAGCTATTCTATAGGTAATCTGAACTGATTGAGTCCTTTTTCACAGCCCCTTCAAAACATTCTACTGAATATTTCAAAAAAAATCAGTTGCGTTTTAATTGAGACTACTTCGTTCTTAATTTATTTTAGTTTAAGCTTAACGGTTTTGAGTTGATCAGTATAGAGCGAACTCGACCATCACCCTGATTCATACATTGGAATGCAACCAATCCGATTACTGTAAAAAGTCGCTATGGATGGATAACTGCCCCATAGCGAAATATTGTCATACTGAACATTCATCTCTGTAGACATTAATGAGAAGTTCTACTCCGTACTGGATGGTGTAAACAAAGCATTGTAGTCAATCATAAACATGAGGAAAAGGGGAACTGTCGGTTGTAAAACTTCCGTAATGCTCAATCCTTTCTACTCTTTCCCATGTAGCAGTTACCAAGTTAACGACTCTGGTGCCACGAAGCTAGCCAGCTGTAGGTCTCCCGATTGAGATCCATATTTGTCCTGCTCCAAATGGTGCTCATCTCCTCCAGCCACTGAGCTAGTTCAGTAATTGACCCTCCTCATGATCCGCATCGAAGAAATGGAAACGTTCTGCAGCAGACAGGCTGGCAGCTTTTTTGTGAACAATCCAAGAAAAATCCATGGCATGTACATGGTCGAATGAGGCTTCCATTGCTTTCCCACCATATGTAATACTGACACGTTGTCAGTTCAAAATAAGCTGTACTGGTAAAGGGGCCCATTTAGGAGGTTGATTTTTGATAGTTGCACTTTAAGGACCACAAATGACACCAAGAAGTAATTTATCTGCAGAGCCTTTGAACTCAGGGAGCAGGGAGGGAGGGAGCAAGGGATCTTGCATAATGAATTATGCAATTCGCTTGAAAACACCCAATTATCTAGCAAATATGAGCAGGACCTTGAAACCTTACATTCTGCTTGTGCTGCTTCCCAACTGAAGGAAAGGGGTTGAGGCTGATAATTATAATTATTTTGACATAATTGTAACTGTTGAATCAGCCCACATGGCTCATAAAAATGGCTAATGAGCAGTCTCCAGATGATATGTCGATTGCTGTTTGAGTGCTGTCGAGGTAAAGCCAAAAGGGAACTTTCGTATTGTTTTCGCTAGTCGCCTAATTCATTGGGACAGGTCCGGAAGTTGCTTTACAGAGTGTGCTAGCAGTAGGTATAAACATCATTCGAACAACAGCAGAAATGTGACGTTGACGTATTTATATTGAATTAGAAACGAGGAGGTGCACATAAGAAATAAAGAGCTCTTGAGAGCTCTGACGGCTTCGGCTATCCCCCCGGATTCATATCTGGGAAGTAAAGCACATGAGAAAACTGCAGGGAAAGGGAACTTAGTTACGTTGACTTCTGGCATGCTCATTTTTATCGTTGGATCAACTATTATTCCAATATACATTAACTCCCCAATTTCTGTCGATACGTACTGGTTTCCACTACTAGTAATGGTTCGCTGCCATCATACGGAGTTATCGAAACAATCCGAATTGAATTCTGTCCCTGAATAACCAGGAAAATCACACGCACCAGTTTCGGGAGGACAACAGCAATTTGCGTGAATTTCAGGACGTAAGGCAAAGTATGGCTGTGCGCGAAGGAAACATTAATATTGTATATACATGTATAATTAATATTATAAAAACGATTGGATGACCAGAGTGAAGAAACAGAAATGAAAATCGGAGGGACAGCTGAAGGAAGAAAATCACTACGAGTCAACTTATTGATATGCTGGGAGGATAAGGGAGTGGTAATGAGTACTGGGACTGTCGTGGCCCAAGGAAGAGTAAACAACTCAAAAACATGACTTAGGTTGATGCATAATTATTGCGGATTTTTTCAACAAATTTTATTTAACGAAACGATAAAAATACTGAGCAGAAACATGTTCAAATAATTTCTCCGGAACTTATCCACCATCTACGTCAAGCACTGCTTCAAATTGGACAGATAGCCGAATTCCAAAAGCGAAGAAGTTTTGACCCTTGGGGACGATCCATGCCTTGACATCGGCTATCAAGTCACCCAAATGGACGTAATCTCTATTCCCTAGCCATTTTTTCAGTGAACGGTTGACGAGGTGATCCGTAGAAGTTCCTGCTGGTTAAAATATAGCAGATTCAGGAGCAGATCCTTGGTTGGCTTAAGCTGATTGTTCCATCGCCGAAAAGTTACCGAGATCGCAGAATGACTCTGCCACCTTCCAACTTTTCTCGAAGTAGTAGAGCTTAATTTCGCGAGTATGCGGATGGCTTTCTAAGCGAATTTTTGTAGAGGAAATCAAGCAGATCATTTCTAAGAAACTCAAACTCAATATTCAGATTCTATTCAAAATTCAAATTCGCGAGAAAAAAAGTCGCGAAAAAATCCGCAATAATTATGCATCAACCTAATACTTCATAGCCAATGAAAAACGCATACATAGGTTGGACTTTTTCTTCACATTTTAGTTCGGATTATTATGTTCATTTATACCGTAACCTCTAATCAATAAAAGATTGGCGGGATCGAAAGACAAGTTCGAAACTTCATGCAAACTTGTTACTGAATTCTTCAACTTCATTTAGTATTTAGGGACCAGTTTTTTTGCGCTCTGAAACAATCACGATGTAATAGGGTTGCTTGCTAAGGTCCCACCTCGTATGAGTGCCAGTGACTCGAAGGATACGCCGGAAGTAGCGCTACAGTCTGGGGAGCGCCATAGATCAGTTCCCCTTCAAATTGACAGACTAAACCACTTCCACCGCGGTACTGGCTTATCCGTGAAGGGAAAAAATGAGAGATTTCTTGTTTCTACCAACCAAATGTCCATTCAAAGGCTTTTCGCTGCTAATCGTAAACCAAGGAGTGAGCGGATTTTGTCCGCTTGAGCGGTAGAACCTCGGGCTTTGAAGAAGACGATGAGGTTGAGACGTCAGGCGTTGAATTAATTGATAAATTGTTCCGCCCAAAAACCTTGCATGCCACAAAAATATAACGATCACCCATTCAAACCGATCTACGATTTGTAAAGGAAATCGCAAGTTGGGCTAACCATAAAGGATTCGTTCAAAGCTGAGCGTTTTTTTTGTTTTGATCTTTGAAACTTTTTTATCAATAGCTAACACATAGCATGAGCATTTTTCCCTGTTCGATTGAATCATTTTCAGATAATCGTCATCAATATGACATTTGCCGATCTGCTCATGTGTTTGTGTTACATGCTTACCAGGCCGTATCTGAACTACTTTCCAAAAGTTTTATGTCATCCATATTACGTCACGATATGGACGATACAACTTGTCAGCTGCCTTAATTTAGTTTGGTGAGTAATGTGTCGGTGACAGGCCTATAGGCCCTCCATGGTTCACGACATCCAACTTCTTAGTCATAGCCAAGTACATTGTATTGTACTAGAGTATGTAGTACAAAGTAAGACAAACAAATACGAGAGATCTGATACACTACAGGGCATACTGCATTCCACAAAGACGCTACAGTAATTTACAAGTATATAATACTTATTAACTGAGCATTAGTAGTTCCGAGTTGAAACGAAGTGAAACAAGGGGCTACTGAGCGACTATCCAGAGTGATTGGAGCTACGGTGATGAGCGGAAAGCCGAAAAGTCAGGAATTTCAGGAAAAACAATGTGTTCACAGTTCGCTTATTTACTCTTTACAAAGCAAATCATGATCGGAATTCCGTTCCAGCCTATTAAAGTATTCTCGAAACAAAAAAACAAGCAACATATAGATTGCTATCTTTTCTGCTCAATAGGCGTCGCGGTGAACCTTCATTTTAGCCCAGTCTTTGACGAAGAGCTGCGAAAGAAGTAGTACAATGCCATTTCGGTTTCTTGGTATTGAACCCATTTTCGGCTCTTGACTGCTCTGCTCCCAAGAAATTGCATTTTGTAGCTGCTTGAACCCTACATAGTTCAGTTCTTATGCGTGGAAGGAATTTTGCAGACATCGGATTCCTTCATGGAGATGCCAATTTACTTGCTCGCAGGAACCCTTTTTTAGTAATGTTGGCAATCAGGGCAGCCTTTGTTCTCTGTTCATCTGCCCACGGATCCTTACTATTAGGGAATCTGAACGGACGTCTTGAAAAAAAAAAATCAAAAAATCGGATCTAGTTCAGGGTTACTAAAGAGGATCAGAAGCCTTTCAAATCTTCGTAGGAACCACGATTCTTGTGAGTTTCACTGACTTAGTAGGAGATCAATGGCCACAGTAAGATAAGATAGAATCTGGTTTATATCAGCAGTGAAAGGTCAAGGAATTAAGTAAACCTTAAAGCCAATAGGTGAATTTGGGTGATACGAGGAAGTAAGCGTTTGTAAGGAAGTGTCGATTACTCCCTCGCAAACGTTCCGCCCCTCATTATGCTTTGACGTGATGGTGATCCTGTTTCCTTGTCGCTTTTTCGCTTACATCATCGAGTCTACCGTCATTACTAGTAACCTACTCGACAAGTGATAAGTTTTTTTTCACAATTTCCATCGTTTCCGCTAGAGCGGAAAATTGAAGAATGTTTTTACCACGTGGAAAAAATCGATGCCATGCTAGAACGATCAATGAGATTCAACCACTGGATAGCGGCCCAAACAAATTTAACGGCTTTGACTAAGAATACGTTGTGATGAATCTGTATCCTCTCAGGTAGCCTTTAAAAAGCTTCATTTGTCAAACCTGTATGTGTTCAAGTACTTAGAAATTAAAGTAGTAATGGGTACCGATACAACTGGAAAGTTGCACCACTACGCCTTGGAAAATGAGGAACGAGCATCAGTTTTTGGGTGTACCTAAATAATGATGAGATGCTATTTGTAGAGTAGTGGAAGAGAAGAGAAGGGATGGAGGATGGAAAACGGGGGTCGCCACCCAGAAACCCATCACGGTCGGTCACCATGACCTACCCTGGGCAACGGCTGGCCGTGCAAGTTACTTCACGGGTCCTGTGACCATTCAATACTCTTCTACGACCCTGATTGAAGGTCTATTGTGAGGGCCCCACCTCGAAACCGAATTCTGGTAGGGGCCACGTGGTGAATAAGATGTTTTGATCATCACGTGTTGATAGAACCCACTCGCCTTTCGGTGGCTGCCAGCATTTCACTTTTCTCGACCAAAGAGACCTCCCAGTCGCTTCGTGGCAGATTAGTTGTACATTGCCTGCTCTTTCATTCAATTTAATAATTTTGTTCCTTGAAGCCTTTTGGAATCGAAATTCTCAGCATTACATCCAACGGTCCAGTAATTGTCATTGATTTGAGGGAAAAAGTAGACAAGGGTCCACTTTTCAACAATTTTTCCCGTTTTCAATACATTTACCTGTGCTCTTCACTACTGCGGTGTTGATATTTAGGCTGAATGTTGATAAACTAATATTTATTCAATTTCCTCTCCACTATTACTCGATCATCAACCGAAGGAAAGTGTTCATCGTCTCGGTAGTCACATGGATCGTGCTCGGCTATATTGCATTTGCTGTCAATGCATTCATGACTATTTCGGTCAGTTACAACAATTATATTACAATATGAGCTGAATTAATAATTTTGCTTTACCATTTTTTTCAATTTTTTCAGTTTACGTAAATGTTTGTTCATTTCAGGGAGGTTGTGATCGAGTCATTATCAACCCTTACATTTACATGCCTATTTGTGTGCTATATGTAGTCATGATTCTCACTTCATTTATTATTTCTGCAATTATTTACTTTATCGCTCATACATCCACAAGGTCCGAAACACGACAAAGAACGGTTCGTTTTTTTCTGAGGTCTCGTCATAAATGCGTAAAATCACCGTAACAATAAATAGTAGTGTCATGTACTTGGCGGCTCTGATACCTGACCAAGTTTCTGCTTGAATTGGGATTTGAGAAAGAACTGGTATTCTGTTAATCCATTGTCAAACACGGGTCATGAGGTACCAAAGTGAAGCGCGAAAATGATTCACCGTGCGCGGTATACACGCCTAGCACGTGAATCGAAGCCAATTGGCAAGTTTAACCACTGCAAATTATAAACTTCGTTTAGAAATTGTTCCATCGTCTCTTTTTCTTGTTTTCGAGTACATTATGGACATTCTTCACGTGCCTACCCTACCGTATTCTATATCTGTTGAATTTTTTGTGTAAGTTCCTCTTAACCGTTTTTCTAAAGTATCCATGAAATGTAATCTTGAGTAAGGAACAAGAGTAACCGGTTATACGACCCGTACAATAATGTAGCAAATGCCACAATAGACTCGTCATGCGTTTGTTGCAGACAGTGAGCGGAAAATTCGCACATTCACCCAACGCTGTAGACCAGGGATTACCAAAAGCGTTATAAGAGGCAGGGTAATCGGAACTGGCGCTGCGATCGCGTGCTCCTTTGTAATGACTGCTAACTTGACAGGTGTTCCAGCAAGAGAAGCAGTTGTATCATATACGTTCTGTAATCTCCGGCGCTCTGTCGCCTACGATCGCCGAAGCGATGTCACACGGGTAGTGGAATTACCCACAACTCGTGCACTCGTGCGCGGGTAACTGTCTTAATCATCCCTGGGCCCCACCTTCCCCACTCTCCCGGGCGGATGTGGTGCAGTTGGATCGAAGTTCTTCGCGCGCGGCGAGTGTGAAGTCGTGCGCGAAGAAATGCAGCAGAAAGCAGGAGCAGGCAAGAAAAAGGAACAAACGAACAAACATTAGAATCATGCTTAAAATAATGATCGCATATCGATTGAGCTGTATGGAGAACGACATAGTAGCTGTAATGACGACGAAGCGAATGGTCCGCCACTATTACAGCTCTAGCCGCATGCGGCGAATCGATTGCACAAAACCGATCCTACCGCCCGTCTCCCCTTCCGGTTTCCTCCGACAATATTCATTGCATGTATGAAAGCTTGTTCGGTCGTTGCTAACTATAAGTCACAGTTTCATGGTATTGGGACCTACAAATTGACTGTACGCGGAGAAGTCGGGAAATATTCAAGAACTGCTTAACTGTTATGAAAATTTTGCCGTTTACTAGGCAAAAAAAGTAGAATTCCAGGTGCACCATGTCGATCAGAAATGGTTCATCAAATGACAGACGCTTTCTTCCGTATACTGGTTGTGGGGATGGTGATCAACCCGTTGATCACCATTTGGACTCAACGAATCTATCGGATGCACCTACTGAAGTTCTTCAATAAATGGCAGGATACCCGAGACGATACGGAAGTCAGCGTAAGACGGCATTCCACTAAATTGAATATGGTGGAATCGATGCCGTTAACTACTGCTTTGTGATGTTACAATAATAATTTCAAAACTGGTTTCTATTTATGTTTACTTTAGTGCCGTACTGTATGATGAACAGCATTAAGCATTGTTCTCTCCCACGTAATGGAAACCCTAAAATTCTTTCACCCGGTACCTTGTACAAGTGATGCTTGATATTGTATAACTTTGCTACTAATAGCTATCAAATTTCCTGGTTGTATATATGCCCTGAACAGAGAATTATTTATTGGATCTCTTTTTTTCCTGAAATCGTGCAAGTAACAACTGTTCATATCTCCATCATGCATATACGGCTGCTTTCACATATTTGTCATTTTGGTTCATGTATAATCGATACCATGATCGATACCCATCTTTTACATTAGCTACGTGCCGTTAAGAGTGAATTTCGCATAATAGCTTTATCGCTTTTTAGTACGAACCCTTCCGCATTTCCGAGTCTATATTCCTCCGGTGAGCTTCCAGAATCTGACTGGTTCCAGGAAGTCTTTCTTCCAACATATTCTCTTTCATTTTCCAATAACTTGACACTTGCTATTTCCTGACCTGTGTGTGTTTACTTTATTTGCGACCAACTCTTGAAAATCGATCAACTTGTACGGAGCAAACAAAACCAAACAGAGCTTCAAAGTTTCAAAATGGGATTGGTACATTGAACTTGATTTTTTTTTTTGAGAAATGGGCCACCCTAAGGGTGGGGGGGGGGAGGCACGGCGTGATTGAAATGGTGACTCGATGAGAAATTGTGTAATGAAAGATTAACTGGTCACTAGGATTCAGTCCCATTGGAAAGCGCGGGAAAAGGCTCGAAACATCTCCACCCGCCAACCTTTTGGGCACTGAGTGGGTGTAGAGCGAGTTCCACGAAAAGGATCTTCCGCATGTGTCGATCGAAACATCACCCGGGGGTGAGTTTTTGGTGACGTTTGAGTCAACAGATTAACCGGGAAAACGAGTAAATATTCCTGGGTCAATTGGTCAAGGGATAAATGTGTTGGTAGTGGCATGGCGCGACATTTCGATGACCTGATGGTAGCCCTATTAAGCTACAGAACTAACTACGGCCTATTTCCTAGGCAAGAAAGAATAGTGTTAGAAATCATTTGCATGTGATCTAGATGTTATTGCTCGGAAAAGGCTATTTGAAGTTTCTGAGCTTTTTTTCAGCTTGTTTTGCCGGGGTAAAAGAGTAATATTAAGATTTTATGATGAACCGACAATACAGTAATTACAACACTGGAATAGATTTTGATAGTTAGAGAGCGTATCTCGTGATATGGAGTTATAAGCCATAAAAATGTGCTTCATTTACAAAGAGACATGAGATGCCAATAGATCCACTATCCGCAACGGCAGAGGGGTATCGCACACAGTGCTTGCCGTAACCGCAACAGCCCCTTCTTAGAAAAGGTCAATACCTCGAATTTTAGAGAGAAAAGAACTAGTTTGCAATTTGATAGCAAGAATCATTTGAGTGAATTTTTCAGATATTTGAAATAGGTGAAAAGAAAATTTAACGATTGATAAAATATTCTATCTGAACTCGATCAACACGAAGCACAGTCTTCTTCGGACTATAGAAGAGTAGTTTTCAGAAGCCAGCCTAAGATCGCGTACCATCAGCTGATCCTGTACTCGACACATTCTTTTAGGAAAAAAACTATTTCAAACAGAAGTAACTCATCAGGTCAGAAAATGGCTCGTGAGCACACTCACATTTTTATTCCTGTTCTTCTCCTTGTCATGCTTGGAGAGTTACTCCTTCCACTGGTACAGCTTTGCTCTTTTCCTGAAATTGGGAAGCTTGCAAAGATGGATTTCAGAAAAATTCTGGTTTAATTTCTGGGTCCCCCTAGTTCTCACTCATAGGCTTCAGCTAACGTACGGGCACTCAACAGTTCCAAGTGTCGAGTGGTACCACCTTCCAACTCATCTCTCGACTCATTTGTCTTCACTCTAACAGCTTATTGTTAGAGCAGAGATGCGGAGGCGAAGCGATGAAAGAGAGCGCAGGCGGCAAGACGAATTTCGAGGTCTCTGAGACGCCGTGCAGCCCAAACACAGCCGACCAACACGTCCATTCAGAGGCGTCACCCTCTTCTTTTTAGTGTTGAGCCAGAACTTTTGCAAGCCTTAGTCGTTCACTTCTCACTTAGATTTCCTTAATCCGATTCTCGCATTTTTCTATGCCATAATCAATATAGAAGTTTCGTAATTTCAAAATTGTTATAAGCTCACCGGGGGCAATTGTTTCTCAACAGGAGAGCAGCGATAATAAGCCGTCGTTTCAATTATATACGAATAGAACCGATAAATTATGAAGAAAAGGTAGATTTTCAGAATGGTATACCATATGCAAATGAATACTTTGATGGCTACTTTTGTACGGAAGAACATTAAAGTAGTCTCATCGTC
Organism: Haemonchus contortus; assembly: GCA_000469685.2. Lineage (NCBI taxonomy): Eukaryota > Metazoa > Nematoda > Chromadorea > Rhabditida > Trichostrongylidae > Haemonchus > Haemonchus contortus. Next base: position 1,304,095 of record LS997567.1, on the reverse strand, counting down.
ATCTAAATTGGATGTATTTTACGGAAAAAATGGGCAAACTTGAAATTTCCGCAATCTATGCTAGTTTGACAAAACAGAGACAGTATGTGAGAAAGCGAGATTCAGATGCTTTTATTCCCTGTTGTAATTTGATTCAGCCTGAACATACCTTTCCAAGATGGGACGAGGTTAACAAAGGCGATGACTACCAAGAACGTTATATACAGAATAGTTCTAGCTGCTAGACCACACAGGTAGCAAGCGATGTAGGAAGATCGAAATTGCTTGACTCCTTTCAATAGGAACAGCACAAACACTGAAATTAAGTAGGATAGATTTGACCCCTGATCTCTCATTTGCTTTGCGGCGCGCTGAGTCATCTAACTAAGATGTGACGTGCGGTGAGACAACTAGCCAGAAAGGCTTTGACATAGTGCACGGATAGGATCCAACGCTTCACTACCTATTTGCGAGAAAGTGAATAAAAAGCCAATAATGATAACAGCTTGTGAGAAGCCATTCGTAACAGCTTGAGCTGCCCAATAGGATAGTTGAGAAGTGATCCAAACCATTTCAGCGTAAGCCAGCCATACTACACCAGTCTGAAAACTACCGCTGAAATTCAGTTTTTGGTGCAAACGAAACTCTCAGCAACCAACCCGTAGCTGCATTATACGAAAACAGCATAGCGACGACGGCAATTTGTAATGATCAGGATAAACCCCGAATGTTTGTGAGGAAAGACTTCGCTCCTTGGGCAAATTCATCTGAAAGGGAGCTTTTGAGGACATGGATGATACTGGGCTTAGGAAGATTTACAAGAAATAACATTCAATAACACAAATAAATAATTGTTGCAAAATATTTTGTGACTTTCAGCTTCACTTTTTTTTACTCTCTTTCTCTGTGCAGAAGTTAGGCAGAGATGTCGATGAGCTCTTTAAAATAGCGATTTTAAGCTATAATTGCCATATTTGCAGGTGAATATGTACGAGGATTTCAAGATAGTGACATGATTCACGTTCCTTCTCATCCCGCCTATCTGGTAGACCATTGTATAAAACAGGTACGCATTCAACTACTTCTGCGGTTTCTATAGAAGCGGAATGCACAGGGTAACACTGACCATGAGACTCCCGAATCGCACGCTGAGGCGGAATAACAGCAGTAAAGGAAAAAGCAACAATTTAAACAGCACAGCAACAGTTTAAGTTATGGTAGGATAAAGGTGTTTCAGTTAAATCGAGGAGTCTTGAAAACAATAAAAACTAAAGAAATGTTTGAGGGATGGTTCGAGTAAAGATTACAGAATGCCGGCTCGGGAATACGAAATGGAAACTGCCCTGAATCGGGCTGTTATCCCAGTCTGAGGGCCAAATAAGCCGCTAAATGAATTTCCAGCTCTGCGCCCAGACATCATGGATGATACATTCATAGCTAGAGGGATTAATAAGACGAATGTGAAGCATTAGCTTGCATTAACCCAAGAAAACACCCAAGTACACCATGGGCTGTAAGTTATGTAAAATATCTTCTAAATAATATGTCACTCAACACTACTTCTTTAATTGAGAGTTCCCATTATATTGATGGCTTCCTCATGCTTAATGGAGGGCTCATGTGCCCAACTACGCACTTCCCATTTGGTTCTTTCAGCTTATACATGGAAATTTGGGAGCTAGTCGATGTCTAATTTACTTATCTTTTTCTGGCACGGACGTAAGCCCTCTCTGCCAGAGCCGAGAGCCTCGGCCTCATTTCGCAGCTAAGAAACCTGTCATAACGCCTCTCAGAAATGGCAGACATGAGGCTTGCCAGGAAAGGATTTGATGAGCCCCGTACAATGAAGTTTTTACATGAACCAGCCTAAATAATGGGAGTGCTATCTATAGAATGCTTTTAAGATATTTACCTAATTTTGGCGAAATTTTTAGAAATTCACAAATTCCCCTCGAATAAATAGCAATGGATATTTGATGCTCCAAGGGCATTTATGAGTTTGGTGATCACCAGGTAGTGTCTATGATTTGACTACTGTCTGCGTTTGACGGCAGATAACAAGATAAGACAAAAACTTTCAAAAAATTACAAAACTCAAATACTGAGCAGTATTCAGCTTACAAAGATACGATTTAAATTGACTTTTCAGTTGGAATTCTGTTTGGAAACGTTTTTCGAAGGAAGTCGTGAAAAACAATTGTCCGTATGCCAGATGTGGCCAGACAAAGTTGATAAACAAAATGATTCATTTAAAGGATTTAATTTTGTTTAAACGATTACAAACAGATGCGAGAGAGGTTCAAAAGAGTGAAAAATCAATTTAAACTTTGTCAGAACTGTGAAACTCGGACTGTGTGTGCGTTTGACAGCTTCCTTGATGTGAGCTATGAGCATTCATTTTCTACAATGCTCTCAACCTAACATTTTTGTCCTTGGACTTTAAACTTTACTTTACTGGAGCGACTTGTTAGCTGCAAAAAATTTGCTATGATTTCCAAAATTTTTCATAGTTAACTGTTATCGCTGAAAATCGTTCTGAGCGTGATTCAATGGAAAAGAACAATGAAAAACATTGTGTTCTCGTTTTGCCCTTATTTGATGTTGTTTACAAAATGAGTCCTTTGTGAGTCAAAAAACCAAATATCGCACATTTTTGATCTCCACAGTTCATCGATTGAACCAAATGGCCCGCCACACGTTCTCGCGGAGGCAGTCCAGTACTGCAACCTGCCTGCCTGCCTGTTCGTTGGTTTCTGGGGAGCCTTTTTTCGCATTATCACTTCTTCAACTCATACTATCTGTTTCCTCTTATTTCGCCGTTTCAAAGTCATTCTTAAATGGAATCCTTTCTTATTTATTGCTTCGACATAAGCCGTTATGAATCTCTGTGAATAATGCCCATACGTTCGCCCTCCTAGAGTGCAGTTGCCCTTTGGATAATCCGAATTGGAAACGTCACGAGGAAATGGAACTAAGTAAGAGGTTATAATTAGAAGTGATAACAGTCGTATATAGAGGTTTCCTGGAAATTTGCAGTTCTCTAAAAGATTTTGATAATTTTCAAACTCTCCCAAGGTGATCCAACAGTTTAGCAGTTATATCGCTCACCTTGGACCGAATAGCTGCAAGAGCCTGAGCCAGAATATCAAGCGCTCTTTGAAGAGTCAGCATAGTGAGTAAAGGTTTGGCGGAAGCGCAAGCCGTTTGACATGGAATATGACTTTTTGATTGAGTAAACATAATCAGTCAATTACTCAACTGAAAGCTCTCTATGAATTATGTATGGGCTGTTGCGAAAAGTTGGCCGAATACTCAAAAACAAAAATTTTCTCCCTCTAAATAAACTTCTGATCCGTCTTCCAGTGGCCCACTGATTTTTTTGGCTGACAAGCCTTTCCCTCGCTTTCTTCTTTTCAATGAGCGTGAACTTGCTTAATGAGGGGAAGCACGTGAAAGCACTTTTTTCTAAAGAGCTCCATCGTTAGTAGGTGATTTTTCCAGAAATGTCTTTTTATGAGTACATTCACTAGAACAAATTGTTTATTTGTGCAAATTTGATAAATTATCCTGAACTTTATACTTCATTTTTTGAGCGTATTTTATGAGAGCATGTCAATTTGTGCGAAACATTCCTGACGTTGTAGGTGGAGTTGGTAGATGTCCATGGTGATGAGCTTCATGAATGTGTTCGTTCAGCCAGTAACAGTTTACCTCACCTGGAGTAAATCTTGTAAAGTTATCATGTGGTAATTTCATATCATTAAGGTAATCTAACTATGACTATGAATATCCGTTCTCCAGTAAACACTATTCGGACTCATTTGAACCCTTCTGAATGGGTCGTGATTGTGAACTAAATGAATAACTTAATTGAGCTAAACCCTCTACCGTTAGAGTGGCCTAAAGCGAAAGTACCGACCCGTCTTTGAAAGCAAGAAACAAGGCAGCAAACCATCGAGTCAATCTGGGCAGGACCCATCAGATTTCTTACTGCCATGGTTGCATGTCTCCCTATTAGGACTATGGTAACATTGAAGGTCTGGTTGGAGAGCCTCCGATGGGTCAGTTAGTCCCCTTGACCGACTCATCATGGGTTCCTAAGTGGAAGGGGTAGAGGAGTTCAGCCTCCTAGCGCTCTTGCCACACCGTAGAGTGGCAGACTCTATGTCATAATTCTCACAAGCGCAGGCACGCACGCTTTAAGCCTTCGAAGGTAGTCTCAAGACACTAGACAGCAGTGACCGTGGCCACCGACAGAAACCGCGCCGCAATCAACCAAATCTGACCCATGGATTGTGTGCTCTAATCACCCATTGAATCCCCGCGAGACCCTGTGGGCGTGGCTGTCGCGGCACTCCGCTCGGGCGTGAATGTCCACGCCTTCTGTAGCCCATAGAATGGTCATCTCAATGTTGAATTCGAAGAGCTCCATAGACTCAATCACACAATTTCCCATTTTTGTTGGGTACCATTAATCAAAAGGTGATCTGAAGCTGTTTTTGGTAATAATAGACAAATTGCTACCTTTCCCTTTCACTTGAACAATCCCTCGCTTTACTAACGAGTATTCATTGGTGTTCATCAGCCTCAATGCGGTCACCTCACTGGTCTGAATCTGATTGGGTGGACAGTTGGACTGCATACGGGATGCGAAGTTAACCTGAAAGCGAGCCAGTTAAGTTACCAAATGGTAATTAAACATTTAACAGACGAAATCCTACTGTGTCTCCGAATAGGCAATATCTCGGTGACCGTATTCCTATGACTCCTGCAGCGATCGGTCCACAATGGAATCCTATTCGAACACGCACTTTGAAATCCGGACAATGGGGGACGACATACGTGTAGGACTCCTCGAATAAAGTGAAGATACGTTCAATCATGAGAGAATCTAGCCGATGCTGACCAGAAGACTCGAATTTACTATTTACATTTACCGAGATTGACCTAGGGTTTGTGAAGTTCCAATCTTGTCTAGATTGTTCTAAGATTGCGGTACAAGCTCACCTCTCTGATGTCCAAACTACACTCAGCTATTTCGATGATATGTCGTCCTTCATTCTCATTCGGCACTCCTGATGCTACCATGTATGTCTCACCCGTAGTTTCAACCTTAAATGTATGACATTGCAATCTGGTAACTTTTTGAAGTGATTTGATAAAGTAGAAGGACCTTGTAGGCATCGTGTTTTTTGATGATTGTGTCGAACCGGTCAAAAATGTCGTTAAGAAAGGTGATAACCTAAAAAACGACTGTCTGCTGTGTCACCGAACAGTGTGACTTCTCTTACCTCGTCAGACCGGCTTTTCCTAACCAGTGCAGGAAAATCGCAGAGCTGTACGAAGCATACGGTAGCCGCATCATAACTCCGGGGAGGTATCGTGCCGCCTTCTTTCAGAACTGCCGCGATGGACCTAATGACCAAGATATATACGGAGCAACGATAACTGCTCTTCATCCCATGTACAGGTCGCCAAAAATTTTCTAGAAAAACATGATTCCCGTGGAAGTTCTCAACTCACGCTGGAAGCATTTCATTCAGAAGGCGGTTGGTTTGCTCTTGAGCCTCCTGTAGCATAGCATTCCGTTCTGCCACAATCTGCTCAAGATTCTGCGCATATTTTTCGTTCATCCGTAACATTTGGTCCACCAGGTTTCCTTTCCTGGATTTTTACTTGTTTCTAATCTAGTAGATGTAATATGTATATAATTGATGCCCCTATAAGACGTACGAAGTTGAGAATGCTTTGTTCACAGCTGTCAGAACGTTACGCAGACTCGGTCTTGACTCAGCGGCGGTTGTGTAGCATTCCTTCATGAGACGAGCCAGGGCCTAAATAAAGTTGTAATGTGAACTATATAAATCTGGCACAAGGTGTAGGTCAGCATTGAGTGTGAGTAGAGTAGTAGTAGTAGAAAAAAGGAAATTGATTTCTCTATAATAGTAGCAAGATTAAGAGATCAGAGGGTTAAGGCGCATGGGATCGGTCGGTAACCAGGAAGTAAGATCGAATTGCAACTTTGGATTTATTCAGAAAATTTGAAGCTGCATGGAAAGCGAAGGAAGCATGTCCAGGTGGGATGATTCACTAGAAAGTAACAGTACTGTATGGTATCGGCCAGAAAGTTACTACAGGATCAAGATGTGGTTAGAAAAGGATATGAAGCTCGTACCTTTTGATCAGGTGATCCATCGTAATCGTCCGCTTCAGGTTTGAGGCGACGCTTGAGGATTTCGGCAACGAGCGCTAAACTTTACCCCTTATTTTCCGCCGTTTACCTCGTCTTTTTGTAAACTAGCCTCATTTTAAGGTCTCGCTGGGTAACTCTACGTATTTGCTTTTTTGACCATTTAGTATGTAAATCTGAGCACTCTGAAGAGCTTGATATTTTGAATCTCACCTTTGCCCCGAAGGCCCGTCTTGGCAAAAGGATCTTCTCTGTACATTAACCAATATAGTATCATGCCTAAACTGTAGATATCGCCTTGTGGCGAACCACGAGGATAGTTATCACCATTTCCAGTCTCTTTGAGCAGTTCCGGAGCAAACATCGGAAAATCTGAACAGTCAAACTGGATTTACTGCGAAGTACCTAAAATCATTGGCTGAATGAGGGGTTTTACAGACAGCTTTGGTGGTTCAGCGCTTTTTAGAGGTGCAAGATGGTATAAATGCTAGGCGGTACCATGAAAAAGGAGACCTCCGAACTTTTTACCAAAGCTACATCTTTTACTGGTAATGTGGTAACTTACAATCGGGATTGAGGTGATATTCTGGCATGCACTGCAACACTTTGTCGGCGACGAGCTCATGCAGCATACTGGCCACTCCAAAGTGTGTCAGTTTCAGTACCCAGTTGGAATCGACAAGGCAATTTTTCGTTAATAGCAGTCCATGATAGCGTATTGGAGACTTGTGAAGGTACTGTAGCCCCTGAAATCTTTCTCATTACGGTAATTCACCTTCCATTCAATTCAGGGTTTCCACTAACATCGCTAAGAATCCAGTTCTATCAAGGTGATGTCCCAATTCATAAAAAGTTCAATAATTAATCACCTCGAACTGATACTTGGTGTGTGCAATTACAATTTTGGTTTTAACTGATGACGAAAAAGGTTAAGAGGAGGTGAAAGAAGGTTTCTTTTTACCTTCAATATATCTCTCAAGAACGCCGATCTGAACAAGTCATCAATGGGGAAATCCGGGTCCTTGATGAAGTCCTGTAATGGATGTAGCATTAATAATGGTACAGCATCAAAAGCCTCCCTTGTGATATTGTGGTTGTGTTCGTAAAAAAGTCGCGAAACAAACCTCAAGTGAAGCACGATCAATAAGAGCATAAAGAATATAGAAATTGTCAATCTCATTAGCACAGATCCCCAGAAAAGTGGACAGATTGTCATGGTTGAGCTGCCGCATTTCGTAGAGGAATTTCAGTTCTGGCCTGGAAATGCACTCGTCTCATGAAATCACTTCATTCAGAAAATGATGTGACGTCGCTGGAAGAATCGTCCAGATACAGATGGTCACTTCCTGTGAAAGCCTGTATTTATTATCATATAGGAAAGGTAAGCTTTCAATGTTTGTCGCCTCTTTACGTCATGGTTTATACTTCATAAAAAAGTATCAATTTTTCGCGCATCTGATTGATCACGCTTGTTATGCAACGGAAAAGGGTATATCATAGAAAAAAGGTAATATTGGGTATACCAAGGATGTAAAAAGTTAAACTGACTTTGTCCACTTGATCTTCTTTACGTGCTTTAGAGCAATGAACTCAGCCTTGTTACTTCCAAGTAATGCGTAAGAAACCACAGTACGTCGTTTACCAGAGATCCCGTCACCGGCCTTCGATCCTTTGAAATTCGCCTCAAACAGGAAACGATTAGCCTTTGGTTATCTCACAAATAGTATCGGCCTTATCGTAACCATAAAAAGTTGTTAACTCGAGTAACCTGTTTGTTTTCGATAATTTTCAGCTGGTCTTTGGTAACTCTCCAATGCATACGGTAGATATTCAGGCGATGCCTAGAAGAAAAATCGCTATATTTTCTTAAAATCCGATGGTGTTAGCGGTTAGGTGAGGTTCCATTTCGTTTCTCAAGAAAGGAGAATCTACTTACTAGACTACATTTGCTCAAGAAATGGTAACTGACGACTTGGCTGGTCCCCAGAAAAATACTTCAAAGCGGGAGTTTTTTTTTTATTGGACTCTGCCATGTCCGATAGGAGCCGTAAAGGCATGTACTTCGAGGGTCAATCGGATATTCATTGATGACATAAAAATTTGGGTGAGAATGTAGTCGGGGGTGCCAGAGTCCTTTCGTGTTCTGCGTCCCTGACACCAGACGGCAAAGTGCGTAGAGGCTGCGCTGGAGCGCAGAGATAGTTTCCAGCCTCTCAGGCCTATTAATAGTGCTAGGGATGCTTGTCATAGCTTTTTATATTACAAATAATTTTTTACGTAGACCTGAGAAGGGAAAGAGCTCCGAGGTGGGTGAGAGAGGGTGTTCAGTTCCTGCCCATTTCAGCTTTTGCACGAGATAATCATTTCACCCACCCCGGAGCTCCTTCCCTTCTCAGGCGTAAGTTAAGAAAACATGTTTGTGACATAAAAAGAAGCTATGAACTATGAAACGTATCACTAGCACTATTAAGAGGCCTGAGAGGCTGGAAACCTTCTCTCATCTCTAGCGCGGTCTCTATGCACTTTGTCGTCTGGTGTCAGGGACGCACAGGGCGGAAGGGCGCTGGCATCCTCCAACTACAGTTTCCCCCAAAATTTGCTATGCGAGTATCTACCTTGGATGGACATTTTTAGTCAGCATTCGTCTATTCGGACCTTGCAGTGCTGCTTCAATGCCTGAACAGAAGTATGAACTCACCTTCGGCTAAATATGTAACCAACAATAATCGCAATAACAGCTATTGTGCCGAACACCACGCCAAGAATCAGCCCTTGAATCAGATTTTTAGTAATCAGGAACCTTAGTGTTTTTTTTATAGAACCGAAAAACTGGTATCTCGACCACTGCGTACCGATGTGGTTTTTGCATCTACCCATCCGTAGACATTCCTGAATGACACCATCCTTCTTTTCAACAAGAATTCGAGAGTCCACGATGCGAGCAGTCTGAAAGAAGCTTAGAGTCCACCCTAGAAGAATTTTCTGGAAAAATCTACAAGTTGAGGCATCAAATAAAAGAAACTCACGACGGTAAAGCAGGTGATAGCACTGCAAGGACTCGGTTGGGTGATTATTTCAAGAATGACATTGTCTAAATATTAGGAAGGATTGGTTTTTACATTTAATAGTTTAATACATGACCAATGACAAGAAAAACGATGTGCTGAGTGTAACTGTTTTTTCATGTCCGCTTGTTCGTCACGAAATAATTTAGGACTACACGGTTTGGGTGTGGGTTAGGACAATCCACTGGCACCCAACCCTCGCTACGTGCCCAACCACAAGGCCAGAACAAAGTCTGTGATCGACTCGTGACGCTCAGCCAAAGTGATATCACTGTTATTCTTACCACCTGGTCCTTTCATGGTGTAGAAGCAGTAATCATATAGCATCGTACCACCGCCATCAATCCGGAACGTACCGAGCGAGTCTAAACGTGGTTGGTTTACTTAAATTCTCATTTTAGAAGTAATCAGCGGAATAACACAAGTGGTAGGTAGAGGAGATTACATAAAAGTGATTTAGGCGAATCTTATGTTCATGGGGAAAAATTCCCACGGTTCTGAGCAGTTTCTTCGGTAATGTAAGCACTCAGTAATGCAATAGTTCAGGGTTGATTCTGATGTACAACACCATTCTCATATTTTTCTAGCAAACCCATTCCTGGGCTCAAGTCTCGAAAAATTTCTTATGACACTAATCACGTACTGGTTTAGCAGCAGGCATTGTAGGAAGTCTCTACCTTTTCGATAATCTACGAATCAAATAATGAAAACCGTCTTTCTCATAGCTGTCTTCCTCTCAATCTTAATATTTTAAAACTCCTCAATCAAATCAGTCTAATTCTCGAAAAAACATCCAATATGCACTTATCTCGATTACCTGCCCATTATTTAGTAAGTTATCGACTTATTCGTTTTTTTAATCATCATTAGGTAAAACGCAATTCAAAAATATTCAGGAATATGATGCTTCAATATGGCAACATGAAACTGAACGCAACTTTAGAAGTTCAGAGGGAAATGGGAAGAATTTCCCGAAAAAATCTGTAGGAGGTTACTAACATGTACTAACATCTGTGTTGGATGCAAATGATGAATGGTTTGGAATAGATTAACCGAAACTTTGGAATGAGTTTTTAACCGGTACATTTACTTTTCTATTAACTTATCTATGTTGGCTAGTTGAATCGTTCAGTTCATTTTGGAAATTTAATTATGGGATGGATCAGAAGAAGCAGAAGCGTAGTCGAATTATAACTGAGATTATAGAAGAAAGTTCATGCTGTAGGTTGAATATCGCTAGTTTATTCATAGAAAGTAACGAATTGTCTTGGACTTCAATACAAAAAAGACCCCGTGTAAAGCAATGAAGAGTTTATTTCAAATGAGAATGGAGAAGGTGTGATGTTTGATATATTAGCTCCACTCAGCTAAAGCCCTCGCCCACTCCCCTCCTTGCGGCTCCTTTCAATCCTGGATGGGTCACCCCAGACAGCATTACTTTGGAACTCTCCTTCTGTTACAACTCAACATAGGGGCATTTTCAACAACCACCGAGGGATACTACTGTCACAAATCAAGTTGAAAAAAGTAATGTGCAAGTTTTCTGCAACAACACTCGAGCATTCTCCCTCCAGAACCTCACATTCCAGTTGTTGTAAACAGTTGGAAAGGAGCTATATAACTATTTATATTTGAAGAGTAATCAATCACTCAAATATATAAATAAATACCTGAAAGAGGGAAAAGTGCAAGTTAGAAGAAAAGTAATGATTAATGGTTTACTTACTTGAAAACGATTTCATTTTCATCGTACTAGCAAATGTCTGCGTATTACCAACACCAGAAATTTTGGTTCCAAAACAGTACCCGTAGCATGAATTATACAATGCAATGTACCGACCCAGTTGTCCCTGAAAGTTATTGTTCTTCGAGAAATCAATTCACTAATCGATAACGGATCCACTTCTTATGTGGTTTTGAACAAAGTTCTTCAGTTTCTCAAAATTTCATGACCATATGTTGTTTGTGCATGAGTAGATAATCGAGTAAACAAAATTTCTCACTTGAACTGGTTTCGAAACAAGTGGAGTAATGCGACTGCTAGCCATCGTATAGTTATCGATCCGTGGAGCAAGCTGAAAGATTTTTTCAGTGCGGTGAAAGTTACAAAAATTTTACTTTGAGAATAATTTTTTTCACAAAACTTCGCAAGTCGTACTTGTTGCCCAATAACATTGAGCTTTACTCTGAGATCTTTATCCACTATACGTATGAAACCGGAAGGTAAGGTCCAGCTCGACAACCCGAGGAGCAGGAGACGTATTTAAATTGGTGTCCGGGAAACAATTTTTCTGTTCTAAAAGACATTAGCCGTCAAGCAGGCCGGTGTTTTCTCCTCTAACATAGATGAATCGAAATCGGTTCAATGTTGTTTGAACCTTGGATTACGTGATTGGCAGCTGCTCCTCTTGCCATTGTTTTAACTTGGTCCCTTTATCCAATTTTTAAAGGAAGTTCAGAGTACTGCAGATAGTTGTCGTACCACGATGATTCCACTGTTGTCTAGCAAAGACCGAGCTGAGTCGTCGGCAAAACAGTTTTGCACAGGACTTGAGCACACCATTATAGTGATGTAATAGTGATCAGAAAGTCGTCGAATTTCTAACCAACGCATCGCTTTAGCCAAATCCTCAAAATCCGTGCCAAATGCCACAACTGAAAATGGAAAATTACGTGCAAGTCTGCTGTGTCCTGACAAAAAATTAAATTTTATTACTTGACGACTAATTGTCATATGAGGTGAGCTTTATATTTGAAGATAAATCTAGTTTGGCGTTGGAGAATGAAGGGATCGAGCATAGTTTGGGCAATACATGTCCACGTTCTCCCGTAGACATTCTGGGGCATGCACATCCTAAGGAGTAGCCTGTTGGTACTAGTTTTGTTCAAACCTGTAGAAAGGGTGCATGATGTCGAAATGGAGAAATCATAGTGTTAACTCTGTTTCAGGAGAATATGGAGGTTCATCTCGGGGAAACTGAGATGATGAAAAACTACAGACGTCACTTTCTGTAGGGATTTCAGTTTAGGCCCAGAGGGTTTCAATTGAATGAGATTGTTGACCAATCTATTGCAGTTTCAGTTGTGATTTCAATTTCTAGAATGAACTCGGTGGAAATCGTAATCTCAGGGAATCAGTTGAGCCCTTTCGTGCTGCGAACAATGAATAAATTCAGAATCAGAATGAAGGCTCAAGGGAACCCTTTCCAAACGGACCTTTTGTTGACATCTCAATGGAACGAATCTTGGCTGACAAGTCTTTGAAATCGGCGTCAACCTTAAAAAAGAGCCATTAGCAAAGTATCTGGATAAATAATCATGCTGTTAGTTATTGAGCTGAGTTTTAATGAACGAAATGCTGCCCTGGATTTGTTTTCAGCTACATTGCTTACACTACTAGAGAGTCACCACCCAGTTTACATTTACTGATGTCATCATCATGATTTTTGGGTACTGCCATCGTATTGTATTTGAAAAAGCCTGGATAAGAATTCAACCTTCCTATGGTACCCACATATTTTCCGCTTAAAGTGCTATTTTATTAATAGAGCAGTCTTATTCTCTTCTATATCTTACTGTGGTGCGTGAAGTACAGAGGGAATAACTGAGCTGGGGAGTATGTAAGTCAGTTTTTAAGTCTTTTTGACGGACTACATCATTTATGGAAGTGATTCTTTTTTATTTTAATAACGTTTATGTTCAGATCATATTTTTTTGATTTTTTAAATGATCCCGTGTTTTTTTAATGATAGCCCTATGAGCAAAGACTGGGAAATAAACCAACATGTACAATCCAACCCGAATGGGTTGTTCTCAAGCACGAAAAGAAAGAAGTACTCAAATAAGGTTCGACCTGGATTTGTGTACTAATCAGCTGTGATCCAGTAAAATTCAGGTAATCATGGATGGCATTGGTGATTGTGTAGTGGTCACTACTCAACGGTGTTGGGCCAACGAGAGTCATCTGGAATGGATCTCATCGAAATCACTTGACAATTCATTGAAAACATTCAAAACTCAAGAAATATTCGTTTCCTCACCTGCACTTCTCCAACTAATCGAGCGATTTCGATAAGTGCATGGGACAGACCAGCGGATGAGGCCGTAGCGACGTTCACGGTGTTTGGAAAATACTGAAAATTTAGGGGTATCAAAACTTCCGGATAAATTTTAAGTAGAAGCACCCCTTCACTTTAATTACGTTTGCCAGAATATTGAATTGTTGGAATTTTTGTTTTTTTTTGTTTACTGGCCTCTCCAACGTGGTGGGAGGGCTCGGAGCTTAGAACGCGCTCTATTCATTGGCTGTGTTGTTTGGCAACGCGCCAATGAGAGGCGCAGCAAGGTCGGCCACAAAAGTGCTGTACTCACCTACTGCTTTCGAGAGTAAACCGTTCGAAGCAAATTTGTAAAAAAATTTGAACAATTTGGAAAGTTCCTAGAAGTATTCGAAAGTTAAAGGCTATCGTACCGTTGGGTTCATGGCAAATGGTGTGCTCATAGTTCGTGCGAACACTGGTCTTTTCCAAAAGTATCCCAATCGGCCTATTTGCTCCTGTTCGTCACTGCATGGAGGCGCAATGTAGCCGTCGACCTGCAATGGATGATTCTTTAGAATGTTTTCCACTTTGAGAAATATCTTTTTGATAGCTCCTGTGATTCTCTCTGGTCCAAGAGTTTCTACAGGGAAACAGCTTTTTTTATGTCTGTGCTTTCCTTTCAGGGCGAGAGCAAACTGTTAGGTTGGACCATATGGTGCTGTACACAACTGGCGAAGGTCCTATTGACCGATTACGGTTACCGCCACTGGAGTGAAGGAGAGAATGCCTTCGTTTTGAATACAACAGTGTCTGGAATAAGTACTTTTGGGCCAGTAAAGTTCGGTTTGATTATTCACATCCATTTCCACATCCATTTAACTAAACTGCTCGACGAGTGGTAGGATTAATTGGCGTCCTTAGGAATAAAATCAGCCTAATACCAGTGTCGGACAGCCTTTATATGACAACGTACCATCCTTTCACAAAGGATAGCTGGGGGAGTTAAATTTTCTCACAAGTGTGCGAAAGGAGAGTACAAGCTCAAACGAGGGAACTTGGTATATTGTGCCATTTGGAACCGCTCTTATGGCTTCCTCAAGCCCAGGATCTATCGCTTTCGAACCTTTATATAAAAATAAATGAAAAAGTTGCTGTGCATAGAAACTCGCATTTTCTTGGAAGAATAGTTCAGCGGCCATTGAAGTACCCCTTGCCGGCCGATTAGATTCGCAACCTTTCCGTGATACAATCCTGTAATTGTCCAGTAGTAAGCAAAGGTAAAAAGCAGTCGAAAAAAATAAAAAAAAGAAGTATTTTGAAAAAAAGTGAGTAATGGCTAGAAATAACAAATTTAGAATTGAATTCTCGAGGTTCTGCTGTGCTAGTCAGGTCGCCTCCCTCCTCCCCCCTCAAATGAACTTTGTGAACCTTAGAAAGGCCTTTCAGATTTTCAATAACTTACTCAATGGGATCCGATACACAGGCTGCGTTCTGTTTCGCTTCGTTCAAGGCAGCCTCACAGAGTGGTTGAAGATCGCCGACTTCGTCGATGAGCCCCAATTTAAGTGAAATCGTCAGTGATGTCAACAGTAATTGTGAAGTAGTAATATACAGTAGCATCGCTCTCAGGATTCAGAGCTCATGATTAATAGATGGAATCAGTGGAATCGTTGAGCTTCGTATGGGAAGTACCGTGGGAGGAAATTGTGAAGAAAGTAAGAGATGCAAAGCGTAAAGCCGTTAAGCCGGTTAAGTTTCCGCCTGTCTAAGTGAAAGGAATCGATTGCCGTGGAGGAGGAGACAAATGATATCTGTTAACAGGTAATGAGCGAGTAGGCTGCCATTAGTGAGGCATTCAACGGCGCATCTCCTCACTCTCTCCATCCCTAGCTGCTCAGCCTATTGTTGCTGGCATTTTCCACGTGGCTCACACAAAACGATGCTTACTTAAGAGTAGCTCACTGGTAATCCCTCCCATAAAATCCTCAATATGCTAGAGCAGTTAGCAAAGGGAGCTGGAAATATAGTTGAACCACTATACGATACTCATTCGAGTTTTATCTAAATTTCAGTATTTGAGAAGGAGTACCTGATGCAGTACTTCTACACCTGGGAAAGCACATGGCGATACTCCAGAGATTTCATTGAAGAGACAGATTTTATTCGAAAAATATTGCTGAGACTTTTAAGTGTCATTGTTGGATGGGGTTCTATCAGAGGCAAAGATGAAGAATAAGTACTCCTTACTGAAAAGTATGACTTTCGACTTCTATTACTTGGAAACCCACTTGATAGGCGGTCTCTTTGGGTCTAGACAAGTTTCACTTCGTCTGCTCATATTATTTTATAAAGCAAATTTCACATCAACATAGATGTTGCCACAAACCAGCAGGATATCGACGTTGTTTCCGCTTTCACATGATTACTTGTAATCTCCCATAGCTAATAGCATACTGTAGAATGTACCTCCCTACAATAGATTAATGTCTTCTTGAAAATTCTGACTGCTTTGGATTCGTCCTTTCCATTCAATCGACGCTGATGTCTCGGGACCATGAGCTAGTCTTAATTTCAGTCAGTCAAATCTTCTACCCATTTTTGTACTACATCCGCAATTTAGTGTACCTATAAACTGAACTGGTAACCACAACAGAATCTGTAAATTTGTTCCCGATTTCTTGTCACAACAGGCCCGAGAATGTTTCATAGTTTGAAAGGGATTGGCCAGACTTTTCATCTTGTGTCTTCTAGTCGATTCTAGCTAAATGAGTTCTGGAGAACCAGTTTCATTTTCCAATAATCGTTTTTCAACTCAATTCAATTTCATTGTGTCAATCCTACTTCCTGGCAAGTAGGAAATGTATCAGAAAATCTGCTTTGATTGCTTGTTGGGGCAAATCGATAGCAAATCAATCCAGATCACAACCTAATCGAGACTAAGATTCGTTACTTTTGAACTGAAAAATGGGGACGTTAGCCGTTCTTAGTCTGAAAGGTCGCTGTCGTGTCCTAGTAGTCTTCTCTGCAATTTCAATTTCCGGTCGGGAAGAGCATTCAGGTACAGGAAAGAGGGGTTCAGTCTTTTTTAGCGGCTCATTATGGCAGTGCTTTCGTTTCTCCGTGACAGATCGTTGATCAAAACAATCGAACGCGAAAGTCGAAATCGCGTCAGATCGGTCTCTGCTGTTCCCTGGCAAGTGCCCCTTCGCATCATGTCTTCGTTTATGAAAATTACCACATCTTCTCTGTTAAATGAGTATAGCAGGAATATGTTTTCTCATAGTAGGTCCCCTATTCTCTAAAATTCTTCTAGCGGCATTCGATCCTGCAAGTAGCGGGGAAGTAATGATCTCTTGCGGCAGTACTATTGCTGGACTGGTGGGTTTCTCTCGGTGGGTTATAGAATGGAAATTTCCCAGAAGCATTCTCATATTTACCTTATCAATGTCTGGTTATTGACTTGTAACAAGTACGTTTCAGATAGTAAGATCGCAGATCCCAGTAGATTGTCAAGTTTCCAAGATTCTTAGTGAACCTATGCCAATTCATAGTCGCCCTACGGCTTACCTAGAAAATAAGTTTTACAGACTGACTACTTCTTACAGGTATTACTACCAGTGAGACACGAGTAATGCTTCTAAACACTTCCATGAGATCATATCGAGAAGATGTGGCTGATCCGATACAAAGCCTAAATGAATTCATGGAAGACGGTTGAAGTCAGAAAACCCGAGAAAGGTATACGGATTTAAAAATTTTGACACTTCTGTTCGTGAGCTTAAAATGGGTGTTTTCAACTGAAATTTCTGATCTCGACATCTCTGACCTATAATGCCTCTGGCTTTCATTCACTTAACATCTCTGCCTCAAGTTCCCTAGCCCTAGTTCTGGTCTGTACGGTAACCTTTCCGTACCGGCAGCTTCAGCGGTAGTAATCAACCATTCTCTGAGTGATCTTCAATCAAAATTTTCAAAAAAGGTCCAAGTCAGCTCGTCAAGTTTTCCAGCTGATTGTATGATATGATAGGATGAAAGGAGTTTACGGTGCGAGCGTTTCTCGGATGCAACCGATTCAGGTAGGTCAGTTGATGAGCATGTACTGGTTGGCCCACCAGTAGGTTTGGTTGGCGCTCACGTCGTCACTCGGCGGTGCTGACCAGCGGTCGCTGATCTCCGTCGTCGTCGGCCCTCCAACCGGCCGTTGGCGTCGCGCACGAGTTTCTTACTCGGAATGTCGTGTTCCGCATTTCTGTTGCTGCTATCAGCCACAGCTCATCTAACAACCTTTGTGGGTGGTCTTTATTCTCGGCACACTAAGCGATGACGATCGCTATCGTGGAGCGCCGACGGTCTGGGAGAAGTGAAAGCAGCAGCCCTTGCACCTCAGAGTCAGGATATGGAATTCGAACGATGGTCATCATCTTGGCTAATTCATGGCCATTCACTGAAACTGACAAAGCTTAAACAAAGCATCAAGTCCTAAACAAAGCGATTTTAGCCACACTAGCTACAAATCTCATGCCCAGTTCTTTTTTTTCTTGAGAAAATGCTGACTGAACGGTTTCACCACCGAAACAATTAATATTAAATACTTGAAAATCGTTGGCCAGTAGGTTAGTATATAAGGGGAATGATGTGCCCTTTTCTCGACCTGACGTTCTTCCCGGATGAAAAAACTGACCCCATTGTTGAGCCGAATTTAAGGTAATGAAGGCCACCGTTCCACTTCGGTAGGATTACCCTTTCCCGCAATTACCTCAAAACTGTCAAGAATAAGTTTACTGATGTTCCTTTTGCAATCCATTGGGAGAACAAATTATTCCAATTAACAATCACTGCAGTGGAGAACTACATCTCTACGCCTTCCCAGGAGTATAAGTAGAGCCAGTCATGTTTTATTGTCCAGTTCCTAGGAGGGGGGATCAGAGGAGATGGGAGTTACATTTGGCAGAAGAAGTTCAGGGCTTGTTTTTGATCTGTTGCAGTGCCAATCAAATCCAAAAATATAAAGTGCGCAATGCGGACAAATGGTCTGAAGATCAGTTCTTGGGAATATTGAATGAACTGTTACTGAGTTGTTTTGTTTAACTCTTCACGAGGTTGGTATTCAAGCTTTATTAGGCTGACGTTTCGGCGGAGTCGCCTTCTTCAGAGCCTAGAAAGATCAAAACAATTCGTGACTATCCGACCAAACGTCTCCACTGCCCACACTGAAGTTCGAGACCCCCAGGTCACGCAGGTGATTAAAGGAGAATCACTCACCGTAGCTTGGTGGATTCTTCGAAACCAACCAGCAATCGATGATAATAATCGACCAGTCTCAGCTGGGGTAGGTCTTCATTCAGAGTCTCTATGGGAAGGCTAACTTTATATAAGGCCGCAGCTCCCGCGTGATTGCGAGGCATTCTTCCCTACGATTCATTTTTGGATCGGTGACTTGTATCCAAAATGCCTCGAGGGTTTTACGCGCGCATAATTGCGATTCCTGTGCCACGACCTCCACGGTAACTTCAAAAACGCCTCCGTTGTGCTTTTGTATTCGATGACTCCCTAAGGCAGTGGACTCGTTCAATCGCTTCATACCAGCTATGTGCTCCTTAACCCTCACGTGGAGTGGCACGGCAAGACCACTCCACGTGAGGGTTAAGGAGCACATAGCTGGTATGAAGCGATTGAACGAGTCCACTGCCTTAGGGAGTCATCGAATACAAAAGCACAACGGAGGCGTTTTTGAAGTTACCGTGGAGGTCGTGGCACAGGAATCGCAATTATGCGCGCGTAAAACCCTCGAGGCATTTTGGATACAAGTCACCGATCCAAAAATGAATCGTAGGGAAGAATGCCTCGCAATCACGCGGGAGCTGCGGCCTTATATAAAGTTAGCCTTCCCATAGAGACTCTGAATGAAGACCTACCCCAGCTGAGACTGGTCGATTATTATCATCGATTGCTGGTTGGTTTCGAAGAATCCACCAAGCTACGGTGAGTGATTCTCCTTTAATCACCTGCGTGACCTGGGGGTCTCGAACTTCAGTGTGGGCAGTGGAGACGTTTGGTCGGATAGTCACGAATTGTTTTGATCTTTCTAGGCTCTGAAGAAGGCGACTCCGCCGAAACGTCAGCCTAATAAAGCTTGAATACCAACCTCGTGAAGAGTTAAACAAAACAACTCAGTAACAGAACAAGTATGCCGAGGTTCATAGAAAGCCGTACGTGGAAGTTATTGAATGAACTATTACTTCCATTTTCAGTGAACTTGTCAAAACCAAAAACTTTATAATATTTCGCCACTAAAGTTCTAAAGATTCGAGCAAATGATAATAATGTAATTCCCCCACCACTCATTCTATGGAATTGCTTTTTTTTGTGAAGAGCAGGGAGAGCAACAGCGCCTGCCTTCCACTTGCCGGTCTGCTTGAACTGGGCAGGTCTTTCAGTCCGGGACTGATTGTTGCTAACCCGTTCCAGATGCATGATCATAGAAAAAAGCTGATTATTGTCTCGATCCAGTATGTCAGTATGCTCGAAATCAGCAGAGTCGAATAAAAAGCTATTGTTAAATCCCTTCCAGAGCAAGAAAGGTTTTTATTCCCTCCAAGCTTCTAGCTGAATTTGGATCAGGTTGGGCTTATGCTAGGATTTTCGTAGGACGGATGATACCCATCTCCATCTTTTCCAATTTCCCTAACAAATGTTCTTCAACTTACTTACTCTCAAGGGACCAAGATGTTTTCGGCAGGATTCGATATCGAACGCTCCGCTCACGGTAATGGCGACAGTTGTCACTGCACCCCATCGTCTTTATTTTGATCATAAAAAATGGCTGACTATTAATTCCCTACGTTGTTATTGCGGTATGTTTTTCTTACATAATAAGTGAGTTTTGACGAACGTGGGCCGTGAAATATGGGTGTAAGAGCAAATGCCATTCTACGGTAGCTTAACAGTCCTGCTCATCACTCGTATTCTTACTTCAAACGTTCATACTCTGTAAACTGAACCGAAAGGCAATGATGCAGGTTGGTTTTGAGCGGAAAAGAGCCGAAATACTACGGTGTTTGAAGCTTCTGTTACCGTACCCATTGTCATGCGGTCATTTCAAAAAGAGCGGGCTTTGCGTTGATCCCTTTTTCGACATCGTTCCCGCACGATTCGCTATTGTGCCAGAGGTCTGTTGCCTGATGTGATGCGAAACTGCGATCTTGGGATTGACGTTGAAATTAAGAGAACGAGTTATAGAAGATCCAGTTCAAGCTTTCTTAGTAATCGTGTTGATTCAGCAGTTTGGCATTCCAATTCAATGAGCACGTCTCTTTCATGACCAACTTTACCCAAGAATCCTCATTCATGAAGGAGGGGATGGTCGTTCATTGAGGGGGTGAATGTGCGCGATACCGTAATCGAATGGGCAAAAGGTGATAATTTGGTGTGAGGGCGTATTCCTGTTGATTTGAGACCAGTGTATGTGGGTTCCAAAGTTCAACTTTGAATTCCTCTGATCATTTTAAAAAAGTGAGGAGCAGAGGAAGACGATAGACAAGCACAGACTCAAGTAGATCCCGCCCACAACTGGGCGTTCTGGCCTCCTGCGTTATCGGTGGCGCATCGCATTCGCACATGTTCGATCCTCGTCCGTGGCTGCTTTCCTGCCTATACACCGCTGCGCTCTTTTTCTCCGTACCTCTATCGTTGGCTGTCTGGTACATCAGAAGAGAATTCATTCAGGAGACGACAGTTGCCGGCGACGATCAGGTAGCACCGCATCATTGCCCCCTTCCCCACTTTCCTTCTCGTAGCACCCCATGCCACGTTGCCCGCTTTCCCTTCCAGTCTCGTTAGAAGCTTCGCCGCTAATGCTTTTTCCCCTTCACCTTCCTGCCCATCCATGAGCTCTTTCACTTTTCTTTTGTTTTAGCTCGGTGGCCTGTCCGCTAGTTTCAAGAACACCGCACGTCTCGATTCAGCTGTCGCCAAACGCGACTTTGAAATCCGCGTTGATCACTAAGGTTAGCCATACTGGTTATATGTGTTCATATTACATTACAAATGGTCTTTCGTGTTTTGATTCCGCCGTGACTGTCCTCATCCCTTTTCGTGTTGTTATTCTGACGCTTCTGCTCATTCCTCTCCAATCTCATTCCGCGCACCCTTTGGCCATTTTCCTCGTTCATTGCTCACTTTCAGCCAATCCTCTTGCTTACACCAATCGGTCACTTTTTCCTGACGGATCCTTCTACGATCCAATGTCCACAATCGCATGATTTATATCTATTCTCATTCTCGATGAGACGCTACAGTGAATTGAAGTCTGCGTCGTATTCGCTATTTAGTGGCTTGCATGTGTGTCTCTTTCACCGGAGCAGATCGTTAGATTACTGTAATTGAATCGTTTAATGATTTACTTTCGTGTAGTGGTGGCAGTAACCATCTGATTATGCTCTTGTGCTTTTTCGTTTTCTATGTAACTCTACACGAGGTTTCATTGCGTGGACGTAAGTGACCCCTCCAGAAAGTACGGCGCCACCGCCATCGCTCCGACTTGACGTCTTCATGTTTCCCGAAGCGATCACGTGGTCAGGCTCCTCTGACTGTCCTCGTTTTCGTGATGATCCTGTTCTGGAAACTCATATCCGGCAGCAGTTGTACGAGCCTGTTGTGCACTATCTCCTCGGGAATCTACGAGACCGTTGAGCGCACCGGAACGTATCGGCATCTCAACCAATTATGACATACTTTCTCTTCTGTGCTTCCGCGTTCGTTACCGCCACCACAGACTGACCTTTGCACCATTTTTGGGATTATCTGAATATGCGCTTTTATTCGAACAAATCACCCCACCACTAACTGATTCGCTCATTTGCTCTTAACTCTGCGCTTCATCTTAATCGGCGTTTAGCAGCTTCTGACAGTCCATCCGTATTGTACGAGCTGATGACTGCATCCAGTTCCCTGTGGATTCCTGAACTGCTCGGCATTCTTCCGTAATGCTTGCTGTTAACTCTTCAACTACCACTTCAACCATCTCGCCCAAAATCCCTGAAATCCTTGCAAGCGATACAGTTCGCAACTCGGTGGTTCTTCTTCAAAGAATGCACCTTTTCCTCTAACTTCTTCCTGGTTCGATTCAACGTCGCGATAAACGCGTCTGAACAAAAGACGACGCTGTAGCGACCAGATTTCTTCGAGTATCACACGCTCAAATCTACCTATGTTCCAAATTGTTCGCGCTACGTATCGCTAGGATGATTACGATCTGCACTCCAGTCGCGCTTTCTCGGGCGGACTTAGTCGCCGGCCTCAATCAGGTCATCCAGACTTCCATCCGTCCAGCTTGCTTCATGCCACAGTGAACTGTAACAGCTTTTATCACGAACGATTGCTAGATAAATCATAGGAAAGCGAAAATGAGGTGGAAATAATGAAGAAATGAGAAGAATGTCGCAAATTTTTCGTATAACGGTGAAAACCAGCCGAAATCTGATTGGGGTAGTAACAATACGTACTTCAGATGCACGTGGTAATTATCCATCCAGAACAGTGGAATGGCGGTTCAGATCGGTGTACGGTAGCACTTATAAGACATTTTGTTTCAAAAGGGTGTAAGGTAAATTGCCACTGACCTACTTTCAAGAAAAAAACGATGTTTCAACAAAGCTATTTCAGGTAACATGGCTTACTACAATGATTGACGAGTATTGGAAAGATCACAAATTCGACGGCGTCGGTAAGAAAAAGATATTTTCGATTTTGAAAACCAATAGTTTATGCTTCAACTTAAACCTGTCCTGCTACTTGAATCTATAAAAAACATGATTATCATCGCTATAGAATTCACATTTCCCACCATTATAACAAAAGTTTTTCTGTTTACTTTTTTACTCAGAGTGCTTCTTGTTTTTATTTTCATGGTCTAGAATTTTTCTTGTAATGTTGCTATAATTTTGTTATTATAACCCTGCCACTGCATAGACAACAGCAAATTCCACTATCTCATATGGACAGGAAGCATAAGAAAAATAATCATTAAAACAGTGAATTAATAGGAGTTGGTTATCTTAATGGGCTTTGTAACTTTTTTGTTACATTTATAGTTGTGATTCGTGTTTGAACAAGTCGGATCATTTTTTTTCTCACACGGTTACTTTGATTTTAATCTTGCTGACTTTGTCAGGTAAATCTGAGAACCCGCAATTCGACAGTCGCTAACTGTAACGACGACTACTGGATTTTGTTCAGATATTCACGAAGTCGGGCTGAAACTTCATCCGGGCGATTGGTGGAGTCAGAACGTGGCCCTCGGCTGGTATCTCGTCTTCAACAATATCAAACCCGATTTGGTGGTCATCGACCATTCGGCAAGGTTCGGCGTCATTTCTGAAGAACTCTGGAAGCCTCCTGGATTGGAGTAATCGCGTGGTTCACTTACTTGTTACAACATTTCAGTTGTGTTCCTCTCATCAAATGGCGTTACCCTAGTTGTAAAGTGTTGTTCTACTGTCATTTTCCACAACAACTCGTCACACCGTCAAGATTCTTTTTGTATAGGTAAGTCTAGAGTTAATCCCGATGCCATAGTTTGGCTTCCACGAATGTTCCGGTTTCAGATGGTACTCAAGTTTAATTGGCGTCATCGAAGAGCATCTCTTCCAACATACCGACGTCATTATGGTCAACAGTCATTTTACAGGTGGATGAGTGGCTTTTATTGGAGATCAGCACTTAACTTACTCCACTAATCTGGTGTGTGTGAAAATTTTCTCCGTTTCAGCCTCACAGTTCAGTCGCGTAATGCCCCGCATTGAAAAAAGTAAAATCCGTGTCGTCTACCCGCCATGTGACGTTGACTCGATTGTTATATCGGTAATACACATCTGCATAAGGATTTATCAATATTGTAATTACTGTATTGTAACATCCCCATGCTGTCATCTACACAGGCCGAAAAACCGATGAGTCGTCGAGATCGACCACAAAACGATGTGTACGTGTTCATGTCAATGAACAGATTTTGGCCTGAAAAACGTCTTGACATCATTATCGAGGCAGCCTGTAAGTTCGTCCAGCCTCAACCGATCGTCTCCCCTAAACAGTACTTTTTATTTTTAGCATTACTAAAAAAACGCGGGTACAAGTTTTTGGTGCAATTGGCCGGCTCTGTGATGCCGCACATACCAGAAAGTCGAATATATTACGAATTACTTCAGAAAATGACAAGGGCAAGTGATCATCAGTGTGGTATCGTCCTGAATTACCACAGTGTATGACTGAAAAAATGTTGTTTAAGGATCTCGACGTCGAAGATGTCGTCGAATTCATTCCCTCACCGTCGGAATGTCAAAAATTCGAATTGTACAGGAAATGCGATTCGGCCCTCTATACACCACCAAACGAGCATTTCGGCATTGTACCAATCGAGGTCTGTAGTGTAGCTGCTGCTCGAAAACACCTCCAGTTGAAGTTCGGTCAGTTTTTCAGGCATTGGACCAACGTCGGCCTGTAATCGTCTGCGACAGTGGCGGTCCGGCCGAAACCGTCATAGAAGACGTCACAGGCAGCAAGGTAGGACCACCATCGGTTGGTCAGCTAAAGGATGTGGATTTAGTGTATCGTGTCGATCTTTCCAGATAATGAAACCGACGGGGGAACTGCTTGCCGAAGCGATGGTGCACCACATCAAGAAACAAGACTGGCCAGCCCTCGACTGCGACGAAACTTACGAGAAACAAGTAAAATTAACAGTAACGAAGCAATATAATGAGAAAAAACCCTCAGTATGTGCCTGGTCGTTGGCGTAGGGGGGGGGGATTTCGAGAAAGGGTCAGATTGTGTTGGAGTAACCCTTGATGACGTCATCACAAAAATTTGGCGACACAAGTCATTAAATTCAGTGGAAACAGTTATTGCGGCCAGAAACTCCACTTATTGTTAGCTCATTGTCAGTCGATCGGATCCCCGGGACATCCCATAACAGTAGGGTGTTCACATAGGTAATCCTTTTACTAACAAGTAGCAAATCAGTGGCTGTGGCTGTTGCTGATCGTTGCGTTTGAATGTGCAGTTTTTTCATGGTCAAGTACTGTAGTGCCCCCAGTGCGACCGGTATGTTGTGCATAACAGGGATGGACCCCAATTTTTCCAGCACCCTTAATAGACCGTGTGAGGATGGCTTCGCCTGATAGGCATGGATCGTAATCCTTGTGAATGATCAGAAATGGATAATACTGCTGTATAATTTCAGCGTATACGGTTCGATCGCGATTTTTCGTTGAGAGGCTTCTGTGCGCACATCGACGAAGCCGTTTCGCAGCTGTTTCCCGATCTGGCCACGATATTATCGCGAAGTCGTCGTGCACTTGCCTAGCCGAACGACTTCATCTCGTCCAAGGCGATTTCAGCCCAAAGGCGTACAATACCGAATTGGTCTCACCCCATCTTGTTGTGGGGTCAGGGCTGTGGTTGTCGCCATCATTTTGTACTGTACGCATATTACGAGAGTAAGTAATTGTAGTAGTGTAAGCACCTCAACTTTTTGGAGGGCGACATCACTCGCTGACTCCGTGACAATGGTTGTTACATAAGTCAACCACCATGAACTCATGACTGACATGACTTTTGTGAGGACCTTCTAATGCGGGTGAGACTGATACGGAACGCAATCTAGCCCCGTTTCACTTGTGAAACGGCATTTTTACAAATATCTACTTAAACAGTAACTCATTTTGTTTCAAGTTTAACGTGTTCCTTTGTTGCACCTTAATCATATGTACTATTTTTGCTAATTTTGCATGGTAGCGTATTTGATGATTTCTATTTCAGTTTTCTGCAGATTTCCGGCGATTTAATTTTCAAAACATCTAGTGCTTGTCTTTCAGCTTTTCGTGCTCTCTTTTCCTCCTTCTTTCACTCTGTATGTTTTGCTTTCTGTCGCATCTTCTTGTGCGGTCTAGATAATGCTCTACATAGAATGATTAGAGTTATCGCAGTGTCATATGAAGTTTTGGTAGTACTGTTTACTTGTTTATTCGTTTGGTAAGAAAACCATGTTTGTATTTTTCTACGCCGATTTTTGCCACCGATAAAACTACAATTTATTGTACATATTAACCGAATGAGACAAATGGGACAGATCAAACGCCAAGTGATAGGATCACTAGCATAGTTATCGCAAAAGCTACAGATCATTGAGGGATACTGGTCGTGCGGGTGGTGACGGATTTACTCCTCGACGTCTTGGTCGCGATCATCAAACTCTCCCTCATCGTCTGCTGTAGCCTCCTACAATACCATGTGATCGCAAGGTTCACCTAAGCCACCCAGGTAGGATTATTTACCTGATATTGTTGATACTCGGACACCAGATCGTTCATGTTCGATTCCGCTTCAGTGAATTCCATTTCATCCATACCCTCACCGGTATACCAGTGAAGGAACGCCTTACGACGGAACATCGCTAAAAGTTCTCAGTGAAATCTTCAGTTTAGGGGTCAGCAAAACATTACAAACCCGTGAATTGTTCGGATATTCTCTTGAACAGCTCTTGGATGGCAGTCGAGTTGCCGACGAATGTAGCGGCCATCTGGAAAAATCATTTTAGCAACGCTATCTGGGCCATGTCAAAGGACCACGTTGGATTCCAAGTCTGATTCAGTGAACTTAAGCAACATGGCAGAGCTACGCATCAGAATTAGAGTTCACTTTCTCGTAGAGGGATTACTTCCTCTTCCAGCCTGCTGAGCACATATCAGATTTTTTTTTTTTTGGGATTATGACCAATCCTCACTGAACTAAAAACCAACCTTCACTCCTCGTGGTGGAATATCGCATACGGCTGTTTTGACGTTATTCGGTATCCATTCAACAAAATAGGACGAATTCTTATTCTGGACGTTCAGCATCTGCTCGTCAACTTCCTCAAACAGAACGATTACCAGTTTCGAACAGGGAAATTTTTCAAAATTAGATATTGGCCCAGTCTTATTAGATTGATGAAGGACAAGATCTCCTACTTCTACTGGCCCTTACTGGTGTGATACCTATAAGGGATCTGTTTTTGATTTGTTGAGGGACTTATATTTTGTTTACTATTTATTGTTTACATGTAAGATCTCAAATCGCAAACTGAACTTGAGTTGATTCGAGTTGGCAACCAACCTTCATGCTCATCCGCCCTCTGAACATCGCCGCCACCGTAAGGTACCGTCCATGCCGTGGATCACAAGCGGCCATCATATTTTTTGCGTCAAACATCTGTTGGGTCAGCTCAGGTACGGTAAGGGACCTCAAACAGTAGACTTCAGGAGTACTGTTCGAGAATAGAAGCGAACTTCGGTTGCACTCCTTAATCTTCGGAACGCCGACAGTCTTCAATGGTTTTGACGAAAATGAAATTAAAATTTGATAGCATTTTTTGTTAGAAAAATTCCAGTCCCTATTGACAGTCATTCCTCACTTGACAGAGTAATAGCTATTTTGACAGATCGGCGTTGGCATTATTGAATAGATGAATAGACGTTTTGAAGGAAAGGAGCTCCCACTGAATACTCCTCGAAGTCTAAACAGGAACTACTTACCGATACTGCTGGGAACCTCGTGAAGTGAGAGGAGCAAAGCCAGGCATGAAAAAGTGTAGACGAGGAAATGGAACCATATTTACTGCCAATTTACGTAAATCAGCATTTAACTGGAAAAAAACATTATTCGAACTCTATGTTATGCATTCTTTTCGGAGCTACAGTCGTGCCGACGTTTATAGAACCTCGCACGGGAAGTCTATTGAGGTCATTTGGAACATGTTGGACAAGCGTTACTCAACGTATTCACGAATGGAATGTTGTACACCAGAATCCAGCTGTATCAGCACACATGAATTCGTGAAAAAAATGGATGAGAAGGGGTCAGGTAGGGTTGTGGTAGCTAGTCCTGGCAAAGTTAGACAAGATAAGCTGGCATAGGTTAACTCCCCTAGCAATTGAGGGTTCAGTTTGATCACACATAACTAGTTTACAGATATAGTTTGCCATACTGGTTAGCTAATAAGTCAACGTAGTACTTCTTTATGTGTGTGGACTCCATCCCTGGTAGTCAATTCATTTTGACCTATTGATTTCCCGCAACCCCCTCCCGCCGCTTCGGGGTGCCAGTGTCGGAACTCTTAGCAGATGAGCACTTTGGTTCAATCCTGAACTTCTTTTATTTGAAAGCATTAATGCCTCCAAAGGTGATCCTTTTGCATATTTGCATGTACTGGTACATTGTGAACTATATGATGTGAAATTGCATTTTTCAGGCTCAATTTGGATTTTGAAATCAAGTAAACTCGTATGTACATAGCTCGTCTTCATGAAAACCAGTGAGGAACCTGTAGTTCATTTAATGAGGTGAGGCCAATCGCTACTTCTTTACAATTAGGAGAAGGGTATGGATAAGTTTATGATTTCCTAGATGGCAACAATAGCAGTTGTTGTCATGTAGTCAACCAGTAACGGCGATTATTTTGTAACCGGTTTCAAAGGAATTCAACGAAGGCGTATGATGCGCCACTGGAAAGAGCTGGGCCAAACCAAGCCACTACCTCGACTTCTTGTCCTCACCCTCTCATGTATTCAACTTTATGTATTTCTGTTAAACATGTAGGTATAGCCTGGTCGATTTCTTAGAGCACACTGTCGAAAGGCCTCTGATTGGGCATCGTTGGTATCCAATCAGGGAAGTTCTTTGCACGCACACCGCTCCCGATCAAATTCAAATTATAATACCTGTCCAGGGAATCGTAAGCACGTCGTCACTCCGCTCATAGTCATAGACACTAAATGATTGAGATCTCCATAAGTTGGCGTCGTTAGTTTCAGTGTCCGGAAGCAGATATCATAGAGAGCCTATAAAGATGAAATATTTATGACAAGAACGAAAATAGGCACCTCACTACGAGCCATATATCAGCCTACTTGAATAGACGAGGCTATCTGGCAGGTGTACGTATATCCTTACTTACCTCATTGTCGATACAGAAAGTCTCGTCGGTATTTTCAACCAGTTGATGAACAGATAAGGTTGCATTGTAGGGTTCAACTACCTGAATGTCACAATATGTAAGATTCTGGCCCCCAATAAAACTGAAAACCATTAAATCGATCAATCAATCAACAGATAATAGTTATTGATTGAGTATTATCACTAATCACTTAAGTTACTTACCGTGTCAGACACCTTCGGGCTGGGCACGACTGAAAACGTGTTCATGATCCGATCTGGGTACTCTTCACGAATTTTTGATATCAACAGTGTACCCATACCTGAGCCAGTGCCACCGCCAAGCGAATGTGTCATTTGAAAGCCCTAAAGAGAATCCTTCGAGTAAGATTACTGGGTAGCCGGGAACGACGGGGCTGTCCTGCCCAACTTTTCTGATGGTGTAAAGATTTCGAATGGACGTCACCTGAAGGCAATCACAGCTTTCAGCTTCTTTTCGAACGACGTCTAAGACGTTATCGACCAGCTCAGCGCCTTCAGTATAATGGCCTTTGGCCCAGTTGTTTCCAGCACCCGATTGGCCTGTAATAAAGGATAAAAAAGATAGAGTCTTGGGGCGTTGATCAATCTCGTCTGAGGGATGCGCCCACGCATTCGATTTCCATTCAGAATCGCAGTGGCGTAATGAGTGCGTATATGGCCTATACAATGACTTGCGGTGGCCAGCCGATTTACAAGCCAGTGCTTTAATTTTCCCAGGCGAGTCTGGTACCAATTAGCCGACCGTGGAGAGATGGATGGCTTGTTTGGCCTAAGCAGATATCGATCCGGGATTTGAACCCCTGATCATGAGTGTGTTGAGTGCGCCAGTTGCCACTACACCACCTCTGCCCTATGCGTTATCTTCTGAGATGAGAACTCAAGAGCTCTTTGAAATCTGTGAAGTTGTAAATGTAATCGGGATTTTAATCAGAATCCCAGATTATACGGTGTTGTGTCCCGTGCTACTTGCTCCCGTGCTGTTTACTACTTTACCAAGACGACCTTGGTACGGTAGGCATTACATTTATTAGAACCATTCCAAAGAAATTAGTTTTATGAAAACTATCATTATGTAAAAAGGTCTTTTGGTCCTCAAAAATACCCCAAAAGTTCCACATCTGGAAACTTTCAGAGTTACTTCCAAGTATCTAGAGGTAGTAGGTCCCGAATAGATTCGACATGGGGAACAGCTCCCCTAACCTAATTTCCTTTCAAATACTTGGGACTAAACCCAGTTTTTAGTTTAAGATATCCAATTATAGCCCCATGTAACCGTTGCGGTCCAAATTTGGCAAAGCAATTACCTAGGTCCGGTGAACGTACCAAAAACAAAGTTATCCGGACGGAATAATTGACCAAAGGGTCCAGCACGAACAGAGTCCATCGTGCCAGGCTCGAGATCAACGAGACACGCTCGAGGTACATACTTGCCTCCTATAACAGTTACGGATACCAAGAAAGTAATAACAATTTAGTTCACGATCATGTACAGCATCTTACTAATCCCGACTAAAACTACTTACCACTTGCTTCATTGTAGTAAACATTAATTCTCTCCAGTTGAAGATCAGAATCACCATTATAGATGCCGGTCGGCTCAATTCCATGCTCGTCCGAAATTACTTCCCAGAACTGAAACAGGGATTGTTTGAAAGTAGTTCCTGAAACAACCTCATGGAAATCACCTTGGCTCCGATCTGATTACCGCATTGACCTGCTTGAATGTGAACAATTTCACGCATCTTCTCTAGTAAAATACGAGCTGATACGGGCAATTGATAATAAGGTAGTTTGCTACAAAACTATACAAAAAGAGTTGAATTGGACGAATAAATAATAAACGTCTAACGAATAAATACTTATTATGAGTAAATCAATGCTATACGGCACGCCAGTAACGTCATGGCAACGGAACACGCAATTCAAGATCAGGGATCAGTCGGGGAACATATGAAGCAGCTGTGGGCAGCTTTTCACTGACAGGTTCTTTCAGCTACGTTTGACGATTTGTGAGTAGTAGATGCAGTAAATAAGGCAACTATGCCGTTTGAATAGATCTATTTATTTACGAAAATCGAAATAATTTAAAAAATGGTGTCCGGTCGTCTCTCAAATAATTTCGAATAATTTCTGAGAGGATAAGGATAATGGCAGCAAAAGGGCACGTGAAATCGTGAGATCGTAGTGCACGTGCGATCGATCGATCTCTGTTGATTTATACTCTTCCGAATTCGCCATGGGTGCGCGCGAGATCCGTCCTTTTGTGTTGTGCTGATTTGAATTTGTATCGGAGGCTCCCAGGAGAGCCTAAGCCTTGACGCAATTTCTATTGTTTTCAACTCAATTGGAAGGAAATGCCTTTATGAATAAGATTTGAGTAAAAAGTTACTAAAAAGGAGATTTCCGTAGGGATCGTGGGCAATGTCGGAAAGCAAATACACGACAAAATGTACGTCTTGGAGACATTCAGATGTCGTGGTGATAAGCAATAATTCAACTTGATTAATCACCACGCTTTGTTCTTTGAGCTGGAGCATAGCACTAGAAATTTCCGGAAAGGAATATGAGATATTCGTAGAGCAATCGTGAGGGCGATGCTCTTGAGTTAGTTCCTCCTAGGGCGAAATTGGTCCCCAGTCTGTCTCGGGAAACCATTGAGTCTCATGGTTGTGGATCGAATTCCTTTATTGGAATTTCAAGTGCTCTGAACTGAATGCAATTTCTGTTACTGCTAGCAGATGTCAAAAGTAAAGCAGTAATTTGTAAAGCCTTACTACAATGGCATAGCAGTACAGGGGCACGATTGATCTCTGACCACAACTGCTCCGTAAAGTTCAGTATCGTGGCCTGAATACAAACCCTAGTTGTCCAAAGTTTTCATTTTAGAGGAAAATTCAGAGAAGCTGAACTGACTAGGCTATTTTCTGTGACGCAGCGTTTGATTTCTGTGGTGAATGAAAAAGAAAGAATTAAGGTCTTCGATCTCGTCTGGAAATTTGAGAAAAAAGATCAGACGAAGTAAAAAGTACAAAGTGTATGTGACTGGAAGAGATGAAGAGGTTCGCGAAGAGAGCGGATGATAGCGAGCAGAGGAATGTTCTAGAAATGACCATGAATATGGTCCAAAGCAAGGAAAAAGCTGCATTCGGAATGGTGGCAGCTGGCAGGTGGTGCTGTATGTCCCCTGGGGTGAGAATTCTATAGCCCGCGTCCCAACTGCCCCCAATGCCGACAAAATATGATGACTTATGGACATGTACCAGAATGTCAGCAGGAAAAATCTCAAACTAGTAAAAGTTACACAACTTTTGGAATCATACTAGCGGCATCAGTCGAAGGCTTGGGAAAAGCCATGAGTTTTGAGCATGTCGACAACAAATCCGATTCTCATGACAGCTGTAAAACAATCGTTTTCAATTATATAACAAGTTCTGGAAGGCAGTGAGAAAACACGCTGCAAAAGGATTGATTGGCAGTTCTATTAGTGCAAAACCACTGGCTGGCTGGCCTGGCTCGCTTCATGGGTGGGGAATTGGTATAAGCATGCTCATAGGCCTCTTGTGGCTGGCTAATCGCATCTACTGGACATACACCACACTACTATAGCGGCTCCAAAGCAGACAGACATTTCGAATGAGAAAGTAGTAGAGTAGTAATAATTACTAGTAAATGGCCTTTGGACCAAACTCTGAAATGAACAGCCATGAGGGGGCATATGCACAGCGTGTGTCCATGACGAATAAATGACCCTTCAATTGTCGACATATGCAATGCGCAGGGCAAGAGGCCGATAAACGAGGGTTACGTCGTTGTCATAGAAATCCACAACTCCAAAGGTAGCCCTAGAGAGAGAGGGAGAGGGACAGACAGCGCACACGCGAGCCCCACGACGGTGGTGTTGGCGGGTGCTAAGAGATTTATTCCATCCGTATTACACCCCATACGTACTTCCATTGTGCAAGCAATTAAGCCCGAAAATGCCATGACAAATACCCACCAGACCCCATAAATGCTGAAGAAATCGTGCTAATATGAGGGCTTGGATGAAGAAAGTGCAAGAGAGCATGGTGTGGGTGGAGGGTGATCTGGCCCTAGAACATGTTTTAAGCTGTAACTAGAACTTTCCTTGTCAGTCTTCCTATCATGATAGTCTCGAAAACCTTTCTTTTCACTGCAGAGAAGACCCTCGACAGAAGACCCGATAGCACGAGCTGCCACGAGCAAGCTCCGTCAAGTTTTTTGACAAAAAAAACCGAGAAGATGGAAAGCGTACTAGGAATCAGTAAAAAAAGTCTGATGGTAAAGCTTTTACCGAAGTTTCTTTGTTTCTGTTTGGATAAAACTTGAAAAAAGTAGGAAAACAAAGAATTCATTTAGGTAGTAAGGCAGTAATAGTAGTAAGTACGGCTTGGAGTCCTTCCACTTGTCCTATCAGTTAGTGTACCCCGCTAATTGTAAGGCCAACGAGACCCCGCAACTTCTGATGGTCAGGCATCTGCTATCAGGGTCCTCTAGCGTAACCGAGTAACCATTTCAACACCATTCCGACCCAGTACATCTTTGTAAAGGTAAAAGTATAAGGGTCCTTAATTCATCTAAATAGCTCTAAAAGCTTCCATGAATATTGAATACGTTGTCGGTCTAGAGGAGATTTATCATTGCCCAGCTTCTCAACATTTACTGAGAAGTACAATTGTAATGCAGAACTAGTAACTGCTATCGTGTTCCTAAAAGTGCTACTGTGATCTGGGTAGCTGAACGAGGAGACATATTGATCCGGAGATCATGCGAGCCTGTTGCGACGTCTTCGGCCACTACACTACACCCGTCTGACGCTACACACACGGCTTTCTTTCTTTCTCCGATTTAGTCTCTTTTAATTTATTGCCGATCTATTAGAAATAATTTTTAGCTGAATCTACTGCTTATACTACTTTTACTTGCCTGTCTCTTTGTGACTGGTTTGCCTATTTTTTTAGGTTGTTCTATTTTCATCTTTGCACTATGCCAGTTTCAAAGTTCGGAGTGACCCATTTTAATTAACATCTTGATGAACTTTTTGAACAATCACTAGATCACAATCGCTATAGATTAGATCGACCTCAGATCATCCGAGACCTTTCTAGTACAAGTAAGATAACCCTGAGTTACCAACCAAAATCGGGTTCCGCATGAACGGACGTCAGGGAGAATGACCTCAGTCCGTCAGTTTTTTTTTTTTGTTTCGTGAGATCTCTATGTGGTATAAACGACCGTAGCGAAAATTGTAGCTCATTCAAACAGGGCAATTACGTGTGATTGATATGTGACAGAGATCGTCGTCGGTCATCAAAATGGACAAATGCGAGGTTGAAATGGACTACCACCCAGATCCAGTAGAGGTTGGGGTGAGTATACAGTTACCAACAAATACCATTACGACAGTGTACGCCATGTTACTATACAAGATCCCTTAACTTTTGATTATGTATGATTGTTGAACTGGTTACTTCTACAGAATCTGTCATGAGCTTTGTAGACAGAATGCGGAAAGCGACTCATCAATATTACAAAATAAAAATTCAATTAGGAGTTCGAAAATTCGGCTACAAGAGCTCTCGACGGCGCCTACGCTTCTGCATAATTGATTGATAACTCAAAGGCGCCACTCCCCCGTAGTTGGGCCGCGGGCGCCGCGCCTAGCACTAATCGATAAATATGTATGTAATGGCTAGTAGTCACGTAAGTGATAACATAAAATGACACACCTTCCAAGTGTCACAGTCTTAAATAACAGAATGACAGCTTAAAGGCACCGTTAACATGATTTTGGGTAATCCAGATCATGATGAAAAACGAAAGACAAGATCGAAACTAGTGCGACTGAGGTGAAGAAACTGCGTGCATCGTTGTTTTCATAGTGAAAAAAAGGTCGCGAAAAAAACGTTAAGAAGGGGGTTGGACGTGAATGCAACCAGAAAAATGAAGAAGGTGGGGCACCCGGACGAGCTAAACAGTGGTGTTCGAATAAACCTGTGAAATTCCGAACAAATTCAAACGTTGGGTGCCTTTCAATTTTTTCTATGGACAAATTCCTTCATTTGACAAGTGGCGTCGATACTGCCCTGAGGTTCAGTGCTCACTCCCAGATCGAATTTCACCTCGGCTAAACCTATATTTCTTAGTGGTAGGAAAAATGGCTTCACACCCGAGTAAAAGCTACTGTAATGACGCTACGATTCTGAATAAAAGGCGAATACATGGCTGATTCAGAGCGGTCTGATCAGCCTGGGCCGCTTTTCCTTTAGTTTTTCCGTTCGGCATTATTAAGTGAGACGGTGAATAAAGTGATGCAAAGTGTGATGATGGATAACTGAAAGTATGCGATTGGAGGAAATTGATGGAGAAGTAAGTGGTTTTAGTTTATGCAGTCAGATGACGAGGATTAAGGTGATTCTAAGATCACATTCGAGATGTCCAACAGTTACAAGTTACATTAGGGTAAAGGGAAAGTCGTTCGGAGAAGTCCGGGGAGCGGAAGCCAGAGGAGAGTGGCCGTCGAGAGTTTTGTTGCCCAGAAAGACAGGAGTATGCAAAGAGGACAGAATTACAACGGAGCTTCCCGAACACATGTCCCAATATGAGGCCGAAGATGAGTTGCTGAGGTCAGATTTGACCAATATGTCCAGAATGGATTACCATCGTGCCAATACATCATCAACCAACATGCAGTTAAGGTCGTTGACCTCCTTCCACCACCTCATTACCCTCCTCACCCTTTAGAATTGCACCTTTCTCAACATAAATTGCTAAGTAGCTCCCTATTACTCAGGAGTTTGGGTTTCTGCCCAGCATGATATCGATATTAGTTGTCAGGCTTGGTCCCCTCCATACTGCCCGATTACTTACTAGTTATCTGCCCATTTCTATATCAGTACGCTTTCTTTTGCGTTGCTCTGAAGCTGAAACCATAGAAGCTTTGCGAAGTGATCGATAATTATGCCTGTAAAAAGATAGGAGTAATTAAAGGCTCCACTAAATTATTACTAATTAAGGGCTTTACTAAATTATTTACTTGAACAATTTTGGATTTGCTCGACCATACAACAGAAAAAATAGTTATAGCCCTTCGTTTTTGTGAATATAAGAAGAACTTCCCCTCCCATAGTTTAGAAGCTAAGCTATCATCCCGGAGGCGATTATGAACACCCTGCTTTTCTACTTATGTAATAAATTGCCAACGCACACTCACCAAAGCGCTGAAGGAAACGCGCTCTAATGCGAAGCATGCGGTAGCGACCCGCTAAAACTCAGGTCCTTTAAGACAACTTGCTTGTTTTTGTGCAGTAGTAAATTCCTTGACTGCAAAGTGACGATCTGAGTGACACGGAAAAGTGCAAATTTTTTTTGGATTTCCATTTCTCTTACGTGACGGTTCCTCCGAGAGCTTTCCTATTGAATTTATGTCCCTCTCTCTGCAAACGGGCCGTTCACATGCGTCTTGGGTGAATCGATTAATTTTTGTTGAGCTCCTGTCATCGTAACTCTTTTCTGCTTTTCGGAGAAGTGCTCACTTTTTTAGCAGTCGTAAAATATTTGTGTAAGACATGCTCGTTACCTGAATGTTGTCAAAAACTCCTTTCCATACTATAACTCCTACCAAATTACCGTTTCTTAAATTGAATTTGTTCTTATATGGAAGTTCTGATTCGTGGCAAGACTATCATTTGTAGCTGAGGTCCTTTTTCTGGACAGAGACTGTTATGAGCTCTTTATTCTGCAGTTTAATGAGGATGGAAGTGAAGTTCTGAATTCACGATTTTGAATTTGAAATATTCGTTTACACGCTCACATGATAACATTTTATTGAAAGTCATTTAATGATTCAGTTCTGTATAGACAATCGTCAGAGTTCGGTTCAAGCAGCTATTACAACTATTTACAAACCTGACAGTAGTAAAGGGCAGTCTGTGTTAAACTATTTTATTACGAGTCGGGCCAAACCAAATTTTGGTAAACGCATTAATTCATTGTGTTTAGGTGTCTATTTCAAGCCCTCAATCTCCAAGTATCTCAGTAGTAACTCTGTAGTGAGCAAGAGAAAACATCAGTTGAATTGGTCAGGGCCACATTTGGCATTTCGATCTTCTTTAGTGCCTTTTTACAGCATTTTTTTAACTAAATAGTGGGAATCGTGAATGACTAGTTGTCGGTCGATGTGTGACCCTCCGTGGTATTACCAGTAGATGAAGGGTAAGGAGCAGGAGCACTCACGGGAGAACATTCTGGAAGGATAACTTCATTTTTAGGAAAAATTCGATTTTAAGTGGGGAATTGGGAAGAATTGGAAAAAAAACCATATAATATTGACCTTGCCCCTCTTCTCACCATAGCCTAGTGGTTTCCGCCGTCAGAGGTCGACCCTGATCGCGCATCAGAGAAGGAGTTTAAGCGAAAGCTTGAATTGCGGTTTGAAGTTTTGTACGAAGGAAGGAGTCTGTCTACTCCATTTTCTTGAAATTTTATTTTTCATACGGATAATTAGTTTTGGTAATCCTATTAGGTCTGATCTTTGTGCTTAATAGAATTCTTGAATCGTCGAGGATTTATTTCAAGTTTTCGAATTAATTCTTTTCATCAAAATCATTCTATAAACATAAATGAAACGTTTTCAGAATGCTTGGCAGTATCTGTCATGAAGTTCGTCTGGCCGAGTATCATCCTGAAGGAATGAGCGAGTCTTATTCATTCATCATCTTTTCTTTTATCTATTTCATTTGTTTTTTGTTAGTATAGTGTGCTTTCATTACAACGCTCAACCATCTTTCTTTCCTTTGTCTGTTTTCTTTTTATTTTGGGGAATTTGTACATTCTCTTCGTCAATAGAACCATCAGGGAATTGAAAAAAAATTCTGAAACGCTCTTGTAATTAGATATTCTTCATTTATGGCAGAGCGTCTCATACATTTCATATGGGAGAGGTCAGAATGCCCTTCGTAGATGTCCAGCTAAAAATGAATTTCAGCAAGTTTGCGGCTTCTGAGTTGGCTCGGGTTTCTGGCTGCATGGAATAATTGGAAAGTAATAATGACTTTTTCTTCGTTTTGAAAAAAACTAGTATTAATGAGCAGCAAGAGCATCCCTTTTATAACCAAATAAGATTGAGAAACCTCAACCTTATTGGAATCTTTCAAAAGCATGCGTTTCGAAGGATAAGTACTACCCGGCTACGCCTTACGTTCCAGACTTTTTTTTTGTTACATTGCTCTAGAAAAATGAACAAATGGTGCTGCCTGTCTTTTCTTCAAACATTATAGTTACCAGTCAATCATTCGGGTCCATGAAGTTATGTGTTGAGAAGTGAAGAAAGTTGTTTTTGTTTATCACAACAACCACAAATCGATGAGGTCAATCGCATGTTCCAAATTTAGCTCACATTTTTCATCGCCGTAATTCATTGCTCTGCAGGTGTTCGTGTTCCTTCCTGAGGATCCTGCTGCTGTTGCTCGTCACTCAGCCCTGGCGCTCCACAACAGCTGCCACAACGCTCACTTGGACATTTCGGACGGCACGCAGGTGTGGCTGGCGTGCGTGTATTGACTAATGTGCAAGTTCTCATTATTGAATACATTCCTTTCCTTTTGTTTATAGTCTGGCCAGAACGGACAAATATTGTGGTCCCTTTGGTGATTTTATTAACAACATTTTTGCTCATTGGATACATTTTGTTGTTTAGGGGAATTATGATTTTTGGCTTTGTTATCAGAACTGCACTCCTGTTTACTTGATTGATGTCGGCTTCTGGAGCCTGATAAGACCTTTCAGGGAGTAGCTCGGTTACTGTAGATAAACTCCGCTTTGCAGAACCAGACAGTTGTTGAAAGAATCGCGAACGCCACCGTGGGTTTATATTGAAGCACATTGATGATCATATCATTGATTACTAGTAATTACTGCGAATGTTGTAGTAGCGCTAATAGTCATTTCGATATGGCAGCATAATTGGTATACTTATCATTGTAATCAGCCTAGTGGGGTGATTGCTTGGCCTGTGTATGTCTGTGTGTGTGTGAGCAGCATGCGCCATCCGTCCGTCCGTCCGCCGGTCCATCCAGTGGCTGCCAATCAGCACACTGCGCCCGATGCTATTTCCTCCCCTCCCTTGCGCGTGTTAAACTTTAGCAGCTTGTTCGAATCCCCTTACTTTTAATTGCCTTTTTATTTGTTTTCAATTAGGTTTCTAAGAATCGATTGTCTGGGGCTCGTTATCAATTTAAAAAGTTATTTTAATTATTTTGCTCGAGTTCCTCGAACAAACATGTTTTTCATGGGTTAACTTTTGGAATCAGATTCTCAACAGTCGGTTTTTCACTTCAGCTACGTGATCAGCGATTTCTTTTCTCTGCTCCGGAAGTATGGACCAGATTAGGGTACCCGATAGTGTGCGGTTTTAGTGATTGTAATACGAGATGTGCGTAATGCTCCTTTACGATTCATATGGTGGAATTTACGGGGCTATAAATTACCAAGTTCGATTGGCTCATCTCAACAATTCCGATGAGCTCAGTGATTCCCAACTCTACGGGAAATAATTATGTACAGGTGTTCGTGAGTATATAGATGTAGTCTTCTTACACATTACTTTCAACGGCGTGCAGTCAAGCATCCGAGTAGGATAACCAGGGAAGATAGTATGGTACTGGGTGGAGGGGAACAACGTTTGCGGCTATCGGTTCGTAACGATTTTGTAGGATCGACAGATCTTTCACTCAGGGTTGTAACACACGTTGTAAGGGGCTTTGGGCAAGTTTTACGAGATCGTTACCCGTCTATTCCTGTCGGGACCTGTTGCGATACCAATAAACGTTTTCTGAACGAAACCATCATCTGGAAGCTGATTAATGTTTACTTAACTATGTAACCAAACTATTTATCATTTGATGTGAGGGGAAAAAATAGATGCTAGGTTGTTTCAAGTGGCATGGGTAAACCAAGAAATGTTTGTGTCAAGTGTTTGACTAAGTGTTACAGTAAGAAAATCACCACAGGGCAATGATCGAACTGAAGGTGTACGAAGATTCCGTGCACAAAAATCAATATTAGTTCTTGTAAAGGATCGGAAGACACATATAATCAGATGACCTGGTTTTGTTGCACCTTAGAGTTAAACTAAGTCTGGAATTTTGTTAAATAATGGTAAATTCTATTATTACAGCTCATGCTATTTTAATAATTTTTATAGTGATGCGTTCATACCTCGGAGGTTAATCTTATTTTAACAAAACAGGTAAGATATACAAACTTTGTTTGATTTTGCCGTTTTGAAACGTCTTTATTGCTTCATTTTCTTCTGAACTGAACAGTTTTCAAGTGCTTTTCATTACCTTTCACTGCGTGTTTTTTTTTATTAAAAGTAGCAATATTCGAAATAATTATTGACCATGATGTGTATCTTTTGTTTGTGTAGCAGTGGTTCTTTGTGCAAAATACACATCATGGTTAATAGATTGGCAATCCCTTTGTAATCCAAAGGAATGACCAGAAGGTTGCTCTTTGTTTTTTACTCGATGAAGCCCGTCTCTTTCCCAGCAAGATGTAATGATTGCTTGCAATGCACAGACATCCATCTGCATTGTCATGACCGATTTTCACATCATTCTTCTTCGTTGATATTTGAAAATTCGAGTGCTGTTTGCTTTCAGTTAAGTTCTACTCACATCACCGGCACTATGTATTTTGTTGTGTTTCCTAAGTTTATGCATGGATTCAGACTAGCAGTAGCAGTGTAGCTCTACGTTGACTTTGGATTCTCGGAAACGGAATGTTTCTCGTTTCGATTTCCGCCCAAAACTTTTCTTTTTTTTTGTGGCATAGTCTTTTTTGCTTATTACTCGTTTCCAGTTGTTATGATCAATGATTAGTCTGAGCCTGTTCATTCGTTCAGCAATCTCCCGTTTCCCTTCACAATCATCCAGCTGTTTAAATATTTGTGAAGTCGGTTTTTTTTTCGTACGTCGCTCGTGTTTCTTTTTGTGCTATATTCGTGTGGTGTGTTTCGTGAATGGTTTTCGAATAGTAAAGAGTTTTATTTGTTTTCGATGGTTTGTTGCACGGCATTTAACTTTGGTGTTATCATTACTACTTGAAACTGGTGTTTGTGTGATTAGTGACTGTTTGTGTAGTCGTTGTAGTAATAGTTACTAGTATATTTAAATATCCAAGTCAAAATTTGACTGTATCGTGGTCGTGGTTGAGTAGTATTATGTTGGATATTATTTGAAAGGCTGTAGGACAGGATGTAATCCGAAATCACACTGAACCAACAGTTGTCAGCGTTCGAAGCGTGTTTCGGGTGTAGGAGGAACCACTTGAGCCGGCCAGCCGTAGGGAATGGAGCGGACATGTAAAGTGGGAATTGCCATGAATTTTTGGTCTCGAATGATTTTGAGCATGGAGGGTGTAGGGAGGTGCATGAATTACGCCCTGCCCTGATGGGTGACCGGTAAGGATTACAATTGTTGGAGCAGTCTACGGGCTGCGATTACCAGTTATTGGGGTTCTATTACCCTCTTCCTCTCTGAAAGAGGGACGATGTGGATAGCATTTATCGTACTTTTTGAGTAGCAACTTTTCAGGGTTGTAGAAAAGTTTGATTGTGCCCTGTCCTAGGCATTGGCCCACTTTCCTATCCAGTTATGAGGTGATTTGGTGTTTCGTTATAGTTTATCATGCAATGACAGTGTTTGTGGGGATCGGGAGGAAGGGAGAGGTGGGGAAACTGATTGGTTAAAAGAGGTTTTGGAACAACCTACATATTAGCATTTTCCCCCGATCATCTTGTTTTTTCGTGTTTCCTTATATTTTGTCCTTGCCATGGTGTATGTAGGGATTGGGAGGGATGGTGAGGATTGGGCCAGATAGGTCTTGAAACATCTACGGCCCCTTCCAATCATTGCATCCGCCCTCTTGCGCTATCCAACCATCCCGAGCTTTTCGCTGCACAATAGCCCTTGTCCAGACCCGTCAATTCCCTTTCGTGCCCCGATATCGGAAAAAGCGTACAAAATGTGAGAAGGACCACCCAAATTGTCGCAGATCACGTCGGTCGTCGATGGAAAGTCGATTTTTGTGCCACCATTACTCTTACCGTACTATTACTATTCGTAGTGAAACTTCAGCCAGTGAAGATTGAGAATAAGTGATGTTTTTTATCCGCCTCGCCTTCGTGAAATGCCCACTTCAGTTTACTCGAAGGCGAGTCGAGTACCTCCCCCCCTCCGAATTGTGTGGGTATTTGTAAAGGTCGGCGGTATTACCTGAACAATATTGTTCACAACGTGGACGTTCGTACGTTTCTCAGGGTCGCAGTAAAAAGTACATCGTCACTCACTTCGATCGTCTATACTCAATTCCAATTGCTCGTTTCGAGAAACGTCAGCTTGGGACGATTGACCGATTGCCTACCTGTTTGCCGACTTTCTCAACGATTCCCATATTGACTGAGCTTTCCTGAACCAAAGCATACTTTTCTTGACTAACCAGTGATTTACTGTCAGTCAAATCTCGTCCATTTGGGGGTTTCGCTTAACATGGCTCGTTCTTATTCTTTTCATGTGTGAGACCTATATTTGCACAGCGCCAATGTGGTCTGTTTATGGGTTCTGGCCATATGACAAGAATCGAAGGCAATCACCCATTCCCTTATCGACTCTGTCCTGTCTTTGTACTTCTTGGCAGATGGACCTTGCCAAATAGTCGTCCCACAGAAGTCTGGGTGGCTTTGTGTAGTCTCTGTACTGAAGATCTTTTTGCTGTTGTAACGCCCCAATACGCACCCACCTATGAGTAAACGAATGTAGTTTACCCCACGTCCTCCCCATACGTCACGAAGGGAGGGAATTGGTGGCCCTATAGTCTACAGTTGTGCGCTTATGACGGGGATATTGAGTGATGAAAGTCAAGGGGAAAGATGACTCTCTCCCTGAAAAAGACAGCATAATCCTCTTCAAAGAGCCTTCGCCTCATGGTAGTCCCCCTTCTCTTATTTGCTTGGGAAGAACTCTTTTTTGGAAGAGAGCTATCCTTTGGATTAGTTCTACCTAGTCTAATGGGAACCTAACCTTTTCTTATAGAGTAGAAAATTCCAGCAGGATAAGGCACAACTTCAGAACCTACCTCTTATGTAAAATAATTTTTGCTTCTCTCAAAAATAGTTTTATGAAGTGGCCAACTTGACTTATTCTCAGTCACAACTTCTCACTCAGCCAGATGTCGATTGACGAAAAGGGGTCAATTTTTTGACTCGACCTGCTGCTGGTTCCCTTTCGCCCGAGTCCCATTTATTTCCCCAGCATACCCATGCTGTCCTCTTGGCTCTGGTGAAAGAAAACATTTGCCCTTTCGTCTGACTTTACATTCTCTCACTGCATAGGAGAAGCTGAACGAAGTTATATGTATTCCTGTGGAGTATGGCTCCAAACACCATTGCACTGCCATATAAATACATATGTTCTGGTATTGTGCCAAACCAGGTACGAGTTTGGAATTGTTATTCCACTACTGAACAAAAAAAAATTATTTGTTTCAATTATACTTGTCAATGCTCATGTATCATTCAGCGAATTCGTTGAATCAGCTCAGTGATTGATGAATATTCATTTCAATAGAGCATACCGCCAAATAAGCACTCGACCTGGCACTTTTTTTAC
The DNA here is from genome assembly GCA_000469685.2 of Haemonchus contortus. Taxonomy (NCBI): domain Eukaryota; kingdom Metazoa; phylum Nematoda; class Chromadorea; order Rhabditida; family Trichostrongylidae; genus Haemonchus; species Haemonchus contortus. Next base: position 1,260,123 of record LS997567.1, on the reverse strand, counting down.
ACTCGCTACACCGCTTATTTTCGATGAGTGCATTTTTTGATGATTCGGTATGCATGAACGTTTGTTAACAACATAGTTCCCAATTTTTTACTCAGAACAAGTGGTGTACTTTTTTTTACTCAAAATTCGTGTCTTCTTTATAATCGGGAAGGAATTAGTTAAGCTGGGAACTAGATGGGGACGGTAGTTTCAAAAAGAAACGGGAGATTTGCAATGAATCTCACCTTTCATAACATTCCATGCCTAGTTTTTAGTCTGAAGTGCTGGCTCTGTTAGAAATCAAGGGAGATTTTCCACTCTTTCCCAGTTGTCCATCCAAAATGAGCCATGTTAAATGTCAGTAATGCACTCTTGGGAAAATCTGAATGATTTCTAATGAAAAAAATCCGCTTGGCAATCGACTGCTGAACTGAATTTGCTCAGATCATTCAAGCCTTCAGTCGTTACAAAATCAAGCAGACGTTGACAGGCCCTCTGATGATGCTGGGATCGGCTATTGTATGATTTTCTCCTCACAAAACCCTAAACCATAAGAGAAATGCTCTCTCAAATACAGTCGCGATTTCGGATGGAAGTTGGTTGCGTGGCGTATCGCGAAAGGGGAGTTGTCTGATCGATAATTTTCATTTTTTTCTTTCCATAGGTTTGAGGTATCTTTCGTGTTCCTATTTATGCCTTTACAGCTTTCTGGTATTGAAGGCTATTTACTATCCATACGGCACTTCAATTACTAAGTGTTGGTCGTTAAAAAACTACAATTTATGTTTATTATAGTTTCGTAGTGCTTGGCTGCATTTATCTCATCGGTGGCACGGAGCTTATAATTTTTTTTAACCATTAACTTGGTCAGTCTCTTATGTATCTGATTTGGCTTGCTTTTCAAGGTCCTCTGTTTGGAAAACTTGAATCAATTCTTCGAAATTGGTCGATCGTTTCACCAGTATGCGCCGCGCATTCACCTCGTATTCGGGATCGTAGGAGCTCCTTAATGCATATTCGGCGGGCACCATAACATCGGTGGGCTAATCAACCATTGAGTCCACTTTTCTGCTGCCTAACAAGCTTGTACTGACGAACTGTGTCTGGTGGAATTAGAGAGGCTCATTCAAGTTGGGTAGTTCGGTTTGACTTAAACCTCGGATCAAGCGGCAACAGCAGCAATCCTCTATGTCTCAGTTTTGTCCAGTCTTCTTTTTTCCTGAATTGCTCTTTTGGTATAGTTTCTGGAGATCAGCAAGTCTTTGTCAATAGCTTTATAATCTTTTGATTGTTTGTGAGTATTCCAGATTTTTAAACCGGTTCTCCCATCAGGATGGAACTTGTTTCTGTCAATTGTGTTACTTCTTAACGACCTAGCTTTTTCCCCATAAGATTGGCTAATTCAAAGTTTGAAATTCGAAGAATGTTACTCCGTCCACCTACGCTACCTCTTCCTCCTCCTTCTCGTTCTTGGTCATTCATGCTCGAGATCTCTGTAGAGTCGTGTGCGACCTCAGCCCAGTTGTGAGGGAACTGCTTTTCGGCAACACCTGTTCGTCATTTTCCTGTCTTCTGACAATTGATAAATGCTATGCCGAGAAACGGATGTGTCCCATTCACTTCGCCTTACTGATTGCCTCTCGTTGTTCGCTGTTCGCCTACAATTTTCGCTGTTTTCAATGAGCTACTTTGTCAATTTTTTCCAGGTCGTTGCTCTCATATGTCATCTGAGCCACGAACCACGCACGATGATGCCACGCCAGGACCGTCTACAATAAAGTGATTTGCTTTTTTATCAATGATACTTCCTTTTCCCCATTCAACTGGTTCATACGCATGTGTGAAGCTTAATTTGCATGGGCAAACATAGAATAAAAGGCACTTTCGTTAGTCGTGTCATAGGGGTGGGGCTATCAAATCATGCCATCATGTAAACGCAGACAGCTTTCAGCGATGGTTTCTGAAGATTTTTCGATTTTCGTCAATTTTTATATGTAGACGGTATATTTCCCTCGATAGGGAATTTCTATAATTTCCGTGGTTTAATTATGCGCTTGTGAAAAAGATACCGAGCGATAGAGTCCATGGGGAGGAGGGAGAGAGACGAATCCCCTCTCAAAGAAAAGACCGTAATTCTTTTAAGGTAGTCTTCGTTTCAGACCAGCGATCTCTTGGGATACTGCCCTGTAATAGTTGGGTTCACTGATTCGAAGGGTTTTGCCTGAAGAAAATCAATTTTGATCGAAAAAATCCGAAGGAAAAGGGAAAAAGAGCACAAGTTGAAGGGAAAAGGCCTTGGTTTTTCATATAATGCGGACCTATAGAAGAATGCGTTCATAGAAGCTCTTTCTAAAATCCCTTTCATGGAGGAAAATTCGCCATGCCCTGATAAGTGCATACTAAGACGCTTTATGCTATTAATAACTAATAATTCAAGAGACTTTTTCAGGACTGAAAATCAAGAGCCAATTAAAGGAATTCTAAAACGGCCATCAATAAGACAAAATGAGGCGAAAGATCAGGTACTTACGAGTAATGATGTTAAGTCAAATTTTCAGAGAAGAGTAATTCGTTGTAGGTCGTGCCGACATTTACTCATCGACCATCGCCTGATCGATTTCCGGAGAAACCGGGAACCCGTATACCAAAATTGTCCGTCACATGGTGGGAGAAGAACGCCGGTAAGCATTTTTCCCCTTAGGGGTTTTATTATTTTTGTATTTCTAAAGCAATCTTTTGGCGGTACTTCCTGTTCTCTAAAACATTTCATTTTTTTATGGTAAAATACGGTTATTCTGCTGTAAATTTCCAGTTATTTTATACTTTACTATATCGTGGCTTGCTGCTGTTTTATTCTTGCGCCCAGATCGATCTCTAGGTGATTTCCTGGTGAAACTTGTTAAAACTCTGCTTCAAATGCAACACCTTAAGTACTAGTAGGAATAGAGAATCGAGTTGCAAACACTACTCTTTCAAAATGACGATGTTACGGTAACAGTCGAGATATCTAAGCGTTTAAGGCTGTCCTGGCATCATTCCGTCTCCCGATTTTCGTTTTCCGAGTTCTGTGTGTTGTACGTGTCCTAAAGGTTATTTCCGTGTTCTGGGAACTGTAGCTGATCGACTCTTTCATGTTTGCTTCAACATCCTTTCCTTCAAATGCCACCTACTTCAGCAGCGGGAAGTTAACCTACACTGCTTCTTCCGGAACGAGTTTTTAGAACCTGGATTGGATCCAACCGACTGACTTGTGGACCAGCTTACTTGGAACTTCAGTACTAGTAATCTCGTCTGTAGTTAGCTGTTCAAGTCTGCTGATGTGCTCGTTCAACCGGCGCCATTTTTTGCTGTATTCATAGTCGTTTCATGCGTTAATGAGAACTATGAAGCAGCTGCGTAGAAACAAATGGGAAATTCGATCGATAAATGACGAAAAATAACTTACTGAATTCTCTGTAACATTAATTACATTTGACAAAGGGTCGTCATTACGTCAAACTCGGTAGAACTGTTGTAAAATATTCAGAGTCCGTATATTCAAAACTTGAGTGTAGGAGGGACGTCTGGAAACTTTTCCATAGGTGACTTTCCCATTAGCATTTACTTTGATTTTCGATCCCACATTTCCAGCATCTCCTAATGGCCTGATCCTGAGAAGGTTTCACCAAGAAGAAGGCTATGCGATGGTCTAGGTCGATTATGATTCCGAATAAGAAGTAATTTATGTATAAATGAAAAATAATGTAATATAAAGTAGTGTTGAGTTAGACCTTTGAGTGTAGTGAACTTCATAAGTGCAGGACTATACTGGAATTAGAATCATGTAAGTTCGACCGTTGAGATAGGGGAAGAGATGAAAGTGGAGGCTTGAATGACCAAGCAGGACCCGATCTCTATACCGTGAAATAACAACGCCGCTCGCCCCTGCTCTACCTCTGCTACGGAAGCGCTTACATACTTGCGATGACTTGTTCTGAGCTTCATATTTGTGTATTCGAATTTGGCCATGTTCATGTACTAGTTTTTTTTATTTGTGATTTTTCAGTACATTTATTATTTCAGTGGCGATATTCGGTGATACAAGTGATGAAAACAATACTGATTCAGAGCAGTTATTTAAAGATCTCGGCAATGGAGCAAGTAACGAAACTGCTGAAGAAAGGTAGGTCCTTCGTTAATCCGATGACTCTTGTTTGAATATTGGCTTTTATTTACTCATTTCATACTATTAACAGACTAAATAAGCTACAGCTCTCAGAGCGAGTGATCTGTTCACACTCAACCGTAAAATTTTTAGTAAATCAGTGATTTCCCTTCCCCAAAACTAATTTAGATGGTGGCGTCTTTTTGCTGAGGCATTTTATTTAGGCAAACAGCAATACTTGACTCCGAAGAAGATTCTGAAGAAGTCGTTATGGAATCGCAAGATCTTTACGGTAAGTGCAGTTGGGCTTCTTCACCGGGAAGCGTGTAGCGTAGAGGTGTAGGGCGCTGCTGCAGCATTCATGTAGTCGACGAGATCGGCGAGACCTTCGTTTTCTGAGGTCCTATTTATGCTTGTATATGACAGCTTGCATTGCATATTTTTGGAAATATTAGTTAGGGCTAGCAAATTAGCAGATTATTATATGTTATTGATGATGTAGCAACCATTTTTACTTCTCCGCATATCCAGTAGATATGTGTGCAACCCTTATGAATTGTCGTATGACGCTGTTAGTTGGGAACCTTATAGTGAATCTTATATATATTTCAGATGAAAATGAAGAGCATGAACATCGTGACGATGCAATGAGTGTAGCCAGTTCAACAGGTTCAGCTTCTTCCAGTGTAGTGGGACGATGGTGGACGGGAAAAGATACCAGGTAAAGCTTTGGTCATGATCATGAATTAAATATCTTTAAACAATTTTTATGACTTTTAGATTTTTTGAATTAGTTTTCTATTTGAACCTTTAAATGAGATTCTGCATTTCAGAAAAATTTAAAACGACGTGACGCACGATTTCTATAATGATTCGTCAAAAATAATTTTCTTCTATCTAATTTGACAACTAGGCTAATACGCATATGAAAGGGCAAAATTAGACGTGAATGAGATGAGTCAAAGTCCGAAAAGGACGTCTGAAACGAGTCTGATTGGTGCACTGCGCGTAACCACCAATCATAGGCTTCCTGTACTGGGTTGCCTACGTTAAGTGAATGTTTTGAAGAAACTTTGCAGCTGAATGAATTTTCTGTAAAAAAATCCCAGGCGCTGGCTTAATCTACATTTAAGTAAGGTATCACTGCAGAGTAAGAATAAAATTTTTATTGTGCATAATCTGTTTGCGACTAAGCGAGTGGAATTACTGCCTCGCTCGACCATTTCTGTCGAAAAGCGTAGGTCCGTTTTCAGGTATGTCCCACATTGCCAGAAACGTGGCTGCAATCACAATCATGGCGAATTAGGGGAATATCTCACCCCCACACAACGGCGGAATAAGGCAAGCCTTCCCATTCATACTTTTTTTTCAAAATTAGTTCGACGAGTCATTAGATCAGTTGACAAAGTTTCCCACGTCTTTCAGGAGATCAGTGAATTGAAGAATGAGTTACGAGCTGCTATAAAGGAGCGAGATGAAAAAGAACGGCATTTGGAAGAACTACGAGAGCGAATAAAAGAGGTGAATGAGCCCCTGAGCGCAAAGCTACCTTTGCAATTGTCCTGTTACGAGTGTTACTAGGTCTTGCTCCTTTTGAAGGAATTCAACCAGGTCAGCTAAACCTTCGTACTTTTTACAGGTTGAAGTGCTCAACGTAAAACAGGCCTCGTTGTCTGACAGTCATCGTCTGATGTTGCGAGAACGAGAAACGGCCGAAGCGTATGAACGCGAGAAAAAGCAAATGGAACGAAGGCATGCTGTCCGTGTGAATCAGTTAGTACAGGAAACATTGACGGCCAGGTGGGTGACCATTGCATTCGTTCGTACTAGTACCGTCCGAAAAGAGGAGTAATTTTGTATCATGTGGATGCCGTATTTTATCACCCACCGATGTTCTTTAATTGATTGATTATTCATATCTACGCTATCACTGGCACTTCTCATTCACATCCGTTTGATCTCCCGTTTCGACCTTCCAGAATGAACATAGTGGCGCGATCGATATGTATTCAAATCATATCTGCTTAGCTTTTTCTTTGCCCTTTTGGAGAGCATACGCGGTTCGAAAATAGTGTATTTGAAACTGCCTCAATCTCAGTGGGATTAAGTACTGAGCAGTATCCGACTTGTTCTCATCGGTACCTTCCAATTTCAAAAATCCCCATTGCTTACTAATTTAAATTCAAAGTAACTCAACGTTACGTAAGTCCTACTATTCTGTTAGGCACGCCTTCCACAGTTTTCTGGTAGTTCAGACGGTTTTTCACTTTTCTAGTGGAATGTCTTCTCGTTTGCTCAAGCTCCACCTCTTCTGAGTTATAATTTAAAAAGTTCGAGTTTTTTTGTTGATTCTCCACATTTCTTTCATGCTTCTTCTATTCACTATGTGGTCCGTTATAAATGACACATCGCTGTCCCTGGCTGACACTTCGGTGGGAAATACTGCCGATGACATTGGCGTACGTAGAAGCCCTCTATGACCATTTTTTGTGGGTAAGTTCATAGGGCCTCTTAGGGTCTAACAGTGATTTTTGAATGAATTTGAGTGTTGATTCCTCTGAAATAAAATTGATTGAAATGATCGTTTCCAGGGCATTCGGTATTATTAGAAATTGCAGTGAAAGTAATCTTGGTGGTTCATACTTTTTGGGGAACTAGTTTTGTCGTGTGCAGTTGTCCAACTGTTAACGAGCGTTAACTGACCGAAGGTCTTAAATAATACTATCTCAAGACAGTAAGGCGACTGGTAAAACATCCCCATGTGGTAGTAAAAAGTAGGTTGAGAGATGCCGCTTAGAAATAACGTCTAGGGCGGCCTACAGCGTGATCATTCACTCCGTATATTTCTTTGTGATTCCGGGAAGTTCAGTGGAGCAGTAGAAGAACGACTTCTTCACGATTTTCAGTATTCTTTTGAAATTTCCTTGAGGAGATCTAAATATTAACGCTTGTAAAGCCTTGGCAGACTGTCTATACGGGACTTCCATACAGCTGCGAAGAAAAGGATATGTTGGAGTGCATGGCGTGTCATGGGAGAATCGGTGTTCAGTGGACTCTCAGGCCGCTGAATTAGATTGAAGGAGGGGCCCAGGAATCAGTCTAGTTTATTTGTTAACTTGCACATGTGGATTAGTTTTTCAGAACCAACTAGCAAACAGTGATTTGTTATTGTAACCCTGACATATGACACATGTTGTGAAAGATTGCGGAATAAAACGGAAAACTTGTTCGGTTTTCATTGAAACACCACCATTCAGTAGAAAAAATCCCATATGGTGCTTGGCTATAATTTCGAACCCTTCAAGAGTCGGTTCATTCCAGAGCGAGCTTCACGATCTATGTGACCGCATTCCCGCACCCAAAGTCACCTAGCAGTTATTCCTACTTTCCTTCCTTTTCACTCACCCAACTTGTCTGTCCATCATTCGATTTCTCAACTCTTCATGTCGTTTTCTTCTTTTTGCATTGACAGCTTTGTTGTAAGTAAATGAAGCAGTTGCTTCGTTACAATCAGTAATAGCGCTTATTGTTAGTGAATTTCTTAGGGTCCAAGATCCTATTGGAAACGGAAATGTGGTGATTCTACTGAAAGGAGGGTGGTCCAAGGGAGTCCATGCGAGCGACGACACAGCCATGGCTATCGAGTCTCGGTTCAGTGTCGTCTTTTGTCGCTCATCGCTGCAGTTCATGCTTTTTCGCGCACTCTCGCTTATTGGCGCTCTCTATCGCATTTCCGCAAACTTGCGCAATCATTTGGTATTTCCTATTCTTGGTTGAGTGTGCTCCTGATTAGATCCATCCTGTACAACCTAAGCTCACGATCGCATTCTGACTCATAATGCAGTGAAAATAAGAGTAACTAACAAGTAATCGCCACGAATGAGCATAGTTGATGGTAGCTTTCCGAAAATACGCGTTGGATATTTCAAGGTTGAAGCCCGATCGGAACCTCAATAAATGGCTATCATAAAATTACCTAGGTGTACTTGTTATTTTGAGCTGTTATAAATATGACTAATATCAAACAGTACTTTTTGTGGTTTGGTTAAGGGATGAAATCGTTCGATTGACAGCCAGAATCAAAGAACTCGAGAAGGCTACCAACATACAGCGTGTTGATTCAGAAACGATGACCGATGCAGTGCAGGTATGATAAACATCGCTACACATTCGTTGTTTACACTATGTTACAAAGAGTATTTGCCCTTACTTTCTGTATTCCCGGATAATAAAACTTCACGGCTTCTCTGCACACATTTGAATATTTACTGGTGAATTCCAGATAAAAAAGAGTCTAATAGTGGACAATCGAATAGATCGCCGCCATTGTTGAGCCAGGAACCTATCAGGAATTTCAAAATAGTACTAGCTTTTTCAGTATGTTCCACCAGTTTCCCAAAGTCCAACGACTCTGGATCCTGTGGATCCCAATCAAAAAACAGGTTCTTCTAATTCACCTGTCAATTTGTTATTCTTAGTATATAGGAATTTCTTGAGAATCCAATCTGTTGCAGTGCAATCACCCCCTCGAGCGGTCTCCCCTACGACGCCGTTATCTCCAGTACACAGTTTACCTGACCAGGTACGAGCTGATGGGGCAGATACAAATAGGGGAACGCGGAACTTTTCTGAAGGGATTCAGCGAAGCGGCAGGGTATCTCTGCTCACTGCTATTAAGAACAGTTGATAGGAATTTCAGATTATATAAAGGATTAGATAGGTGCGCATTTCTTGAATGGTAGTAACGACGCCAATGTCTATCTTCGCTCGTTTACCTGTATACTCGAGTACAACCATGTTGTTTCTTTTCTAACTTCATTATTTTACTGACCAACATTACCGTACTCAGATGACAATGTCTTCACCGATGCTGACATCACCGCTCTGTGTGTCAGTAGAATCCAAGGTAACTGGTCAGCCGATGTACTTGAGCCAGGAAGCCTTGAATCACATGCAGGTGAGATTTTTGGATTTTCACGATTTGTTCTTTGATCGAATCCAATTTGTTGAAGGCATGTCAAAACGAGGCGTTCATCTGGAGGACGAAAGCCGCGCAACTGGAAATTGTCGTTAAAGATCAGATGGTGAAGGCAAGTCGCATTGAGGAGGCTTTACGAGCGGAGTTGATGGCAGCTCGAGCTGGGCAGTTGCCTTTGGTTCGTTGTAACTATTCTAAAAGAGAACTATCTAGAAAAAAGTTCACTGCGCGAACACGCTCAAAGAAAAGGGCACGACAGGAAGTGTGAAAGTCGCCAATCAAATGGCATTTCATACTCCTCACTGGTTTGTCACTGACCCCTAACAAGTAAGCACCAATGGGGAGAGCGCAATGATCTCAAATAACCCGCCCACTCGCCTATAGCCTGTAATGCTACCGAATTAAGATCGAGGCAGAAATGCAAGAGTGTCTTTTCAGCATGATGAAGTTCCGAAGAAGTCGACAGCCAGTGGAGATGACCTGACGGTGGACACCCCGACAAGGGTGTCGCCCATTTCATTCGAATGCCATACGCCATCGTGCATTGAAAAGAAGAAGGATCTCATGCAAGAGAACGCTCGATTGGCTGAACAAGTAGGGTTTTCGGTATTTCACAAGGAAAAACGATAACAGGGAAATTCATGTTCGCATACGAATTGCGCAACCCTTCATGAATCATTGAATACGAAATTTCGTTGTTTTGTAATAAATTTCGGGCTCCCACGTTGTTCAATTTCAGGTTGAAGAAGTCAGAATGAGAATTCACGAGTTGGAAGATGATGTGACAGCTCTACGGCATGAACTGGAAAGTGTTGAAGATCATCGGTATCCTTCTTTTTAATGTTTGCGATTCACTATGGTGCCGCGACGCGACACTTGTTGCGATGCGGTCTTTTCATGAATGACCACTCTTGGACTTCAAGAATCTTGTTATGTAAAAAGTAGTAATCTTGTAGTGAATAGTTTCGGATTGTAGAGATCGTCTGAAGCAACAGCTCGATGTCACCACGAAGGAACGCGATTCAAAGATTGCCGAAGTTGCTGCATGCGATATAGTAATCACACGACATCAGGTATTTCTTATTTTAAAAATCGTCGTAAAACTTGAAGGCAAAGAAAGTAAACTCACAAAGAATTTCGCTGCTTCAATCTCATCACGTCTTTTTTGGTTTCCAACTTACAAAAATCTCACAATCAGAGAATTGAAAAAGGTGTTTTTGAAGGGTGTATGTTGTTGGCCAGTATTTTTGTAGAGGGGTTGCGGAACTGATGATCGAGTTCCCACGGGCTCAGAGAGGCACGCCGTTCGAACACAAAGGCGCGTACTCTTGGGTGACCTCCTGAGAAGTATATACCCATTCCGCGTTGTGTAACCCAAGAATAGCTATTATCGGAGTTTTTTTCGGTTTACTTAGTTGTAATAAAATAGGTGGTACAGTGGCATCAATCATCTAGGTGGTTACCATATCGTACCATCATAGTGTGTACCCCATTTCAACGTTAATCGTACTTTTTGTTGACGTTTATAGGTAGTTAAGTTGGGAATGCTTCAGCTGTTAATTTTAGAATGAAAAGGATACAATGCAAAAGGCGATTGCCTACATGGAAGAGCGAATGCAAGTCTATCAGAATACGTTGATGGAACATGACCTCGTTATCAGTGATGAGAACAGCAGTGACTGGCGGAAAGGCTTCGTGGATCCAAGGTGAGTACAGTCAAAGTACATTGTACTGCTAAATTCATACTTGTTAGGCTAAGATAAGTAAGATTGAGTAGTATAAAGTATTCAACTCGTCTCCTGCCTCACGGTTTCGGAGGACATTCGAAAGAAACGATTGCCGCATGAGTCGCCACGTTTCTCAGAATCATTTCTTACCTTTTACTGGTTTTTACAGAAACCAAGACCAACATTTCAGATATAGTGTTATGGTTTCCAAGCGGGTTCAAACAGATCTCACCTCAGAAGATTTGGCGAGGCATGAGACTGAATTTATGACCACAAAAAGGAAACTTACGGTCGGTTATTTAGTCCAATAACATTCTCATTCCTCAGTTCCGTACGATGAGGAAGCTGTCACTGTTTGCAGGAGCTGCATAACGAGTTCACTATTAATCGTTCGGATCTCCATGGCCGATTTGAGGAAATCGAAAAGATCCTTCTCACAAAGACCCAACTCGTCGAGACTTTATCAAAACAACTTGAAGAAACATGTCGTGATCAGCGTCAGCAGATCGATTCCCATCAGGAAGAACGTGAAGCTTATAAAAAGTTGGTTTACTGAAAAGTAGCTCAGGCGTGTAGTAATCAGAAAAGACCTTGAAGTTCACAAGCAGTCGTTTTTCATCATTACAGAAAACTCGAAGAAATCTCTGCTGTTGCCGAAAAGGTGCCACTTTTGGAAACCCGTATCGAGCAGCTGTTGAAGGTTTGTGACTCAATCATCAAAAGAATTCGCTCCCCTTACTATTTTGTTACTTAAGGAAAAAAGCGAGTTCGATATCCGTTTTGCTGCTCAACGAGAAGAAATGGAACATGCTCTCGAGGAGGCTCTGAATGAAGCTTTGGCAAAATACAATGAGCAGACAGACTACTGGACGAACAAGCATGCTGCGATGGAACAAACTCTTGAACGGGCCAAAGTAAGATCAATTTGCTGGATTGGGTTAAGGCAGTTGTTGCTTCGAGTATTTAGTACCTTATGAGCTAGTTTGACTTGAAACGTAGTGGCCCTTCCACCAAGGCAAGCCGTTTTCAGCCTGGGTGGGGTGAGAATGTTGATAGGGTAGGGTACTGATATTCGTCAGTCACCGCACAGCCCTATTCATGTAACAAGCAGTCAGAATTCCTCCTATTTGGGAAGGAGGATAGATGTACTGTCATTAATTGATTGTAAGGATTACTTGTCCTTCCCTCGAGTAATTACTTTCAGCAAGAAATTGCAATGCACATCAAGGAGAAAGATGAACTTAAGTTGAAGTCGAAACTTGAACGAGCTGACCTTGAACATCGTCTAACTAGCAGTATCGATCATGTGGCTATGTTAAACAGCCAGGTGAGCGGTACTTTTTACAACTTTCCAAAGATTTGTTACTTTATGCTTTGAGAGTGGATGTTTGAAGTAGGATTGTTTTGATAGGTGACTTAGGCGTTCCATTAGTGGGATGGACATCATTTGAAGCACGAATTGACTGGATATTTGCCGTCGGAGCCTCAGTTAAAATTGTATAGCCTGCTTGACCCTTGAACAATTAGTTTCATAATTTTACTATCTTGCTTTAGTAATTTTGAGAGTGATGGTTCACTTTGTCTGTTTCTGTTGAAGATGCAATTGACTGGATAGTTTCAGATGAACAAAAGCAAGCGAGACGTAGAATGTGAAGCTCGTCCAAGGCACGTCAGCAAGTATGTGGCTTGCAGGCCGAACTCAAGAAGTAAATCCACTACTATCACGAAGGTGATGATTTTCATTGGAACCCCCTTTCCCTCTTGGTGATGTTCAATTAGTTATACTTGCAGGGAGATTTATTTGACGAGAATGAGGAGAGATTGAAATTGTGCCAAGGTGAGCTGGCCACGACAAGAAGGCAAGTCCATGTGCTGCAACAGAAACTCATCAGCGTCATGCAAGAAAAGGTTCGTCGTAAATTATCTGTTGCTTGAGATCAGTACGGTATGAGTGAATGCTGACCGATGAATAGAGCTTCTGGGCGGGTCTCTCCAGACAATTGCGCTTCCTCCATTGGTCCTTTCTTGATGGAGGTGGGAGACTCGCTAACTAGAGAGCAAAGACCCAGTAATGCATGAGCACTCCAAAAATTACTCTGTTCTCTCATTACGTATATGGATTTCTATAGTGGGTTGAAATCGATACGAATTGTTACCAACAACCTAAAAACATCGTTTCAAGTGTGACAGTGTCACCTGCTGTTACTGTCACAAAGCGAGGATGGGTACGAGGAGATAGCAGTTGTTTTTCACGTTTCAGGCTGACAAACGTGTACAAATCCGTCGTCGTATCCCATGTGTTGTTGAACGTGAACCAGAGCCCCCAAAGGCTGACGTGGAGAAGATCGAAGCGCTTCAGACGAAGAACGCTGAGCTTCGTGAACAGGTGATCATCAATGAGTCGCATGTCAGTTCATTACCGCTTATCCTTTTTATTTTACCCTAAAACTATGCTGTAATGAATAATTGAGTGTTGTGATTGCATTGTGGCCCTTTGTTTTTCCTTGGTTCAAGCAAATAATGTGTGTGAAGTGACACCAGATGGACTTTTCCCCTGTTGTAGCAGATAGTGTTGTGTAGTGATGTTCGTTGTCTTATCGTTGCTTTGTATTAGTTGATGGCGGCCGAAGAGGAGAAGTCAGCACTGGTCCGTAGTGAACGCGAACGTATTCGGCACCTTGTTAGTGAGTTCGAGAACGTCCGTCGTGAGCTGGACCAGGTTCTTGCTGTTTACACTGTTTGATAGTTTCCCCTAGATGTTTATGGGAAATCGAAATTGTCAACGATTCAGGAAATGAGCCGTTATCAGTCCGAAAAGATATGGCTGAAATCACGCATTCACAACCTTGAAACGGATAACGAGGAACTACAACGGACAATTGAAGCCAGGGCGGAAGGAAGTACTTCATCCAAAGACATGGGATCGTTCAGGTGAGCCAACTAGCCAATTAGGGGTTGGAATGGCGCGCAAGTCGCTCTGTTTCCTAATGGATACTGTCTCGCTGGAAGGCTTGTGGCTCCGCCCCTCTTTGTGTAAGCCCGACTAGGCTACTTGTTGTAGAACTACCACAAATCTTAACTTCTAGTGCTCACTTCAATTCTTTCAGGAAAACATTGTCTGAACCCGAACTGGGACATGATGACGAGGAAGTTGCACGGCTACGAGCGGAAAACATCACGCTCAAAAGGTTTCCCAGTTTTGAAAAGAAGTTTGAAGGCAACATACACGGCAATATACAGAAGTTTTCAAGCCAAAATTTAATAAAATAGAATCTGCAAAATTATCAATGTTTATATCGGTTTTGATCGTGTATGCTGTCCTTTGAAGGTTACATAACTAGTTGAGCAATCATGTTCGTGTCTTAGGCGTCAATGATCTGCACCGGCTCAGGTATAGCCGAGACAAGTCAGTTGTAAAGCATGGTGTTGCGTGTAAATACGTACGTAGAATTCACGTAGCGCATTCTCTATCTACATGTATTAGCGCTTAACATGACTAATTCTTCTTACTAGTAAGGTACATCGCAGATTTGATCGATTTCAGAGAGCTTGATCGGGTCCGTGATTCATTAATTCGTGCTACATCAACTATTGGTCGTGATCCAAGTCACTTGTCGCCAGCCTTCGCCACACTTGCCGATGATCTAAATGTGGTACGATAACTATTCATACAATTCTACAGTAGTACATCCATAAATCTACAAAAATATGTAAACTTCAGTCGTTCTAAAGAGTGGTGGCAATACATGGGACGTGAGCGGGCGGTTTCGGTGCGGTTTGCATATTGCAGAGTAGATATCGTGCAACTCGTAATACCGTAATCGCTATCGAACTTGTTACGCGTGCTGCCCTTGCGTTTTAAAATAACAGAATGTGATATTTTGCTTGATGTCCATGAGCAAGCTAACCACTGTATAAGTGTGTGTCATTAGGTCAGGATTCATCGAAAGCTATGTTTGTCGCTCGCTGCGCATGATGACGACTTGAAAAATATGGTAGATAGGGTTTTTGTTCTATACTCACTAGTAAACAATATGTTTCTAAACCCAGTTTTGTCGAAACTTTACGTATCTCGATTTCAAGAATGAATTTCAGACTTTCAGAAATTTTCAGGTAAAATCGGATCTTGAGCAAATTCTTAATTCAATGGAGGGTACCTCATCCAGTACATGTGATAAACTTGACGACGTTTTGGTGTCACCACTTCAAGGCCGAGCTTCAGTTGACGATGAAGAGCAGTTACAATCGGTGAGAAATGGTTGAAATGGAGCATGAATGCATCACTACTTTTAACATCCTTTTCTCCGATCAGAAAATAGTGCCTGACTGCCAGGAAACCGATGATTGAAATAATAGCACACCTGTTTTCTACGAAATCGGAAAACTTCTATGCAATTGATGAACAGTCCTAGTGAGTGTGATTCCGTCCTTTGGGCATGATCTCGTCATCCCTATGCTGCCCTTTCCCTGGACAGAAGTCAATTGTTTTTTTTTTTTTCATAGAAAATCTCGACCGGGATGAGTTGAGCAGCGAGGGGCCCCGTCGGAGTTAAGGGCGTCAGAGGAACAGAGAAAGGGCGTTTCTATCATTTTCCATCAGAAAAAAGGCCGAGTCATAGAATAGGGCAATATTCATTCACAATTTAAGAAAATTCCATAACTTTTTTGATCTCAGGTAGCCATGTGTAATATTTTTGAATGGTACTTTGGAGCTCATACTAGCGAACCCCTTTTGGTGGTTCAATCTTAGCTCGGAACCTTTCTTTCTGAAAATGTCCGCTGACTATTGGCTTCTGTTCACAGACAGAAAATTTTTTCGATCCCCATCTAATCTTTAGGTCACTATTACTTCAAAAGTGTACGTTATGAGAATGGTCTAGACTGGAACTTTCTCTGTGTCATCACTATCATTGTGATGAATCGTTATTTCAGAGTGTAGCAGAATCTATCTGAATCCACGAATTAGTGAGAATGAAGTCATTTTTTCTCTGCACATACCACAAGAATTCTGATACACCATAGATTTACTAGTACGGCATGGTTTTGTAGAGCGAACTAACCTTGCCGTGGCGTTACTTATACTTTTCGTGAGGCATTTGCAAAGCTTGCCTCGGATTGCCCCCGTTTTGTTCAATGTGCTTGATGTTAGATGGTTGTGTATATATTTCAGAATATTCTCGAGACAGTTATGATGGGATGGGAGGCGGATGAAAAACAGAATTTGGTTCGAGATTTGAAGCGTTCGCGTCAAGAACGTGAGGTGATGAAGGTGGGTTCATACTTTTGGGCTTTGAAAGGCTCTAGAGGCACGCAGCTGCAACGCGGCTCGGTCGAGTGTAGAACGCACTGCGAAAGGGTGTATATTCGTCCGAAAGCACGGTTAGCGATGGAAATGGTTTCGGGAATTGTTCATTGATAGGAATCTATTAGGTTGGAAGGAAAGTCCTGCGACACAATGAAGGTCTTCTTCAAATCATTTCTGAAATTTTCCAGGCCAATCAATTTTCGGAAATATATTTACCAAAGAGGTCAACAACCTTCTATTATCCCATGAGTAAATCACTGATGCCTTTTATCCAGGAATGAGGAAGCTGTGACTCAAAGAAGTAATTGACTGCCGTTTTCAGATCACATTAAGTTACCAATTTTTTTAGCACAACGAGATGCTCAAGAAGGCGGAGCGCATGGTAGATAAAAGGGGCAACACTTGGTGAGTACGACTGATGAACAACCTGGAACCAATTGGAATCGTAGAACTTTTGACGTGTGTTTAAAGCGAAATTGCGACGTGCGTTGACCCTCTGTAGGGACCTGATTTACGGTTTTGATCGTCCTTCTCTGATCCCGTTGGCCAAATTTCGGGGTTCATAAGGGTAGCCGATAGCTGTGTTCATCTAGTCTGCGTTTAGCAACTCATAGTGGATGGATCCCTTCAACCTCCTTCAAATTAAGGGATGATGCTTGCGTTACTTCAAAAGCTAGTATCTCCTCCAGTGAAGCGATCCAACCGATTGTTGACCGTTGATCGGTGAGCAGTGCCAGCATTGATTGGGTTGCTGATAATTTGAGCTGCTACACCCCTATTTTTCCCTCGGTGTGTTCAGAAGAAGGTGATGTGACGAATCGGGTGTTGTCCATTCATTGACCGTAATGCTGCTAAAGCCCACACGCGTGCCCTTATTCACTCATGTGTTGATTACCTGAGGAATGTCCTACAAGTTTATCACTCTTGCTACCGGGTTCACATTGTTGATATAAATTGTTGACGCTCCAAACTTTTTGTCGCAGGACTTTCCTTCCAACCCAATATATCCCTGGTATGGTCACATGGGATGTTGTCGTAAAAGGTGTGGACAGAGTAATAGGAACTCAAAAGTAAGTCGCCGCTCTAATCACTCAAAAAGGGACGTGTTTTGCTGACTTGTTGGGGATGATATAATTCGCAGTGGAGCACATTTGTTGTAATTGCGACAAGCTGATATATACTAATGGTCAACACGCCTTGCTCTTCGCCGGCTGAAATCTGGTCCATTCACCTTCATCTTTGAAACCTCTTTCACCTTAGAAATGGTTCATCCAAAAAGGCATTATATCTTGAAGCTTCTGTAGATTACTCTTCGTTTCTTCGTCACCGATTAACCAATTTGCATCAAATTTTCGCCCCGCCCACCTAAAAATGATGAACATGATTGGATTGCAAAATGTGCCTTTGAACTGGCCAAAACCGTACGCACTTTCGTCAGCTAGAGCTCATATAATCTTTTCACTTCAAACTGATCACACATACTTTTAGAGTGCAGTACCTTGTGTTTAAGTGTGCCATTACACTCACGTTTAGACTCGCATCGAGAGGCTTTCTCACGAACTGAGCGAGGCGCGAGCAGAGCTGGAGGTGTACCGTCGTGAGGGAGTCATGGAGCGCCGCGTCAGTGCTGTACGTGAGAGAACCCCGTTTGTGGTGCGCAGTTGTAGCGCAAGCAACCTCGCTGTTGACGTGATAGACAAGTATGAAATTCGAAAGTGAGCCTTTTGGCAGTTTTTACCTCTACTCTCGATTTTCCATATTTTTTAGGTGGAAAGAAAAGTGTGGTACGATGTTCCGTGAGTTGAATGCTATGAGATCCGGCTATCAACGTGCTCAAGAAGAGCGTCGTGAGCTGAAAATTCAACTGGCAATGTTGCGTGGTGAATTGGAGATGACAAAATGCCAGAGCGAGAGGTAGATTCTTTTTTCTGAAACTGAACCGAAGGCTCGAGTCCTGAAGAGAGCATTTCTGACGTGTCGGGCCCCTCGTGTTTGAAGGCTTGTTATCTCGGTGCTTCAGAGATGCCGAAACGTCCCTGGAGTCATCCGTGTACTTCTCGCCGCATACTGCTCGCAGCAGAAGCTATCATACTCCTAGTGAACTTCGTAGGTGAGTAACAAGCGGCTTCTCAGATGTTACTCAATGTATTGAGTATCACTTTAAGGGAATCACGGAGTAGCGTGATCGTTCATCAAAATCCGGCACCATTTGATCGTGGCTCTACTCGTGAGAGCGTCGTTTGCCGAATTACTGCTGCGAAACCTCGGAGTGTTGAACGAGGCCGATCTCGGAGTGAATACCGAAGAAGGACCACATCATCAAAGATCGATTTCGAGGCAAAAGAACGACGGCGGAGTGCTAGAACGGTAGGCATCGAGTAATTTTTTCTCTAAAAATGCGTACAATCAAACATTACTGTTCCGCTGGGAGTGCGCCACGTTCTTGAGGTTTCGGACTGGGATGCTACTAGGATGTAAACTTTGTCTGTATTATTTCTTGCGGATATCAGCGGATTCTGTAGCTACCCAAGGGACGGGAAGCTCTATCGAGCAGGTGATACCAAGGTCTTAATTTGATCGGTGGATCACAAGCCCCAGTACTCCCACTTGTTACTGTCTCAGCTCCTACCCACATGTATCGATTCTCTGAGAAAAACGTTGGAAGTCATGCTTATATTGAGTGGCTAGTTCCCCAAACTCCCTCTGACCATTACATCTGCTCTAAGGCTTCGTTAGTCTAGCGATGAAAATGCTTTTCAATGCACCTTTTCAGAATTTGCCTCCATCGTTGTCGTCTTCGATAACCTCGTTACCTGGCAATCATCCGGCCGATAAAGCCACTCCTTTACAAAGGTAAGCTACACTCCTGAGCATTGTAGTGTCTGTACGCAATAACGTTTCTCTTTCTAGGCATTTCATGACCCAGTCTTGGCACGAATCCAGTCAACAGCGTAACATCTTCGTTGCCGAGGCTAAGCCTACAGTTTCGCGACCGGTTGAAACCCGTCGTGAATCACGCGTGATATCATTACGGGAGCGTGTGGGACAGTTGTCCCGAGAAAACCGCACCCTTCATGATCAGCTAGCCACTGCCAATGCTACGGTAAGTGTATTTTTCAAATCCTTTGATGGGTGAGTGATGTAAGCAATTGTCCAGAATAACGCAAAAAAAGCCAAGAAAATGCTGAAATCGACGTATCCAGAGGAATAAAATGCCTTAAAAAAGACAAAAAAGAAGTAAAGTTGGGCTCGTCCGCCTTTGCTGTGTTCGTCCGATGTGCCGGTTTCATGACCTTCATTACACCCTATTTTTAACATTTTTCGACCCATCAGTGTCCCATAGGCTACCTTGGGAGTTACAGGCTCATCCAAGGGAAAACCTCATTAACCATTTTCAACGTGAACTGTACCTTTGAACGCTCTTCAGAGCAGAGGTGGTGGGAGAAGAGCGGACGGTTTCCCAAATCAGTGAAGGGAGGACTACTCAGAAACCTTATATCGTATTTATTGAACTGTACACCGACTAATCATCAAGGACCAAAGTTCGTTGCTCACACAATCTGCAAGACCATCCTGGTGCTTGATTGCCCTGTTCACAGCATGTTACGCTCGAGCAGGTGTTTCGATGTCTTTGAATAAATACGTGGACAAAAGAGGCTCACTCGCAGGAATGATCGAAGTAGTTCGCTGGCAACTGTAACTTGAAATTGCTTTTTTCGTTGTTGACTAGAGGAGATTCACAAATCGTGCGGATGACCCTCAATCTGGTCTTTACCCTGGAATTCGGGGTTAGAGAAGCCATGTCATCGTGTTGTGAGAGAAGGGAAAAGGCCTCAGTCGACACGGTCAGTTAATAGTAGGCTTTTTGAATCAGTATGTAGCCCATACATTGGCTTGAAGTAGTCAGCCGATTCCAAGTCAATTCTTTTACTGTCCCACGCGGATCAGGTATCAATCAACCGGCATCAGAGAAATGGAATCCCTGGTTGGCCTGAGGGAGTATCTGCGTGGGACCTGATCCCTGGAGCGCGCCATTTGACTTTACACCACCTCATGCCTTTCATGTCGTTGATGTTAGGTGAGGAAAACTTCAAAAATTTCAAAGCAATGCTGTTACAGATTGCCAACCTAAAGGCTAGCACATCCAAAGCAATGGATGTTGAACGCTTGAACCGGCTTGAACAGGAGAAAGATGCGTTACGCAGTAAAATCGAATTACTGCTTGCCAAAATTGAACAGGTCGGTTTAGGTTAGGAGTTTCTGAAATGTTTCTCCTATGCCAGTCACTTTTAGGACTCCTCTGATGCAAGTACTGCCTTAGCAGATGTAAATGCTAGATTAGAGTTAAGCAGGCAGGAGAATGCGATTTATGAGAAGAAGATTCGTGACATGGAGGAGGAGAGGTATGGCAACTGATTTCACGGGAGGGACTCTATTTTTCTAAGTGATAATGGTTTCTACTTATCTTCAGGAAAGAAATGTACCTGGTTATGTTCAAGAAAGGTCAGGAGGCTGCCACAATGGATATGAAAGAGGTAAATACGTGGCGTAAAACTGTTTATAATGCTTTTAATACGTTTGACACCAAAAATTAGGCACTGAGCTAGGGCCGTATCGTGAGCCTTCCCACTCGCTGTACCCTGACAGTCTAGGAAAACCTTAGATTAAGAAAAGAAGCAGGAGGTCCTGTTTCTCAAAACCCCACACTTCTGTATAATGGAACCCTTAAACATTTTTCTAGGTCGCACACATAGATCAGATGACCCAAGACCGTGTCGTGCTTCGATTTCTCCATGATGCATTTTACTATTACCTTTTGAATAAAGGGGATTCAAAGGAACATCTACAGGTACTTTAACGTTTCCTGAATTATTTTCGACTTTATTCAACTTTTTATTGTAGGCAATCATGACCATGCTGGACTTCAGTGCTGAACAGAAAGACGAGGTGGCAAAGAAGCGAGGTCGATAAAGAGGATAACAAGAATCAGATATTTCGACAGGGCATCTCTCATACGGGTCGCGAACGCATTAATTCAACTTTTTAGTCGAATAATTTCAAATATTTCGAACCGTTTCGCCTCAGAACATTAATTGTCTTAACCTCAGTTATTTACAGAAAAAAATTCTCATTCAATTTTCTAGTGATATTGAAATGTTTGTATTATGTCTTGTACAAAGAATCTCAAATTGAGTCTTCCCGGTGATATTCACTTATTTTAGTCTATTTCGATTAGTTGTTGCTTAATTCTGTTAATAAATCTTCATACATAACGATCAAACGTGAAAAGACTGGCCACTTTCCTGTGGAGCGTTGCTTTTCAATGTTCAAAGTAATGGTAATATAGGCAGGCCTAATAGTTCACGAATCGATCATACGCGGCCTGTTAGTACCGGATGGAAGGTAAGTTAAACTGTGAAATGAAATACGTGGTGGGTGTGAATCGGTGATCACCTGTATAGCCTGTCGTCCCGCTGATCAGCGATTTCTTCGAGGGGGTGCCAGTATCTGTCTCTATTCGTCCGCATGTCGGTGCATGGAGCTGGAGCAGAATCTTCACCAAATTGTGTAGTTTACTCCTGACAGTGGCGAAAAATTCGTTGAGCTGAATTTCAGCCTCCTCATCACGCTCGAATCCAGCTTTTCGACATTTCAACTGCAAAACTCACTTTTTAGTTGCGAAATAGTGGAAGAGCTGAAAATGCTAAAAAGGTCTGAGGTGGGCGGCTCACGAACCAGGTTTAAGCCCCATGAAAAGACGTGCCAACTCATCAACGCATTACGACACTTGTCAACGTGATCAGCGAAGGGAATACCTCCAGCAGTGCATCGTTAAATGATCTCTCGCACAGTGAGGCTGCTTTCATAGTCCACGATTTGGCCTGCGAGCGAGCGAGCGACCGAGCCAGCGTTCAAGCGATTGGAATAATAAAGCTAATAATGGCGAGAAGACTGAAACTTGGTTGAAAAGCCACAATTAGTTGCTGCTACTTGCTACTTTTTTGCTATGAGTAGTAATAAGGTTGAATGTTGAAAAAGCTGAAAACTTGTGAAAAATCTGACTTTGGAGGTTGTTGAGCGAATTGGTAGCCTCTCGCTCTCACCTATTCATTCTATTCATCTCATTTTTGATTAAATGATCATTCTGGCGAAATTACTGCATCCGCGCATTTCTCTTCTCACTATATTACTTGAGCAACATGAGATTTAAAGTCGCAAGCATAGAGGATAAATCAAAGTGTTGAGACGATGGATGCGTTAGCGACCTGTGAGGCGACAAGAGACAAATGGGTGTGTAAGACATCAAAACAGCCGAACAAGTTGGGAAGTAGTAACATGCTGTTGATCAGTTGTGAGATGAAGGTGTTTAGTTTTGGCCACTTTTCGGCGACTTGTCGCATAGTTATAAATACGATTGTTCTGCGTTGCAAGCGAGTTTATGTTCGTAGACATTACTGTGAGTTTAACGGGTTACAGGTAAAGTATGGAAAAAGTATCCGATGTCCGGTATGCAGAACGAGGATTTCCGTGCAATGTTTCGGAAATTAAGTGGGTACGGACGGGTCTCAGTTCTCGTCTGTTGAGGATGAGATCGACTCCATTTTAGCTTTTACGTTTCTGCGGGCAAAAGACTGCGTGAAATGTGTCCTACAACTGCTAACCTTAAAAATCCGAACCATCGACCTCGCACGTAAGGAGCCACACTGCTATCCTCTGCACTATCGGACCACATGTTCGTTTCTCATGTTAAGTTCATCATATGGAATACAATACAACTCACCCGATCACCTAGACCGAATAGAATTTATACGCTCGTCCGACGTGTATCCACTATTATAGACTTAGAATCGTTACTGAACTCGAAACGCTTCAAATCTAGAATCCCAAAACCTCCATCTAAAAATCCGAATGCATCCATTCGCACCAGACGCAAAAACTCGAGACACAACGCCTTCCGCATCCCTCATCTCAGACACTGAGCTGCAAGTGGGTAAGGACCCCAACAGGATTCACCTAGGATGCCCCGCTGGCACAGGCTCATTCGAGCCGAAACACGCTGACACAATCCCGCCGACCACCAGACAAACCGCAGCACCGTACACCGTACTGCTCGTGTGCTCCGCGTAAATCATTGACTGAGAGTGTCAAAACAGCTCCAGTCTCCCTTAATTAGTCAATTTACCTTTGCCTGCTCTCTCTAAATCAGTAAATTTTTGCAAGTTCGACTAGGATGATATACGCTGCTGAGGGTCCGATGGGCCGGCGGGCAATTCGGCTCAGCAGGGCCGAGCCCACACTCCCTCCAATGGAGGGGTGTGGGCTCGGTCCTGCTGAGCCGAATTGCCCGCCGGCCCATCGGACAGCTCGTTTAAGCCGAAGTGGGCTTAAGTCGTCATCTAACTAACTGGCGGGCTGACATAGCCGAGAACCAAGGCGAAGGGATGTGTTCTCACGGTGTAGCGGATAAGAGTCCGGACTCACTCTAGAAAAGTGAGGGGTTCGGATTCGCGGGGCTACGACACAATTTTGAGTCGTCGCATGAGAGCGCATTCAAGCTGGGCCACACCACCAGTTTAGATAAACGGAGTTTGCATGAAGTGTAGATTCCGAAACACAGCGATTCCCTATATAAGTCTTGACTTGAGGTTTCAGGACTTCCCACTTACGACTTCCTCAGCAAATCATAACGCTTCAGTCTTGAAATTCCACCATGTACGTACAGAGTTCATGTCAAAAAATCCCTTGGCTTCGGAAAGTTGAAGATTGGCAGCTTGCAGCCCCCACCCATTCTGACAATAAATAAGCCAACTTTCTTCCACAGTACGCGAAAATCAAAAGATCTACTCCTTGAAGTTTTGGGGAACCTTGGAGTTTCAGTCTCCTCCCTTTAGATAGGTAGTGTTCCTCTGTTGGCAGCTCATTTTTTGAGTCGGTGCGCAGCCAGCGGTAAATTGATCTTGTTACCATCTTGCGACACATGACGTCGGAGGTCTGTCATTGACCTGTGGGCTTTGAAGTCCTCAGAAAAGCAGGGGAAGGTTGATCTTGCCAAGCCTTGGTGGTTATGGAATGATGAATTTTTCCAGCAGTTAAAATAAAATATGTTGGTTAAAAAATGTCTGACTCCTTGATTCGTACTGTCATCCAGTACCACATTTCCTTTACCTTCATGCTGTTCTCTGTTCCCTGTTGTTCAAAGAAAATCATAGACAACTCGAGAGCGAGACGTCGCAAGCAAAGATGGTAACGGGACCAATTTACCGTTAGGCTGCACATAGGCTCAGAAAGTGGGCTGCCAGAGAGGAATACTACCTACCCTAGGAAGGAGAACTGACTGAAAGCTGAACCTGAAACGGGAAATCTGATAGATCAAGTTGTTCGAAAATTTTCATACGGAGGAGCGTTTTCAACATGTCAAAAAATAAAATCGATCATAAAAATTATCATTAATCATGAAGCTGAAATTAAAAATTATCATGAAAAACTATGAAAAATCATGACAAACCACACGTGGAAATTTCTAAAAAAGCTTGATCTCTCAGATCTCTCATTCAACATGCTTTCTAGATGTATTTTGAGCCGCTGAATTGTATGGCTCCAATCGCAGGTCTCTATATGGCCTCAGAACCGAGATATGAGCCGATTATTTTTACGACATAGCTGGCTACCCTGCCTTCGTGCAGCGCGTGCGTCCCGACGCGAATACGCGAATGACTTTATAGCTTCTACTACAACGTCGTGAGGATTAGAACGTCTCGTGGGTATGTACGTCAGCTAAGCCGGTTTCAGGGGGAGTCGGGCGTTAGGAACGATTTTGGGTAATCGATTCGCCGCACGCGGCTGTCGCGGACCACTCATTCGCCGTTGTTACAGCTCTAGCGTTTTTCATACAGCTCAATCGATACGCGGTCATTATTTTATGCATAATTCTACTATTAGTACTTTTGTTCTTGTATTTCTTGCCTAATGCTGCATCCTGCTACATTCTTTCGCGCACAGCGCACCTCTCGCCGCGACGCGACGATTTCGTTCCTAACGCACCACACCGGTTTCAGGGCCCCTGTTACGCTCTACTAAGGGCGTTTTTTTGCCGCGACATGCCCCTCGTGCTATTCTTGGGGGTCAAAGTACCTCGGAAACTGTCTTTATCGTTGTGCTCCCAACGCAAATTAAGCCCTCAATGACGCTACAAAGCAACCTTGCTCGGCTAATAAGCTGTCCAGACAGGAATTCTCGCAATTCGCCTCCCATTAATGTGAATGCAATACTGTCCCTACTATTTGTAAGGAGCAAGTACGTCGCATTGAATCGTGGAGCGGCTGAATGGGCACGAGTGGTGACTAAAGGGCAACCCCTGGTAGCTCCGCCCGTTATCGACGAGAATCAGCCAACTGCAACTTTCGGGAAAAGCTCTGATAACAACGAAACTGCTTCATTCTCGAAAAGCCTTTGACTGCGTACAACTTCTCGTTCGCCCTTCTCTTGAAAGTATTGAATGCCAAAGTACAACAACTGTATTTACGTATTGTTTTATGACAAACAAGTACAAAAACAAGAGAATGGCATGACATGCAAGATGGTGCAATCAGTGCAACTATATCACATTATGCACATTGAAAATCAGCGACCTAGGCACTACACATGCAATGACGTGCGACAACGTTTTCAGGCATCTATCAGAAGCACCAGTGAAACAAAACGGCGCCATTATCATGATGCAGTATGGGAAAAATAACCATAATAAGTAGTAGGTAAGCATGATTCACCCTCATTACAACCCAGAACGAATAACACGGTAGAACCTAAGCCAACGATTGTGTGTGTCGATTGATTGATTGATTAATTTGGGTGTTTCTATCTAACAATAAAGACATATTCTAATGAAAAACATTACAATTACCGGGTAACATATTAAAGAGAACAATCGATAAATTACAACAAATGATACAGCGATGTGGACTTTGCGTTCGGAGATTGACTACAGTAGATCTCGACTGCAGAAGAACATTCGGGTGATACGTCCCCTTTTGAACTCACACATTGTTGCCATAAAGAAATAAGCAATGATCATTGAATAGGGTTTGGGAGCCAACTCCATACTGGGGCAGTTCTTCAAACCATTGTCAACTTACTGCTTACCCTATTTCCTATTTCACTCGCAAGCGAACACAGGCAGAAATCACCCTCAATATAATAATTATTATCTAAAGGAATCGCTCTAAAAAAACGATATACAAAAATCACAGAGAGATTCAAAGGACAACACGCACAAGCTATGTGAAGCCTCGGATCCAATAACTGCTTATAATGGAAACAAGACCAATAATTGAAGGCATTATAACGCATCAGATTGAGCCTAATTACAGTAACCGCGCAACATGAAACAACCAATGATTGCCTAATATCGCCTAATAAAGATGTGCTGCTACAGAAACAACTTTGATACAGGCGAGAAAAGAGAACGCAAGAAGAGAGCAAAAAGAATTCGAACAAAAAGATGACATCAGATTGTCATAATAATTAGTAAGAAAGAGAATGGTATTTATATCAATAACATTAATGCTAGCCTTACTTAATTATTTCTATGAGAAGCAGCACCACTATGCGGAATTTTGGGTTTTTGCCAAAACTGGTCCTGAATCGTGAAACCATCGATAGTCGCACCAAGATGCTTCGTGGGGATTTGTGAAAAATTCTTCGCACCCGAATCATACCTAGAAGTACGAGGATAGAAATCTACCACAATAATCATACTACTTTACTCATTACAGTTCATAGAATAGAAAAGATGTGCGACTTACAGATGAGGCCATGTGAGTCGCACATGAACTCAACGTCGCAGTGAACAGAAATACAAGTTCATTTGGAAACAAAAGTAAGGCAAGGTAACTGAATGACTAAAAAGAGAATGACAGCGGGATCGCTGTGAATGTCTACAAGGGAGGGAGATATGAAAGAGCAATATTTAAAAAGAATTCTTACTTAAACATCAACTTCATGATGCTCTCAGTGCACTTGGATGGACCCTGTCCCGAAATTTTGATAGCCGTATCCGATACCTGGAAATGCGAATATTTACTGCAGTCTCCAATTCGTAGGGAGCGTTCTGTGGCCTCTTGGCTCCTTGAGCTTTAACCTATTTGGAAAGAGACTTTGCACAAGCTTCCAATCACTTTACAAACAGCTCTTGCACATACTAAGAGATTTCACGTATGACTCATGAAAGGCATCATAACCGTATGCCTCCAAATCAAAAGGCTACAGAAAATATGTTGAATACCGAATGGTTATGAATCATCAGTAAAAGAACAGGGTAAAAGAACAGAGTACGTTTCCCCAGCAATGAGTAATCAGAAACCCTTCAACATACAGTGAAATGAAAACAATAAATCAATGTGGAAAAAAGCCTGAATAGTCACCTGGTCCCAACTGTAAAGGCCTCTGTATTGGCACTTGTAGTCACGGAACAAAACTAGGAAGTGTTTTGCATCTGATGCGGCCAAATCATTCATCGTCTGAAGAACATTATCACAAAATTCGTAAAGAGTAAGTTAGAGAGTGGAACTGAGGAGATCTACTACGAAAGTAACCTTCATCCTTGTCGTATCGTTGACAGCTCCAGGGAAAACACTGTACTGCAACGCATTGATGATCAATCCACGATTTGACTTCGGCGTAGCTCTTGCAAACAATTTATGGGCTGAAAAAATCGAAACACTAGGGGTTTGGTCGTAGCGACTGGATGAACAGAAAAACAGGAAAGAATATCGTTAATGGTCTTATATGTGCTGATGTAAACATTATGTAAACACATGCCTTCAAATGTAAAGTTCATTCCGAAAAAATTTATAACTAGGTTCAAATACGTTCTATAATGTAGAAAATAAATGGTTAGAGATTATAGGAGAAATAAAGTAAAATTTCTGAAGTGGGCGAGGCTGAAGTTAAAATTTATAACTCTGTTCAAAAACGTTTTAGAAGCGGCAAAAGTTGTTGGGGGTAGAAGAAATGGAAAAAACTGGTCGAAATTCCGCAGTGGGCGAGGTTTGCTCTATGGTAGACGGGCTAAGATCAAAGATCCTTAATTTCGTCAAGAAACGTACTAGAGCGAGAGAAAAAAGTGGTTAAAGCTAACAAAAGAAATGGGGGCGTAGCTATCAAGTGAGCGGGTTGGCACAGGGAGGGCGGGCCAAAATCAAAAATTCAGAGCTCTGTTTAGAAAAAAAATGGTTAGGGCCTATTAAAGAAGGGTAATAAAATTTTATAGTGGGAGGGGCCTGTACTTAGGTGGACGGGCTATGATAAAGCACTAATAGTAATAGACTCACTTGGCTCTTGCAGACTTTGTACAGAGATTCTTTGTTCTACAGTGGACTGTCCACGAGCACGAGGAAGACGCCCTTTGTCACTTCCCTCAGCACCTAGGGCTGATTCAGACATCTGAACAACTTTCCATGAGGAATTTATATAGGCTGACAACAAAATTACATTATAACTGACTGGACTGGATTTTTCGAACTTTTCTTTTTCAAAAAAAGACAACTCATTACCTGCGATTTAGTTCGTATGAATGGCGGTTGAGAATGACCGCGACCAGATGCCCCACGAGCAGAACTCGAACCCGACTCCAAACCAAGCTCCTTTTCCATTTTTCGCCGTTTGTAATCGTCCAGTATCTTCTGACTGAAAGGCAAACTTCAGATTATCAAATCAGTCAAAAATAGAATTTGAGTCTGACCGCTGGAGCTCCTTTTCCAGCTTTCGCTGCTCAGCCATTTCACGTTTAGCCAACTCGGCCATTCGTTTTTCGGCATTCCTTTGTTCGATTTGATCGACCTGAACACACGAAATATCAAATAAGCTTGATACCTCATAAACTAAAAATCGCTAAAAATTCAAATTTCATATAACTCTCCAGCAAAAGTGTTTATCGTAATGAAAGTGCGATAATTACTAATTCACAACCTACTCACTTTGTTTTCGATTTCCTCCTTCCGTTTCATGGTCTTGGCTAGGAGAGCAGCACGCTTGGCTTGTCGACGTTGTTCAGCCTGGAACAGAAAAATTCGGAAGTGAAAGAAGAAGTGGATAATTTGTGTTATATATTCAAGCAAAACTGAATATTTACGAAGGAACCACTGATACTTCAAAGGTAGAAAAATGGCCAATGAAAAAAAGGTATAAGAAGCATTGAATTACTGAAAACAAGCAGACCCTTACAGCAAAGCTGAAGGGAGTGGAAAGATAGAAATGTTTGTCTTAGCCTTCTAGTCACTACTTGGTGTTACTTTTCATAGTGTACACAGTTAAGTTCTTTAGCAGTAATTGTAAACAAAAAGAAGATTCAACCAACGCACAATTTTATCGAAGTCCTCAGCAGCTTGATCGTCGCTCACGACGAAAGCCGGTCCAGAAGGTGCCGTACTTCTGAACTTGTTTACTTTCAAACGTTAGCTCTGTTGCTGTGGAAAATGGAATCATTTTTTACCACATACCTGTTCGAATCTACACTGCTTCCATTCGTGTGATTAGCCGGATCACGAGGAGGTGAAGGCTGTGATAAAGTTGCTGCATGATCTGGATCTGAAACAATGAACTAACTAGTCAATTGCCCAGCACCAAAGGTGAGAGGAGAGCGAGATTAACAAGGTTTGGAGAACCGAAGCGCACCTTGAATCCGTGTACGATCTCCAGAAGAATGCTCGGAAGCAGTTGCACTGGTGACATCGTATGACTCACGAGAATCTCGCGATCGTCGTGGAACTGCACCGATTGGACATGGTGACTGTCGCTGTGGTTGATCCTATAAAAATTTTGCACCTTCTAGAGGATATTATAGTTGTAGAAGTCCACGAGGAACTCACATCCTCACTCGGTACAGTAGGTACAAGATCTGGCTGATTGACAAGATCATGCTCGCTTTTGATGAACGTCTGATTCTCCCACGTTCTACGTTGAGGACGACCAGTGTGACCCTAGAAAGATACACAATAATTAAGCCCCAATAAAAAATGAATTCTTCAACTATAATCAGATGTCCCTTTATCGAACATTAGTTACGGCAACTAAGCAAAATGAGCCCAACTTTTGGGTATGCCACTTTCACAAAATATCTAAACAGAAAAACCCATCGTGGGCTCGTTTCTTCCCAAAAGACAATTGGAAGACGTTGATTTCGTTATGAAAACATATGAATGAATGCTAAAAGTACCTTCTGATAAGTCATGCCCCAGTTTGTGAGGTTCCTATTGATTTCCAGGGGAGGGTCGACACGACTGGACGATGCCTGAAACTATATGGGGATTATATGTGAGTTGCTAAAAGCAGTTGAACCGAAATTCGAAGCAAAAGTACCCGCTTGTATTCTACGGAAGTTCTTCAACAATTTCTTATTTCATGGAACTTTTGTCTACGAGTGGCTTTTCAGTCAAACCTAAGCTGTGTGAGAAACTGAACTACAATGAAAGTCCCAACTAACTAAAGCTCACTCAGGACCCCAAGTAGTCGACTATCCCACACACAAGATGATGCGCAGTTGCAAACACGAATAAGGAACAGACGCAGCACACGCACAATGAGCGAGGGTCGTGGAATGACCAGCTTTACTGCACTTGGTAACATAAGCAGTAAGCCGCGATACTTATGGAGCATGCGTCATTCTTAGTTGCAATCATGGCAGCGACAATTGCGGGCTCGTGCGCTTGACAGGAAGCTGGCTGCTCCTCGACTGTGAGCTCAATGTCCGCGTTAAGCGTCCACTTTCCTCTTCGAACTACACAAGAGAAGAAAAATATATGAGGGATTTAAATAGATAAAAGAAACGTATTCACATCTTGGCTATGAAGTCGGAACGTCGCTCCACCATCCTGAGATTCGTAGCCGAGCGGCGGTTGATTTTCAAGCTGCGGCGTACCCTGATATGAAGAATAGGCTTGAGAATGTTGTTGCTGTTGCGACATCATAGCCGGAATCAGCTGAGGAGGTTGAGACTGCAGTGCATAGGAAGGTGAAGTGTTGTGCGCATCAAGCGGCTGTTGCGGATAAGCCGACGAGTACGTTGACACCGGGGGCGCCATCATTGGCCCTGTGCCTACCGGCTGATGAAGCGAAAAGCCGGTAGCTGCGTGCGCGGACTGATGCATCTGCACAAACAGATCAAGCTCATACACAACCGAAATCCAAGACACCAGAAGAACAAAAGCACTGACAGTCGCAAACTAACTCACCATCGTGTATCCGGGCTGTTGTTGTGATTGTTGTGCATATGAAGGCATATGCGGGGTGTACATGTCTGTAGTATATGATGGCTGCCCAGGCATTGGCGGGGGTTGCACAAGACCAGTGGGGTACTCACCGTACGATGGCATTTGACCCGGAAGATAGTTTAACATGCCATTTGACAAGCTTGAACGCAACTGTAATCACTGTATTAGAAGAAGCCGAACCTTGTTGGAATTTTTGTAACTCTTCTCTCCACACTTCACACCTTTAAAGTCACAGAAAGCGAGACGGTTGTGTTGTTTGTCTGACGGGCTCTGCTGCACGCATCGAAATTAACAGGCCTATGCGACTACTCCCACCAAAGCAAGAAAGCAAAGTGGCCTGGCACGAAACTACGGATCATCGCATCTCTTTGCTGAGCTATCTTGCAAGCATCTTCTAAAGACCTCTGCTGCAGTTTGATACAGAATGCCATCCAACACGGTAAACTAAAAACTTTTAAGGCGCATCACAAGTTCCGTTGCTCTCACCTTCATGGATGGGTTCGATAATAACAAATCGCTAATTTTGCGATGTACACTGCACCCAATACATAAAAACTTCTATAGTATCGATATTAAAATATTCACAGTTAATCTTGGGCATGTCTATTCATAATCCCTGTGGCCCATTGCTAGATATAAGGCATTTTTCAACCTCGCCTAGAAAAGAATTAGGTGATAACAATCGATAGATATTCAAGAAACTGCCGTACAATCGCATGCTCGCCCTGACTGTTAATTATGCTTACGCCAAATTTCAGATCATCATTACTACGCTGTAGCGCTTCGCTAAAGCAATGACTCTTCATTATTGATACTATTATAACTGGGCGCGTCGCAAGGCTGCAAAACAGAAGAGCTCGCCCATGCGTCGCAGAAATAATCTACCTGTACAAAATGTTGATTACAAAAATGTCGATAGAAAAATGAGCATAACGTAAGAAAAATTCAAGAAAAGGAGCAAAAAAATACGAGCATTAGCTACCCTAAGCCCTTTAAAATTTACCTGTTGCGGTTGACCATAGGGCCCTTGTTGTGGCTGAGTGTAACCATAAAAATCTTGCGGTTGTTGTTGAAGATGTGCATATGGTTGTGCATAGTTTGGTGCAGCTTGCGTACCGTGAGGCAGAGTTCCATATCCACTTCGAGCCGATTGAGGAGCAGGTGGGACTTCTAATAATAATAACTGGTTAGAACAGTTTATACCATGAGTAACAAACAGGCTATGTACCAAAGAGGTGAGCAGTTGAACTGACCTTGATAGACACTCGGTTGTGACAAAGCACGACTGATTCGCTGCTGATCCGGACTAATGTTCATCATGGACACTTGCTGGGCGAGATCTGTTAACTTGCGATCCAATTCACGAATCTGTTTAGCATTCGGTGACTCAGTACCCTCCACACTCTTAATTGCATCGCTTAATCACTAAAAACAATACGAATTAAGAAAAAATGTATCGAAAAACTCACAGAAGCCTCTCCTCTACTCATGAGTGCAAAAAATGCCGCTTTTCCCTTCTCAGCACGTTCCGACTCAGTCATCGTGCTGGAATCGCTGGTTCACCGATAGCTCAGACAGTTGAAGAAATAGAATCAAAATTGGTTTCCACCTCATCAGCGCCTTTCGTTTTTCGTGATCACGGCGTTTTTCCTGAAGCGCGAGCCTGATTGAGGCTATTGGCAGAGAGTCACTCCTCGCGTACGGCGAACATCCCGTTGTAGACAGGTTACCGTTACTACCATCATCGGGCTGAATCAATATGTTTACCCGAAAGCCCCAGAAAAAGAAATGAATCAGGAGACGTAGCACGTTTTACCTGAACCAGACGACCAAAATTGGTCACGTTCGCACCCCAGTACTCTGGTGGCTGACGCTGCGGTGCGACTCGCCACGAATCTTGCGACCTCAAAAAATAACGGTCCAATTGTGCCCGTGATCAAATGGACAGAATCTAGAATAGAAATAAAGGACTACCTATTCGTGAGAAGGCTGTCTTGGCTCATCATGCTGATCGAACGAGATGGTATAGCAGTCGGAACTCCGGGTGGAGTGGACGTCACATGCACATTGTTGAACGGATTCCTCACCCTTGGCGGATAAGGATTGCGAGCCGCTGAGTTGGCAGCGCGAAGATCCGGAATCCCTTGCACTGGCACGAATCGCCGAGGTGATGTGACAGATTCAGGTTGAGCCACAACTGGAGAAATCGAAGTAAAATTAATGACAAGAGAAAGTAATGGTAGCTAGAGCAGAGGTGCACAAGGTCTGGAGATGCAAATACGATTCTTATAGAAAGAAAATATCTGAAGTCCCACATGAACGAGCTATTGTTGAAAAATAGTCACACTACCGTAAGAATACCATGAGAAATGAACAACATTTGTGAAGCTATTTCATTACAAGAAAACTATCCCCTTACGAAACGTATTTTCACCAAATGCCATTGTCACAAGTCGCTTTCTTTCGAACTAAAATTCAAAATGCTCACTCATTTCCGAATACCTTGTCAACTCAGTTTTCGTACTCATCTATAGTATGAACAAACGCAGAAGACCTACAATTGCGAAACGGCGCTATAAAGAAAAATTAAGTAAGGAGATGCGCTCTTGATAAATTTCTCTCAATGACCAAGGATTCACAAAAAGTAGTCTCAGAAGTACATCTAAGCAAATAGGATTTTTCGACAATCGTCTGAAAAGACCCTTGAAATTTTCGCCATTCAAAGAGGCCTTTGCTATGTACTTTGAAATGTTGAGATGTTTAATAATGAATGTCATGGGAGCGAAAGTTTCATGAGATCCTCAAACCTTACACACCTCCATTCAACGACATGAAATATTTATACCTGCAAACCCACCCGTTGGTGCAGGTTCAAAAATCTCGAATAAATCAGCGAGAAAAACGTTGATATTCATTTGCAATGAGTCATGAAGATAAAGAATATCCTCAATCTCGAAGTGAAACGGATTCCACGGCAGACAGTTGAGACAAAACCGTCTGGAACGATAATAGACCACAAAGGAGCGATTGATAAAACATTGTAAACTACTGCGAAGGTTACAAAAAATTTCAATAAGGAATAGCGTAGACGCGGAAAATGTTTAGGTGAAAGTATTCGACAAACTAATTAAAAATGAAAACGAGCTTGAAAAAATAGTCAGGGCGCAAGAAGGCTTCTTTTTCGGATTTCAAGGAAAATTTATCATTAACAACAAAAGCTGAATTAACAAAAGTTCCCATTGCTCTAATAATCAGACCGTCTCTTCTAAGGTGAGACAACTTTCACCTTTTATGCAAGAGATAGTCTCTTGAAAAGAGGTAGTCACTTAACAGTCAAGCATTTAGTTAAGTCGTAATAAAAAGTGCTTACGTTTATGAGCAGTGAGGAACGACTCACAAATTTTCATTTCTTTCACAAAGCTTAGTGCAGCAGCACTTGAGAATTTAACTACAGTCTTTTTCTTGTTTTGTACTTTGAGAAGTTACACAAGATCATATCAAAAGTACTTCAATGCATGTGATATAACAGGAAAAGAAATGCGACAGAAGACAAATGTATAAATGAAATTACTCACTGTAAAAGAAGCAGATTATAGTGGCAATGTGATGTGCTCATCTGGTCGTTATAGCAAATATCTGCAATAAAGATAGTATTAAAAATAATGAGTATCAATGATAAGAAAACCAGACTCCTAATCCATATAGCCATTCTTCACGCTAAGGTTGGTAGAGTATGACGAATGTGATTTGTTCACCAATCGCGTATTACGATACTTTTTCATAAAAGGCTCCCGTTTCAGCTATTGACAGTGCACTTTTATTCAACAAGTCGGAAAGAGACTTGACAGTCCTCCCATACCACCTTTACGTGATAAGCTAAGCTTACTCAAACTCAGAATCTAAGGATGACCGAGATCTGGAAGTTACCTTCAATTTCCATTTCACGCGGTCGATACCATGCAACTAACGTACAAAGACATTGCCCATCGCTGATTTCATCATAAAGATCTTCCATTTCGGGTATCATGCCACCCTCGGAAGCACCTAGGAGGAAATCAACTTTGCGTTGATTTGCTTTGAAAGAATGTTGATATGAAACATTTTGAAGCAGCTGAATTCCCATACCTTTCAATTGGATTTGGGCTCGTTCAACGTCATCTCTCACAAGGAGACAAACTTTATTTATCCAAAAAAGCAGCGCATCGACTGAATCCACTGGTCGCTCGCTCTCATCGACACTCGTATGGCGACTGCAACAATTCCTTTCACTACCAAACTATTCTAGTTTGAGCTTAAAGAGAATTCCTCTAAATAAATTTAGAAACAACTATACACCTTACTGCATCAATGACACGATCAACGGTAATCACATTACGAAGATGAGCCGACATTAACGCATCCATCATCGCCAAATGAGCCGACTGAAACCAACTCAACTTCTCTAAATTCTCTTCCACCGGTAGGTAATGAGCACCTGCACCTACCATGTTAAAGCTGTCTGATGCGAAGAGCTCCGCTTCAGTAACTGGTGACGTTCCACCGTCACTACACTGTAGAACGTCGATTCCGTAATCGGTTAATGCGGCTATGACGGCTCCATGTGATTGCTGAAGAGAAGAAAAGAGATTCTTTTCAAAACAATTTAGAGGTTGACTAGTGTCTAATTCATAGGCCGCCTCAATCGTCAAACTTATAAACGTTTCGCTCTAGAAAAAGTCGATTGAAGAAATCGGTTCATGGGCATTTAGGGAGGGATGCCTTTGAAAACTCATTTTTGATGCCCCACCGCCAACTGATGATTTTGACAGTTTTACCCGGTGCTTGTTATATCGCGTCCCCAAACCCACATTTCATTTCCAGCCAATTGATGTAAGCTTCCTCATATTTCCACTTCAATCTCACCGAAACGGCAAATGCCACATTTGATGTTCAGCGTCCGATACGCTTCGATTCTCCATGTAATATATATTTGGAGGGTAAGCCAGATATTGAATACATCAGATACTACATCTGAATCCCTTTCTCATAAGGATATTCATCGCTTACAGTGATATATAGAGAGAAAGAAATTAAGGGCGTCTCCGCCAGTCATTCAGTTCACATCCTGTCATCTGTCACATTCCTAAAAGTTCAGCCAACTTCTATAATGGCTAGAACTGTCATCTCATATTACACACAGTTCGCGCGTTCGGTATCCCCTTTCAGGAACAGGTTGAGCAAGTATCGCGTGTTGTTTAGCGCAATCCTGATGTGAAAAAAAGAACAGAAGAAAACATGCCGTTACAAGTTGTGGTTCTTTGAATATTTTCGCCGCTGCTTGACAGTAAAGCGATCCATTGGTTAGGCCAGTGAGAATGGCAATGTCAAGTTGCAAATGACCCTAAAAACACATAGAATCAATGAATATATATCATCAAGTTTTTGGAGCACCCATGCCTCTCATTCCACATGGTATTTGTTTTTGACTTGGGGTATCGTATATCAACCTAAAAGAAAGGCTATTTCTAAACTTATGGGAGCTAAAAGGATACACTGACTATCTCCTCAATTCATCAGAAGATTCTCCTCTTGGACCACTAGCTTGAGCCTGAGTTTGTGTAATGGGTATCGATGGGTATAGAAGGCATAGACGTAATGGGTAGAAGTACACCATGGGTATCGATGGTTAACGAAAGTAATTCAAAGGTGAAGATGTAGTAAATACATGATACAGTAGAAAAACTCGAGAAAAGCGTAACAAGTAACATACACGCTCGTCACGGAATGCACCACGTCGGAGCTTGTCTGGT
This sequence comes from Haemonchus contortus, assembly GCA_000469685.2. Lineage (NCBI taxonomy): Eukaryota > Metazoa > Nematoda > Chromadorea > Rhabditida > Trichostrongylidae > Haemonchus > Haemonchus contortus. The sequence goes on along the minus strand of LS997567.1, from coordinate 1,222,935 downwards.
ATGTCCTTTTCCTGCTCATACACACGTAAGATGAGCCAACGAATCGACGCGGCGAGTTTACCCTGAAATGCTTATTTTTCGATCGGTTTTGCTGAGCTTCTGATTGCTTCTTCGACTTTCTTTACGATCGACTAGTACCACACACAACGCTCTTATTCCGACGAAGCCATCTCTGCTGCCAGTGCGTCGGCGGCGATAATCGCCCTTGAGATTACGAGCCGATAGCCAACAGCTCATGTCAACTATGCGTCACAAACATGTTTATCACCGTCTTCACGAATCTGTCTATAAGCGCACCAAAAACGGGTGCTTTCCTTACAGAACGAGAATGTGCATTTAGCATGGATGTGGAGATACCTATCTACCAGTAATCCCGTAGGGAATAAATTTGGAAGGGAATGTCGGAGCTACTATAGTCCGAGACAAGTAATTTGGTCTTCTCATTCCAGAGCGATTTCCTTGAAACATACGATAGATTTTTTAGAAAATATTTTTAAAAGCTTGTCACATGTTCAATATTAAACCTAAACTAAAAAGGAAACGTAAGGGGAACACAACATAAAATTAGCCATAGCCTTTACAAAAAAACTTGCGTTGATGGACAAGAGTGGTAAGCGCGCACAACGATAAGCCTATTTAATCCCTAAACTTCTGTGACAATAAACTGGCGTCAAAATCAGGAGCTTCACCTATGTTTTCTTTTGTTTTCTATTTAATATGAATAACGCATATTAAGAGTATAGTGCACGTCATCCATTTCAAATCTTCCGCCGCTTATCATGTAACAAATCTAGCATCGGATGAATAAATATCAAGGTCGCCCTATTCAATTTGATTACTGGGAAGAGACTAAGTAGTAGTCTTAAATGATATTATACAATAAATAATGGGCAATCAATTGCTTTCAAATAGAGTAGCAAGTTTTTTAATGCATAACTTGGAAATCATTTATGAGAAGAAATTCAGACCACGTTGAAAAAACGCGGCTGATTTCAGGCTGCCGTACCATGGAACAGCCACAATGCAGCACAACTTTGAACAAAACGGAACATTACTTATCAGTTGGACACTTGCCAAATTTCATTGAAATCTGACCAGCGAAAAAAAACGTAAAATTTGAACAGATGTCTGATCAGAAAATTTATCAAACCACTAGCAGACGCCAAGCTACTGTTAGAAACCATGATGCTCTGTCCAGCAATCACAGACCGATATTCCTGTGTTATTTCGAATAGAAGTGACCAATTAAATTGTAAAATTCTGCGGAATTGGCATACATTCACTGAAAACCAATTGTTTACCGAAGGATTTGCTTGTCACTGGTTGTAGCGCCCTCCCCGTCATCGCTGATGCGAGGGGACGAGTCCTCATGTTTTCCAAAGACTTAAATAAAGGAGCCGCAATTCAATATGCAGCACAACAATGCTCAAGTGCTCCTTAGGCGGAGGAAATCGCTGTGTGGCGAGGGGAATGCTCAATAGTTGTCTGCCAATAATTGCCTTTCACCACAAGCGCATCCGGTCCAGTTGTTGAAACCTTGAATACCACCAACGCGGCCGAGCAACCAACTACTTACTTCACAGCGACGTAGAACTACCACAAAAACTCATAAGAAAGTGATAATATGATTCAGCGTGCCAAGAAAAACTTATCGGCCCCACGTATTCCCTCCGGAAGCGCCGGCAATTTAGCCGACATATTGGCTTTCAGTTTTGGCCTTTCACATCTCATCCGCAATGCAAGTGCGCATGAATGTCCGAACGCCATTGAAAGCTCAACAACATTAGGGGCAAAAAAAAACAAGTTCGACCAGAAAAAAATTCGGATTTTCTAAACAAAAACGAGGCAAAGCCTAGCCTACCTCCGTTTCCACATAGTGATCAAGTGGAGTCAATGGTGGGAGGACACTTTCTTCCATAGTGTTTTAGGGTGGATGGTCAGCACATCTGAAAGGAACAAGGGAGTTGTCCGAATCAAGGAAATTCGGTTGCAGTCAATTGCAGAAACACGAAAGGAATGGCATGAAAAAACAATGAACTGCAACGCCCTTCAAAAAACCGCAGAACATTAATGATGGAGAGGAAATCAATAGAAACCCCTGTGGATCATCCAGCTGAAAGCGATTGTGATCTGGTCGACGACGGTTACGAAGTGAAATTTCTGCGGCCGATCACGACCGGGAGGACGAAGCCTGGGTGACCAACCAAAAATGGCCCAAAATTAGATTAACAGCGTTGCACAAAGTGCATGAAGACTAGAATATCCGTACGGGGCAAAAGAATTCGAAGGGGGGGGGGCTGATCGAGGATAAACGTCCGACCATCCCAGCCGTGCCTTCGGGGGTCAAGCGAACCGCGACGCGACGCGTGGCGCGTGCTCCCGTCCACGCCCTCTTTCGTGGCGTTTCAGCGGCCTCTTTCTCCACTAGGGGCCATTGAAGCATTCGCCGGGTTACGGGGAGAGCCGACTCAAAATTGGGGCTTAATGAGGGCAGAGAACTGGCTGTAGCCGTACATTGTTCGGTGGCTGCAATGTGCATGGAAACGGCTGTTATTGAAACGGGAAATTTCGCAAGACTGAAGTGACACTGCGTGTTCGAGAGAGGCATTTTTATCAGTTGACCGAGAAATGACTCACAGTTTATTCCATATCGTTGCTGTTCCTAACTGTTCTGCGCCACACTTCTTCTATACCTACGAGTTTTTTTAACCGAAACAAGAATTTGACCTTATTAATACCAGTGAGTATTACTGGTAAGTTCCCAACCGTGTCAAAACAGGATAGGGCCCCTAATTACTGGCCAATCCCTGCTTTTAAAAAGTAAATTCGCTCCGTTTCCTTTTTGATATCAGAAAGCTCAAGTGATAAGCCTGGCGGGACTGTTGTAGTGGTGCGCTTTTTTTCTTTTATACAGTGTGTATATGAGGTCCCATAGTGTATATCCGAGGATTACATGGATACCTTTAAGAGGAATTCTTTAAATACTGTAAACAAGTAGGATGCACATGCTTCCTACACAAATGTTTTCGAGTTAGTGCTTGTTGGTATTTCCAAGACAAACAGTCGTTACTGTTTGGATCATGACATATTCGAACTACTCGGTAAGGACAATTTTTCTCGCTGTACTGGAAAAAATGAGGAGGTCAGTACATTCAGAGAGATAAAGTATGGTGTGCAGCAGCTGGGGTCAAGTGGATAGTAAGAAGAACGCAGGCCGTCGTGTAGGGTCACCATGAAGATGAATTGTAGTGAGAGGAAAAAAGCCACGATAATGAGGATGAAAAGAAAGCGGCCAACAGTGCACGACAAATATCGGAGACCCTCAGGCCAGGACAGTGGTGGTAATAGCGATCGATTCAGCCACCATTATTCTTGGAGTTGGAGGTGTGGTCGTAGGGCAGTATACCTTGCTCCTTCCCGAAAAAGTTTCGATTGGTCGTCGAATTGGATGTGCTCGCTTCTGCGAGCGTTGATTAATCGATTTTGCAAGAAACTCTAATAGCCTAACTTTTCTGGTTCTGTACGACCTCAAATATTAGATCGAAAACTTCTTGATGAGGCCATCTATGAAAAATTGAAAGGTCGTCCAGTGATCACTCGAAAAAACTGGTATTTCCGTGGGTGACAGACTCAGATAGGGATGTATAAAGAAAACGAAGAAGATGTGGGCCAATGCATCGCTAGAGCTTATCAAAGCGGTACAGATTAGCGTACGCACGAGCGATATATCTCGCCCTTCGCTTCACGACGTTCACGACTATTGATTATGCTGCACGATTTAATTAACATCATCACCTGCCGTTTTTGGTAACCCCATGGGCATTCAAATGAAAGTACAAATCGTCAAAAAAAATCCCAATGCCATAAAAATATTTATTCAGTTGCACGACTATTCACCTAACCCCAGAGAGGAACTACAGAAGAGCAATTTATTTCGATGATTATGTATACACAATCATAATAAATATAAGTTGACCAGCCCTTCTACCGTGTCATGGTTGGAACTACTTGTACGAAAATGTGGTTATTTTGAAGGTGAGCAGTAATAATCAGATCATTCAATTATTCACTTCTTTCATGAGTATGAGCGGGATCAGTAAATACTATAAGTAAGATATCCTGCCACTGGGAAAGATGAATGGGCTCTCATGCTCGTCAAAGTTCCCTATTATAGCGATCATTAAACGCTTAAGAGTCGCCATTGCGTTATCCTCTGTAAAATCCCGGACTTGTTAGAATTCCGAATCCGTAAATAGAGCCATTTTCTAATTGGGGAATAACTGTGGGTGAATTATAAATGATGAAATGGGGCACATGAGAATGACGAGAAAATACAAAAAAATCTTTTAATTTGAAAAAAAATATACAACTTAAGAACGCAAATTTGTGTACAAATACACAACGTCCTTTGCCAAGAACCGAAATCGGCAAAAAGCTCTTCGAACAATTCGGGAAACCTCAGAGAAAGGGAAAGCGTGGGATTGAGTGTTGGGGAAATGGATGTGGCGGAGGTCGTACATAGTTAGTGTCTCCGAAATGGCAGACAGGTTCACAATGGTTTATTCAGAACGCGTTTGACTGACCTGAATTCATGTGGGGGTAGTGGGAGTGGTGAATTAGTAATGAAGAGTTCCGGAAGACGCTACCCCACCCAATCGGTCGCCCAGAAACACATCAGACGAGAAGAATTAAGGGGTTTTGTAAATGAAACTGTTCAAAATGAATTCATGGAGAGAATTGCTGGAGAAGTTCTGCTTCAGACAGTGCCAATAAAAAACGGTCATACAGTGAGGTTTCAAGCATTTATTGGGGAAATGCTGCTCCTCGCTCCTTTTGTTCTGTTCACTTTTTTTTTCGGAAAATTTTGATCTAAGCGGGAACAAAAACCGGGTTCCGAGAGTTCACCGAACTATACAATGTTCAACTTACCTACTTAATACTACTACGTACTATCAGACTACTTTAGCACAAGTTCAGTAAAGCCCAACGGCTCCCATTCTAGTCTAGGAAACCACAATTATAAAATAACAACCATATGCTGAGCTTCAGTGAAAGCTTAAAAAAGCATCAGATCGGCATTCAGAAACGCAAAAAACAAAATAATATTAGAAAATTTATGTTGGAATAAGCATGCAGGTGAATTTAGTAGGTCACAGAAAGGGTCATGACCTGCAACCACAAGCTGAACGTCCCAGAATTATGCGATAATTCACTATTTTCAGAATCAGAAATCTCAATTACGGCTCCTGTAAGCAAAAATGGAGCTCTCCAACAGCACAGATGTCATAATAATATTGACTTTTGGTTAACAATGCGATAGCCGCTGAATACCCCAAAAACAACCTGAATAGAGTGAACTGCGTAATCGGTCAGCAGCTGACAGTCAGAATTCATCATCTCGGCGGCACTACACAGAGCTACCCTCACATCGGTCCCAAACCAGTTAGGATTACTTCGACAACTATTCCCTATTGTGTAAGGTTTGTTAAAAAACATTATTTACTACAGATTATTAGGAACATTAGTTAAGTAAATAATGTGACAAATGTATAGATAAATATGTGTAATTGGAGGTAATAGGAACATTATAAAGTAAGCGCAAATAATAAGAAAGTACATCGTAAGCATCTCAGCTGACACTGAATTACAAATTCAAGTATATGAAAAGACGTGAAGACGAGTGAATAGTTGTTGAGTGGGTGAGCTTGCTCCCCGCTTTCATTGAGCTTGGCCAGTCGGGCGCCCATTTGACCCCTTTGCTAACATAGACCGTTCAGGACTACTTCCCTTCCGACGAAACTAACTACATGCTGTGGAATATTGGGGCAAGTATATTTGTCATTTGTTCGGATGCTCAAGCACTGGCTCTCCACCCCTCAGAAGTCATAAGAGCAGATTAAAATTATTGATTTATGGAGTGATGGGTTATAGGAAAAACAGGAAGAATTGAGGTAAAACGGAAGTTCCTCTTCAGGAAACGGACCTGGAATGAGCACATGCGGAGTGAGACGAATTCGAATATAGCTAAATGTTACTTTATTCGTTGTATGAGTTGCTGCACAAAATGATAAGTTCAGGAAATGGCAGCAATCTTCACGATCCAATTTTGACCGGCCCTCGTCCAAAAGTGTACGAAATTGATTCGAGCGTGGTCTGACACTCGCGATGTCTTCCTCTTTTCTACGACGTTAGAAAACTATCCTCAATATGCCAGACTTCATGAGCCGGAAAGGTACTCTCTCTGAAAAATATATCACTTTCCATACTAAGCAAGAGTTTTTAAAAGATGTGTGAAAGATATTGAGTATTAAAAATATTTCTACAGACAATCTCTACGACACTCAACAAATCAATCGGTAATTGTTGCTATAAGCTTTTCAAAGTGTTTTAATCTGTGATATCAAATGATCTGATTGTTTGACCAAGTCATCAGCCAGTTAGCCAGTCCAAATCACTTGCGCAGATGGCGGCCTGACGTTGACGTGTGTGTTTTGTGAACGTGTGTCAGAGAGTGCCCCCTAACACTGTTTGGTTTCACAACGAGGAGGAAAAGCAGAGGAGAAGAAGAGTGGCTGGATTTCGCGAAGAGAGCAGTGACAACCGAGGGAGAGGGAACGACGTTGACGGCTGACCATCAAACTTGTGATTTTGATCTGTCACGAAGACCTCACACGAACATAATGTGTAGCCCGTTTAGGACAAGGAAGTCAGACCAGGTACGAAATGAGCGACAAGCGGCATAAAAAACGGGCTCGGGAAAGAATTCAATCATGTTTGCTAACGAGCTGTATTACAAAGAACTGTACTGTCGGAAGCTCATCAGTGCCAGGTACTTCATTCATGTCAAATAGGTTGTCAAAGTGATTAATGACTGTCGGAAGTGATTTTCGTCTGGCCAATATTTCGTGCAGAAACTCATCTGGAGGTAACAAATTCTGTGGAGCTCACCTTAACTCGATCTAGATACCTACGCTATTCCACTGACAAGCCTATGTTATTGTTATGCTTAGTGAAGTACGCCTTCTGTGAAGTCAAGAGAAATAGTCTCAAAGGATATTCCCTAAAAGGGTAAAAGGTGACCATGAACCAAGTTCGATGGATAAATTCGAGCCTCTGATCATCGTCATTCTTCTGCCAGCCTTGCTCAATCTACTCAACCCTACAAAGGCTGGCGGTCTTCAGTTAATTTACTTAATATGAATCCTAATACAAGAGTGACCTAGAACGACTACCTAATTTTATACTAGCCGGTTACCTGTACACTACCCGATAGTAAAATATGCGTTCGCCATGCAATTTAGCAAATACTTTGTTTAGGTAAGGTCAGACTGTCATGAGCTCCTCGTAGCTGAAGTCAGGAAGCTGTTTTAGTTTCACTGAGAGTGTATCCCCCCTCCCCTTACACATCCTCTGCTACGTTTTCTGTCACCACTTAACAATTTTGATCCCATTTGAGCGGTCGTACGCCTAATGGTTGCGTGAGCAGATTACGACTTCACCTGTGCGCCAATGAGCAGGATCATCCGGTTCACTTATGAGCCTTATCACTGCTATTCACCGCACTGAGTGGACTTTGTTTGCTTATTTCACTCACGTACTTTTTCCTCGTTCACCTCGCGACTATTTACACTTCCGGTCAGTACGGGTCGCGCGCGAGTCGGTCGGCGCCCCCCTGATAGCCACGGCTCGGCCACAATGGCTCAACACCGAACTGTCGCCGTTCCCGTAGTGTCGGCAGAGCCCCTAGCCTGTGATGGCCACACCCTTGGACACACATCCGCATACTGACCTGCCAACGTCCACACCTGAACGTCAAACCCTATGACATCCATCCGCTTAGATCTGGCCAACGTTTCCTTTCCATTTCTTCGCAGATCACAACTCGTTATTCTCCCGATTGAACAATTTCTGAAAATTTCAGTATCACAAACGTTACACCGACTCCGAACTTAACGTGAGAGTGCCCCGCTTCCCTGTTATCCATTGCTCCTTGAATAAGAATTTCGAATGATATTGGGAGGAAGCTGTTTCCTTTCTTTTTTTCAAGCTCAAACAAAGTTTTCAGGGTCACTGAGAACTTGTCAAGCTGAGGGCATCAAAAGAGGGTTAAGGTCTGTATATCCGAATCTCTTCGGAGATAACATCATCACGAAGATTTTGGTATCTGCCTTACATCTGTTCTAATTTGAAAACCAGCGGACTTCTGTACGATTTTTCATGTGTCCTACCCGTAATTCTCTAGCATACCTACTACATTTCCCTTGATACAGCTTGAATACATAGGATATCAGGTATTGCCGGGGCGAGCAGCGAGTTCGCTATCACTTCTGATTTTCGAGTTGATGGTTGAATAGCGGCTTTGTGATAACGGTGCTGCCTCATTCGATCTTTGTGATTATTTCGGTTTTGTTTTATCCGAGCAACTTTATGACAACAAGCACTTTATTCTATTTCCTACCGCTCCTCCACCTTATCCATAATCTTTATCAACTACCGTTCATGTTTATCTGTTTACGATCCCGTGCTCGTAAATTGTTCGTACTCCTGATTGAATGTGAACTGACGAATCGCATATGAGGCGAAAAGGATGTTGTAGTTTCATTCTCAGTACAAGGAGCCACAATGGGAATCTTACCAATTATATTGCTGGTACATCTGACAGCTTGCCAGGTTGGTAGTTACGCAGTCTTTCTGAACATAAAAACAAGGCTTCATTTTAATTTCTTTTTTTACCTTTAATTTCGAAAATATATAAAGCATGAATCGTACAGGTAGTACCCTTTTCCATGAATCAAACCGTGGAATTCATATTCAGCTCTACCAACAACAACCTCGCATACAATCACGAGCCATGATGTATCCAGTGAGGACGAATTGCCAATATGTATGGTGTACTCAGAATCGCTACCGATGGAACTATCGGCCTACAGGTAGAGAAGCTTGTTCATGTTGATCTGCCCCTTACACAGCTCCTTTAGTCATGCTTTTGGCCTATTATTGACCCTGGCCTGCTGCTCCAATGCATTGGTCTAAACCTTCTCTATGAGTTTTGGCTGGTTTATTGTTCGACTTATGGTTTCGGGTACGCTCAGACCAATGATTTTCGGTATTTCCACTGGAAAGGCGTACCAGCTGCCCATGCATTCCCCAGAAAAATGAAGAACTTCTAGAATTGGTAGACATGGTAGTAGTACGATGCCTCCCTGACTGATAACTTATCGTTTACGTGTGTGTGTTTATAGAAATTTCAAAGTGATTCTGTAAATGTTCTCTTTTACCTCATAGGAGCACCCGAAAAGAGATAACTGCTTCTAATATCCCAACTACTACAGCTAAGATGAAAGGTTCCAATGTAAGATGAAAGGTTCCAATGACTGGAATGGAAAACACATAACTCCTCCTTTTGCGTTAGTGCGTAGACAAGGTGCATTTGATCGAGGAGAATTTTCCCCTTTCTTCTAGGGCTTCCTTAAATTTAACAAAATATTGATGTTCTGCGTAGCCACAAAATTATTTGAGTCGATTTAAAATCATTTTTAATGAACGATTCCCCTAGGCTTGGCTCGACCTCTAGTGGGTGTGGTACCTCCTGTGTCACTAGTAATTCCGCCATTACCACCTCATCTACCCACGACGGCGTTTCCGAGATCGTTCACATTCACAACGGTTCGTCTTTTTTATAGATTGTATTTTGAGCGGCACCATCAAATTACTCGGTGTACAGGACTGATTTTGCATTTTCATGCCTCTCTACCAACACCTCCTCCCGAAATCATCACCCAGACAACGGAGTTACCGACGCCTCCTCCTGAAGCGGTAACTCCTGATATCTCGTCCACTACACGATTCCTGCGCCCTGAACGGAAGCAGACAAATAGAACAAGTTCATTCATTTTTGTAATTCCATTCTATTCAAGATCTGCTCATGAGAAAATTTGGTTTAGAGTTCTTCAATCCTTGTCCATCCGGACGTCCACTGATGAACGAGTACGAAACTCCGATTACTTGCAACTATCTGAACCGACCGAATGGGGGCTGCCCAGAGGACTATTGGTGTCACACAGGAGCAAGCTTCTCCACTACATCTTGCTGTCCTCGCACTGATTCCGGTCAGTTATGTACACTTCTGACAATCAATCCCTACTAAACACTCCGTGCATTCCTATCGTGCTTTCCATTTATCACTTGTTTTGCTAGAACTTTTCGGTATTGGGAGGGAGGAGTGTAAGAGTGAATCATTCATCTCATTTAAGCCATTTATATTTACAAGTTTAAAGGGCAAAGGATCAACAAGCTGCGGCTGTGGTTGTTTGTTTGCCTATCTTTCAGAGGGTCTTCTTTCAGAAGATCAATGCGCGATGCGCCGCGATACTGGCGAAGGCAATGAACTTGTGGCCAGATGGTACTATGACAAAAACGCTAAGCAGTGCCGCCGGTCAGTAGTTCAAATCGGGATTTTCAACGATTTTCGTCTACAGTAGTGATCATTAAATGTTAAGGTTCCTCTACAAGGGTCTACGAGGTAATATGAATAATTTTGTGACGAAAACCCAATGTGTGGACGCGTGCGAGACAGGTTAGTTTACTCAAAGCGTTCGCGTTCGGGTACGATACGACTGAGATGTGGAACTGCTAGCCGTTTCCGGTACGGCCGGCAATGACACGAAAACCTCGGACGAGACGTCACATCGTGACGTGCAGGGTTTTGTGTGCCTGTGTGGCCTACAGAAAAACTCCACGAAAACAGGCAAACTCCATTTACTGGATTGAATTCTTGAGTGACAGAAGGGCTTATAGTTCATTTGGGTTCTCAGAAAAAGTTCTGCTACAATGTGTTTACTGTTCCGCTGTTCAATGAGAAGAAGGTTACTCGGCTCCGGGCTTTTGACGCTTTATGTTGTCCTTTTTTTTTACGATAGTGCTGCCTTGGGGTGAAATAACATAATAACCTGTAAGCAAATACTTTTATTTGAATTGTTGGGACCATTTCTGTACCACATTCCATATCCCTATGTCATAGAATTTGTTTGTAAACATAAGAGTAGTAGCATAGGGTCAGAAATACTATAAAAGGGGTGTGGTGCATTAGGAACGAAATGGTCGCGTCGCGGTGAGAGGGGCGTCGCGCGCGAAGGAATGTAGCAGGATGCAACCGTACATAAGAAATACAAGAACAAAAGTACTAGTAGTAGAATTATGCATAAAATAATGACAGCCGCATGCGGCGAATCCCAAAATCGTTCCAAACGCCCGTCTCCCCTATAACAAGGTTTCCACTAAGGCGATAAGCCAAAGATTGCAGGGCTATCCTCAAATTTTAACTACGTACGGGGAGGCGTTTATATACGGATTCACGGTTCTTTGATGCCAACTTTCAGTTGCCCCTGTCGACAATACAAATCCATGCCGGTTTGGAAGCCCGGCCAGACATACAAATCAGTCGAAAGTATTATGTGGTCCGAACGATGTAACCTCATGTCCTGCAAACTACTACTGTCATCTTGGCGAGGATCCACTGACTACAGTGTGTTGCGAGTCAAGTGGAGGTGAGCCTCTCCAATCTAGACCTCTATTTTAATTATAATAATAATAATAATAGTAAAGGAGTGACAAAATCTTCTGACAATGAGTCGGATGGCTATTTTGAAAAGGAAAGGCTCTCGCCGTCAATCAATTTCAACATCTTCGCCAGTGATTGAAGGGGTTCAAAGGATTTGCGACAAAATTTCAAGTTGGCTCAAGTTGCTTCAAATAGTCGATGCTTGCTGCTTTAATATCTCTCAGCTGAACGGGGATGGATTGAGCCGTGCATCGCAGCTGCCCCGTGAAATTGAGCATTTTTGTATAATTATGTAGGATTACAATTAAAGAGTAGTTTATCAAAGGTAGTTGTTTCTGTCCTTCCCCTTCTATTAGTGATTCCTGATTTGCAGTGACTGACCCATGTCTCTTAACTTTGAACGTTGGTCAAGGAAAGGCTATGCTGAAAAGGTGATCGTTTACGCTATTTACTGTTGTTTCACGTAGATCAATATTGCTGGTCAGAATCATTAACATTTCCATCTCCTTCAAGATACTACTACAACACATTTTCAAAACACTGCGTTGAGTTTGTGTATCGCGGAACGAAAGGAAACGAAAACAACTTTTTAAGCAAAAAACAGTGCCAGGACACTTGCCAGAGTATGTTTTACTTTCAGAACCTCATTTATTTGTTGAATTGGAAAATCTTGGTCAAAATTTGGATGTTGAGAAAGCTACGTTTACGCTTTGCACTACACTTCGCCTGGTGACGAGATTACCACGGCGAGGCTGCGTGACTTCCGATGTACTGGGCCCAAATTTTTGTCGCTCACAGTAGAAAAAAAGCAAAAATCCGACTAAATCTTTTGTACAGAGGCTATGCCGATAAAATGAAATGAAACTTATGATTAATATGAATACAAAAGCAGAACGGCGTTCAGCGCAGAGGTCTGCAATTTCTCGTCATTCTCGACAGAGAAAAAGAAATATTTTGATTGATATATCTAAAAAACATTTGGGAAATCGTTGAATCTCAAATCAAAATACCGGACAAGAAGAAGATGTGCCTTTTGCGAAAAAATTGTGAAGTTGTTTTGTTATGAAACCCTTCCGTGAACGTAATCCTTATTTTCTGTAGGTAAAACATCCTCAAACTAATAAAGCTCTATTTTTCATAGAATAATTCCAGAATGGAGTAATCCGTGTCCAACTGAAATTAACTTTGAATCGAAAAAGGAATGTTCTCTGAATGGTACCGAATGCAGCGCCGACGAATGGTGCCATATTGGGTCGTCACAAACGACAACAGTCTGTTGTCCAGGAGGTATTCATTGAATATAAGTAAAAACGCCAAACAAAAAATAAGTAATCATATGTGATGTGACTCATGCACCCCGGAAATCTCATTGATATAGCTCTTTACAATCCTTGAATGTTCAAGCAAACTTTTTGCACATTGCTCTTCTTCTAAAAATGAGTTCTCAGCTGACCACTTGCGCCTGACTCACCCTATAAACTCAGCCCTATAAATCCTATAAACTAACAGTTGTCGAGAATCAGAGTATAACTTGTATCTCTTCTACTATAGCCAGTTACTTTGTTGAATCGTTTAAACTGCTCGGTTTAGCCTCGGCGGATCCGTGCTCCCAGCCGTTGGAGCTTGGTGAAGGCAGTATGGAGCTGCCTCGTTGGTACGCTGACCCTCACGATCAGTCCTGCACAAGGCAGTGCAAGCCCTTCCTGTACAAAGGCGCCAAAGGAAATCAGAACAACTTCCTCACAAAAACGCTTTGTGAGAGGAAATGCAAACGTTAGTCAGCTATCCTGTCTTATTGCCAGCTGTTTTATGGCCTTCACTTCTCGTTGCATAGTTTATAGGAAGTGGGTGCTTCTGTGTGAATAGAAATAGAATAGAAAGTGGACAATGCACATTTCATTTCGATCAAGATAGTAGAAGAGGGGTGTGGCGCAGTAGGATCGAAATAGTCGCTTCGCGGCGAGAGGAACGTCCGCGCGAAGGAGTGTAACAGAATGCATCAGAAAGTAAGAAATACGGGAACAAAAAAATTATTATTACAATCGTGCCAAAAATAATAATCGTATATCGATCGAGCTGTGTGAAGAACACTAGTACTGTAATAACGAAGCGAATGGTCCGAGACTGCCGCGCGCGGCGATTCGATTACACAAAACCTATCCTAGTGCTCCCGTAAACGAGTGTAGCCACCTGAACTGGCTTCAGCAAAATGGCTAACACCAAGGCATTTTTGATTCTGCGCAGTTTAGGTGAATGCAAATCTCCATGTGGTACCGGAATAATGCTCCTCACACCGGCGAAGGAACCTCGACTGTGTAGCCCGACTTCCCCATGTCCTCAGTCACATTGGTGTCATGTTGGACTTACGCCAGAGACAACCGTCTGTTGTTCGACCGGTTCGATGTCCATTTTATAAGTTGTATGGCTCGGACCAAAATATTTACTTCAGTGCCTAACACTTGTGAATTACCATTGATGAAAGGTGTTGGAAGTTCGCATTTGACTCGTTGGCATTTTGACAGCAACAAGAAGAAATGCGTGAAGTTCATCTACAGTGGTGAAGGAGGAAACCAGGTAAGTACGGTTTACTATTTATGAGATGGTGTCCAGCCGAACAGACGAATCGCAGAGTCAGTGTGGGGACAAAGACCGCGCCCACCTTTGGTAGTATGACTCTGAATACGTAACCCTAATCTGAAGGTTTCAGAATATGTTTCTCACGCAAGATGACTGTCAAGCTATCTGTCCGGTATACGAGAACCCATGCGGCACCGGTAAACCTCTACTGATAGGCAGTGTGCCGAAAATTTGCAGTCCTGCCCAACGATGTCCTTCTACGCACTTTTGTCACATCGGAGTAGACGGCTCCGATAACTATTGTTGCCCCAAAAGTGAGATTCCTTCGGTTTACCATGCAGTATGGATAGTCAACTAATTTGTTTCCAGACGGTGATCCATGCGCCCAAGAATTAGCTGTAGGGGAAGGAATGTTCGCTCTGACCAGGTACATAACACAACCTCATCAATTTTGCCTTCGTTCACTAGAAATTCAATCCAGTTCACGCTTACACGGGGAACCGTCAAGTGTTAAACTTCAGTAGTGCATTTCATGGACATGGTAGCACAGCGGTGTTAAAAATTTCTATACCATTGCTTGTAGGTACTACTATGACAAGGAAACTCGTAGATGTCGAGAGTTCGTCTATCAGGGTACGAAAGGGAATGCCAACAACTTCCTCAGCCTTGAGGACTGTGAACTCGTTTGCCCAGGTGAACTCTACAAAAAACTTGTCATCGTACAAAGACTGGCACACAAAAACTACTGAATCCTTCTTGAGCCCTGGCGAGCGTTTTCCTTACAATCTGGGTGCTAATTTCGAAGGAAGCTCCTGGGTCCTTACATTGGCCTTCAATATGGCCTTACATACGGTATCTTATATCCCTCCCCCTCCCCCTTTAAATACGGAGTGTTTATGTTCGGGTTGAGAGGCAGTTGAGAAGGATATGTCCAAAGATGCATTCGAGCATCAGTGCAAATTGAATTTGAGCCATGGGCGGGAACTGTAAAAAAACTGGTAACTTACAAACTGCGCAGCATTAGCTGAACATTGACTTCTGCAGCGGTTGTGGATTGAGGCCCCTGACGGATCTGTTGCCTAGTTTCCACAGTAGTAGCCGAAAACATACTAACTAGCAAACCGAAACTTGACTAGCTCACAGCTGTAGTGATACGAGCTAACTTTTTCTTTCAAGTGCTGCCCAACCCATGCAAACTTGGTGAGCCACTAATGAACGCACTAAAAGAGCCGATTATTTGTGGTGGAGAAGACTCGTGTATTAATGGATATTGGTGCCATGTGGGTGGAAGCCCCGAAACAACGAACTGCTGTCCGGGAAGTTAGTTTTGTCTGAAAATGTTCCTGACACTCTGGGATTGAATAGTGAGATTATACTTGCTCAGCTCGTCGACCATGCGACCTGCCATTGGAAACCGGCCAGGGGTCCGAAAGTCTAGAGCGATGGTTCTACGATGGTGGCATTCAGGTAAGTGGAGATTGTGAGGATCGTGGAGAGATGATTGAAGGGACTGGAATCATGGAAATGAGAGAAATAGGGAAACCATCTCAATGGTAAAGCTTGATAGCAATGTTTAAAATCTTCAAGTCTTAAGATTTAACTCGGAAATGGTGATTCCGAAAAAAGAAACATTCGAAAAAAGGGGGCGACGCCCGATGTTGTAGAAAAGGAACAAGGTTATCACTACTCATTCACTACCTTCAGTAATTCATATGTGATTTCAGATGTGTCGAACATTCACCTATAAAGGAATGAAAGGCAACGCAAACAATTTCCTCACCAAACAAGCGTGCAGGCAAGCATGCAAAGGTGCGGATCACTTCTTTTTGTCGTTTTTTTGGTAACTTTTCACATTCTCAGCTAGTAATACAGTTGCAGTAACCGGGCCTTCACTAGTTCCCTCTCGATTCACTTTCCTTTTCAGATTAAGCCCACCTTATTTTTCTTTTCTCCATCACTTAATAGAATAATGCTGATTAAAGTAATCTTGAACTCGAACACCATCGGCCTGAACTCAACAACTTTCAAATGGCTTTCAGAACTCAACCCCTGTGGTTTTGGTGAGCCATTGATTGGCACCGATGACGAACGGGTACTTTGCACAGGAGGACAAAAGGTGGACAGTTGCCCACGTGGGCACTATTGCCACGTGGGTGCCAGTGCACTCACAACCGTCTGTTGTCCGAAAAAAAGTGAGCTCATTTCAATATTGGGCTTCGATATTGAAATTACAGCAGTAGTATTGTGCATCTTCGTTCTACAGCTGCGAGAGCTCGTCCTTTTCATACGTTTCATCTGTCAATGGTGAAAGAGGATAATATTCAGCCAGGACGAGTTTTCGAAAGGCTGCATAGACATAGTCGAGCCTTTGATGAGCCCTTTACCACACTAACGACATGTTTAATGATTAATTTATTGTAATGTGCCCTCAGTTCCTAAAATATCCATGTGGATTGTTCCAAATTATTCCATTCGTAAACGAGTTCCACCAGGAAGGTGCTAAAATTTTCAGATATTGAATCATGCGACCAACCAGTGGATCAAGGAACAGGCGGAGAGGACTTGCCGCGATGGTTCTTCGACAGAAAACAGAACAGGTAACTTTCTCCTCACTTATAGGGTGGAGCAAAAACCCTATCCTTCAGATGCGCTCCATTCAACTACGGGGGCATTGGTGGTAATGAGAACAACTTCATAAGTCAAACCACATGCAGCGAAGCATGTCCAGGTAGGGACACTTATGAATCTTGTTTCTTTATAACCTAATAAGTTTACTTCAGTATATCGTAACTATTGCCCACATGGAATCCCACTGGTCGAAGGCAATCAAGTCACACCATGCGGCATCGACAGAGGATGTCCCGAAGGTTTTATCTGTCACATGAGTACCGAATTCAATGTTTCAGTTTGTTGCCAGGTAAACGACCACTACTTTAATGTACAAATACTCGTTCAAATCAGTGTTTTGCGATGCGTCATCACCCTTCCACAGCTCTTTGGCTGCTTTCATAGTCCGCGATATGGCGGGCGAGCGCGCAAGCGAGCGACGAGCGACCGGGGAGAACTCGTCCGGCTGTATCGACCAAGATTCAGTCATAAACAAGGGGCAAGCACCGCCCCCGGTCGCCTGCGGGCCAAATCGTGGACTATGGAAGCATCCTCTTCAAAACAATTGTCGATTCCTAATATTTGGAACCGCCGCTGTCAAGCTAGCTAATTGCAGGATCCAGTTGACTTCTGCTCGGCACCTCGCGATCCTGGACCATGTACCAACTTCGAAACTCGTTACGGCTATAATCCATCCACGGACACATGTGTTGAGTACCAGTATGGAGGATGCGATGGCACACTTAACAACTTCCACTCCCTTCAAAGATGTACAGAAATCTGCTGTAAGGAGTATAGACGCAAGCTCTAAATCCACTTAACTACTACCAGAACATTTCGCTGAGTTCTCCCAGCTACCTTGAATGTGTCTATACCTAAGTCTACCTTTCTACTTTTTGCTTCTACTCTCACCTACTTACTTACCAGTGATATTTCTTTACAGCATCATAGTTCCTCAAGATCGCTAACGTTGATCATTACTTGAATTGTTACACTTAATCAAATCTGAGGCTCGTGCAAGCTGCATATGACGGGATGCACGATTCTTGGGATGTTCGAAATAGATAGATCTCTTCATTTACGTGCGCTTTTGTTGAATTTTCAATGAATTTGGTATTATAATCAGTGTTCTGTACAGACCCGTAAACAGCATGATCAAAGGATGCCTTTTTATTTCCATATGCAGCTGTATAAAAATTCAGCACTAAACAACCCGTGATTACCAGTAAACAAAATATTAGTGAGCAACCAGCAAGCAGTTTAACTAGCACCTAATTGGAAAAAAACTTCCCGCATAAATGAATATAGCAATCAAATCACGTTATGTTCCTTATGGATCACAGCAATTGCTTGATACCGACACATAAAGCACATTAAATTCAGTTACACAACAACTTTGAAGAAAACGAGACCTTATGCCTACAGATCTACTAGTAACTTTACAGCGTTGTTCGAGATTACTGACGATCAAGCCCGTAGCATAACGTAGGATTAAAAAGAAGCAAATACGCGGGCATCTAACTGAATTAGAACGGATATAAAAATGTAGGAAGATGGACAGTATCCGTATACTATAAGTAGCTAAGAAAACCTCGATTCATCAGCACAACAGCCGCCAACGGATCAGACGCTGACAGGCTTTTCCGGCTTGATCTTCTCGTAGTGGTACTGCGACTTCAGACGTAGGACATCCATAGCGTTGCCAGTTCCATTAGTCGCCTTCCTTGAATAATCTGACTAAACACTATCAAAACGAAACAATAATCGCCTTAAAGACACTCACTTGAAAATAGCCTGGAACTCTTCCTTCGCGAATTCATAAAACTCTCTTTCTAGTTGATAGACCTCATTCTTTCGTATGATCGCTAACGTACGCTCAGTTGGAGGGAATTTTCGCTTTGTGTTTCGCAGGTGAGCTCGATTTGCTGTAATCGGAGACAAAATCAGTGCGGCACTGATTCTTCACAAAATTAGGCAACTCAGACATTGACCGCCTGAGAAAAAAAAACTGAAAATCAATCTCTGACAAACGGCAGAGGAACTGTAGCTCACCATCGAGTCCATCGAAATGTTCAAGTGCTCCTTTGAAAAAATGAGGCACAAGACGTTCCAGGAGAGCTATGAAGTCTCGTATCTGTTCACTTACACCAACCAATAAATACTTTTCGATTAGATTCTTCTTGGCCTGCTCCAGTGCAATCATACTTCCAGCGACACTGCATAAAGAAAAATAAAAAAAAACGTAAAGGACAACAAGGGAGCAGCGATTCACTATGCATTCCTTGAACATTACCCGAAATATACTTGTGGGCTAGGGGATCGTGTGGGAGGGAATCACGAGTGTTGTGCAATTATTCTGACTATTTTCACTGCAAAAGTGTTCGCGGTACTGTGCAGCTTTTACTTATTCATTTTTTGCAGTAAAAAGCGCATCATGTTCCCTCAAATAGCAAAGAAAAGCAGTATTTGCTCCTTGAGCGATAACTTTTGTAGGCTATACAGAAAAATTACACGCTCGCAGAAAAATAAAAGTGTGCATTGCAACAAAATTTGGCCGTGAAGTGGTTTGCAGAGCACAGGAATGAACTATCAAAGTATTTACAAGTTCTAGGGGGGAAAAGGTCGCAGGAAGAGCTCTGTGAAGTCTGCTGGAATGTGGAAGCAACTAACCTGCAAAAGTGATGGTGCCCACAGAAGTAAGGAATTTGAAGCCACATCTGTTTCATGTCACAATCACGTCCACCACGTACCACACACTCATCGAATGTCTAAAGTTAAAGTCAGGACCATTTAAGGGTTCTCTCGTATCTTCTACGAGCTCTAAAATAGCGCATGAACCACCGCAAGCTCGTGAACCTTGTCTAGAAAGAGCAAGATGCGACTAAACTTCTCAGTCATTCATCAACATGATTCAGCCGGAACGACGAAAAGAAATAGGCCGATGATTCTGAGCATACCTCATTATTTCCTGCTCTGCTTCTCCTCAGCCCGATGCGATAATTATCACCATATCGAAGAAAATAGTAGTGAGACAAAAGACGCTCAAGCGGCTCTCGAACTATGTTGATATAGATAGGGTTCGGCTTCCCAAATCTTCAACCAACAACATGTTTATCGAACTTTCACTCTAAAAACTGAAATAAAAAAAACTCGCCTTTCAAAGTCGATAAAGGCTACGTGACCATGGTAAAATGCGGGCAGTCGCTCTTTCCATGATGTTATGTTTTCAATAAATTCACTTTGGTCTGTGAGGCTCATAATCTAAATCTAACATAATAGTAGAAGAAGCATATATTCACGAAATGAATTACTTACTTGTCGGTTTTTCGTCATATTCAAATGCAGGACGTTGAAACCGTTCACCCTGAATAAGTCGTAAGCTACAGCATTAGTAAATGTTGTTGAACCGGTTTTCGGTACCTGAATGGACAAGAAAAGTTCGAGGCTAAAACTAGAAAATGTATGACAGCCCTTACCCGGTTATAAAAAACTATGAGATTCGACCTTGGGTCCAACGAATAAACAGGAGGGATTCTTGACAAATCGTCCGATTGTTTTGCATTCATACGACTATTTATATAGAAAAATAACAAAACTAAAGCGCAGAGATTACCAAAGAGTAGCTGAATTCGGTTAGGTGACATCAAGCCAAAAATACATGAACGGTGAACGGACACCTGGAATCAGAATACGCATACTTCACGAAAATTCAAAGTAATTTCCGATCGCCACGAGACACCTTCCTTCATAACTGGTTCGAAGTCGTACGATTATTACGATTTTTGATTGTAAATGTAAATGTAAATTGCAATTACTTATTTGAACATGCTCAGATCTTCTTCAAAGGACTATATTCATGTTTTACACGAAGGAGAAGTGAGAACTCGATCACAGCCTCATCAAAGGCTAAAATCTTGTTTCATTTCCCTTGAAATCTCCGCGGTACACATCTCATAAGTGAGAAAGAAATAAAAGCAGTGAAAGTAGTAAAAACCTGACAACGAAACTGCTCCTTAAAAAAGTTTCAGCCAAAAATCCAGCGCCATTAATTTTTTGCTATCTGAACCGCATCGTACTCTGACTTGTCGTAGTAAGAAATGTTTTATCTCCTTGTAAATTTCATTATTTTTCTTAATGAAACTTGACGGTCTTTGACCTTCGCTCTTTTATAGTAAAATCAAGTGAATAAAGTCGCACTCGAATAATTTTGAATTTCCGTGAATGGTCTTGTCTCAGCCTACTTCAACTATAGTCCTTGCTCGACCACCTTAATCTCTTTTAGATCATTGCTACCGGCGACTATGGACAAAATCCAGTCTAACATCGAGCAATTGAAGATGACTGTCGCCCACTCTGTGCTTGAGAATCACGAAATGGAACTTGTATTGTAGTTCAGCGAAAAGCGCAACGCCTAACCTGGGAAACGATCCCAAATCACAACTAGGCTACTCGTATCGTACGTCACTTCCAATGCCTGAGGAGGCCTTATAGAAAAAGACCTCGAAGTTCATTGAGATGATTCGTTCCGTCGTCACAGGGTTCCTCATGAACCCAAACAAACACCCATGAACACAAAGCGAACCCTGCACCCTTCGTCGGTCGGCCCTATAGTTTTCGCCCTTTGAAAGAGCTCTTTCGTTGATGAGTTTCATCAGTAATGGAGCAAAATACACTGTGCCTGGCAGGCCTATTGCTTGTAAAGAAAATTTGACTTCAAAAAAGAAACGCGCACGGCTCAAGCTCTTCAACGTGTCCTCTCGTAACTGCTTCGTATTATGATTCCCGATTTGTTTGAAACAAGGAGGACCCACGAACTTTCCTGTGGCTTCAACAGTTGTCCTCAAAACTAAATAGAAGTGCGTTGGCACTTGTCCGACGATGTCATCCGACGTGGAATCGATTCAACGCTTACGCACACAGTTGCACTCGTCACGTTGTAACTTGTGAACTTCATAGTGAGTAAAATTTCATCCTCAGGAACACCTCAGCTGATCACTTGATCATAGTCATATCGGAACTGATTGATTGGCGTTGATCTCGAGGGGTGGGCGTTTTAGGAAGCGCCCAGTTGGCACGGTGGTGCTACCTACGTTTCCGCACAACGTCCATGCAAGTGATATGACCTTTTTCCTCACGCGAACTGTCAGAATCCTCCCTTCGTTTATTCCTCTGCTTTGTGTAAGATGCACTCACAGAACATCTGCGAACCGTAGAGATTCGTCATCATTCGTGCTACCAGCTGCCGTTTTTCATTCAGCGATTCCCCCTGAGGAAACGAAAGCTTTGACGAAAAACCCGGCTCAACCGTGCAATTGCGTACGGCGAGGAGTACCGTTACCTCAATTTTCTATTTTTTCGTTTAGCTCATATTCGCGTGTTGAGGTGATGTTGTTTATAGTTGCCTCCCGGTATATTGGGCTTCTCTAAACTAGTGGCTCGTAGTTGCAACCGTTTTTGAAGTAGATCCACCCAACAGCAAGAAGTACATAACGCTTTGATGGTTTTGGTTCCCCTACCGAGCATGTTATGGGCTGTGACTTTGGAGAAGCTTCTCGCCTTGGATATCTGTTTCGTGAGAGATTGCTAAGAGGATGGGCACAATTCTTCCGTTAGTAAACATGTTTTGAACCGTTTTTGAATGTCATGCCTTTTCTTTTCCGCACGTAGCCGCTGTAAACGTTAAGACGGATTTCCCGGGAGTTTTTCTCAATGATGAAGAATGAGCGAACCCCTTCGATTGTTTCGACAAATGTTTCACGCCTACCCCTTCCCAAGTTTCTAATAACAATATCGATCTGTAGTTGAGCTTCAGAATAGAAGGGCTTTGTAACCTTAGAGTCAAATAGGTGCTTATAAATTCTACAAGGAAGATCTTCCAGCGACTGATATGCGGGATGTCCGCAAGTGACCCTGGCACGGGGCAATCACATGGGGTGAAACGATTTTTCGCTCCGGCTGTGTTGCATTCGAGGTCATTCAGTAAGCAGTAATGTTTGCGATCGCTGGGTGCTTATAGATCTTTCTCTAATTATCTTTTTTATTTCTATATTTGTATTTGTTGATTCCATGTCGTGCATAGTATTCATCGGCATTGGGTCCGTTTAGCGACTGGTTATTTGATCAGACGCTGGGTTCAACGAATAATCAAGAACAAGTGCACAGCATAACAAATAACCAGGGTTTTCTCTTTACACGTCTGCACTCCGTAGCCTCTGGGAATTAAAAATGCAGTTTCGATTTCAACCCTGACCATTATCGTTGTTTTTTGACCCCTGCATTTTGGGAACGCTTTCATTTTTTGCTTGTTTACCTTTGGCGCAATGAAGTGCGGATTGCGATATCGGAATTCGGCGTTTTTTGCCGCGATGAATAGCTATTTGCAAGTGGTCGAAAGTTCAAAACTCGATTCCATCTCTATTAATTTCATGTTCTCCTTGGAACTTATGTCTTTTTCGGCGCTACGTGTATGGGTCCACTCGTTTTAATCATGTTTTTTTGGAAAGCTGCCACTCTTGAAAATATTTTCGCCAGCTGAGTAACTGTATTTTGCACTCTATGGCAGCAGTACTGCCTGTTATGAATACGGAGGCACAACGTCGGTGCATGCCGCTTTTCCCCAGTAGACATACTTTCTGAGTGATCAAGTTTTACTTTCCACCATGTGTACCGCTGTAACCGGAAGTTATACCTTTCTTTTGAGGCAAATGGTTAGACTTGATGTTTTTGTTAACTGCTGTTATATCGCCGCAGTACGCGTCGCGAAAGTCTCACAAGGTTGGCGATTTATGGACAAAACTTCAGTCTCGGACGGGACTCGAACCCGTACTTGTCCTTTCCGGGGACCGTGCTCTTATCCCTGCGAATGGTTAGCTTTCTGTGTCGAACGTATCAGTTCATATTTTCAGTGGCTAAGTTTTGAGTGACAGCTATCTTTCGTCTATGAAAAAAGAAGTGGTGAGCACCAATCGATTATCATGGACGCCATTTTGCTCAGACAGTCACGGTGGCAGTGCTGGCGCTCGTTTATCATTGGAACGGCATGAGGCAGCCGTTAAGAAAGTGACATTCTGAGAAATACCTGCTGACTGTCTCAAAGTTATTTGCTCACTAACTGGACTTCGTTACTCGAAAAGAAGTGGCTGTGTAATAGCCTTCCTTGGCCGTTGTCATTTAACTATAAGTGTACAGTCTCTCCATCCATGTATGCCAAGATGCCTTTCCATGTCTCTCTAAACCCATTTTTTTCACGTAATTTGGTCTCATGTTCTCGATTGGTCACTCCGCGTTTCAAAAAAAATCCCCTTTTTTATTTGTAGATGCAGCGGTCAATCCGATTAGTGCTTTTGAACGCTCGGCAGGCGCAAGCATCTCGCCGAGCCATTGCCACTGCAACTACCTCAAAACGGGAGAAAATCAAAGTGGACAATCCTGTTGTGGATCTCGATGGCGATGAGATGACTCGAATAATCTGGGATGACATCAAGAAGAAGGTACAGCCTTGTTTGCAATTTTGCCGGAGTTTAAAGCATTAGGGTTTCCACATAATATGAAACTTTCTCCAATAACCATTTTTCGGTGTGTTCGATCAGTTTGATGTGGCTAGACTACTGATCCATGGGTACTTCAAAGACAATCATATTATATTGAGGGAATGAGAAGCGTTCGAAAAAAGTCGTACATCGCGTGAATTGTGGTATTTTGTACCCGATCGGCTTGCCGCGCTCGTCGCACCCAACCGCGCGCAGTCGCGCATCGCGAAGGTGCATGTTTGAATTCCCAGTGGGAGAATGCAGTAAATGCCGCGAAGACACTGTCGCTTGCGGTGGAACTCCGGGTACAATGTCCGTCACCCCATCGCTTCACGTGAACGGTTTGCCACACAGCGACAGTGTACGATCGCGATATACAACCGCCCACCAGCTACCGCGCGGTGACGTGCTGCGGCAGCTGGTGCTGAAGATTTCGAACGCGATAATCCGAAAACTGTGAAAATTCTTGCAAATCCACAATTCCGTTGTTGAAGACAAGAGAAGGTCTGAAACCTTTTTTCAGCTGATTCTTCCATACCTTGACATCGACATCAAATATTTTGACCTGGGCCTACCTCACAGGGACGAGACAAATGACGAGGTAATTTTTACCTCACTTTACGTCATTTCATTTATTTGGAGCGTTTTCTCCCAACTTTTATCGTTTGTTGGCTCTTCGATTGTTGCGAGGCGCAAGGCAACAGTTGCGTCTTGCTGCAGTGAGCTGCAGACTCCATGAATCGGGATAGAATTTTTAAATACTACGTAAGCTTTAGAAACTTGTTGCAGGTTACCCATGCTGCAGCTGAGGCCATCAAAAAATACAATGTAGGTATCAAATGTGCCACAATTACGCCAGATGAAGCGAGGTTTGTGCGATTTGGATGTGGTTTCTGTGATGGCGGAATATGTGTAATTCGAATGTTTAGAGTTAAAGAATTCAAGTTGAAAAAGATGTGGCTATCACCGAACGGGACCATCCGAAATATTCTCAACGGTGAGTGACCAATCTATGTCTTGCTTTTACCCTACCTATTCTGACCTTCGAAATTGTCTAATGGTGGTCAAAATCATCATGTTCCTCATAGGTACCGTGTTTCGAGAGCCAATTATTTGCAAAAACATTCCACGTCTGGTTCCTGGTTGGGAAAAACCGATTGTGATTGGAAGGCATGCTTTTGGTGATCAGGTGTGCTGCCTATTCCTGTTAATTACAGCGGAGCTGTGAACTTATTACTTGTTTTGTGATGGTTTTTATTTCAGTACCGTGCGACTGATCTCGTCGTACCGGAAGGTTCAACGCTGGAACTTGTTGTTAGAGGTACGTCTTATGTTTAGTACCAGCGTCCTTTCTCACACTCTCTACTCCCATGCTTTTCATACCAGCGCAAGTGAGTGGATTAGGGTTCGAATTTTGAGAACTGACTCCGAATCGCTGAATCTGTATCACTGAATCTGAATCAACTTGATTCCAGCTGAGTTTTCTGGTCCTTAAAACTGTGCTCAATCAGTTTTTGTGCTCTTAAACTCGCTACCATTGATGTTATGGCATTAAAAATGAAACGGCATGTGAGAAATGTGATCGTTTGGGAAAGTAAGACATTCTCGATTTAGGGCCAGATGGTAAGGAAGAGAGGAGAACTGTATACAATTATGAACACACGGGTGGTGTTGGAATGGCCATGTACAACACCGATGAGGTTTAGCGCTTTTTTCATGATTTGCAAAAAATCGTATGTCATAAGAAAAATGCTTACTCTTTAGAGCATCCGCGGCTTTGCTCATTCTTGCTTCCAATATGCTCTAATGAAGAAATGGCCCTTGTACTTGAGCACGAAAAACACTATTTTGAAACGGTATGACGGACGTTTCAAGGACATTTTCCAGGAAATTTACGAAGGGTAAGTGTAATATAATATGGGTATTGTTCTTGAAGTATCAATGAACCGGTTCAGGAATTATGAGAAGGATTTCAAAGCAGCTGGTACGTGGTATGAGCACAGGTTGATTGATGATCAGGTATCGTTGGCTCCTAATTACCCTTTTGAGGAAATCGAACATGGGCTGTTGATGTGGTGCAGCCGGTTGTCCAATAACTTGGAATCAGCAATTAGCCGATTTCCCGTTACTCTCAAATCAGTTCATTTTCTCAGTAATGTTTAAGTGCCAGACAACATTCGTGGTTGCTGTAGTCCTATTAACATTGTAGTGAAAAACGATATCATTTCTTCTGGCATGCCTTGGATAATGAATCTCGTTTTCAGGAAAGTTTTATGGCCAATGTCAATGCTCCATCATCAACATTTCAGGTCGCTCAGTGTCTCAAGAGCGCTGGAGGTTTCGTCTGGGCCTGTAAAAATTACGACGGTGATGTTCAGAGCGACATTGTTGCGCAAGGTGAGGAGCTATCGAATTTAGCAAAAGTCGAGAGGATGACTGTAGTTCAAAATGGCTGCTGCTACTTCTAGGCTACGGCTCGCTGGGTTTGATGACTTCAGTCCTGATGTGTCCAGATGGAAAAACTATGGAGGCCGAGGCTGCCCATGGTACTGTCACCCGGCACTACAGGGAATATCAGAAGGCAAGAGAAGTTTTCATAGTTTCTGATTAGTGAAACCAAATATCCTCGGGTCACCGATACCACGGAAACAGACTGATTATGGAAATGGATCGTCAGCGGTAACCATTAATTCGTATGATATAAGTTACGCAGAATGCTGAAGTCTCGCTGGAACTTTCAAAGCCTACTAGTATTGAACTGCCCGGATATGGACATGGAGCACGTAACGAGCCACTTTTTAGGGAAATCCCACGTCTACGAATCCGGTGGCATCAATTTTTGCATGGTCTCGAGGATTACACCATCGTGGAGTGTTGGACAAAAACGAGAAGTTGAAGAGGTGTAGTTTCCCTTCTGGAAAAATCCTTCGATTATTATGTTTGTTTGCAATTAAGCGTACCAATTTACTTCCAGATTTGCTCACACCTTGGAAAAAGCTTGTATCGAAACCATTGAGGAAGGTAAAATGACTAAGGATTTGTCAATATGTGTCCATGGCTCCAAGAAGGGCGCTGAGAAAGGCATGTTCCTTGTCACCGAGGACTTCCTTAGTGCCATTGATAGTAAGCTAGCCTGTCTGATGAACTGATATAGTACATTTATATTCTATTGTTCGAATAATTTATTGAATAAATGTTTTTGCTCAAACACCGGTGCAATCACATTGATATATCGTCACTTCGCATTTCACTTAACATGGCTTGTGCTCCAATCGAGCACGGGGAGCCAGACGGTAAGAAACAGGTAGGATACGCTAAATCTGGTTCTCGGTTCGATTATGAGGACCACTGAGGGGCAAGTAATGAACGTGAAATAAATTGTCTTCATTGAAGTGAATTCAGTTTCAGGGACATTCGTGAGGGTGAACAATACGAAGTTGAGGAGGGCGAGCTGCATCTTGCAGGGAGTTCATGCTCAATCAGTGCAAAATAAGCGACTTCGGGGCACCTTACCGAGCCACCTCTTCTTCTTATGGTTCCCATACTGCCTTACTTGTACTACATACTTGTACTGCAAACGGGACCTTCTAGAATTGTCCCGTGGTTCCTCCTAAAATCATGCCAATCACGTGGGATACCTCGAGAGAGCCTTTTTGCTACGGAAACTCATCAACTGCTGTATGGCGCAGTTGAATCGATTCCGGTGAACCCTTTTGATGAGCGATGATCGAACCACCGCCAACGCTGCAAGCGTCCAATGCTTTGCTCAGTTTTTGAAAAGACCCGTGTCCCCTTTTTCAAAGACTCCATCTCAATTCGACGTGCGATCTTGGATCATCGTTTTTGAAACCTTCAGCTCCACCCAAGATACATGAAATGACAGTTTTTTGGAATAGTCAGAAACAAGATGAAGTCCATGCTTGTTTGCAGTCAAGGCTGTTTGGACATTCGAGCATTAAAGAAGGAAAAAGGAAAAATATGCCACGCCAGACGGCATGCATGAAAATTCAATACGAGAAACTGGTTATTACAGTGTACATATGTATCGTCAATGCGGTACGTACAGAGCTGTACCCACAACAAAATTCATTCTGCAATTTAACCTCACTTCAATCAACACATCCGATTCCCGTTATATCTAGGACGAATCGAAAAATGATTTTGGGCAAGCCCATGGGCTCAGTGGTGCAGTCTACCCGGTCATGCTGCGTAATAACCACCCGTTAGAGACGGGACCAATGGCCGGATCACTGTAGGGACTGGAACTCTAAAAATTCAGTTTTAGATATTGTGGCACGAAAAGTCCAGATGAGTTCGCTGACTCTGACTAATTCAGGTTCACGTCATCCAACAGTGGTCAGAGAATTTCCACCACTATACTGAGTTGACCAAGTTTTGGCGATTACCTAGCAAACCACCGCGTTTTAAAGGTATGGTTCACGAATTTTCGGGTCATTCAGATTATAGCGAAAAATGACGGAGAAGGTGGAGAATAGTGTGATAGAGGCAAAGAAAGCGCGCGAATCGGTGTTGGGTCCATGTGGTCCTGGCGCGAATAGCGCAATCTGTACCGCCTCTACCACTCGTTTGACATGACATCTACCGGTGGGCGTGGCATCCGACCGATCCGGGCTCCAATTATGCCACTGCTCTTGAGTTTTTGGATTCTACAGCGTCCTTTCTGATACCCTTGCGTGGCAAACACGTTCAGGGTGGCGATCCAGAACAGAAAAATGGTTCCTTCTTCAGGATTATCGGGATTCCATTAGCATCACACTCAGAACTATCGCCATTATGATAAAACTACTTCTGTCCACCAAAGAACGCCAAATGACAACATTGCTTCCCCGATTTTTCACAGGTTGATCCAACACTCCTTATCTCAGGGGTCACCCATTCCTCCCAATAAGAGACTTACTGCATCTGCTTCCCATTACAGAGTCTTACTGCATATTTCCATTCCCATTACCTTTGACAGATTCACACTGTAGTACAAAACCGTTTTATTGAAATACCGTTTTAACTTTACAATAAAGAACGACGAATAAGAACACAAAAATGTAACAAACTGAAAAAGCAACTTCTGAAAGTACTCCACTAAGGCCACAGAGATCAAAGCACATCTCCGAAAAACTCATACCTAGATAACAACGTCTTAGCCTAATAGAATCTGAGCCGCTTAGAAGACTACTGAAGTGATCGCAGTTTTTGAACGAATAACGATCATCTAACATAGCATTCTCCGAGCCAGCAAAAACAACAACAATAACAACAACAACAGAACCGATAAACATCTGGCTAACTCTCTTATGAAAGCGAATCAGAGATCGCTTCAGACTGAACAAATCAAGAGGAACGACATACAATATACAGGTTGATATGTTAATGTGACATTTGAAGTGCTTGAAAAAACATAATTAAATGGGGCAGAAAAAATATTTGTTTAATGATTTCCAAAGCACTGCAAAAAGAATAGCTGAATATAGAACTTTGTATTACTTCATTTCAAATTAATCCTAATCCTTCTCAAAGAGAAAGGTTTCGCAATGTCCTAAAAGGGATAAGCTGTCTAGAGTAGCGGGTGAGTTAGCGAATTAGAGCTAGTCTCAACACGGTAAATTGAGTAGCTTCCATATCTTAGTTATTGAGTAAATGATTTGAATATTCTGATGTATTGTCAGTGGAAAAGAACTAAGAAGGGGTTGTTCAGTTCTCGCTTCAGCCGCCATTTAGTCGAACATAGAGACATACAACTAGACGTTGAAAAAGGTTTGGATAGAGTCGAATGAGAAGCAACTGTACGCATGAAGAAAAGAGTGTTCACGATAATGACTACTCAGATAAACGACTACCTTCTAACGGCATATATCGAAGGATTACGAATGATCGTTAATGCCTAGGGCAGCTTAGCCTTTCCAGAACGAGCGAAAGCCGGGGTTAAATAGTCGGCGGAATACGACCTTTTCATTGAGAACTGTCCATTCCTTTTGGTAGAGTTCGATGCCGGTATTGTACCGTTCTTATCTTGAACAAACGATTTCGGAGCCCATTTGTTAGGCGATGGGGATAATCCACTCCGTTCATTAGAATCGTGTTTAACGTCACCGGAGGTTTTCAAACTGAAGAAGCATTATGGACACCGATAACCGATTATCATTACATCAAACTAACACAAACCTATATATTATAAGATATGGGTAAAATCCGCCATGTCGGCCCGGAGGATTCGCCTGCAATTCACGTAGAAGTTGCATAGTAACAATATTTCATAAGTTCTCAAAAAGTTAGATTTGAAAACATACATCGCTCACAAACTCATCATCGAAGTAGCGAAACTTCTTGTCGAAACCCTTGACCATAGCAATATAATGACCATTATTGAGAACACCTTCATGTGATACGACCGCTGTCAATTCATATAAACCGTCCTCTTGTTTAGAATAGGTAAATGGATTCAATGATAAAAATCGCTGAAACTAAGCATAGCAGCGAATTCAGGCTATCTGAGGCCTTCGAAGTCAAGAAATAAGTGAATTGATAGGCTAACCTCTATATCTATTTGTCTGTAAATTTTATTACCAGCATTATTAAAACACAGGACTTGTAAAATCAGAATTGCGGGACATCGATAAATGAGGTGCGTGTGACACATGTTTCTTCCACATCTGAAGCACTTCAATACAATTCAATATTTGATCCAACTAATTCCTAATAACCACTTCAGATACATGGGCTACAAGAGGAGTAGCTGTTTTTGAAAAAAAAATTTCGAAGATCTTCATCTAAACCTTCACACTGTATATGAAGAATTTTTAAAGGTTATATCAAAACGCATGTCTGTTCTGTAATTGCTTATTCATCTCTTCCCTTTACCAAACATATTGCTCGACAGAGTTTTCAAAGGATTCGCTTATCCACGAGGGGCAGAATTTGTACCCTAACTTCCATGAACCTGCACACGCAGGCTGCAGATCTTATGTAGAAGTCTCGCAGGATGTCAAACTGCAGTGTCGTGATCACACAGTGAAAGGCTGCTTTCATAGTCCACGATATGGCGAGCGACTGGTCGCGCGACCGTCCGCGGACGCAGTCGCTCGCCAAATCGTGGACTATGAAAGCAGCCAAAACGCGATGCAATCATTCAAAAATGACCCATACATTACGCGCTCTATTCACCAATCGCACTTCGGCGATACTCAACCGATAGCTACATCCCCTCAGCAGAAACATAACTGTCAATGGAAACAAAAGGAGCAAAAAAAAGAAAATTGAAATGAGACTAATAGAATTGCTTGTGTCCATCACGAACACCATTAATTTTTGACTGAACAGGCTCAAGCTACTTACCGTTCACATTTGTGTTCAACTTGCTGCTTCTTAACAAAAAACTTCAACAGATCCGTGGTCGTTAGTCGTTGATGACGGTTTGTGTTAGGAGGTATCGCAAGATTTAAATCTAGGAACTTCTGGTACCGAATCTTGAATGCTCCACACGAACATTCCACTAGAACAATTTCTTCCAACAAAATCTACAACATAAACTGAAAAACACTCACTTTCCTTTCGTATTCTTCCGAAAAAGATTTGTTCGAGTGGAGTCGATTTAGTGCTGGAAATTGTCACAATGAAAAAAGGTTCATGCGATCCAAATTAAAAGGAACAATTCAGAATCAAAACCCACACTGGATCACTCTTAGAACGTTCCGAGGACTCACGATCCAATGTACCAATGAAATTCAACAAAAATTCATGAGCATCCTCTTGTTGATAAGTGTAATACCTGCCACAAATTTCTGAAACTATTTCGTGAACGCAGATTTAAGCTATGTGAATCCATTAGCCTGCTAAATATGGCTCTTACTTGACATTTACTACAAGTTTTTTTTGTTTACGTTCCGATCTTCAAAAATCGAACAATGGCACGACGCTTTTAACTAGCCAAACTACTCGACTTAACTCTTCCTCTATTTGACGTTCTCTAGGGTGTCTCGTGGACGCCACCAGAAAACTCGGCAATGATAATATTGCCTTTGCAAGGTTCATACCAAAAAATCATTTAAAGCAAGCTACATCCCATTATGCCGATGTTTCAACGATGGACAACATGGAATTTTTCGAATAGAACCAATTCTGTTTCAATAGAGAGAAAGTTATGAGCAAGAAGAGGTTATTTTGTTATTTTTCGATAAACATATTTAGAAGGAGGCAATGTAACATACGTTTCCAGTAACGCTTCGTCATCCAGGAAAGATCCAATGTACGAGGATACTGGAAAGCTGCTTTGAAATAGTTGTGGCGTAACGCACAAGACACACATGGACCTTTTTGGGTACCTGAAAATTACAGTTACACTAGGTAAAAATGGGCGATCTAGAATAGCCGGATAAAAACGACTTGTCATTCCTCAAATCTTACACTCAAAGATTATCATTTTCAAAACTCAACAAAAAACCGCTTTGCAGAAAAAGTGAAGAGGGCACAAAATACTTACCTTGTAAATGTTCGTGCTTTTCAACAATATAACGAGTGAATGGGGCCAAATGAACCAATGCCTGCATCACACTATTAAGAAAACATGAAACACCAGCATTCACGATACCTGGGAAATGTTTTCGGCCTTTCTGAAAAAAGGGTCCGTCCGGATAGCGACCGATATGAACTATAGAAAGAATATGATAGCTGATTAACTCACAATGGGAGCGAAATTGTTGAATGTCCATATTCCTTCTAAACGGGGATCGGAGAATGGAAAACTTTTCCTGCCAATTTTATTCCTACTTAGCTCATTACCCGATAGCGTACGAGCTCGTGACAATGCTTAAATAAAAGTAATCAGTGATATTCGGAGTATTAATACTACCTGAGCATTCTTACTTACATTCTAAAACTTTCACACAGGGCCCTTTATCAGCTGACTTCTCTGTGCGAGCTTCTTTCACATCAGTCGGTTCTTCCGATGTTTTCTTTCCTTTCTCGGGTAGTTCGCATACCCGTTTAGTGATAACATCGCCTTGATACTGAGACGAATTCTGAGTTCCACCATTCGAAGACGGTTCCACTGAAGAAAGGAAATCAATTCTGAAGAACATTTCAGATCACTAACTATACTTCAGAAGTATTTTACTTTGATTAAACAGGACTATTTTCGTTTTGACGCCCATTTTCCTGCGGATTTCCAAAGAATTAGTCTTTCAAAATAAAAGGCTGTCTTTAGGGGCAAGGCTTCGATCCGGAAAGATCGCAACCTTCACATTTCATAAATATTAGCCGTCACAAAAGTATTGTTGGTATATTGAAGCCCTTAAAAGTAGTAAGGGGATCATTATATTGGCTCAGGGTCACTGTAGGAGACGTCGACTTCGGCTCTCCTGTTGCCCCTTTTATCTTTTGCGTAACCCCAATACCCCCAATAGTAACTGCTGACAAAGGCAAACAGCTCAATTTACCTGCAAAAGTTTGTGACGACTTCACGACCGCTTCTTCTTGTTTGTTGCTTCGATGGCCATTTGTTAAGGGCTCACTGAGGGCCTTTGGACGAACACTCTTACATGGAGGTCCGGATGAGGTGCCACCATTTGATTCAATTTTGGATTTTGGTGTGATGGAATTTGATCTGAAGCCAAACAAGTAAAACTAGGATGCGTTATCCGCCTGAGGACCATCACTACTGTACCTGTCGTTACAAATCCTCGATGAGCAAGGTTCAGGGGAGACAATCGACCGAGCGTTCGGGCTAACGAGCTTCTGAAACTAATTTCTTGAATGTATCGAATCTCTAGAAAAAATGGCAGTCTAAAGCTAGAGCTTGCGAAAAAAAACAAAGTACAAACTTCTTTGGAAGTGCCATTTTGAGATTTGATTGAGCCAGCAACTGTCGACTGGGCAGAATTTGAGCTGAAGCAAACACGATATGTACGGGCAAACAATAAACGAAGCACAAGACTCACTCGCAAAAAGGGAATGACATCATGAATTCATTATCCGCTTCAAAATCATCGGAATTGTTCTTGTTGACGCCATTGAATACCGTTCTTGAAGAACAGGGCTCAGAAGTAGTAAATGACTAAAAATTAGTGCTGATGAGATGTGCGAACTATATTTTTTGTGAACTACTGAAACTGAACGATAGCTAAGCGAGCAATTAACAACTAGACAACTAGATAAACAACCAAAACACAAACACTTTTGCAAGAGCCACTCCCGTAGTTGACTGGGTCACTAGTCTTCATTGCAGTAATATTTGATCTGAAGCAAACATGATAGTTGAGACCAAACATTGAGCAGTAAAGCTGTACAAAACACACCTGTGAAAGGGAGACGACACCGTAAATCCATTTTCCGCCACAAGATTACCATCATTGATCTTGCTCTTGCAGGTGGATAGTGTCTTCGATGAACAAGGCTCAGCTGCCACATATGACTGAAACTTCGGGAGGACTAGTTGTAATACAATTTTTCAAAAACTGCAATCTGACGGAAGACTGACGAACAACGAACAGCTCGCTTGTGCTAAAAACCAAGGAACAAACCTTGTTAGAAACACCATTCTGGTGACTGGATAGAGTAGGCAGGCTGGACACTGCCTTCTCGTGGGCAACACTTTCACTTTCGGATTTGCGACGCTTCCTATCCGGTGACGTACAACGCCTGCAACCCGCCACATTGGTCTTCAGAAAACACAGCTTATCTTCCCACTAGAATGAAACGCATGTAGGCAAACATACCTTGACTCAAGACTTGAACAGGAGCAATTCGAAGCCAGCTCAACAGGCTCAACAGGAGCCCCAGAGCAGTTTGCGTGGATTGTCGGCTCCTGTGTTAAACTAAGTTCCTCGACCTTGGTGCTCTAAAAACCCCAATTGACCACAGCATCACTGGGCCCATGAACCACGAAAAACTGCAAAACGCTCGATCGCATTACTTTTACTAAATTTAGAAAACCGCAACGCATTTGTCCTATCGATGAACAATCTCTCGGTCAACCTTTTAGAATGCTAGGAAACATGGGAAGGCCCCAATTTCGAATCGAACAAGGAAAAAGTGATGCGGGTAAGATTATCTCAAAATATGGATGCTACAAGGTCACTACCCACCTGACCATGACTATCCTTGGGCCACTTTACGTTCAATCTCTTCCGAGTCGATCCACAACCTGGAGGTGAACCAGTCTGAAAATCATTGGAAAGAGTTGTTACACATTTGCACCGTAAAAATTCTGCAAATAAGGCTGAAGGTTTTTGAGTTATTCACAAAAAAATCAGTTTTTTTCCAAAAGGCAGATCCCTTATGAACTGTCATGCCTTCAATTTTGAATCGAGTTCAACCTATAGGTAATATTCCCTAAAACTTCCAACCCACTAGATGATCAAATCAATCAGAGTCACCTGAATATATCTAGATCTGAGTCGTTTCCCATCTAAACTCCTCTTCGTCGGACTGGAGCCTCGACGCACCTGAAGCAAGTCATCACCACCAATGACATATTTCCAACTCATGAAAACAAAAGCAAAACAAGTATACCTTAAAAATGCTCTATAAACCAACAGCTTTCTTGAAAGCCGTGAATTTCAAGTCAGTAATGTGCAACCTTGCAGCTAACCTCATGATTATGCGGTGAGGACTGGAGCATCCATGCAGGCTTGCAATAATTATGTTCCAACAGCACCAGTGAAGTTATACGGGAAGTTCCTAAGAGTTCAACAAAGATTCAATATTTTTGAAACACTGAACAATGCTAATTCCTGTAGCCATTTATTTTCGATTGATGCAAAAGATTCAAAGGATCTGGCAAATTGGTAGCAGTTTGCTTGAGGTTACAAGAAAATGGGATTGGAAGAGAAAAAATGGGTTGCGGGCAGCGCAGAACGGCAAATTTTATTTCGCAGCGTCGCGTCCTTGGAGCGTGTCGGGAAGGGAATACGACAATCCAAAGAAAGAAGACAAGGAATAGTCAAAGATGTTCTCACTGTGCCCACTCCGTACGGGGTGAGTGTGTGGGAGGGAAGGGAAGGGGGAGGGGGAGGGGGGGGGGGGGGGGTGAAGTGAAGCGTCGAATGACGGAACTCAAGAATTGACACTAGTCGGACCTACTCGCAAAGCTGTGAATTCTCTTTGACCGCTCCACTGTATCGAAGATACGATTCAGTGGCAAGCAATACTATAAATGATCGATTGCCAGAAGGAACGTTGACAGCATCTAGCCCAGATCTGTTCAAGGAAGACAACCCCTTGGGGCTTCCTTGATGATGGAGGAGGCTCATGAGCAACGACATGGTTTACACAATGTCAGCTGTGAAACGTTACTTTTCGACCTACTTTGTTACTCACTTGTTTTTGAGGGGACTCTACAAAGTTTTGATCAATCCAATTTGAGAAAACAACGAAATATATGATAGAACTACACTGGGTTTTAAAAAATTTCTAAAAGCGGGAGCCAAGTTAAATGTCTAAGCGATAGCATTTGGCTTAACAGTCATCTAAGAAGGTTGAATTCCCGATAGGGACGCTAGCTAGTCAGGAAAACAGGCGAATATTTGAGCGAAAACGTACCACAACTATTTTCACTGTTATCAGTGGGTCGCCCCGACTGAGCAACATCCAAAAGCGGGCACTCCATTGTCATTGGATTGCCGAAGTAGATTTTGGCCGAAAGTATCTGAAAATAGTCACTACAAATTCAGCTTGGCTTCACTTCAGAGAATTCAAAACAAGTAGAAAAATTGGTAACCATCATTAAGAGTTGTGCATACTACGTACCATTTCGCATGGTACAAGTGAGACATCCATCGCGTTTTTCAAGAGAAAATAGTTTCAATAACGGGAATACAGTGCATTTCCTACCAAACATTATCGCAGCCGAAAGTGGGCCGATTGTTAGGCGCCAACGCAGCTATCGCGAGTAGAGCGCGCCAGTCCAGGAGCTTTTTCGAGGGGTTTTGGTGACTCAACTCTCCCTCACAGGCAAACTTTTATCATCAAGTAACATACGAATGTCAGTTTACAGTGTACTCATGTGCTGTTTTGAATGGAAACTTTGGCTACCCTGTTTACTTACACAAAAAAGTTCATGGACGAGTTCCAGATCTACTTAGGGTGTCAGTCACTAAATACGGGTATTCACCGTTATATATCATTGATGATGCTGATGCTGTTGATGCTTACGTTCTTTCGCCCAAACTCAACATAGTGCCCATTCAGTGAAATGGTTTTGAACATGTCATTCTATTTTTAGCGTTAATTGAGTTTGATAACAATTGCATTTACCATTATTCTTAAAAAGCCAAAACACCTTAGAAGGAAATTCAGCACCGTTCCCTCATGTTAGAGAAGACTGGTTGTTGAAAATTTATCGATGACAATATCAATTTTGAGACTATTAAACTCGCCACAATTTTTTTGTGCGAGTGCAGTTCGGGGTTGGGAGTGGATAGTAGTTGGAAAAGGTAAATCAGCCGAATAGATCAAATGAAATGTCGTTTCTCAGCCGAGGTGCTTCGAGCATTGGCTGGATTCATTTCAGAAATTGCCGTAGCCCCAATCCAACTTGTATTCTGACCATGCCCAACTCGTGATGGGTGAAATATCTATTCGACAGGGCGTGACCAACACTAGCACACTTTGGCGGCTGCAAGATTTGCTCCGGCACGGCCGTGACAAGTTGCCTGCTTTTCGCTGCGGGACCCCCGCTGGCGAAGTGCCAGTGGTTCCCACAGCGAAAAGCTTGGCACTTTGATACAGTCTACGCCGGTCATCAACTCTCGGACGATGATGAGGTTGAAGCAGAGTCTGCTCTCCATTTTTTTTTTCTGAGGCTCCTCGCGAAGCCAAGAAGAGAAGAAGGAATACACAACCCACAAGGAAATCAAGCTCAAGAGGAAGAAGGTCAAGCTCGCTCTATCGAAATACTACGGGATGAATGACAATGGTAATATCTGCCGTCTTCGTAAGGAGTGCCACTCGTCGTCGTGAGGAGTAGGAGTGTTAATGACTGATCATTAAAACCAATACTACTGTGGTCCGTGCCATAATACCCTCGTCGCCGAAGAGCAGTGGTCACTTCGGAAGGAAAGGGCGGCAAAGGAGAAAATAACTTGTTATTATTGATAAACTTCGTTATTTAAAAAAACCGGTAATCCGAAATCTTATCAGGCAGTAGTAATTAATGCCTTTCGAAATTTGGTCATTTTTCCTATAACAGTAGAAGTAATTTGGGATTTTGAAGGCACTTCCATGTGCATGACTTCCTGATACATAATCTACAGGACTATACTTTCTCAATTCCAATTTTCATGCAACGGGTGAACGCGTGGTGTTGCCAAGAGTAGAAAAAGGGTGGTCCGAACAGTGCCAGTACTTGCTGAAAATGGAAATGAGTTTGAACTTGCTGGACTTCTCCTTACTTAAAGGCACAGTTCACGATAATTTTGGGTAATCCAGATTACGGTGAAAAATTGAAGACAAGATCGAAACTAGTGCGACTGAGGTGAAGAAACTGCGCGCATCGGTGTTTCCAAAGTGAAAAAAAGGCATCGAAAAACCGTTAAAAAGGGGGCTGGACGAGAATGAAACCAGAAAAATGAAGAGGAGTGGGGAGTTCGGGCGAGCTATACAATGTAACTGCGTGCGTGTGGGTCCTGGTGCGAATAACAGACCATGGTAAGCAAAAAGTCATTTACTTATAAGCATAAATGAACAAAAAACCCTCGTAACAGACTTGATGTTTTGTTAACTGCTGTTTTAACGCCGCAGGGCGCGAAGCGAAAGTCTCACAAGGCTGGCGATTTGTGGGCAAAACTCCAGTCTCGGACGGGACTCGAACCCGTACTTGTCCTTTCCGGGTACCGTGCTCTTACCCCTTACACTACCGAGACCCCGACTGACCTCGCCTTCTTAATGGCTTATATGCCATAGCTTATCAGCACTCACACGTACAACGTGTTGAGCCGGTCGGCCAATATCAGCACATAACCGATAAGCTGTAAGCTTTACATGATATATCATGTAAAGCTTACAGCTTATCGGTTCTGTGCTGACCCTAGTAACAGCAAAAGTGGCTCACCTTTTTCAGCCTCTAGGAGTAGGAAATTAAATAAGGGATCGCGGCAGCAAAAAGAAAAACAGAGGAAAAAAGAATGGGAAAAAAACATCGCCTCATCACTCGGCGATTAGCTGATTGTGCGTGGGTCCTAGAACGAATAAAAGCAATCCGTATTGTCTCGACACTCGTCTAACGTGACACCGATCGAGGGGCGGTAAAGCGAACTACGGCAGCAACGGGGCTTCCACTATGCCCTAAGCGCCGAGATTGTGGGAGCGAGAGGGTCCCTTCTACCACCCTGGGGGCGCTGAGTACTCCTAAAGGAAGAACTCAGTAACCTTTTTTTATCGTGAACCGTGCCTTTAACTTCTTTCACATAGTCCGTTTACCGTATACCAAGCCTTTCGCTGTGGGAACCACTGACACTTTGCCAGCGGGGTTCCACAATGAAAAAACTTGGCAATCTGCCACGGCCGTGCCGAAGCAAATCCTGCAACACATTTCGGCAATGTGTCCACGTTAACTCTGAATGAAAGCAGTTGAGAAAAGTCGCTGGAATTTCCGAAAACATGGGCAAGCGCTATCATAGAACAGTGAGTCGCACAGATGAATGGAGGTCCTTTCGCTAATCGCGAGGAAGTGGCGTTAAGGTCAATGTTGACGGCCCGGTCGAACTACCGTTCCTGTAATGATGCTCAAAGTCGTCGAAATCAGATGAACATTGCGCAGTTATGGCATTGCTTTCTTGAGGGAAACTCCCTTTGAGAAACAACCTTATAAGCTCGATCCAAAGCAAAACAATGTTTTAACATAAAGCATTCTGACTTATCCAATGTGACTGTGGCAACTAACTCCTTCAGAAAATCATTTCGAAGGGAAGCAACAGACCTTTAGAGATATCTGCATATTTGATATCTGCTTGAGGTAGTGCTGTGTACAGTAACGTAAGTGATTGTAAAATTAATGCAACGTAAACATTTGAGCGTAAAGGCAGCGAAAGTGAAAGTTTAAATCAAACTTGTCCTTTCATAAAGATACTGGTGCTAAGTGGGTTGGGGGGGGGGGGGGCACGCGGCGGCGCGGCGCCTTTTCATGTCCGCGCCCTCTCCGGCGAGATAGTAATACTGAGCCTGAGTGTCGGAAGGGATGGTGAGGTTGTACTGTTGTGTTTCGTGATTTAAAACAAATAGCTCATGGCCCATGTTATATGCTTGCATATTATGGATACTCTTCTTCTGAGCCGATAAAACCCTATTCTCAAGAAGGGGAGGGGCTCCGGAGTGGGTGAGATGGTTATCTCGTGCAAAAAGCTGAGATGAGATAAAAGCTGACCGTCCAACTGGCTCACCCACCCCGGAGCCCCTCCTCTTCCTGAAATTAGGAGAAAAATACGCAGTTATAACATAAAAGAGCTATGAAACGTCCCTAAACACCATTACGGGCTCGCCTACCCTTTCTTGTCTACTATCTCGCCGGAGAGGGCGCAGACATGAGAAGGCGTGGCGCCGCCGCGTCCCAACCCACCTAGCACCAAGATACTTGAGAAAAATTCATTCAAGAAAGCGATATCACTCGAAGGCACAGTTCATGATAACACTGAGCTAACCTTTTCGAGAGGAAAAGCAGAAGAATAGGTTGAGAATAGTTCTTCGGTAGTGAAGAAAGCGAGAAAATTCGGGTGTGGTACAGTAGGGCCGGAATTGCCGCGTCGCAGCGAGAGAGGCGCCGCGCGTAAAGGAACGTAACAGAATGCAGCAGCAAGTAAGAAATACAGGAACAAAAAAAACTAATATTAGAATTATGGAAGAATTAAAAACGCGCATCGATTGTGTGCTGTAAGAAGAACGGTCGAACTGTAAAAATTAGGCGGAGGGACCGCCAGGCCCGAATCGATTACCCAAAACCGATCCTACTGCCCGTCTCCCGGAAAATTCGCCCATTTCGAGAAAAGCAAGGTTCTTCAAAAATAGTGAAAATAGAGATTCTACGAGATACTATGGTGGAACCCATTTCGAGAAAAGTAGGGCTCCTCAAGAGTATTGAAAATAGAGGGTTGTACGATATACCGTGGTGGAAATAACATGGAAGGCGTTTCGAGAAACAAAAAAAAAAACAAAAAGCAAAACATAACAAAACTGTCCAGAATAGCGTTGCTCTGTCGCTTGGTGTCATGGCAAGTTTGAACTTCCTTTATGAATTCCCCTTTGAATGCTGCAGCTTCTACAGTGACGTTGAAACTCGTCCACACACACACGCGGGACAATCTTTGAAAATCCATAACGCCTTAACTAAGCCGCTTTCCGATCTGTTAGCCCATCTATAAGAGGGCCTCGACAACCTATGAGGAAGTCTTAGAAAATTTTTCACGTAAACTGTGTCTTCAATAATGCTTATTTAACCTCCCCTTCCGGTAAGTTCCGAATCAAAAAAAACGACGATACTCTCGGGCTCTTGCTTTTGACTAGGTGCGACTATAAATTTTGAAGATCTATTGTTTTTTAAAACATATTCAAAATTAATTTAAACATGGTAAACGTGCTCATCTCAATAAAAATGCGAACGACACAATAACTACGCATTCTCTTACATCCAAGACTATCTTCCAGACACAATTAACTTTGATTTTGTAATGCACCACACGCTGAAGTGCTGCAGGCAGCTAGAAGAAAGTCCAGTCACAACTCATATTGCTAATACTTTGCTATTCGCAATGACAGAGAATTTCGATTTTCCCGAAGCGACGGTTTCGATTAAACTGGGGTGTGTGGTGTGGTGCATTTGAACCGAACGCAGCACCAAGGGAGAAATTACAGGAATAAAAGAACTAACAGTAGAAAAATAAAAATAATAGTCGCCATCGATCAAGCTGTATGAAGAACGATCAAACTGCAATACTGAGGCAACTGGACCGCGACTGCCGCGTGCGGCGAATCGGTTAGACCAAACCGACTCAAGTGACTCGAGAAATCTCCTGTAAAAGATATTCCGGGGAACGGCACCGTTCACTTCTGAATACATACAGTTGTTCTAGTCAGTTAGGTGCTAAGTGGGTTGGTGGGGGGGGGGGCATTTGGCGGGTGGCACTTTGCTGTCTGGCGCTCTCTCCAGCGAGACAGTGGTACGGAGCCTGAGTCTGGGAAGGGATGGTTAGGTTGTACTGATGTGTTTCGTGATTAAGAACAAACTAATTCTGGGCTCATGTTGATATGCTTGCATATTATGGATACTCTTCTTCTGAGCCGATAAAACCTTAATTTCAAGAAGGGGAGGGGCTTCGGGGGTATGGCATCTTTCATAGTCCACGACCGGTAGCTCGACTGATCGCGCCACTGATCGCTCGATCGGTCGAGGAGGCCGGGCTAGTTATGGGTCCCGCCGTGGACGGTCCCGAGCAGATCGCGCGATCAGTCGAGCGACTCTTCCTTCTCTACTATCTCGCTGGAGAGAGCGCCAGACGAAAAGGGTGTCGCGCCGCGTGCCCCCCCCCCCCAATCCACTTAGCACCGTCGGTTGTCTAAAAATCTGCTTCGCATTCGAGCAATGCAAATATTTATGGGTTGTAAGCTGTGCGGCTTCCGTCTTCCAAAAAATCAAGAGAACTCATCTCCTTTGGTGAACTCTCAATAAAATAAAGTATTAATAAAGTGTAGGGGTTCTAACTTAATTGTTTGCTCTCGATTATTCTTACGTTGCTACCGCTTATAGCGCCATGGTTTCCAATGAAGAGAATCGAATCTTGACTCTCGATAGGTGTGTGGTGCGTTAGGGACGAAATTGTCGCGTCGCGTTGAGAGGAGCGTCGCGCGCGAAGAGTTGTAGCGGGATGCAGCAGTAGGAAAGAAATACAAGGACAAAAGCACTAATAGTAGAATCATGCATAAAATAATGATTCACTCTTTCCTCTTTCACTTTTAATCTTTTTCATCCTGATTTAAAGGCACGTTTCACGATAAAAATGGTTACTGAGTTTTCCCTTAGGAATACTCAGTGACCCATATTGGTGGTAGAAGGGACCCTCTCGCTCCCACAATCTCGGCGCTTAGGGCATAGTGGAAGCCCCGTTGCTGGCTTGAGTGGCTTTCCCGCCTCTCGATCGAGCCAAGTCGGAGGAGTGTCGAGGCAATACAGATTGCTATTATTTGTACTAGGACCCACACACAATCAGCTGATCGCGGGGTGATGAGGCGACGTCTTTCTCCCATTCTTTTTCCTCTGTTACTCTTTTTGCTGCCGCGATCCCTTTTTTGATTTCCCAACCCAAGATGCTGGAAAAGGTGAGCTATTTCTGCTGTTACTAAGGTTCTCTTGTTTAATTATGCTTATAAGTGAATGGATTTTTGCCTATCGTAGTCAGTCATTTGCACCAGGAGCCACACGTACTCAATGATGCACTGTGCGCAGCTCGTCCAAGCGCCCCACTATTCGGTCTCATTCTCGTCCAGCCCCCTTTTCAAAGATTTTTCGAAGCATTTTTTCACTCTGGAAACACCGATCCACGCAGTTCCTTCGCCTCCATCCCACTATTTTCCATCTTATCTCATATTTTTCGTCATATTCTGGGTTACCCAAAATTATAGGGAACTGTGCCTTTAAGGCATTTTCTGAACTACTATCGACTCTTACGCACCTTTGATCGTAGCAAGCACGTAAATAAATAAATAAATAAATAGCAATAAACGAACAGAGAGAACTACGCCATAAACATAGGGGTTACGTTTTGTGTAAGCAGTTCTAGCCTTGGCGCTCAACATCTTCAGGAGGCGCCTTTTCCGATCGGTCTCGCGATCATTAATGTTAAAAGACTTTTTAAACCTGTTGCCAAGATGTTAAATAAGTTCTTATCAACTTACGTTTCGGCGTAATCGCCTTCTTCAGAGATCGCCTTAGATCGCAATTTCAAATGGTTACCCTCTGGCTCTTAAAAACAGTTATGGAGCACATAAAAAGGAACAACATGGCCTCGCCATCGATAGCTCGGATAAAGTGGCGTTCTGCATCCCCTATATTAGTGATGCTTTTAGCTCTGAAATAAGGGCGGCGCTGCACAAGTGTGGCCTAAAGGACATGGTACGAGTGGTCGAAATCCGACCTGAAAATCTGAAGCAGCGGCTGGTTCGAAACCGCTGCTACGATCGAATTTGCCTGACACCTAATTGCGTGGTCTGCCCTAATGGACAGGAGGGTGACTGCGTGACATCAGGCGTCGTTTACCTGATCACATGCAATCTATGTGAGGATGAATATATTGGAGAGACTGGACGACCCCTGTGCGTCAGGGTTAAGGAACATCCGGAGGGCTTAAATCGAGCAAGGGTGGAGACCCCCTTGGGTGCTCACCGAGTAGAGTCCCATAAAGGTGCGGTGTTTGGAATTACAGTTAGGATCCTATTGCAGGAACCCCTCACTTCGGCGCGAAAGACACTTGAGGCATTTTTCATCAGCGCCAAGTCCCCAAAAATGAATAGGAAAGAGGAGTGCCTGGCCGTAGCTCATGAACTCGCGCCATTCTCTGACCTCTGTGGGTTTTGTTTGCCCCCAGTATCACGGCGAGTGGGATAGGGCATATCATCCAAAGCTACCCCAAGTGCCTATGGGTCAGTTTAGCGGCGGTCGACGAAACGACCGGTGGTTCATCGAGGTGGGTTAAACATGTTTAGGGTTATCATG
The DNA here is from genome assembly GCA_000469685.2 of Haemonchus contortus. Taxonomy (NCBI): domain Eukaryota; kingdom Metazoa; phylum Nematoda; class Chromadorea; order Rhabditida; family Trichostrongylidae; genus Haemonchus; species Haemonchus contortus. Next base: position 1,177,958 of record LS997567.1, on the reverse strand, counting down.
CCCGTTTGGAGACATTTAGTCTAGAGAACCGGTTTTCTGAAGTTGATTTGTTGAATGAAGGACGGATAATGATAATATACAGGTTTCCAGGCTCTGAAGAAGGCGATTACGCCGAAACGTATGTTGACAAGAACTTATTTAACATCTTGGCAACAGGTTTAAAAAGTCTTATAACATTAATGCAAAGCTATGCCAAGATTCATAGAGAGCCGAACATGGATGCTTATGAAAGGTCTCGCGATCCTCCATTTCTGGCACATTGTCATGTCCGCTCTGATGCTGTACAAACCAGATTCGACGAATGTGGAGTTAAACTGAGTAGCCAGTATCATTGGTCGTCCTTTCGATCAACAATTTACTTGAGCGCGCCCCTCTAACGTCTGCAGTTGCCCAGATCGCGAGTCAGTGCAGTCCAGTGGACCCTTCTATCGAGAAAAGAAAGGAAAAACCAACCATTGTCCCCCCCCCCCCCCCCCCCCCACGCTGGTGTTCGTTTGACGTTCTAGCCAGTAGTTTTCTGGTCCAACGTTCATCACAGAACCCATAACTTCTTCAATTCCTTGGCGAATGCAACAGCGTCTCTTGTCTATATTGGTTTGTAGAGTCACAGCTCCGCATTTTTCTCTGCACTTGCGTGTTTCTCGAAACTCTGAGGACAGTGCTTTCAATACCGCATTGGATGCGCTTGACTGCATGCTCATCCTGCTTAAGTAGAGTTCGAGTCTTGCTTACTAAGTCAAAACATGAAAGACAGCTCAGTATGAAGGATGTAGAAGCCGACTGTTCTTAGCCTTCCTCACTACTCCCTCGAAGTTTTCAAATGACTCCCATGATCGGCGCGGGGCTACGCCGTTCCTCATGTTGACTTCTCGACCCACCTACTGATCGTACCGTCGTACGTAGCTAAAGCATTTAAAGGTGTTTGTAGTGTTGAGCTTAAGGGAGCACCAAAATCAAGCTCCGAAAAGTGCCATATTCTCATAAACATAGTTTTCTTCATATCCAATAGCCCATGTACCACCATGTCTGCAGATTACACCGCCAAAAGAATCTTTGTGGGTAGTCGAAATCCTTTTATTTTGAGTGATGACCAACCCAACTGAATGTGTTCGGTCGTTGGTTGTTTTCGAAGGATTCATGAAGTTAGGGTGAGTTGCCTTTTAGAAATTACGTGGTACTCCGGGGAAGACGAACTCGCCGAACAGGGCTAGCAGGCGTTTTTTCAAATGGCCAAAAAATATTGTGACCCTTCCAGGCTCTGAAGAAGGCGATGTTGACGAAATGTCGACCTAATGACGCTTGTTTCCAAACCTCGTTAGGTTTTCAAATAATCAGCTCTCTATTGTGATCTGTTGAAAGGATGAAGAAGAAAGTTTTTGACGTTCATCAGATTCGACTTGCAGTCAGAACTGTAGTGGCGTAGTGAATGCGTATGTGGCCCATACAATGACTTGCGGTGGCCAGCCAATGTTCAAATCAGTGTTTTCATCGCCCAGACGAATCTGGTAACATTTAACACCCGCGGAATGGAATTCGTCTTGGTTGACCTTGGCGAGCATCGGTTCGAGACTCGAACTCTGGACCAGGCGTGTATGATTATAATATGTTAATACATTTTACTTCGTTGACCTTTTGAGGATCGCCTCAGGTAGCTGAACACAAAGCCCACAACGATGGAAAGTGGATGCTGGGTGGGTGCCGCGAGCTCTCGTAGCAAAACAGTTCCCCCCCCCCCCCCCCCCCCCCCGTAAATTAGAAGCCACATGATAATGATGGAAATGAGGGAGTGGGCAGGCCCGCTTTTAGCAGCAAGACCCATTTAAACCATTCGCATGTTGGGTATGGGGTGATACGGTGCTCAAATCAAGACGGCTGACAGCTGCTGTTTTCCCCAGATGGATGATCTTTCATCAGATGAGCTAGAAATGCTTTCATCTTATCACTTCTAATCTAAAGCACTTTGCTAGATTCAAGACGAGGTCTTAGCTGTTCTTAACATTTGCGTCCTCCCGTCTTCGATGTTTCGCTTCTTTCCAGCCTGCACCTTACAAAATTCATTGCTTGTCCTGTGTTGGAGTACGTTTGTGTTCTATTCCATTGAGCTAAACTTATTGTCAAATCTTCTTGTAGCTGCTCGGATCAGGCCAAAGGAGTCATGGCGCGTTGCGGTCTTGCAGTGGAGCGCGTTTCCTTGCACCTGTGGCTAACCCCTACTGTCACATGATGAAGTGATAGCCAATATTTAGATATCCATTACTTACGAATTTTCTTATTTTGTCTGGATCTCTGATAGGAGAGGGTCACAATTTTTACCACCATTCGGGAGCAAACAACTCCGAGAGTGATTGTTAGTTGGCTCTGGAGATCCCTCAGATTTCTGCATATCATCCCTGAATGGAACTCTGCGGTTATGAAAACAGACAACAGCTTCGATCGATTTTCTTCATTTCAGTCGAGTACACTGCTGCGATTCCCTAATAGTCAATCTTGGGGTGGATTACAAAAAGCCGCCTCTTTGATTTCCTGATCCAACCATTAGCGGTAGCTTTTTTGAAAGTAAGGATCGATCCTATCGAAAATCTTAATCGAGTCTCGTAACTTGTAAGAAAATATGCGAAAGCGAATCCTTACCACTGTTAAGGGATACTGCACCTTACTCGCAATAGTGTTTGAACCGTACATACGCGTTCGCGTTATCTGTCCGTTTACATCTTACTGAACTTATGGGAGTTCCTTAAGCAGAGGAGCGAACAAACTGAGCACAACATCATGTATTCTGGGGTAGTCCTTCCCCGAGAGCATGGGAGCGAGAAATGGAGCAAACTAGTGATGTCCAGTACGAAACGGTAAGGGCTTTGTGGGGATCGCCAAACACCCATGACCTGTCTTAATCGATCTTCTCTACCGGTTTGGCCTGCTTAACAATAAATGATTCCTTTATAAACCCTCGCCTTGAATGTAGCCAGCTCTCATTCCGTTTTTCACTGCTTGCTCTTCTCATTGTTGCTGTACTAAAATTCAGTGATCCGCGATTCAACTTGATTTGTAGCCAATGTGGAAGCAAGAGAGACCTTACCTTCATTGAAAAGAGTAGTATTCAACTATTCCGGAGATGAAATCGTGTTTATTAATCAGCGTTTGCGTTGTGAAATGCTGGCACGGTTTTTTTTGCACATTACTTTTTATTACCGTACTTGTTGAGTCTTAGATAAAGAATTCAGCATTCACACCATTGCCATTCCAACATTACCTCTACTTTTCACTGGTTGTCGCCTATCAGGTAGAAGGGATATTCCTACTTTGAGGCAATGAGGACGTAATTTAGGATATTCGAATACAGAGGGAAGAATTTGTCATGCCACCTCTGACCCGTTCACGTGGGGCGCCTCAGTTCCTAAGAGCAGGCGTGCCTCTCCTCACCCCACATATTAGAAGTTGAATTAATTTAGTGTAGCCGGTGAAGTAACAAAAAAGCTGTCGCGCATGGTAGTAAGCGTTTTTAATTCTCCATCAAGAACATTTTTGACGTGTCGCGAAAGTCTGATAGTTTACTCATATCCGATCGAAAAGTGTTTCGATTATGTGTGTGGGTCCCGCGTGGATCGAAGTGAGGGCAACGTCGAGGTTCGCCAATGCGCAACCGTTGCCATTGTCCATGCGATTAAGAGCTCCCTGTCATAGGATACAGTCAAACGTGTACTGATGTAAATTAACGTAATAGTACTTTTAGAATACTGTATCTGACTTTTCCCGCTGCATTACCAGTCCTGATAAATACACATTGACTAAGTTACGTAGATATGCATTGAAAACAATTGTCTGGCGAGATAGTAAATCGATTGCTGTAACGCTTTTTGAAAATGGCGTTTGGATGCGGTTTGAACTCCAAGGCGAACGAGGGGTTTGAATGCCGATTAGGTACATGGAACTTTCTGTAGTGGATGAACCATGTACAAATACTTGACGTTTAGTAGTATAGATAGAACCTGTATCTGCGCCATTCTGACAGATTGAAAATCGTCAGAGTTGCAACGATATCAACAAAAGAAGGTAACGCCCACGTTATTACACCCCCTAGCCACTCGCTAAAAGTTCACCCTCGAACAGTAAAGTTAGCAAGATAATATGGCCCTGGTTAATAAAACAGAAAAGGATTTTCGTGAAAAAAAAACAGGCCACTGAGATTTATCAGCTAAACTTACTCGAATCCCTGCTGTTTCTGGAGCCCCTATGGAACGATTTTGAATCTGTTGACGATCTTGAAACATCACAACTCAATGTAGATTTCGACAATTTCAATTGTCGTCCTCTGCATTGGATGCCACTGAGGATGCTGTCCTGAAAAGACTCCGATTTTGCGGTTGTTGCCAACTTGTACTCACATTCGTTGGCACAGGACAGCTCCTCAACGATAGTTAAATTCGATTTCCCACCATAGTGAGCAAAAGTTACTGATCAAGACTTCTGTCTAGTTGAGAATAGTTAATCGTTCCTCATTGGCAACCAAGTAAGGATCGACGTCACTTCGAGTGTATCAGATTGTCAGGTGCCCTTCCAACCACCTTTTCTTTTTCCTTCTTTTGCTAATCCAGATCAGCTAATAGCTACAACGACGCTGTAACACAAGCTCTAACCAGAAAACTTATATTTAGCGTGTCTGAAACCTTTGAGCGCCCTAGTTTAAGTGGGGAGCCCAGATTGGAAGCTGCAGCCCCGGTAGTTCTCGAATCCATTTGCAGCCCAAACCAGAAGAGAGTTAGCGATTTCGTTTGGGTCATGGGTGGTTTAATTTACTGTCTTCCTATTGGTAAGGGGAAAAAATATTCGAAAATGTTGCCATCAAAGATATACATGGTGTTGCAGGCCAGGCATGAGGGGAAAAGCAATACATTACAAAAGTTTTGTCCAATCTGCCCATATTCGTGCTTTTTAGCATGCTTCAGCTTCAGTTAATTTCAAGGACCGGGCTTTATGGTCTTACTTTGTTATCCCAAAAATTCACCACTTTTGCCTCTGGCACGTGTCATTTTTCCTTTTCTCCGAACTCATGTAGGTAAGTGTGTAGATATGCAAACGCATCATGAGTTCTAAACTCTGCAGCTCACCATATTTTGTCCTTTTGTCCTATATGACCCTCAACCAGGAATGTGGGGTTCAGCATACACGTAAAAGCACAAGTGTCAGCTTTCCTTACTCGTTTTAGAAGAGGAATGTGGTACTTTGAAAGCGACATGACACATTGGCAACTGTGGACCCTGTCGCAAGTCCTCGTTCCTCGCAAGTCGCAAAACCTCGTTCAATGGAAAACTGGACAAGGAGTTCCGAATAATGCATATCCTCTTCTGCAAGGGTCAGGAGCATCTGTTTTCACAATTTCAGCTGTGTGGGGCGGAAATGAATGCTAACTTCATTCCTTGTCAACTTTTAACGTTGAAACTATTTTTCAAGCCCTTCATTGGAACCCTTGGAACGCGCACGGGTAGTCAAAAGTAATGTTCTTAAAGGCCTACCAGTGGGGGTAACCAAGTGAAGGAGTTGGTGTGTCGTATTACAGTGGAAAGGTAAATGAAACGAAAATGCAGATTGTATCCTAAATAAACGACTAGTGAAAATTCAAATAATTATCACATCTGAAAACTGTGGCCAAAAATTTGTGGGTTGAATACGGCAAGCATCATTACTCGCAAACCAGAAGTTGAGAAGTCGCTTAAGTGAGCTGATGTCAAACCTTTCTTCGACTGTTCTGTTTTTTTTGTAACATCTTCCGATTGCTGTGCTCCTTCTTTGAAGTTGAAGAATTTCCACCCGCTCCCCAGTCGTGGTGTTTGTCTATCCGTTTTATCATCTTTGAATACTTGGGACTGATAGGTGGGTAATGGGCCTCAAGAGTGTAGTTCACAATAATTTTGGAATGTCAATTTTTGGACGAGCAGTGAAGTGATAGTCCAGAATAGTAAAAAATGGCGAAAGACGCGAAAATCTGCATATTCATAGAAATACAAGGCTACGAAAAAGTAGTAGAAACAGGGGATGGAACAGAATGTGACGATAAAAGTTGCAAGGAAAAGGTATTTTTACGGGCCGTCAAATTTTATGTGCCACGCACACAGCAGGCCGGAGTTGCCTGCATGCTATGTGTGGGTCCTGGTAAGAATGGTTGATCTTTTACAACGTCTCCACAACGCCGCGAGAACTCGTTCTCGTTTAGGTGTGTACGTCGGCTGAGACGGTCTTGGGGCACCTACTACGCTTTATCTCGGCCGTTTTTTCAACCCGACGGAGTCTTTCGTGCTATCCTTAGGGGTCACAGGTACATCCGGGGAGTAGTTTCAAAAACCAATTCTTAACGTGGGTGAGCCTTTAACTCTGTCTTATCGCCCTGTAGTATCGGATTTGAATCTGCTTCATTCGCAGACATACCGACAGCGGGGAATTTCGCAGAGAAGGATAGATTAAGAAGAAGCTTGAAGTACATTGATTTGCTATTTTGTCTCGAGCTGATCCTACTCTCCCAGTATGTCCACTGTTTACAGATTAGTTCTACTTATACAAATTGTGCTTATACAAGACGGACTTGAATTAGTCAAAAAAGCTACAATCAGTTGGTGTGTACTTCAAGTTTGCAAAGTAACCATGCGAATTTGATGACCCATGCTGCCTCTTTCACAAGAGCATCTCAGCTCTTGAGGTTTATTCACAGTTTTAGAACTGGGCTATATCAAGGATTGCGCTGAAATCATACCCTTCCCTTCCACAGTACAAGTTTCTCGCTATAATTTATTCTTCTACGATCTTGTATCTTATCGAGTCGTTTTGCGAACGGCGGAAGGACAGGTGATCCATGTGCTCCTTGTACGACCCAATTAGGGGTTAGCTACCACTTATGACACGACGTTACTAACATCGTGCAGTAACTACTCTTTGGCATAGCTAAAAGGGAAAGAACGATTACGGTCCGGTTCCATCAAATTCTATACATAAACATCTTATAAAGGCGATAAGCAGCTGAGTATCCTGTATCGGCATAGGGAACTTTGAATTTTCTTGAGCGGGAGTAACTTACACTTTTGGAAATGCAAAATTAAATCCATTCGTTATAAAACGACGGAAGGGCCGGCACAGCAGAAACACAGTAAACCCGAAAACCACTTTCCAGTGGTTTGCTGATCCTTCAAATCAATAAACAAATCATTTTTGTCACGGCCCTTTATTTTCTCTAGAAAATTTTCGAATGAAATTCAAAGCTCATCTTTTTGGATTCTAACAGCGGTATGCCAAACAGCGTGTTTAGCAGGACGCCAGCCCAGTCGCTGTAAGAGTAAACAACTTTTTGTAAATAACTATTAACTTATTATCAGTTCGATTAGCGAGACCAAGTCAACAGTTTAACAAGCATAGTTAAACTTGGCATTCGAGATAAGAAAAATATAGCTGAATTTGATTGATCGCGGAAGCCCACAACACATTTTGTTTCCTAGCTTTTGCACCATGTAGAAGCTTACAGTCGGCGAAATGGTCCTGGTTAGAATTTTACTCTTCCGCGCTGGCTCTTTCGTGAGTGGTATGCCGGAGAAAAGTAAAAAGGGCTGCTTCTTTGTTTGTTTTTTTTTTCTTGTTCTGTTGTTTACTATACACAATCCTCTACAATTGATAATGCTTGTACATTTAAAAGTTCTGAGAATAAGGCATCCTTGAATTTCAACGCTTATTCTATCGACTTTCTTTCTTATAGAATATCACTTGAATAAGCCTACTTAAAGTTTGATTTCATATATTTCGAGAACAGTTTGCTATACAGGGTTTCTGCTAACAACTTAGAGAGCTCTCAATTTTAGATTTCAACCTGAACTTTTCAATTTTACCACCTAAATTTTCAATTTATTTATTCATTCATTTATTGCACATACGCGCGCATTGAATGGAAACAACTAATACAGAGGGAGTAAATGTAACATTCAAACAACAAGTGGATTCGAAAAGTAGGTAGGTAGGTCATAACTTGAGTATTGTTTTAACTGAAGATGTTTTCACTCTAATCTGGATGTCTGTTCGATTTATCTCAGAAACGTTGCTTTGTATTGCTTGGCTTGAACGGCCAGTTAAAATTCTAACTAATGTTGTTATAAAATGACACGTTTCCAATACACCACTACAGTAAAATTCATTACAATTGTAGTAAAATATAACAGAACACAGCAATCAATGATCCCAAAGCCCATAGCTTGGACGTTTTAGAACCGGCCATGTCAATACAGTGTGACACTCTGTAGCTGCTTTGCTAACTTTATACACGTCAGAATTTAATCTCGTCAGAAATCTCGCTCAACACGGATTCTCAGCTTCTTACAAGTGATATTTCAGATACGTGTCAATAATGTGCTTTCACTTTGAACCATAATTTCATTTGGTATTCACAAGGATGTCTTTTCTTCCATCTCCTTCTGCTAGAAGTTGCCGTACAAAGCTCTGCAACAAGGTGTACCTAAATCAGTTCACCCCGTTAAAAGTTTTATCCCAAGTGTATATATAGGTCAGGCAGCAAATGCGGCTGTGGAGTACCAACGTGGTTATCATCTGAAACAGCGCTCCAATATCTGAATGCACTCATAGAAAAAATATCGGTGATTTATTGAAGTCAGAGTCGTTACAGACAAATCAATGACGAAAGTATGAGTTCCCAGAGGCAGAGGGACATACCAGAAGATCAAAAACCATTACGACCGTTAAAGAATGAACTTCCAGTGACGTCCTAGTAAACCGTAGCGAGAGAATGCGCTGGGGATCTTTTGAATTGAATTAATGAGCCCTAATTTTAATTTAAGCTCTCGTGCGTTATTGGTGATTTACTGCAACTCAAATGTGAGGCTTTTCTACATCTCCCTTGACATAGGAGGTATACTGACTGCTCCTAATGGGGATAAGTTTGTTGGATAGCCGTACAGCAGCTATTTTGACTGCTCCATCCCCTTTTTGGTTCGTGTAGCTCGAGAACCACACAGTGGTCTCCGTGGCACTGCATCTTCGATAAGACGTCGGCTCATTCGAAACTGCTGATAACGCTTCGGCTGAAATAGTTGAACATAACCAAGCCTAACACAAAGCCATGTACCACCGTACGTCCCTACAAACATATTTGATTAACGTCCCAATAGCATGCATGCTATGGCGAAACCACTCTGAGAAGCCTTATCGCTCGTCATAAAACTCGACACTGCACTCCAACTGTCCTAAACATGCCCTTTTCTCGGGGAAATATTTCTAGATTTCAACATCTATGAAAAATCGATTCGTAGCCAGCCTAGTGGTCAGCCAGCCAGCCACTCACTACTCCTCGATGCAGTGTGTTGACTTCCTGCTTACCGGAGGAGGCAAGAAAGAAGTAGGAGGATGTGTCCAGTTCTCGGAAAAATTAGTCAGCCCCCTTCACACCACCCATGCACATGTGTATGCCTAAATGTTTCATAATATCGTTTCACTTCCACAGGTTTGCTAATTCACTGCAGATGTTTCTTAAGCAAAATCTCCAGTTGAGAGGCATCAGCATTTCCTCATCTTAAAACAAACCAATTTTCACCTAAATTATTGGAAATGGTCTACGACGGGCTTATTTTTGTGTGCGCTGCCTACATGTAAGAATCCCAACCACGAAGATGACCTAGCCGTCGCTAATGGGCGATCGGTCTAGTAACACCGCTCGAGTCATTCAATTACTCATACCCCTCTGCCATCTTTCAGTCGCCGCCCGCCCCTCGCACGGCTCCCTCGCCTCGTTCGCTCGCAGCCCGTCCGTCGTCTCCAAGTGCCACAACGGCACCACCTGTCACCCCCATTCGAATCAAACCAGCCATCGCACCGCTACCAACAGACGCTCGGTCAGACGGCTTAGGCTATGACGCGAACGTGCGCGGGTTGACTTTAGAAACACCGTACAATGCGTAGGCTGCTACAGGAGAGGTCGTCTTGACCACATTCCACAAAACGCCCCCTCCCCACATACCTACTGACGCAACGTTCGCATGGCTCAAAGTACATCACCGATCAATGTTGTTACGTATAGTGCGAAGGCAACGTTGAGCGATAGGATGCTAAACAGAACATTTCGTCATATTCCTCTTTTCATCATTATCCCTAACTCATCATCATCGCCATAGTCTCAAGCACATGACTGATCTGGCCGACACATGCGAATTACGGCTCATCGAACAACGCCGGAAACACTCTCCAACCAGCATTACACTCACACAAAAATCAATATTTATTCGAATGAAAACACTCAAATCGTGTGGCGACTTCCCTGCGAACTATGTGGCTACGGGTATATCGAATAACAGTACACACGCAGTACATAGCCGGAGAGCAGTAACCACGAAGAAATGCAAATAATAATGGAAAAAGAGAGAAGGAAAGGTAGAAGAGGCTGTGATCCGGGTAAGGCGTCGCGAGATCGGGATCATTATCATTACGGGTACATCACAGGCGTGTCATCCGTAAATAATGATCCGGACCTCACAAACGGCCATAGAGAGGGGATCGGGATGGTATAGTGCTGGCGAATAGAAGGTGGGAATGGTTGGGAGAATGATGTAACGGTGTCGGTGTCGTCGACTCGCCGACGGGCACGAGATCGCGACGGGGGGAGGGGGAAGAGACGACGAATGGTTAGTGCAGCACAATAGATGAGGTCAGTCGATAAGGGGCCGACGCGCGCGGCACGTAAACAAAGGCGCGCGGGGGTCACGCGGCCGCCGCACCCCGTGACCCCACGAGCGATTGGGGACACGCCGCCTATTAGCATATGTCAAATAATCGATACGAAAGGGACGCCACACACCACCGAGCGACGGCCGGTCGATCGACCACCCCCGACGGAAGCTGTTGGTGGTCGGCTGTTGGGGGTCTGATAAAATACTGAAGAATGGCAACAGAATGACGGCTACAAGCACCTCGCCAACAACATCAGCACCAAACTACCTCCGCCTCCAAACACAAACGTCTAAGTCGACTGGGAGGTAAGGCGGCTGTGGTTGTGGCGGTTATAGCGGCGGCACAGCGATGATGGCGATCGGGCGTCCGACCCGACACTGACGCGATAAGCGACCAGTCGTACCAGTCACTGTACGATGCAGTAAAAACCGAGTCAGCACTCTGTATAACGCCATTATCACCGCTACGAAAACACTCACCTCATTCATCACTGTCAATGAACACAAGTACAGGCCGGTGGGAACTAATCGATATTGCAGTGAATTGAAGACGACGAAGAATGAATAGGAGAAGTCACACAGCTCAAGCTATGTACATTACGGGTACAGTCATAGAAAATGCACACGGAATGCATAGCCTGTGCTGTATGAATCACACAGACGATAAGAGAAAGTTAGTGACGGCCGAACGGGCAGACGGAAAATGCATTCCCGCACGACCATGCATCGTCTCTCAAACAGGCGACAATGAAAAAAGGGACAGTGGCAATGAGTGAAAGAACGGAGTAAGATTAGCTAGTCGAAGGAAACAGTAGGTAGGAATAGTTCAGGAATGGTGCCCGTGTTGGTGGGTAGCAGCGACTGGAAGGGGTGGGGTGTAGAGGAAGGGGTGATGTGGAAGACAAGTGAAGCGAGGAGGAGGAGGAGGAGCGGGAGGGGAGGGGGCACACAACCGCCAAGGCCGATCGTCGGACAGCGTAATGACCAGTGTCCAGTGCCAAGCCACGCCCCAGCTAACACCTGGCATCGGTCGTGGAGGGGGGGGGGGGGAGGGTGTGGTGTGGGTCGGTCAGCAGCCGGCCGGGACGAGACGGGGACGGGACAGGGAGAGCGTCGAGGGAGGGGGACGCGGGGGTTCGTCAAAACAACGCCGTAGCCGAGAGAGCGGCGGTGGTGGTGCGTGCAGCCGAGGAGGGACGAGGGCGGAGGCGAATCGACTCGATTTGCCCCCTTCCCCCATCTCCACACTGCAATCCCCGCGCTCTGTCGGCCGACGACAACCACCCATATAGCGCTAGAAGCCGACGGCAATTGAATGCTGAATGACCACAACAAAACGCAAAAATATCACGTGCTGCTGCTTGGGCGAACTGAAAAGCGCCAGTGCTCTAAAGGGAACACACAACGAGTGTTAACACATAAATGTGAATAGGACGGGAAGTAGTACGAGGGCAGAACAACACGGACGAACATTGGCCGGCCGACTCAACCGACCGATTGACTGAGTAACTGACTTGCTGACTGACTGACTAACTGACTGATCACCATCGGAAAATTCGCCGCCACTGGTGGTATGAGAGAATGGTGCGATCGATAGGGAATCGCCGAAAAATTGCCTCATAGTGCATTCGGCGCCCCGTCACAAACGGGCGTTTTCACGCAACGTGAACACCAGATATGCTAATTATTACATTAATGCGAAATAATGCATAGATAATATTCGAAAGAAAACTTGTTATCGACTAAAGGAATTCTGACTGACTGTGGTTGGTGGAGGGCGATAGGAGCGAGTGACAGGTGAGTAGAATGATGGCATGACGGACGGACGACTGATTGAATGGATGGAAGTGGCGGTGGTTTGGGCAGAGCTGTGTGGTGCGTCTGTGAGTGCGCGTGTATATGTGTGTGCATGACTCACCATTGCTCTTTATCGTCGTTTTTTCGTCCTAGATTTCATAGCCGATAGTACACTTTGGCGTGACGGGGCCTCATCGCGATCAATCGATATTTAAAATTCGCGCTCGCATACAATCGGATCATCACGTCTGTTCGTTGGACGAACACATTACAATTTGCTGTCGAAGCGCTTACGATGCCGACCGAGGCATCCACAGCGGTAGCGCACTGCCCTTGGTCGCCATCGAACAGCCACAAACTAACCAACCAACGAACGAAGGAACGAAGCAACAATTAAGAAGCTTATAGTTAGTCATAATGAGAAATGAGTGGGTGGAACGGACAATTATGAATGCATATACACACAGACACGTACATATTGTACAGTTGCGACCTCAGAATCGAAATATCGTAATGAGAAAGGTCAAACTATTCATTCAGGGCAGTCAATTTGGCCATTCATACAGAAAGCTAGTCAAAACGCTTTGTAGAAAAGCGAAACGTTTGAAGAGTGTTCAATGTTAGATACTTTCTACGATCACCGTCTAATCGCACCCACAAGAAGCTGCACACAGATGGTCAGCAAAGTCATATCTGGAGGGCTCTCAAAATTCACTTACCTTCAACGGAATCAATCTAGCAATTTAGAGAATACTCTGTCATTGAGCCAAGTCGTTGCTTCAGAAATGGTTTCCTGTTTCGAATAGGAGGTGTTCATTGGCGACAATGAAACTAACGTGCGAAAGCAATGGGTCGCAGCCTGCTAGTCGAATGGGCGAGGGAGCAAGCCATGGCGAGACGCCGAAGGTGAGCTGGGCTGAGAGATTTGTCCTCAGCGCCGCCTAGACCACCCAGAGTGCTTGGCATACTCCATAAACAACGCTTGGGGTCAGGTCAACTGTCGTAATCGCGTTGCGGCCTCCTAGACTGCAATGCGGCCTTGACCCATACGCAACGTTAGCCGATGCGAAGAGGGGTCGTCGACAACGGTGACCACGACGACGACGTACCATCGCCACCACCGCTCGTGGATGTGTACGTACATCGGTCGTATCTGCCCCGTGTTTCGCACGTAACCTCTGACGCAACCTAAAACGTGAGATCGGGGACAAGTTCACCCCGAATCTGATAGCAGAAATATTCGCCTCTATTCGATTCGTTCGCTTAGTTGGTCATGTTGTGTTCAAACTCGGGGGAGGCCGCATCGTTCAGAACAGCGTGAGCAAAAATAACGAGCTTGAACACATTTACGTTCCAAGGAGGCGTAGTAAAAATCAGTCATCTCAACTTATAAATAGTAACTGACAACTGGAAGCTGAATAACGCTTTGAGGCAATAATTTTCACTTATAACTCAAGCAATTCTGCAGAACCCTGAGCCAATGCAGCACATACGTCAACCGTTTGGTGTCTAATCTCCTATAATCAACACAGCAAAATTCAGAATAAACAATGATCACCGCTGTTTTGGTGGCAGGAAATCGGAATGTTCTTAGTAGAAAAGCATCACAAAGCTGAAGCAGTTTTAGAGCGGCTGAGCTAATAATCTCAAAACCCTGGTGTAAAGAACATCATGGGTGAATCGCTCAATCACTGTGGACCGAAGAATGTGATTTGCTTGTGATGAACAACATTGAGCTCGAATGGCTAGAGTGTACGAGTACGCATTGTCTTCATTCATATTTATAAAAAGGATCTATATCTCTATTCCTCTCTCTCTTATCTCAGAGAATAATATTTCAATGAAGGCAGAGTGATTTAGTGATGTTCAAGTAGCTAGTTTGTGTGCAACTGTTTGAAGTCGCGGTTTCTGTTTACATCGGGATTACTTACTGATTGCAAACCAAGAAACGATCGTTCATGGTGTTACGCTCGCAGAAACGGATTGACATTTGGCTAGTTCAAGAACCCAACTTATCGAACACTTTTCGGACAATGTTTAAGTAAGTATCATATTAGTTACGACCGTTAAAGAGGAACACATGGAAGGAAGGAGGGCTTAATCTGCTATCTGCATAGCACCAGCGATCAGGCACACAGGGTAAGAGAGTTTTGATTCAACTCCATCTAGAGCATCACTTCCATTTTCTGAGCCGACTTTGGCCCACCCTAGTTAATGGGGAGGTTTGTTCGCAGGGTAAGAAGTACTGAGGTTATTGGACGAAGCAATTGAGGTCTTTGAACGACACTAATCAAACTATGCGCCATTGGGATCGACACATTTCTCACTTCTGCGAGGCAAAAACTCGTAGAGCACTCATTCTGTACTCGTCATTGACCTGGCCACTCAGTTTTCGACGCAACTGGTTGGTGCCGCAGAACGTCTTCTTGCTAGGAATGGTCTCTAGTGATCCCGAAAGATAGATTGGTAGATCAGGTGAGTAGGGCGGATGGTCGAGCAGCTTATAGCCCAGTTTGGTTCGGTTAGGGGTGCATCCAGGCCCAGCGTTGTCCCTGTACTCGTAAAACAGAGAATTTCTTCCTACAACACCCTTTGGCATAGTGGATAAGGGCAGAGGGCTCATCGAGGCTTTGAAAGAGTATTCTGCTCAATCTAGTGATGAAAAGAGGATTTTCATCTCAGAAAGAAGGGTTCTTTCATTATTACAAAATTTATTTTCAAAACTAAAGGCGAGGTAGGTTAAATTGATATTGTGAAATCGAAACCAAAATGTGAAGTCAGCGACTATAGGCATAAGTACCACCAGTCTCCTGGATGCGTGATCACTAACAGATATGACATGTAAAGTTTTGATGGATCAGTTTCCATCACAACAGTCAATTCAATAAAGTTGATAGCGCCCGCCACTCGGAGTGGCAGCAATACTTCACCCGCGCGCCACCAGCAACCGTGAACTATTGTATTATTACCAGTATTTTCAGAACTGTCAACAGAACGGCAATGTACCCAGTTTCCATATTCTTCCGATACACACCACTAGCATGCTTCGTAGATGTGGGAAGTAGAGCAAGTTTTATGATCACCGCAATCCTTTCAGAAAATTCGATTTCACATCCTTTCTATTTCTGAAGATTCAGAGAAAGCTACTCACCACGTTGCTGACTGCGATCCACTTATAACTTTCCGGATCCTGTTTTACAGCAGAAAACGACTTGCCAGGTAGCCATTTAATACTTACTATGATTCTCCACAACTGAAAGGTGGAATCGCTGAGCTGACGGGTGTTTCCCTCCCTTTTTCCTCGCATCGAGAAGAGATAGGCCAATGGAGACATACTCTTCAGTGATTGCTGAGGCTTGTTACAATGGAACGAGGTTATCACAATATTTTATGACTTTCAAAGTATTTAATAAGTGTAAAAATAGTAGCAAATTTATTTATGAAACTTTAGTTATTCTTGAACTTGCCAATTTATCTTGTCACTATGCTCTGGAAAAAATTCACCCCCCCCCCCAAAAAAAAAATTCCCTTTCAAGTCCCTCCTTGGCTGCTTTCATAGTCCACCGGCCGGCCGGCGTGCCACGAGGCAGTGCTAAGTGGGAGGAGGGCTGCAGACGGTCGGTCAGCCCCTCGAAGGGCTGTAAACAAGGAGAGACAAGATCAAAAACCATTTGTACAAGCCCCTGGTTGTTTGGTTTTTGCTCTTGTTCTTCTTCGTTTTCAGCCCTTCAACCGACCGTCTGCCTCCCTCCTCCCCCCTAGCACTGCCTCGTGGCACGACGGCCGGCTGGCGGACTATGAAAGCAGCTCTTTTGAACGCAGCATCAAAAGACGAAAGTAGAAAATGGCCCCGAAGCTGAACATGCAATGCGCTTTATACACCTTATACAGCCGTGAATTCAGTGGTTTAACACCAGTTTCTAGAATTCTAGAAATTCTTGTAATTCGAAATTCTAGAATCTACATTTGGAAAAATTCGGGAAATTTCTTGGAATCTTCTCGTGATCTGGTGATTTGGAAAGGTTTGCTCTTTTTGCGGCTATTTTTTTCCAAACTTGCAACAAATTTCAAACATTTCAGTAGATTTATCAGGCATCCTTTTGTTGAACACGAACTAGTAGCAATATCGTAGGGAGGGGTTGGTTTTCGAATAAAAATTGTCTCGACTAGCTAATCAAGCAATGGGACGCATCGGAGCTTGAGATGATCTCGAAAATTCCCATGATTCTAGCCGATCCCAGTATCTACAATTTCTCTACCTTGTGGGTACTTCGCCCATGATTTATGGTGGCAAGTGGGTAATCATCGATTAACCCAAGATAAGAATGTTGTGGATTCTATTTCGAAGCTAGAGCTTCGTAGTCTATGAATATAGCTCAATTTTGTAGATACTGGTGTTTGAAAGATAGAGTGCTATGTCGTTCCGTTCAGTTTACTGTTGAGTTAGTTTCCATGGTAACAGGTTCATCTAATCCTCTTGCAAGCCTCTAATAGATCCGTGAGAAGAAGCCAAGAAATGTTGTGTTTAAGCGTTGTGCAGTAGAATCTGGAGTTCCATAGCACTCACCTTGCGTATGAACAGCACGGAATCTCCACGTCTTCCATTCGGGTGGAATTGAAGTGATATGAAAGGACGGACCTGCGTTTTTTCCATATGCTAAACATTTTTCGCTTTTGCTTGGATATGGTCTCTTTTTGAAGTAAAAGGAACTGAAATGGCGCTTCTCTCGATAGCAGTGCATAGAATAGTACGCACTTGCTAGAGACATTCCAGTGTGTTGTAGTTAGAAATAAATAGCGCAATGGCTTAGGGCGCCCATCGCAGCGAAGCCTTTCACAGGATCGAATCGAAAGAATCGAGAAGTCTGTGAGAGGTTACTGATCTGAATGACTATAGATACATTGCACAGCACGAAACACTTCTAGGTGTATCAAAAAGTCGCGAAGCGTATCCGATCGTGTGACGTCGGATTGCTTAACTTGTCATAGCTGTGTAGGGTGGTGCTGTCTAAAATCATCCTTTCCTTTTGGTGCGTGTATGAGTTCTCGAAAACGTTCCTGTTTTTTAATTCTGACTTCATTTACGGTATTGTTTCATCTTAGAGACTATGCAGTTCAGGACTGTTAATGAGTGAGGATTGTACCATCAGAATGTGTGCAGACGGAACCTCAGTGAACAGATCTGATCTGCGCAGGTCATCCATTGTGAAAGTAAAACATACATTCGCATTTAAGCTTCATATTCATTCAAGAACTAACACAGTTCATTTAAGTTCAATTGGGGTAGTGAAGTAGACTTTGGAGTAGACATTGAGTTGATTGTAAACTTCTGAAGCAATGAAGTTCCATTGTGATCGCGTTACGAGCAACGATGTAGTCACTCGAAGGGTTCCTTGCTGCAAAAATAGTTCATTGCAAAAGTTTATGAGATCAGATTCACCGTTCCTGTGGTCCCCTGCCAAACTTCGTATGGTTGTAGCAGATGCACGACCTGGTAAAATAGGAATGCAAAGAAACTAGCACAGGAGTTTGGAGTTCTTTTTGGACTTCACGAGGGCCTGATCGTTCCAGGACCAAAAGGCATGTTTGGACTTTTCGTTTCACTAGTACTTTTGATATTCCCACTAAAGGCCCTCTGTTATTGAAAATTCGGTTGATAAGTGTGACCAACTCCCAAGGACTAATCAACAAGACCTCACCTCTTACTTGACACTAACTGTTGGGAATGAATACCTGAAGGTTACTAGTGCCGGTGTCGGAGTCAGCCACAGTTCGCATTGCCACGACAGCTCCAATTTGAGGAAAGCACGTTCCAACTGCTCTCCATCCCTATATTGGAACATTATTGCGATTGTGAGAAGGAGGGTAGACTTAGACTAACTTGCTGGCCATTGTCCGCCCGTATGAGACAGTTCTGAGGAGTGTAACCATTCATCTGCCACGTCGTTCCCTGTGGTGCTACTCCGAGTTTGTTTAGCGATTTTAATATCTGAATCGTAGTGTCTATGACGACCTACTTGAACTCTCAATCATGAATTACTACTTGTTCTAAGACAAAGTCGTTTGTTTCGCATACCAAAAACAACTCACTGCTCCATCAATATCGTTCTGCATTACCCGCTTGGCATCATTCAAAGTTGGCTGTTGACCAGGATAAACAGTGGCAGTAGAAGCTTGAACACCGGCTGGTGGCACTCCCTAGATTACGGTAGATTTAATTTTCCCACAAATCGTACACCTTCAAGACTCACATCATAATAAGTCCATGCTATAGGAGGGTAGAATGAGAATGTGAACGTGGGATTGGACACTATCGTGGCATCTGGTCCTGAAAAAGCATCCTTGACTTTCTTCTACAGGAAAAGCTTTAAGTAGTTCACTTACCAACTCCAGGGTTACAGGAGTAAACTATGCGGGCCACAGTGAGAAGTGCAGTTATACTATACATTCTTGAGTGCCCATGAGTCAAACATCTAGTTTTTATATCCCCAAACTTGGTTTTTACAGCCGCGAGTAAACAGTGTGCATTGAAAAAGTAACATTCAACTTTTTTGTGTGTACCCGCTTACAAAAGAGGTCATAAGTGAATCAGGCGAGAAGAACCATTGCACACAAAGTTGGTCTCCGAGGACATTGGAGGCTATTTGCATAGAACCTTAACCCAACATTGCCTGCTCTGTCTGATAAGGGTCCGATTTGAGCTCCTATCTGGAGGTTCCATTCATCAGCCTTACAAAGGTCGCAGTAATCCTCCAGCAAGACTGCAGATTATTGAAAACAAGGTTGCAAAGAGCGAACAAGTAATCTGAAGTGTATCGCAAGGACAGATCGACCTATTCCAGTTAGCCTGTTTAGCAATTTTACAGCACTGTATGATGCTCTGGTTGGGTCCTGGGCTGCAACTTGGAAGTGCAGAGGACTTCGAAGGGGGTAAACCAATTGTCTCCTCCATGGAGATCTTTTTTATGGGTTCACGTACTGTTTATGCTAGAGGGCCTACTCTTAAAGTAATTGAGCTGAATTTGAAACATAAAAGATCATGCTCAGTGCTGGGTTCTGCGTGGGTTCTATTTACAACTTGTGCCCAAATCAATATAAAAACGGTGAGTGAGTCGAGTTACTGTGAACTCCCAAAATGCTGGGCTCAAATAAAGAGCTCATGCCATATACCGCACAATTGTTTATGCTTCTTCCTTAACATTTTTTTCTTGCCATCAGTCAAAACAATACGGTCACTCCATACAACGGTGTACCTGGACCATAGAACAATGCTGATTCAGTCATATAGGGTGGAATGGTTTTGATTCTCTTCGTTAGGGATAAGTCCACAAAGAAGAAAGATGGGCGCATCAATAGAGGACAGTTTATGGACGATTTGAAATTACGAATCTTCTGCTGAATTTCGACTTTTGATCCCTTATCAATAGCTCTTTCGTCAGGCAAGGCCTAGCATTCCTAGCGTAGTTGCTGCTCCATTTCCTTGAAAACAAGTCCATCTCGATTGAGGACAGGGAATGAGAAGGGAGACCACAACTGGTTCCCAATGATAAAGGGAGAAAAAGCAAGTGCGACTTCTCTATGAACTCCAAACCATACTTGGTATACGTGATATGTATATGCGTTTATACTCAGAGGATAAAATTGTGGCTTCAAATAGCCTCACAAATAATCCATTTTATCCGTTCAAGAACACTATTCGCAAGGAACTCCATTTTAGCACAATTTCTCGATTACTAATTCCCTAATATATCGGGCTACTGGTAATACAGTTATACCAGGCTACTAGTAAAGTATAGCGGCAATCTTTCATGCATTCACAATTTATGAGTTTCATTCCAAGAGTAGTTCATGGTCTACGGGGCATTCTATTGACTTTCGTCTTTCACTGACTCTAATTTCAGTAGATTTCGATCGATTCTGATTTCCGTCGAGACTCGGAGGCAAGTGAAGTGACTCAGCAAACAATCCGGTTGAAGCTGTTTATCGAACGGACCCTTTGTGAGCAACTCCTTGAACGGTCCACATTTGTTCTAATTTTTTACATTTTTTTACAACCGCCGGTAGAGGGAAGTTTCTGGCATGGTTCTCTTGAATAGACAAGGTTCGGGAACAAATTATCATATATAGCTTTATTCGTGCGACCTTCATACCGTGACTTACCTTCAATAAAAATTTAGAAACGTGCTCTTTGATAGTGATGCGTAACTTGCAATTGAAGGTGATATTCTGAAACTTATTTAATACAACTATGCTGAGGTGCCTTTGCAGTTCTGATGAATCAGTTGAAATCTCCTATTTACTTCGTGCAAGCCTAATAGTAAATGGCAAAAAAACTTGTGGTTAAGAAGCTGAGGAACAGCCAGAGGGCTACACGTAACTTGTTGCTACTGTTTCGTGTACACTAGTGCAGCTCATTGCACTATACGCTCAAACATAGTTTTTCATGGGGCCAGTGTTTGCTCAATGCTCAATTCACCTGAGTAGCGCATAAGAAAAAAGTATTCCAGTCGCGTACGTCTACTCGATCGTCTCTTCATTCGAAATATTTAACAGTATATACGATTTTGTCTGTCTCCGTCCATTAGATGAAGGCAAGATCCTTTGCCCGTCTGTTTTTGGGAGTAGACGTAACCGCAAGAAAATCTAGCATTATTGGCAGCGAAAGAAGGGTCTCCATGCGGATAGCTGGGTTATTTCATGTTGGCTGAAGTATCTATTGAAGAAACTAGTGCACGGCTTAACCCACTACCACATTGAAATGATTGCAAGGTTCATAGCAAACTATGTATGTACCCACTAGATTGTCTCGAAGCTTCGAAATTTTTTTAGCTGTGCTGGGATCCCTTCTGGGTCATTGCACCCACAAAATCGACCTCTTCAGGTTGATCTTACTGTCAACCACTTTTACGATGTTTCTCTGAGTTCGAACAGTGCTGCGGATAGAATCTCACTCAAACTGAGGCATTCATCGTTGTTGGTTTACCTGACTATTTACTGACATTAAACATACAAATTACTGAAGTGAATATTTACTGGCTATATAGGTTATTCACTATATCACTTTTGCATTCAAGGGATACTATGGTTATAGAAAAGGTCGGGAGTAAGGGGCTTTTCGAAGGGTTCTGGCAAAAGTTTGAAGTTTCGAACACCATCTGAACATAAGATTATATATTATTGAACCTTTTGACTCAATTTTCCACTATTACCTTTTTTGGCAATCTGTAGCGAAAGGTGGTTGTATGTGCCATGAAGTCGTTATTGATCTTACTCAAGCAATTTTTATTCTGTAGATATGGCGGTATGCAGTTACGATACGCACGAAGAAGACCCTTATGACGACGATTATCTGCTGTGCTTCGGCCTGTTTACTATCACTGTAAGAACTCTTTTTTTAAAATGTTATTTGGGCCGACATTAGATTCAAACATAAAAACTATGGTAAGAGCATGGTGCTTTTTTCAATTGCTCACACTATCGGCCTGGATAAGCCGATATAGCCTTCCTAGCACTTCTGACGATGGCACTACGGGCATACATAGAGATATTTAAGGAGTCCGTGGGATAATTAATGCGGTACCATTAAGATTCCTTCGCAAATACTGTTTATTGACAATAGAGAGACGGGCAGTAGGATCGCTTTTATGTGATCGATTTGCCGCGCGCGGCAGCCTGGGACCTTTCGCCTTGTTAGTACGGTTTAAGCGTTCTTCATACAGCTTGGTCGACATGCGATTATTATTTTTGAATTATAATTGGCATGATTCTAATGTTCTTTTGTTCTTTATTAGTTCTTTTGTTCCTGTATTTCTTACTCGCTGCTGCATTCTGCTACATTCCTATGCACGCAGCGTCTCTCTCGCCGCGGCGCGGCAATTACGATCCTACTGCACCACACCCATGACAAGGCTCATCTTAGGGCTCCGACATACCAACAAGAAAATAGTCCCAATATTGTCTTGCTATATACATATTGAGGTGGTAAGTCTAGTCCATTGTGCAGTGAAGGGTTAATCTTAAGGTGAATATGATTTGAAAATCCGTCTGGGGAAAAAGCAAAAGGAGTTGATTGCGATGTCTATGCTGAGAGAAGAAGCAGAAATTTTCTGAAATTTCACTAAACAGGTAGTCAAAACACATTTTTTCCGAAATGTTTTCGAAGCTACACGGGATAAGTGGAAACATTGCACATGGTCAATCTACACATGTACTTCGACTTCATCATGATTTTCAGACTGCAGCAAAATTTTTCTCGTGCTATTTTTTCGTCATATGTCTACTGGTATCTGGACTTAACTTCCTTGCGTTTGGTTTTGATCACACGTGGTTCGTGATATTTTTGTCACCTTCTATTTTTGAACGTATAATTTGACTAGTGATAATGAATCGCTACAACCATGCATTGCTTGGGCGATTCACTTCAACAGCAATCCTCAACAATGGCTGCTTTCACAGTTCGCCGGCACGCCGGCCGGCCGGCGTGCCGGCGGAGGCAGTGCTAGGGGGGAGGAGGGAGGCAGACAGTCGGCCAGCCCCTTCGAAGGGCTGTAAACAACGAGAGACAAGATCAAAAACCATTTGTTCAAACCCTTGGTTGTTTGGTCTTTGATCTTGTCTCTCGTTGTTTACAGCCCTTCGAAGGGGCTTGCCGACTGTCTGCCTCCCTCCTGCCCCTAGCACTGCCTCCGCCGGCACGCCGGCCGGCCGGTCGGTGGACTATGAAAGCAGCCAATGACCGATAAAAACTGAGAAGTGAAAATGTTTTCGGCCGTCATTTACGAAAAGCTTTTAAGGTTTTCTATTTTTTGCGTACTGTTCACAGTATATTCGATCTCAACACTGTACGGTGTATTTCTTGAGAAGAAACTCTTCCTCCTCCCTTTCATCTGCATTCAGGTAATAGTTGCTGATTCTGTGGAGCATTTCTTCGATTGTCTTTGTTATGATGTAAATTGGCTCTTAAGGGACTGTTTACGGTTATCGTTTTTCTTTTGACGCTCGCCTTGTCCGTCATTGGTGTTGCAACAAACGCAATTCAAAAACATCACGAAGACTCACAACAGCTAAGAGATCTCTATTACCAGTACAATCTCGACCCGGATGACGAGATTAGTGAGTAATTGATTGTTTCGGCTTGAGATTTAGCTCAGAACCCCATGATTCGTTGCCAAAGTCAAAATAGTAGTTAGAAAATGGTTACTCACTGTTGCTTTACACCACAGGGCTGTGAGGTAAGTTGTCTGAAAAACCACGCGAACGAGCTCACAACGAAAAAGCTGCTGCACGGGTGACAACTTTAATGCATCTTTGTCTTTAATTCATCTTTGTCTTACCTTCTTAGACCACACATTTTTCAGTGAGGCCCGTAGGGTAGGTCGCCACGCTTCCTACATACATATATTTCAGCACAAACGATTGCTGCATGGTCAGTGTTGGTGGTGTTACTGTCCATACTCGGAATTTCATCGTTCTCATGGTGGGTCATCTACCAGACATATCGAATTTATGCTTCACGTGATCGGATCGATCGCACTGGATACTGCCAAGGAGTACCTACAACCGAACACCTGTGAACTTAATAATTATTGATTGCTCATGCTGCCGTAAACATGATTGAATTTGTTGGTTTAGTATCTCAGAACTGTGCTTCTTCTCAAAATGCTAAATATTAATGCATTCAAATATCATTGCATCACACTACACGGAATAATCGCATTTAATAGTTTTGAAAGGTGGTGAATGCTGAGATAGGTTTTAAGTTTCTTCATAGTCAGTACTATATTCAGTAGGGGAGCTGAAAGTCGCCAGCTAGGCTGATGTTGATTGTGCCCCTTCAGTGCGCTCAATTCTCTCGACCCCATCCACAAAGGCCTTCCTGTGGCTGCTCGAGTCCTGTCGATACAAAAATTTTGGGATTTCGAAGAAAAATGGTTAACTACCATTTTTTTGCCAACCCCTCATTTCCTTTTGTGAATAACGGGATGGAGCTGCCGATGGCTGCGCCTTCGATTCCGTGAGATCAAAAGGAGCTGATCGGTGCGATCAAATGTAAACTTGAAATGAAAAGTTTTTGAGATTACTATCGCTTTTGGTATATGAATATGGTGGGGACCTCTACAGAGTAGTCCTCAGTTCAGTGCAACTGTCCTTCATCCTCCAAACCCTTTTCATGTTGAAAACTTGAGAGCTCACTTTTGATTAAATGCTTTGTTACGTGTTCACTCAAAAGACATGGCTTATGTTTCCCTCATAATGAGTCCTGTACTCCGAGGGAAAACCTGGAATTCACCAAAGGCAGATTGGTGTAGATTGTACCCCTACAAATAGCTGAATTCCATTAGAAAATCAAGGAAGCTTTCCTGTAAGCTGCTCGAGTTCGATCGATACCAGAACGCTTCGATGCCCGCGGAACCGGCAGGCCCTCATCTCTTGCGCGGCTATCAGGGCATTATCCATCGTGATGATCGATATGAGCACATCCATCGATTGTGTGTCTAGGACCCCAATATGGTGTAGCTTTGGAAGAGTCGTGATTGAATAGTGGAAGTTCTTGAGGGACAGTATTTTTACTTCTGCAGGAGGGCAAAACACTGGGAAGGTTGAAGTGGAAAGCCTATTCAACCTAATTAGCTATCTGATCCATGGGCCATCATGGGGCTCCTCAAACCTATATGCCGCTTTAGCCTGACCTGCTCCATGCGAATGGAGATTCTAAGCAGCTAGACAGACTAACGGACCTACCAAAAAAAATTTCATCTGGCCAGGGATATCCGACATAGGTTGACTAGAGAGTAGGATTCAGACCCGCGAAGAACTACTCAATGCTGATTGGAATGCTGAGTTTGCAATGAGAAATCCAATTTAGGTGATACCTTGGTGTCTTCATTCATCACAGAGCACGTCTATCTGTGCCCAAGCAGTCCGGATGGAATGAGGGAACCCGTGTAGATGTCATTCGAGTGCCTTCATAGAAATCTCCGCATTCTTCATCCCAAGCGAAGACCTCTAGCCTCTCACTTTTTTCCTTTGGCTTCTTCCCGAAGACGTTCCTCCTCCATCCGAAGAGTTTTTCCATAATGTTCCGAAGTTTAAGGCTGACAAAAAATGCTTCAAGCGAAAATACGAAACTCTAAAAATTTCGCTTAGAGAATGCGAACACGATAGCAATGGTGGCAATTTTCTAGAATGCAATCAACACATGAGTAAACAAGAGCACGCCCGTGGAGGGTACGGGAATATATTTTCGATCGCACCTAATCAAGCTCGCCTCGCACCTCGGTGCGAAGTGACCTTAACTAGGTGCGAAGACTCCGCGGTAATTATGCTGCCCGCACTCGCTACTAATCGAGTTAAAACTTGTCAGCCAAAGAGGATAATGACAAAATAAAAAAGTGGGGGTTCTCTTCAAAAAATTAGTTTTTTGGGAGGAAAAACTCCAATATCAATTCCAACGATTTCAAGAGTATTTCCACGTATAATAAATAAATTCAATATGATATTTTATTCCAAGTTCCTGAAAAATGGGTGAAACAGTTCGGTTCGCTTCTTTTTTTCGGTATTGTCTTCATGTCTTCATGCTTATTTCATCTCCTCTCTCCAACTCATTCATTAAAGAGAGTTCATCGAGAACTATTTAACCAGTGGGTGAGTGCTTTAACTACCGCTGCTTACTCGATAAGACAGTTCCATGTATTCTAGAGACGCACTGTACTGTTTCGATGAACTTACGGGGTGTTTTCCCGCTCCAAAGCTTTAGGAGTGGACGGTCCATGTGGCCCATTTCCTCCACTGTCCGAGCCTTCCACTTTTGCTCCGAAAGCCCATCTATCGCGACATGGTTAGGGGTACAGGATGCCTCTGAAGTTCAAGCACTTCAGAGGCATTCTGTACCCCTAACCATGTCGCGTACGGTGAATGCCTAGAGTTTCTTTACTACTTGGGAAGATATCCAGATTCTTAACAAACAAAACTATCTTTGTTTTTACTTTTAAATTTAGGTTTCTTTTAAGTATTCTTATTACTGAGAAATTGAACCATTCTCTTAATTTAGGTTTCTTTTAAGTATTCTTATTACTGAGAAATTGAACCATTCTCTTTCATATCACAGAAACTTTAATCACAAAATATATTGAACTTATTTATTACGCATGGAAATAAAACTCTCAAAACCGTTGGAACTGATAGTGGAACTTTGTG
The DNA here is from genome assembly GCA_000469685.2 of Haemonchus contortus. Taxonomy (NCBI): domain Eukaryota; kingdom Metazoa; phylum Nematoda; class Chromadorea; order Rhabditida; family Trichostrongylidae; genus Haemonchus; species Haemonchus contortus. Next base: position 1,151,262 of record LS997567.1, on the reverse strand, counting down.
GAACTTTTTCTTCCGAAAAGAAACCCATTTTTTTGTAGAAACTCCACTGTTTTGAACTGTTATTATCTTCTTTAGTTGACAAGTTTTAACTCGATTAGGGGCGAGTGCGAGCAGTATAATTATAGCGTAGTCTTCTCACCTAATTAAGGTCACTTCGCGCCTAGGTGCGAGGCGAGCTTGATTAGGTGCGATCGAAAATACAGTAGCGCTCAAAAGTCTTCGGTGAAATGGCTCCTCAGCCGGACTTCCCAGTCGTAACTCCTTTCCTACTGGATCTAATCATGCGAAATTTCTATATTTGGAGCGTGAGTGTATTGTGAATATTTATCACTATTAACCTGCAATCTGATCATATTCCAGATATTCCAAAGGGCATGAATTCAAAATCGACTGAAAACACAGATGAAGGTCCTTCTAGAACCTCTTTCCTTCTTGTCATGTCTAAAGTGTACGAGCGGTAATGCCGAACACAATAGATGAGGAAAACGCATATACGGTGCGAATAAGTGCAGACGCCAACAACTTTAGTTTTACCAAAATGTGCTACCGCAACAAACATCTTACTCTACCTGTGGATATTGCAGCTTTGCAGTGAAATAGTGTTGGGTACGGTGAAATATGCTCTAGTTAGACATATTCAAATTTCGTGTCATTCGGTCTACTAAGAAAAAAGTTATGAACGAAAAAGCGTCAAAGCATTTCACCGAAGACTTTTGAGCGATACTGTATATTCGCACACCCCGCCCGTGGACTCTCGCAGCGTTATCATCAATGATAGGACATCACCAACTTCTCACAAACATCCTCTACCAGCGGCGTTAAGGGAAGACGCTGTCAGCAACATATTTGCCAAAAACATGTCCCGTTCAATGGTCGACAACTCATTGAAAATATTTTCTTATTCCGGTGGCTATGAAACGACCCATCACTATGGACCAGCAATCGCGTGAACAACTATTATGAATGTATTAGAAAAAAAAGTTTCTAGAGGTATTAAGCCGGCCACTGCAAAACTCGAAACTTTCTTTCTGTGATTTACTGGAATAGGAACTGTAGTAAGTGCAACAGAATTAGAGAAAAAAGGCTGCAGCATGAAAATGATATTATCGTACGCACCGTAGTTGTCGGGACCCGAAAATGGTCCCTTCTCATGAATTTTACAAGAATTAGAATGTGAGTAAAGCAAATCAAATCTGACATTGGGAATGGTAGAAAGTAATGAAGAGCATTTCTTGAGTACTATCACCACTCATTGTGATTGTATGGAATGTTGTCCGAGTTCATTACTCACTGTACCACTATATGCTCACTTTACGAATGTATTCTCTGTGGTGTAGTCCGTAAATAGCACTGCATAGAATGGTATAGGCCCAACGATCAGGGGTGTGGGTACATTCACCCAATTCTGGATGGACGCGGCAAACTCGCGGCGAAATCCATGGTGATTCAAACGACTCTGGTGCCTATCATTAGGGCACAGGTTTCAAGTAGATTGGATAAATGGGGCTAGCTGATGCTACTTATCTACCCTACTTCAAATTTGTCCCCAATGATAGGCGCCAGAGTCGTTGAAATCACACCAATTTCGCCGCGCAGTTTGCCGCGCGCGCGTCCAATTGGGCAGACGTTCCGTCCCCCAACGATCAGAAAACGCCTGCTTATATCCGCCCTCTTTTGACCTGAAAGTGAGATGCGAAGTGGCTCGGCAACTCGTGCAACGTGTAGACGTGAAGTCAACAGAATACCTCTCAAATTCAGTCAGGTTGTGCTCGTGATCATCAAGCAAGGAGAAAAATATGATTGATGAGGATTACTGCATCACATATAGAATTTTATCAACACGTTTCTTTCTCGAAACAATCAGCAAACCCTAATTGTTTAACGGACGACTGCAAACTTCGTTGCAGGCAGTGGATGTGAAGGATGAAAAGTGCCAATAGAAACATGTGCAATGTGAGGCGACTGGTCTGATGAGAAAGGAGGTGATCCTGGAGAGAAGAGCCATATAGCAAGATAGCTGGGAGTTAAGCCATAGTTTTCGAAGCCCATTCAGAGGAGCTGATTCTGTAGTTTCTCAGGCCGCCTGCTCGCAGTCCCTCTAGCAACACGCTGTGTTCCGATTCTGGGGCGATACTGGGGAGACATGGCAGATGTGATCAAAACCCATACACTCATGAGAATATCGGCGAAAATCGGAGGTCTCACAAGCGGAGTCTTCGGAGGACCCTTTGATGCATCGAATTAGCCCTGTGGACTGAAGTTGGGTGGTGCCTTATACGATATCATCATGCCCTCTGTATTTTTTCCGTTATTTATGTTGAAAAGATTGGTGAACTTGGAGGAACCAGTTACATTCATAACAGCACAACTGATTTGGAGTTCAATTCCGCAGCTGTAGCGATAGGTTAGCGAGTGTTCCACTGTTTGCACGCTCGGGGCACAACCAGTCTCTCTAAGGCGCTAAACAGGAACAACAATCGGGAATCGGCTGCAAACAATGTTAAGGATTGGTCGAGATACTGCTTTCAAGAGCCTGAGGCTAAAAGAGTTTTCACAACACCTATTTCCTTAACAGTCATTTGTAAACAATGCCAATGGGCGAGGGCGAACAGATTAGCCAGGGTATTCGAGAATTGAACAAAATTGTTTACAAGGAACATAATTGGGTTGGGTTATGCTCCGAATTTCCAAGGTCGAGGAAATATCGAGTTGCGTGTCGAGTCACGGTATCTTACTGTACTTATTGTGCGATTGATTGTGCCTATCAGCTTTTTACTTCTAAATGTGCTATCGAATGCACATCACTAAAGAGCTTCGCCAATTTGACTATGTAGTGAAATTATAGGAACGCGATTATGCCTTGAAATGACTTTCAAATCGATGGTTCACAGTTCGCCTAAAAGGAATCACAGATTCACACACAGGGCGTCGAGAACGACTCTCACCCCGCTGTTCCCAGTTGTGATTCAAATGATCCAATTCATGAAATTTCATCGATTCACTACTACTTGTCGATTTCCCGTTATATTATCCATGTTAGGAGCTCACACACATATTCTTCAGAAGCTGTTTCATCGACTTTTTCCAAGATCTGTTCCCACTGCAGGTTGCTCGAGGGGCAGGTTCACTGCCCAGTTGTACTTTGCATTTCAAATTGAAAAAATGTGTTGCCTTCAACTCGCTCTCTACTCGGTTAGTTGGGTCTGAGCGTCTGAATGCATTCCACTTGCTTTTCCATGTCATTTTTCTGAAAATTTCATTAGAATTGACAGCCATTAACATTATCACTCTGTAGAACCTAAGTTTCATTTCGGCAAAACAACAGTACAGAACCGACCATGAGCGAGGGCCGTTCGCTAAGTTATTACAGTGGATTTGATTTTTCGTAAGTCACCAAAAAGACTAAAAGTGGTAGACGGACAATTTTTAAAAGCCGGCAAATACCCCCGCATTAACTTCAACGAAGGATCGATTCACTGTTGCCTACTTCACGTAATTTAATATTGAATTTTTAATTTCATGATATCATTTCGAGACATTATCCGATGTTTTGCCAAGTGCGAGTGGAACAGTTCAAAAAATCATTAGCAAATATATATGAAGCTTCTTCTGTCTCCATGAGGTCATGTGCTCGTCACGATATCCGCTACTAGGTGAAGAATCACATAGAGAGCTTTGTTTGGATCAGTCAAGACTACGCTGAAAGTTTTCGGATATGTTACCCGAGAATAATAGCAGTTTCTGCTAATTCCCAACTCTGTAACCGAGCTCTCTCGTAAGCACTATGCACAATAATTTATGTACGAAGTGTATTTCACATTGGTACTTAGCCAGCCATAAGCGACAAAACCGAAAAAACCTTCTAAAATGAAAAAATGGAGCTCCCGCTCTTGTCGTTTTTTTTGGGAAATGTCTGGGTTGCTGGATGGGTCCGTATGCCCGCAATCTAACAATCTGGAACAGAGACACAACAACAATGAACGGCAAGAGAGAGATAGCAGACGACATGAGATATCATAGACATATTGTTAGCTGCTCTCAGACACCGCCCACTCATCCATTTAGAGAGAGTAGACGGGCATTGGATTCATCATGGATTACGGTTAGATTCTACTGCACCTTTCTCCCCAGAAATTCATGGCGTTTCGTCCACTTCGCGTACGCCTTCATAGCACACATTTCTCGTCACTGCTCTCCCTGTTTATCGTACCTACCGCTTTGAAGAGCCCTTATTCTAGAAAGCTCGTAGGTTTGTTATTTTACTTCCTTGTACATTTTCTTTATTCGATTGCAAGTGGGACTAGCCGATTGTCCGCCGCAACAGAAATACTGCGACTGGGTGCCCTACCTTCATCATAGAGCGTAGAGAGTTATATCTGTGTGGCCATCATCTAGGCAGATTGAAACAAAGGATCTTCGAAATATTCAGATAAAAGATCAACCACGCGCATGAATGCCAGTTGATCTTTCACATTCAATCCATTGTTCAAACCCAGTATGCATCTAAAGGATTATCGAATTAAACAGCCGCTGGGCTCATGGCTTACCCCAAAAAGGGACTAGTCATCACTAGAAACACCAGCTTCTGATGCTCCCATCAAACGACTAGGCTTATTGTTAGTAAAGCATGAGGAAATGATATAGGCACATCTCCAGGGGTAACTCTATGATAGAACTCTGTTTAGTACTAATAAGTGCAACAATATTAATAATAATTTATTATGATTATATTAACAATAGTAATAATAACGACAGTGATAACAACAATAAGTGTAATGCTAAGAATAGTAATAATAACACCAAGAGTAAAAATATGAATAATAATATATTATTAACAATAATGATGATGCAGTTTTACATGTTTGGCGATTTGTGGGCAAAACTTCGGCTTTGGACGAGACTCGAAACCGCACTTGAGCTTCCTGTGCACCGTATTCTTTATCCCTCAAACTATCGAGAATCCGCTGGCCCTCGCCTTCTTAATCACAAAAATAATAGCAACTATAGTAGTACCAGTGACAACACTAATAATAGCGATGATTCGTAGTTTCAGAGAGGTTAGGCTCCCCTTCCGTACTCTATTCAACTCGCAGTGGTGTCCCAATAGGCTTTAGGTCCTACACTTCGCGGCGACCAGCCTATGGTCATTCAGTATTTTTATTTCCTCAGATGATCTGTCCCTGCCCAACAGACTCTGGATAAGATGGCTTGAATGATCAAAGCGGGTGCTGATCCGAGATTTGATCACTAGCCGAATTTATGGTGAAGCCCCTTGAGGTGACCATATCTTGATGATCCACGCGGAAAGATAGAAACGTTCCCAATTGAACGTTCTGATTGCTTCAAACCCATCGACTTCACTTTTCTTTGCCATCGGGCTGATCACCTTCTTCAATGACACACTATTTCCCGTTCCAGCACTAATGAAGTTTTTGTGAAGCTCGTAAACTTCTAAAATGCCTTTCTTTGTCGAGGACCGGATGCCAAGGTAATCTTTGTGTGAAACGGCCACACCACGCACCGAACTTTTCGCGACTCTACGGCAATAATGACGCAGTCCACTCTTTCCCTGTCGCAGGGCATCAAAAACGTCGTCGTACATGTTTACAACCATAACACGTTCCGAGAACAAAGCAGTGGCATTACGTTGTCCGCGTTATTGCGCAAATGAACCTAACGATTTCGAAAAAGGGCGTGTGATGTGTAGTGTCTTCTGAAAATGCTTGGAGGTATACGCGGCAACGATGCTGACGACGTCGACATCAGCGGGTGGGACGAGGGGAGAGGGGAGGGGAGGGTGGGGGACGTCGTATGGGACGGCGGCAGTAAGGCGGGCGATACCCCACATAAGGGAGAGACTACAGTGTATCCGTGCGACGACGACACCGCGACATAGGGCGGGATTGGAGCAGGTTACGCACGCTTATGCCTACTGTTGTTAGTCATTGTCACCATGGACAAGCAGGTACGTACCATATCACTTAACTAGGTGCTTGACCTTGCAATGGCGCATACTAGAAATGCCTTTCTAGAGCCTACGGTGAAGAGTCACTGAGCGAAGATTGCGCGTCTGCACTAGCAGTTCCGCGTTTATGTATCTTCTGAATTGCAAACTGTTAAAGTTGTAGAATCTGAAGCTGATAGCGCTCCGTTAGCACCTCGGCAATCCATCGCCAATTACAGAGTGAAGAATGCAGCTATTGCTGCCTGACCATAATCGCACTTTCGATCGCGTTCTGCTCGGCTGTGGTGACAATGTTGGTCGCTAATTACATGTACACCGGATTGCCATGTCGAGACGATCCAAAAACATTCACCGTGAAAAACGACGAGGTTTGTTGGATTCCAGTCCTCGCCACTGTCTTTTATTTTGTTTTGCTTTGAACTCCTTATTTTTAGAGTCCTGTTGAATTGGTGATCGGTTGCGTCTTAATAAGTCTTTATTCAAGTCAGTATCGTGTTTGTCTTTCGTCGTAAGCAGTCCACCTTAGACAGACCCAACAGATTTTGACCCCCGTTAATCGTTTTTACATTGTCTCCGATATGCACTTGCAAGTAAATTTGTCCAACGGAAGACTACAAATACTCAGCCTCATCCAATGGAGATGCCAAGGGTCACTGATCTCTGGCTCGGTTTGAGAAGTCTAAAAGGAAGGTTGTCCTTTTCTCTACTGTTGAACTACTCTGCTTGTGACTTTCTATGCTCTGTAGTGATCATCTCTCCTCATTTATTACCCAAACTGGGTTTGTTCCCTCAGCAACCGCAAGCGAAACCTTCGAATCATTGAAATTTTCCTATGATTACCCTGCTGTGCGTGATTTTGCAGGGAAAAACTCCCTTCACGAGCAACGCAACAGGTTCGCATTACCCGAATAATTTGTTGATGAGTGAGATAAGGTAGTCCATCGCTATCAAGTCGCAGTTAACCCGAATAGGCCATGATCACATATTTCCATTAATCCTTCATCGAAGAGTTTTTCGTCACGTGTCTGCCGACCAAATAGCCTTCCGTTGTACCATCACCGTTCGTCTGGCCGTAGCCGCCGGCGCTGTTAGGAAGGGTTGTTCTTTAATTTCATATTAGCATTTCATTTTCAATTAATCTCCACTACTTCATATTCTCCCGTTCCCTCCACCCTCCTCTCACTAAAAATAATCGAAATTCGATTCTTTCCACGCAATTGTCATAGCACTACAAACTGGTTTCGTCGCTTTATTCGCTATGCGACATAAAGGGAAAAACTGCTTAACAATGTGGCTTTTCTGCCAGCAGGCAATCGTTTGGCCAGGATAGGCTGGAGGCTCCTTTGACCGGAAAGAAATAAATTCTCAACGATTTCGGAAAGAATGGGTCGCGTGAGATCTCGTTCTGATTTTTCAGTAACTGCTCATTTTGATTATCTCTGGCTCATTACCATTCCTCACTTATAATATAGAGCTTGAGGATTACTGCTCGAGTACATGTGGCCGAATCAATCATTCGTTGCGATTTTCAGGCCTCGTAAGTGAAATATGTTGGTTCAGCAAAAATCTAGCCACTGAACAGTGGCCGGGGTTGTGAAGCAGCTGGACTCTTCATAGCAACTATCTTGAGTGAGCGAGATTTCACACCCTAACTGGAAGCTTCATGAATGCTTTGAGGCACATCGCAAATCGATACTTTTTGAATCAGCACGCGTGACCAAACACTGACGGGAGGAGGGGGGGGGGGGGGGGGAAAGGAACCGAGCCAGGCCAGGCAGAGGTGAAGGTCTTTTCGAAAAAGTCAGCGAATGAACTTGTGCTCATATCTCAGAGGCTCAGGAGGCGAAAAACGGCGTGGCATTCCTGGACATCATCAATGCGTCGATTGGTTGGATTTTGAAGTTCCACATCCCACTGTCAGAAAGTGTCGCCTCGTGATGGTCAGCCAGATGCGCCGTGGGGGATCAGCTGTTCGCAGTTTTTTCTGTAATACTCATTTCTTTCTACTACCACTCTATTATTGCGATATGGCAACAAAGGGTAACTGTCAATGCCAGTCCATGGACAAGTCTTACAATTAGCCTCAGAAACCGGTTTGACTACGAAATCTCCGATAGCAAGTTTCAGGCAGGTGTCAGGTCAATCGAACCTATGAAAGTAACAGTTCGGTTGCCTACCCTACTGTTCCAGGTAGATACCTTCCCTTTTAAAAGCCCGAAAAACGTTTGAGTCCTATTCCAACGAGCATCAATACAAAATCGGACTAGACACCCATCACCAGGTATACAGAAGAGTGTAACAGTGTCAACCTTTATCAGTGCATGAAAACGCCCTTCATTGAAATGTCTTTTTTTCGATTCAATTCTCAAGTTAACACTACTGAACACGAACTGACGTAGTCGTCGTCCTTCAGCGAACTTTGTGTCCGGTGAGAAGGGATTGCTGCTGACTTTTTCAGCCGGCTACGCCCTTGTTTACTCTTTGTCGTCCTTGTCCCTGAAGTTTGTACCTTCTTGTCTTTTGATATGTCAAGCACATTTGATTCATGATCCGTAGCGACTGAGAGAAGAGAGAGTGAGTTGGGTGGCCGTAATGGATTTCCTTCCAATCTCGTCTTTACGCTATATCCACATCTCTCCTCCCAGCTTATTTTTCGAAGCTTTTTAGTGGTAGGGTAACGTTAGAATGGTATGGTCTTTAGCGACGGGGATAGTAATCGTAGCCAATGACGGAATGAGTAAGCCAGTCGCAGCAATACAACTTGTTTTTCTGAGGATCAGCGAATACAAGACTAGAAGAAGACGCAATTGATCAGCGAATATCTCGCAGTTAGCCGTTCTAGGCGTAAATCTCGATTTGCTCCATTTCAGTTGTCATGGAATGGAAGTGATCGATTGGTTGTGAACAGTAAGGTGAGTTTGTTTTGTAAGATATGATTGAATTTGCTGAAGGAATGTTCACAATCTGGGCGACTGCTCGAGAAAATGGCTGGAATTTGGCCATGAACCCGTCCACATTCGCGCATTCCATTTTCCGCACCAATCCACACCAATCTAAACGGCGATCATCCGAACTCATCACTGTAAATGGGGAAGGGTCTTGATCTTTGGAACAAGTTTTGGGAAACTATTGGCCTCTGTAGCTGCTCATCCCACTGGGTCCTTTCTGGGGATAGAGTACGTCCACATTGCTCATCTGCTTACAATTCCAACTGAACGCTCTGCATGAGCTTTTCTGATTACCAAACGGAATGGTTATAATTTCTCAGTGATTTTCAAATATCTCGGCAAAGGACAGTTTTAGTTATTAAGTTCAGTTATTGGGGACGCTTCAGAGTGCAATAAAAACCGAAAATTACTCCATAGTCAAGAATTAAAGATGAATAGAAGTTATAAAAAATGAGCTCAATAGAATGATTGGACACATCATTCGTTGAAATACTGTGTGAGAGGTGATCTTGTTTGATGTTGGTGTCAAAATCCTCTAAACTAGGTGATTTTCATTCCCATAGATGGGGACAAATAGTCAAACATCTAGCAGTATCACGGAAAGTGACCGACTCATCGATTCAATAGTGTTTTCACTACAGTAGGAATGCTGGTATAACGGATTGTCTTTTGAATGAAATATATAAACTGAAAATAACTAGACAGGTTTTACTCGGGTAAAATGCAACGATAAATTAGTTGTTGAGTGAGAAGGATCATATTATTGTGATATCACGAGTCTGCCTGTCAACAGGCGACTTCGGTAAGACGATAAATAAATGCTTGTGATTGCCTCTATGACAAATGGGTTCAGATTGAAGTCGCCGTCATTCGCGCGCGCGAGAAATCGCCAAGAGGCTGGTTGAGCGTGATGTCGCGCGCGACAATGGCAGCATAATCTGTGCACGCTGTAAACAGCGACCGCGTAGCGATCCATCTCGTGGATGGAGACCAACACGATTTCATTACCGCGATCATTCATGAGCGGTCAAACGGTTCTTATTAGGGAGTCAAGGCAGGCTTTACCTTCGGAATCCAAGTAAAAGTTCCATCAATCATGCCGCATTCTAGAAGGGGTAATTATAAATACGTTTTCGTTACTGATAGCACACGAAAAACGCTGAACATATTTCGAATAGTAGCAAAGAGATGTGCGTACCCTCAGCTTTCATCAATGCAGACGGGCTTCTGCCATCACCAAAGTAAGCCATACCGATTTCTTTGCTGCTGATTCACTTTGCTTTGCTTTCCTGCTTCCGATTTTCATGGGACGGAGCAAAGATCTGAAACGATCTGCCTTCTCAAATCCCAGTTTTCATCATTATTGAATTTTACTGCAAATGGTCGCACCCATTTCATTCTTTGGATGCCCTCTGACATTGTGATGATATCGGCTGAGGACCAATGGTGGGAAAAGGAATTGGAGACAAGTGTATGCAGCAGTGAACAGTAACTCAACTACAAAACATCCGTTTTTTTCAGAGTGTTATTGTTGTGAAACTCGAGCCCATGAAACGCTGCTATATTATGCCCAGTCGATTTGCCCAGGTTGGTGAAGAATTTTACAAGATAGTTGGAATATTTCTATTTTACTGAATTTTTTTGAAATCAATCAAAGTGACCAATTGGGTCTCAGTCTTGGAAAAAAGAGTTCAGGTTGATCAACCTCGCATTGAACTGTCCATACTGCCATGCTATCCATACTACTTTGTAGAGACTTATTTAATCTACCTACCGTCACACCGTTAACTGCATTAAGCTTGTGGCATGACCCCATCGAAAAAGCAGACGGTTATGCTGACAATTTGGATTTCCATCTCTTCCAAGTCATCCCTCTTTTTATCAACGGAACAATGATCCACAGGCGGTCTGCAGGTTGTCCGCCACTTTCGGAATCCTATCAAATGAGTGACTACGCCATCTCTGATTCACAAAGATCACTGCAAAATTCTTCTCGCAAAGAATCTTGGACCAAATATCTCTCAGACCTCCCCCCCCCCTCAATAGTTGTAGAAGAAACCTCTAGAATGGCCATTTTATATTCAGCTTTTATATTCCGGTCCTTTTCCTGCAAAGTAGGCCCGCGAAATTCTTTAATTCCCAACTGAAACGGGATTTCCTAATTTCAGGATTCACCTCGGAAGCAATTTGAGATCGTGCCAGAGCCGCTAAGTAAAGCAATAGCCACTCACTTTGCTGGTCAGGAGGGCTGGGATTTCTGCAAATCGCTCCCGATCTATTTGCTCGAGGAATCAACAAGTAAGTTTGAATCTTTCTAGATTATGGATAACATATTTTTAAGCTCAAGGTGATAGAACACTGCAGCACGCCGAGAGGCGGTCGTTTGGCACGGTCCCTCGCATCGCGCCGCCCATTCGATGCGGTTTCTGAGCTAGACAACTTGTCCAGGCGGTTCACCCTCTAACCAACTGCCCATCCAGCTGATATACGCCCGATCGATGACGCCACACCACCGCGAATTGCAGACCTACTTGTATTATCTATTTGCATCGATTAGTATGGCCAGGAGGTCGAATCACCTGAACGAATTGTCCTGTTCAGAAAGCGCGTCGAATGGGCGGCGCGATTGGAGGGGCCGCGTTACACGGCATACACCCCAGCACGCCAAGTGAGTGGCTGCTTTCATTGACCGCCGGCCGGCCCGCAAGCGAGCGAACGAGCGCTTATCACTTGTGTATAAACTGAGGCTTGATAGACACCGCAGGCCGAGTAGTGCCCCGGCCGGCGCGCGCTTGCGATGGCCGGGGGACTACTCGGCCTGCGGTATCGATCAAGCTTCAGTGTACGCAAAGATCAAAATCGTGAAAGAGGTAGGGGTGGTGCGCACCACCGAATCAACGAGATTTACGAGAAGAATTGATACAAATTTATATAGAAGAAGCCACAGAACAATTAATCGACAGAAAAAAAACAAATAACAAACACAGGCCAGGAAATCCTACAGATCACTAGCTTCGCGAGGTAGTCGAAGAGAGAGTACGCTCCGGCTTTCCTCTGAACACACTCGTACTGGTTCCCGTGTCGTGTACTCCAAATCCACTTGCTCCTAAGGGATATCTAGGGACGTATGCTGGTTTCGAGATCCCAGCCATTAATGCCGCTACACTATTCCTGCCACTTAGGCTAGATCTGGCCACTAAGGCCCTCCGACTATCTGGGTCACCTAGACCCCCCCCCCAAGCTACGGCCACATAGGCCCTCAAACAGAGATCGGCCACAAAGGCCCTTACAAGTTGAACCGGCCACAGAGGCCACACAGAGAATATCAGAGATGAGGGGAGAACTCACCTCAGGCGAGCACACGAGTCGAAAACCTAACTTACTGAACCACCCTACTCAATACCTTCACTCCCCCTGCGCGATCAGTTTGACCTATGAGGATAGTACGCCCTGCGTTTAGGGGGGTCGCCCATCCGTGCGGTCTCTCTCTGCGGCCCTTGCCGACATCAGTTTATAAACTTCGCACCCTAAGAAGAAAAGAGAAAGATTTCTAATAAGAAAAGGCAGTTCTGTCTACAAAGCGGAAAGTTCGAAGAACAAGAACAGCACTATACACAACCTAAGGCAAAAGGAGACAGATCTTCCGCATGCAAGCCTGTATCCCCTTGCCTAAGGTCACGAAGGAAATAGATTCCCCCATTTTGATCTGAAAATGGTAAATCAAATACAGTTTGAAAGATATTTGTTCGTTGAAACATCGCAACCCCGCTCGGCCGAAAATTCCGCAGCATTTCTTTACTCTGTCCTCGCTTAAATGTTTCCCGACATTAACTTCAACGTTTGCATACACCAAAAGAAACCAAATGTTCCAGATGAATGATACTCGTAACAATACCATGTAAACAGGACTTCTTGATAAGAAGGACACCTTGTGTATATTCGTCGTTATTCACCATACAATCCGTGTGTATCGATCTTTGTTCATTATTGATCAAATGTAACTAGATCTCATTCACAATACGTGAAAGGAAGACACGCTTATCCATGTTATCCCCAATGATTTCGCTCAATTGTATATTAGACCCACTGCCCTACCTTACCTTGAAAATTACTGTGTCGTGGCTTCTGTACTTTACTTGTGGACTTCCTTCCATATCACCTATCTCATTTCAGTTGATTACGTTGTCTTTCTTACTCAACTTATATCGCTTTAATAAAACATTTTATTTTAAGATGCTGCTATCTCTGAGCTTCATTCCAACTTGTTTTTCATGTGTATTTTCGAAGCTCTTGATACTCCACTTTATTAGTTAGCTTTCGGCATATAATGCCTTCTTCGGACCTTAACTTTACAACACATAGTTGCAGACAATCAGTCAACAATTAGTTACTACATAAAAGACATCGAATCCATCAAACCAACCGGAAATGTTGGGGAAGAGGGGAGTGAAACTATTGGCGGGGAGCTTGAAAGAGAGATGGGACACCGCTCTTCTTCTGAGGCGACGGAGTGTTATCATTCAATCAGTCTCAGGAGGTCACGCATCTCCTCCTTTGCGTTGATTTCCGATCGGATACGGTATATTTCCCGTGCCTCCATGATTTTCTTTTCGAGAGGCCGTACCAAATTTCTATGCAAAACTCTCACATCGAAAGATGGAGCCGCCTGGAAAAGCTGCGGTGTGGGTAGGCAGCGGGATTAGCCAACGCTCTTCTATGTTCGTTCAGGCGGATCTTCAAGAGCCTTATGGTCTCCCCCACGTATTTCTCTTCACATCCTCTACATTGAATCAAGTAGACGGTGCCTCGAAGCTCGCAGATCTTTTCAGATGTACATTAGCGGCAAGACTGCTCGCGGCACCGTTTTTCGTAGATTCTAGAAGTTTTCAGGAGATCCTTCAGTGTAGGGGGAGGTCGGAAAACAAGTCGAATAGGAGGATGGGAGTTCTTCACGACGTGGTTCACCTCACGTGCCATTTTGTCATTAACAAAAGGCAGAATGAGGCTCACACCGTCAGCCGCTCTGTATGGGACTAAGGTCCTTGTGTTGCCTTTGAAGTATCCATTACTATTAGGAATCCCTTCGTGTTCCAAGCTTTCTCTTCGTTTTGAGAAGATTCCGCACGACGTTTGCTTTCATATAAGCAGGATGTGCGCTTCTGGAATGCAACAAGATGTTCGAGGAGGCACTTTTTCGATATCACAGGTGTTCCTTGCACCTTCACTAATCCGTACCTTTGTATTGAGGAATGGTAGGAATCCCTTCCTCTCTGGATCTTCCCTTGTAAAGGCTAAGCTAGCATCGTGAAAATTCAGTCTCTTCAGTGCTTCCACAAGGTCTTCTTCTGTTATTCCAATAATGAATACGTCAACGCTTGTAGAAAAGGCTTCCACTAGTTAATGATGACTTATCGATGTGGTCCAAGAAGTTGACTGCTAACACAGGTGCTATACCATTACCCATGAGAAGGCCTCGTTTTTGCTTGTAAAACTTATTGTCGAAGCAAAATGTTGCGTTCCAGTGCCGCTTCGATGAGATCCTTAACTTCACTGGCGGAAAATCCCATCATCGTGATATGGTCTTCATTATCCTCGATGAGAGATAACACAGCTTGCACTGCTCCAGCGTTATTCACGTTCGTGTATAAGGATACTACATCGAAGCTCGCGTAGAAGGCTTTCTTCGGTACTGGACATCGCTGAAGCGACAAAATGAATTCTTCAACATTAACAATGTGCGCTCCCCCAAAAGTGGCGAGAGCAAACGGACTAACAGCCAGCTCAATCCGTCTGCTGATCCACCACAAGATGCGACCACCGGTTTCATCTTAATTTCTTTCACTGGGAGGGACAGTGTGTTTGTTGTTGTCGAAATTTTGTGCGTCTTCACCAAGTTGTAAAGCGTCAGCACCGATGGAACCGTACCGTACAGTCGTTTTGCCATTTCAGGGGTTGTCCGTTTCTTCACTATCGACATAACGCTTCTCACTCTCTTGCACACTGATTCAAACGCGGTCAAAGTGCTTTCCTCGTATACGGTGTCATCTGAGAGCACTTCGGCGGTGAGAGCTTTATCCATCGTTTGTGGCATCACTACGAAGGAACCACACTTGTCTCCAACAGTATACCTCAATACATTCTTCGCCTGCAGTAGCTTCTTGACCCCTCTGCGTTCAGCTGGGGTCAGGTTACTGCGATAAGGCTCAATTCGTTGAATCCCGTGCTCGAGGTTTGCCATTTCGGAGTCGATTTCACATGAAGATGGGTGGTATTCTTATGAACTTCCCTTTAAACGGCATCAAAGACATTAAAGTCGCCTCTTGGTCGAGTACGGTCGGTCCACGATGTGTTCTATGTAGTAACTAGTTGTCAACTGATTGTTTGCAACTATGTATTGTAAAGTTGAGTTCTGAAGAAGGCATAATATGCCGAAAGCTAATCAATAACGTGGAGTATCAAGAGCTTCGAAAATACACATGAAAAACAAAACATTTTATGTATGACACGACAAACAATTATTTCAGAGAAACAATAATAATGACAATGAACATGGATATAGGGAGGAACGTACCCAAGGAACACAGAACAGTATACACGACTAAAGCCGGAAAGACTTCACGGGCGTTGGTCATCTACCTCACATACATCATCTCGCGATCATATCACCTGTCTATTGCTCCCAGGGGGCGTGACATCACCGTGCTGGGGCGGGTTGCGACATGTTTGTCGTCTTTGAGACCAGGCATGCTATTATATATTATATCGATTACAAAACAACAAATACATTTAGCAGAAAAAACTACTTCGTCGAAAAAATAATACGATTGGATTAATGTGACTAGCCCACATACAATTCACATGAATCCTCCAAATTCACTGGAACACGTCATTCAAAGCTGATTATCTAAAAGATAACCGTCAAGAACGTAAGCACGATGTAAAGAAAAAGGCCACCTGCCCTCAGAGTGAATATCACCGCAATTCGTACGATAAACCTCAAAGGCGGAACACTCACATACCCAGGCACAGAAGATTGTTTTCACTAGACAAACGAGCGCACAAACATCGGAAAATATTCACAAACAGCAGTAGGTTTCATTGAGGTAGACATAGGCCACCAAGAGGGGGAAGGAGCAAAAGAAGTGAAGTAATATCATGAGGCGGCAGAGTATATATAGTACATTTATATGAATGACTTTACATGCAATAATATACCCAACAAACAAAAAAGATATCTATAAGACACCATACAACGTATTAATTCCTATGCATCTGATACACCGTATTAGGAAAGTGCCTTACGCCCGTTTTCACTTCTATACGGGAAGATTGCCAAATGAGCTTGTATGTCCTCCTCCTTCGCCACCCGGCGAGTTACGTGAATGCGATCTGAATCGATTTCATGATTATCCTGATGGCTCCGAAATCCCCAAACATAATGCCACTATTATTGAAACGATGGTGAACTAAGCGACAAAGGATCACTGAACAGAGTAAAAACAAAGATCTCATAACATACTGGACTTGGAATGATTGTGGGGCCCTGTTTGTGGCAGAGCAGAAAACAGGGCAGTTAGATGTTGGTGGTATGCATTCTTAGCTCAAATCAATATTCCCTGCTGAAGACTGTGAAAATACCCTTCAAAATGCTGATGGCTAGAATTCAGATATAGTTTAGGTTTAGACTAATCTTTTGAAGGTCCCCAGATTCAAAATACCCATTAAACAAAGTGCTTTTGATTCGTACACTATATTTGAACGAATTGGAACATGGTTTAGGAGGAAGGTGTGTAGAGTAAGTCACGGGATTAGGATCCTCACGTCTTACCAGAACTTGATTCTCTTACAGATTGAGTTGTCTTCTGAAGACGACGTAAATCGAAAAAGATTTCATATCCAAATGGAGACCCACTTGTCAGCATCACGTTCACGTCTCGTACGTAGACGCTTGGTGCGTCCGTCACGACCCTCGATTTCCTCGTCACTCATCGAATCGTCCTGGAGCACCTGATCCGTAACAACTGCTTGTGATCCAGCTGGATGGCGACGTCGCTCTCCATTATCCACACGCCTGAAACACAATTTCTGCTGAGGCAGCAACTCAAGTTCCATAAATGATTCCTAAGCATCTAATTAACAATCTGAACAACTATGCCAGCGGCGAGAAGCTTTGGAGCAGTTTTCACTGAATGTATATTTCCTAAGTGCACGGTAGGCGATAAAAATGGTTCCGAAGCTTTGTTTGAAATCCACTTAGAAAGTTTTGAAAAGGTCAAAATGGTTTGGACCTGAGAGTGGACAATCACTGTCAAAGTTTCGCAAATCGGTGACAGGGAGTTTGAGGGTCGTAACGTGGTTCGATAAACAGTTATTATTTGCAGACACTGCTCAAAACAGAATTTCTAGAATGAATTCATTCCACTAAAAGAGATTTCTTCTAAAGGCATCATTTTCAGCCAACTGTGGAAGAACTCTTACTCCTATGCCAAAAAAGAAACCCACTGAGATTGTTCTATGATGTCACAAACTTTCCTAACGGGGTCTCCTATGACAGCGCCAGATAGCTTAGGTGTAACCATGTAGTTCGACTTTGCAACAAAGTGAGCTCTCATCAAATCAATATAAAAGGAAGGTTTGGTTTCATCTCAAAGCAATAGCGGGTTCGCTGTCATGAGGGCTTGCCTCACTCCCAAATATATGCTCTGTACTTGCTGAGGAGATACACTTAAGCCTAAACGCAATGAACTAACCCTTCTTCGAGAGGAACGTCTTCGAAAATCGATGTTTCCACAGATACTGTGTCTGCAGGAGGAGTGCTTCCACCTTCATACGCATCGTTCACTTCTCCAGAACCCTTAAAAATGAGGGGCGCGATATTTAACTTGTAAATTTATCCGAGTATTCGGGTGAAGACAATCAAGATCACTCAACACTAATGAGTAATGGCCAGACTCACGTCCATCGGAGGTCGAGACGCTGACTTCGTGAAAAATCCCTTCAGTTTATTCTTTAGTGACTGTGATAGCGTGTTCGTCTCGGCTTCGTCATCCGTTGTTCCTCTCTCGGCTTGCAATGCCATCTCATCAGTTTCCACCAATTGTTCGCGAGATCCGCCGATGTCACTATGATGCACATCAGCCAGTACTTGACTGGTAGACGCTGAAAACCAACCACCAACCATTTTTGATTTCATCGAATCCGCTAGTTTTCTTGTAAATGTAGTTAAAGAATGGTAAGATCATGTTTTAATTGGGATTTTTAACTCTGATCAAATTTTTTCAGGCCGTCAAAATTATCAAGTTTTTCTGTAGGAGCAAATAAGGTTGGAATCATCCGCAGAAATAAATGAGTTCAGAGCGAATCAAAAAGCTTGTGACGTAAAATTTCATGAGAAGAGAAAGCGGTTGTAAGTTTCTTTTAAGTTCATTCGAATGACTATGAGCGGTTGGTGTAAATGGAGGTCTATGAATTTAGCGATGATAATCACCGTTTATGTTGACGCTCAATACCCATCCAGTCACTTCAGCCCTTGCATGTGGTCTAGGCATTGCTACCTTACCAAAAATAACTAATGAAGGGAAATGTAATAGTTAAACAGGTACATACAATGTGCCCACCTACGCTTACGCGTGTCTACACGATTTTCGGGCCGTTCTCTGGGCACTCGCAACAGAGTGTATCCTAGGATGCCTTCCTGAAGTTTTGGATTGCAATGGGCAACCTCCTCTCCCATCCCAGCCTTCTATCTGAGGTCTCCCAACCCACCCTTGTTCCACTTCTCTTTAGCATCAAGAAAACAAAAAGCTACTCATCCTAATTAGGAAATTTCAGTGCACCATGCCTGCAAAACCAACTTTCTCTGCGCTCTAATACCTACAGCTGGAGATGCAGATCACATAAGACCCCCTCCTCACTACATGTTCACCCTTAATGGTTACCCGCTTGAATTCTATATACAGGAAACCGATAAATACTCACCAATGGGAGTGTCAGTCCGTTCTTCATCTTCAAGATAGGTATGTGTAACGGATGTGCTTCGAGAAGATGTAGGCTGCTGAAATTCACAAAACGTAAAAGTTCAAAAATTCGCTGGCTGTGTTAGGAATAAGTGTAGTCCTGAAATCGGTTTATGCATGCATTTGGGTGAATTTTTTAATATATAAATAAAATAAGTGAGGCACCATGCGGAAAACAACGAAGCATTACATACTGTAAGGAACGAAGGGACGTTACCTCCTGTCGCCTTTCCTCGTCACTAGATTCAGAATCCGAATTCTTTGCGCCGACACGTCGTTTACACATGGGACAAACTTTACGGTTTTGAGTCAGCCATGGATCGATGCAATTGCAATGATACGCTGAGATATTCAGTCATTAGCAAACATAGAGTGCTGTAGAGAAATACAGACATTTGAGAAGAATGCATGATATGAGTTAGCTCAAATCCTATGCAGTAAATTCAAACCTAACCGCTGGTTTTTTTTTTCGAAAAAGCCATCAAATGCTATACGTGAGGTTAATGAAATGATTAAAAGGTGATACTAGCAGTAAAAATACGCCACTGCAACAAAAAGGTATCGATACAAGATTTCGGAAGATTTCTTAAAAGCTCCTGATGGCTTTGGAAATTATGTATTCTCACGATATTGATATTGGAGAGATTGGGCTAATTCTACAATTGCGCAATCCTATGCTACCGTTCAAATAATGGGATCGCTTGAGAAACATGATGTAAAAGAGGTGATTTGAGCCTTAATGCAGTGAAAGGCGTTACCAAAAACAAACCGGACTTAGGCCCAAAGTAATGGCATGCATTCAGAGGGGTACATATAATTAGCAACACCTGCTAATGCTGATAGCTGTCTTTGCATTTCAGCCGACGCCTAGTAAATCAGTACTTAAAAGGAACTCACTGTGGCGACATGGCAAAACACGCAGCTTTTCTCCCTCGATAAAGTCATCCAGACATATGGCGCACGTTTCAGGTTCGTCTCCTAAAATATCTCGCTTTATATATGCAAAACGGTGACACATGAAGGTGCTAACCTTTGCGAAACTTTTTTGTCGGAATCTTGCGGAGATTCCGTTTCGATAGACGTTTTCGAGCGACGCGCCTGCGCTCCCGACACAATCGAATCGCCTTCAATATCTTTAAATGAGTCATTTGGTTAGTCTGGCTAATGTGTTAGTCACTAAATACATCCAATATGGGAAACTTACCAAACTGATCAGAAGAACAATAAAGCAGAATCCTACGACTACTACGAATGGAATAAGGTAGCGAAACAGGTCATAGTAACCCGGCGACACTTTAATCTGTACGATATACCTGAATACAAAATACATGGAAATCAAATACGTTTAATGAGGCAGCAACAACGCTTCCTCAAAAACTAACCCCTGACTAGCTGGATATGTATTGTTAATCGCTAGCATACATTGATAAGAGATCATGAGCACCGGAATGCGCACCTGCAAGATCAGAAAACTTATCGATGGCCTTGACAAGGTAAATGCTAGAGCATTAATCTTTAACCAGAAACTGATCTGTGGGGAAGCTCCAGATCTTTGCCTCCTATTCAAAAAAAGTGACAAAAAAGCAAACTTACCGAATCAGCGTATTTACTACCAGCCATATCAATTGGAGGTTTTCCTTCTGAATTGTAAATAACCAAGGCTTGAAATCCTGTTGGTTCGGCACGTTGAACGTGGTAAGCCTGCATTCAATTCGAACGTATCCAGGAAAAAAACGAATAGAAATGGCATGTATTAGAAAAAACTACCTTCTCTGAAAAACTGCAGTTCCCTCTTGGAACCAACGCGAAATTCGAGGCACAGAGAGTGGCATTAATAGGATACTGAAACTGTATCGAATAATGACAACAATACTTTTTGACACAGAACAGAAAAAAGAAATTAATTCATGGTCGCAACTGCAGCTACCCTTCCAACATCATCCAACAAACCACTGAATTCATCTAGAAAGAAGAATCAGCCACATGGCGGAACTCAGCAATTATGGATAGTGATCAACAGTAGTTCCAACAAAACAAAGGAGAACGGCTCACAAAGTACACATTTTTGAAGCTGGAACGTACCTACCAGCGCTCTATCTGGCTCGACAAATGGCCTACGTATCCTAGTTATAAAAAAATGGCTTTAGGAACATCAACTTCAATTCCTCGAGTAACTCTCCCCACACTGAAAACTCATGGCAGAAAGCTATATCAGTCATATCGTGCAGTAGTACGGGACAAATTGTCAAATTGTGCCTACCAACGAGCAATTACAGAAATGACAAATAAAGAGCCGCGGCGTTACTCCTTCAGTTTACACTTCGCCAGCAAAGAATAATCGTTCGCACTACAAGCAAAGAGCCTTCAGTTCTTAAACAACGTTGGTTAAAAATTGTTACCATTAGTAAAAAGCGCAGTGCTCGAGAATGTGAAATATTTTGGGTTTGTTTGTTAGGCAATTGAGTAGGAGAGTCAAATTACTTTAGTGAGATCGGCACTGCATCTAAGGCCTGCTTCCCGCTCGCGGTATACAGCGTGGGGCAGCCAAAACAACGATTCTAAGTATTAAAAAACACACAGAAATAGATTCCAATCCTATATTGCAGCAAATCTTGAGAACATACATGAAGATTCTAATTTGAACACTAAATATTCAAATTTACACAATTAAACATTTCAAATGTTTATTTTTTGAATATGACCCAGTAAGGTGGTGACCATCATTATGAACACTATATCTGTCTCATGCTGAAATTCTCGCTGACACGTCTTGGCATCGCCGGCGTTATCGCCCGAAGTTTTTGTTCAATCCAAACTTTCCAAACTTGTACCACTGTTGTGCGGGTAAAAAAAAAACCGACTTGAGAAGATTCCATAGAGAGTCTAGCAAGAGCTGAGATCGGGCGATCGTGGGGGCCATTGAAATTCTCGTCGATTACTTCCCACTCTGCACATCCCCTCCACTCTATCACCTTTTTTAACCGTGCGCTCTGACTGCCCCGCCCTGTATTTCACCGAACACTACACCAGTTTATATATTATAGGTTAGACATAACCTCAACGTTGCACCCTGCAGCAATTCAAAAAATTGATAAGAATTCATCATTCTGTAACAGAATAGCAGGCATCAAATCACATGTGAACGCTTTTTCAATTTTACATCAATGCTGGCTTGGCACTGAAAAGCATGCGTGCTCGCGGCAGTCTTCACAAAACATTATGAAGAAAGTGCGTGATTTAGGGACCACGTGATACAGATGGGGCGAGGTGGACTACAAAACCTGCAAAATTCGTATAGGAATCTGCACGTACCACAATATGTTCTGTGCAAGCTTCAAGGGGTTCAGGATGCGTCGCACAACCGATGGCCTCGTGACTGAACGAGAACGTGACGACATCGGCGCCGAAATTTGCACCGGTCGCCTCACATCGCTGCACCGACCGTCGAATGCCCAAACGAGCTGGCTCGAGCTGAATAGACAACCGATTACTAGTGTACTAAACTTTTGAAAAATCTGAATCTCGAGCACTTGTCCCAATGTAAGTGATACTGAAATGTTCTCCAAGAAAACTTTACCTAGCATGATGCAACTAAGTCCGTCGTATTACCGAAAAGCCGTTACTTTTACAAAGTTGGAAAAAAGGCACTTAACGTTGTCTCCCTACATCTGTATTCCATGACATATCACCGACATTTTCCATTTTTCCTTTTGAAAATGAAGCCAATGCGCATACAAAGGAGATTTAACGAATTTAAATAAGATAGTAGCGCTTAACAAATATGACATCCGGATAATATTCTACAGTTGCCCGGGAAAACTCTAAATAACTCTTGTAGGCCTATACACGTCTCCATCAAACACGTGGTTGGATTTACTTTTCGCTCGAGTGATCGGAGTAAATTAAGAAGGCGTACTATTAGAAGTGCCACTTCAAGCTTACAACTCACCACTTCGACGATATATTGTCCCTTCACGAAAATATCATGAATAGATAGCAGGACTAAAATGAAACGTTGGACGTCAAATGGTGACGGCAAATTAGAGTTAGGAAATCGTTGCATTTTCGCGATTCGGGTTCGTCGTTGCGACACACTCTTTGGAGGTGGCAACGAATATTAATTCCCCATACAACGGGGTCTGAAATACACGAAATTACCAAAATCACGTATCGATTCTAGTCACAAGGAGCACGAAAAAAGAATGAAAATAAATGGAACAAACGACGAAGCTACTTTGCTATTGCAGACGAATTGGGTTTAAAAACGGCAAAACACATCGACGATTAAGCACTGTTTAGAGCAGCTCAAAATCAGCAACAAAGGCGTTTGTTCTGGCGAGCACATTCAATGAATATGAATGAAATCGAAAAGTTGCTCAATGAACGAAACTAGTGATAATGGAAGTTGTTAACTTGTAGGCACACTGCAGATGAGTCGATGAGAATGGGTCGCAGTGAAGAACTCCCCCCATGCTGTGGAAATAGGCGTGAATCATCGAAACACATCCTGATATTGTACTGCGGACAGCAGGCACTAAGGCTAGCACCGAACGAAAAAAATATAAGAACCGAAGAACTAATCAATACCTACGTATAACACGTTATTTTGGCCGAAAGAGAAAGTAATAAGTAACCGACAACAACGTTGTGAAACATATTAATGAAATCTCATTCTACTTTATTTAAAGCGAAGTGGCACGACCTCTGCAATTTGTTGAAAGCGTAGAAGAAGAATATCTTAAGCCCGTCGACAACTATCTGGGATTTATGTTCTACAGACAAAACAGCAGTATCCAAAATATTCGTTTACGTAACCTAAAAAACTACTCTGTGTTTGCTTGGAGGAGGAAAGATTCAACACACTCAAGTAAACAGCTACTACAAACTACCGAACATAAAGACGGATAAGATTATGGTTGAAAACAATTTATGGAAACAGTGAAGTTGGGGAGCAGCATGGTGACGACGTTAAGGTGGAGTAAAAACGAAATGAAATACCGGTAAAAATGATATCAAACGTGTTCACCGCGGTCAGCTGATCAGGGTGCGCATAGCTTTAGTGTAAAAATCGATCGATTGTTTTGCACTTGAGAGGAGTGAAAGCGCTAGCCGGTTCTCAGTTTAACCCGTTACTTTCTACTAGATGGTAATCACAGGGACCACTACTATAAGATGATGAACACTGCTAAACGGGAAGTTAAAAAGTATATGACTCCAAAGATTCAACAATAATGATAGGGCCACCCGGTGGGTCGGGATGCATGACCGGCGTAAATTATAAAACAGTCGAGTGCATTGCGTAACAAACACTTCATTTGCCGGCTTTTCACCACGAACAGAATAACATACTTGTTCCGTGCAGCTTACTCACGGCAAATGGTACGGCCACATGAACGGACAGGTTTTCACTGTTAGAAATGCAGAACATACGAAAATCGATTAAGATTTCAGCGATCGATGGACGAAGTTGCGGGCTGAGTGACTCACACGATTCTCCTTGCTGTGTTAGCACCATGATTGGAGCGGTTCAAAGAAGTATTGCGTTCTATTGATCAATGATAAGCGATGCAGTCCAGATAGTGGGGGAGTTCTAGAACAAGAAGGTAACCTGTTCCGATGAAAGCTGAATGAGCTGGACATAAATGGGGGAGGTATGAGAAAGTGCGAGTGACGAGTGACCTAATTGTGTTGAGTCAAGTTCACCGAGACTAACACGCAATTAGTTGAGTCGGAATGGCCCGGGAACAGATCAATAACTGCCCTAACCGCGCGATTTTGCCGCACGAACGCGAAACAGCTGGCAACACAATGGAAGTCACGTTCGAACATATTGTTCTTTCTATCCATTATAAAATAAGGCCCATGAAAAAGCTGAGAAGTAGCTTCACATTACTCCTCTGAGTACCTTTTTCAAAAGTCCCCTTTTTCAGATTTCCTGACTTCAGCTCTGCCAATGAGAGGTAAACAGTGCCTTTTCCGTGGGAGAGACCCGTCTTCCATATGAAGAGGTCAACAGTGAAACGAAAGTAAACAAATAGCTCCATTGAAAAAACGGGAGGAACGGCCTATGGCGCTGACTAATCGATTGGGAACCCAACGAACTACTGAAAACGAATGGAAACTTATAGATTCCGATGAACTCATAAACGGGTACTCCAAATCGGATATGTTAGTGGGGTTGGCTTTTAGTTTTGTAATTGAAGGCCTGCCAGTGAAAATGTACCAGAATCATCTTCTGGACGGTTCAAAATAAGGCCAAAGTTTCATTTTATAAGTGCAACATTGGCACAAACAGAATCATATGACATTGTCGTCACAGCAGTTGAATTGTAATTGCGATTTTGGCCCCAAAAATGGAGATGACATGAAAAAAGCGGAGGAAGAGAGCAGAATCTCGAAGTCGATGTACACGTTAAAGTTTCAAATTTAGGAAATAGAAGGTGTGTTGGCAATATTGTGGACAGGGACAAGGGTGGGCCAGGCTTTGTTACTTTCAAATTCAAAGCCAAATTCTAATCGTGGAAATGCCCGTAATGTGTGCAGTGAAAACAAAGTAGTTATTGGTGGATTGTCCTCGGCAGCGAGTCAGAATCATCCCAGATCCCACACTCTCATGGAAGAGGCCATATTGAACAAGTTTGTTACAAGTATAGGAGTCAGCCGCTTTTCAGTGGCTTTCAATTCAAGACCGAACAATACAATCAAGATTGATGGAAGTTTAGCTTCCGTAGATATTGATTGATAATGAACAAGAGCAAAGTGACTTCAGCATACTGTAAACAAAAACACCTTGGTTCAGAAAAAAATAAGCGTGGGGAGAAAATTAAGGCAGCCAACGATTGGTGTGTAAAAAATGTTGTTTTTTGTGGGTTTTACTATTCGGAAAAGTCGAAGGAAGTTGTTGGAAGATAGAGGTAGACTTGCGATCGTTCAAAAGTTGTATATCATTTGATCAGAAAAATTAAGAGCAGAAAGAAAATAAAATGGTAAGTATGAGGCTTCCATAGTAAAGTGTGGGAAGAGTAGTTCACACATAACCAGAGAATTCCTACGGGACGACCATTTAGTTCTTACACATACACATACCTCTTCATTCTTTCCGTTTATGCTCGTTTTTTCATTGAAAGCACATTGTTTAATATGTATGGCGCTACACATACTACAAACAGGTATTAGCAGCAAAAAGAAACTCATGAACAATAAGGCACCTGCTGCGAGGAGAGACTTCTTGATTGCCCACTAGTTTACGAAGGAACCAGCTTGACAATTCAGAACGGGAAGGAACAACGTAGAACAACTCTGTTCACAGACACTTTTTACGAAAAGTGCATGCATGTACTTACGCAATGCATTCGGAACTTCATTTCACCTCCGAGCTCTATAAGGACAGTTCCGTGGTCTAGACGGGCCAATTTTGCTTCTACAACACTAATAGTTTTAGTAGTAGTAGTACAAACAGTAGCGGAAAGAGAAGTTTCAACAATGCCCGACCTCTCAAAAGTCACCGCCACAAAAATGGAGCTCGTCTATTACTCGGGATTAAAGTCGAATACGTGGCTTATTCAGAAAGACTACATCATCGATGAATTTTTTGTCATGATCTTTCGTAGCAGGATTACTGGAAAGAAGGTTCTGGCCATATAACATTCGGGGCTGAGCCTGTTCCTGAATGAGCACGAGAAACAAAGGATTGGAAAATTACTGTCATAGCTTTGAATTTTGAAGATCTGCAGCAAAGGAATTCCACCCTCAGCATCTCTCTACAGCCCTTGAAAGGGATCTAGGCCTATCAAACGTTCCCTGAATACTCTAATCTACGGCAGTCTCCTTAATTGTGGCTATGGAAGCTCGCGCACGTCAATCACTAATACAGAGTACATATTATTAATTGTCAGCAGGGCGACTGGCACAGTATGTAATTAGCATACTTACAAATAAGAGTGAGGAATAATACTATAGCAAACAATAAAACAGTCTGAGTTAGACGATTAACTTTGAGAAAGTACTGAGATAGAAGTTTCGGTAGGGTCAACCCTCCGTCTCCTGGCCTGTCTTATAGGATTATTCGTCGGTGAACGGAATGATCAATTCGTTCTCTGAAGCCAAAAAAGAAGCAAGTGGGTGTGGTCGTGATGATTTTTTGGGACTGTTCTGCGAGACACAACTCAACCCGTAAGTCCCGGACACAGATGAGATTACCCTATAAGCTGATCTAACGATTTTCTTTCAAAAAAGGCGTAGAGAAAGGCCAGCCAGAGTAGGAGCGCCTTTTCCATTGTATAAGCTTCTAGGATTCTCCGAACATAGGATTATCCGCAGATATCCGGCCATTATCCGCAGATATCCGCGATGAAGACGTTGTGACGCCTGTTGCGTGAGTGATGTCGAGACCAGCAGGCGCGTCAACGAACCAACGAAAACGAATGGCTCGAAAGCAATTATGAGGGTGAACCCTTGATTTACAAAGGGTAACCGAAGTTTTTATAAACTGCGAAAAACTTTTTTGTTTTTGCGATCAGGAAACACTAGGTTATGTTGAACACCAGCGGATATACTGAGAAATGAAATGCGATGGTTACTCAAAAGTCATTTATCCACACGAATTCATGGTCCTTAAATGGATATCTCGAAGTTTGGACGAATCGGTAAGTGCTGTAGCTCAGGCTTTCGAATGGAACAAATATTCTTTTACTATGTGGTATCAGAAGTTTTTGATTTACTGAACCAGCGAATGAAATGAGCGTAGGGGAAAGGAGTGGGAAGAAAAACCAGTAAAAATTCACAAAGAAGAAGAAAACAGTGTAATGTCATTCCAGAGTATCGTGACTAAGACCTCAACAAGTTGAGCGGAAGGGTGTCACTTCATCTAGCGGTAGCATTTCCACAGCAAAATGGGGCTAGTGAGTCAGAGACAAATTTTTTCGTCTTTTTTCTGAAAGAAGGGCAAGGATTCGCCGCGATAAGAAGTAAGGGATAATACCTTTGCATGTAGAACTACTGAGCTTCCAATTCTTTTTTAATTCTTTTTGAGATTTCTTATAAGAAAGTACTCAAAAGCTGCAACAATGCGAAAACTCTAATTTCTAGGAGTTTGCACAAATTCGTTTCCAGTTGGAGTTTCTAGGAGCAACATCAAACTTCCAGTCTGCTTTAAACGAATAGAAAAAGACGGCGAATCATCAAGACAACAAGAATGAGTCTGTTTCAGTTGAAGGCAGCGGAAATTCGTTACTATGTCGACTCACAGCGACACGGATTCTAATGATTCAAGGAAACCACGAAAAGGAGTGCCACTGTCTCTTAACTCTCCAGATGAAAAATTTACATGAGAATAAAACACTAACATGATCTGAATCTGGATGCCTTCATATCTCACAAACTCAAAAGGAATGGATAGAACTTGCGAGAGATGGCAGCCTTTGTTTGCTTGACGTAATCGGCTGTTAACAGAAGGTCTCCCTAATATGACACTGAAGCTAAACAAACAGCCCGTGGTGTGTAGGTGATTATGCGGATAGGCCTCCTAATCAAACACTATCCTGAGTAAACGTGCACTTCACTCAAAGGAAAGCCGTTGAAATGCAAAGGGCCTGACACAAGTAGCTTTTGAGATTTCTTTCAGACAGTTCTGCGGTGTGTCGATGTGATGTAACAGGGCGTATTGTAGTCTGGCATCGAGTGTACAATGTCAAGGCTCCATTAGTGTTGTGTGAATGCTTAGCAGCGGGGTTATTGTGATACGCGATGCAATGTTTGCTAGGCATCGGTTTGTTCGTACGCCCGTTCATTCGGGTGCTAACCCCGGCCTGAGGCCCCATTCGATACGGCTCGTGAACAGATAGACGGCACAGTCTAGAGGGGGCTTCGTAACTCGGTTCACACTACTGTTGTGTTGCCTAACTGTCTTCAAATTAAGGATCGATCTGCCTGTTGATATGACCATAAAACCAGTAAACGACCGGAGAGATTCGCTGGTAAACGTGACGCAAGCGTTTGTAGGCTGTTCTGTCGAATGTGGTCGAGTAACCCAATAGACCAAACAGTGGATGCTCATAATTACAACGGCACTTCAAAAGATCATACTAAGTAGCCTCATCGGCTGGCTTCTCGTCAAAGCCGGGGCCACGCTCACGCAATAGCTTCTCATCGATTCAGGGACGGAGTCGGAATGTTATATCTGCATCCAAAAGTTCCAGAGTGGCTGTTAGTTAAAAGCAAGCAAAAAGAGAAGCTGGTAAGTGTTACACATATTTATCTTCAGTCTAAAAATCCAGATAGTAAATAAGAAAAAAAAAATCGATCATATGAAAAAAAAACCTTTTAGAGAAAGCCCTTCAACTTGGGATAGCTCCATCCAATTTAGGCTGTCTCCAAAGAAACAAACGATATGAAGACACACGGAAACCATCGATAGTGATAGTTATTTTTGAGATGGTCAAATTTAAAATGAGACCAGAAGGGTGGAACACTATGGAAGTGGGTTTGGACCGACGCGATTCGTTTGATGCAAAGCTCTTAGTCAGTAAACATAATGAGGACAACAGCACAGTGGTTATGAAGAGCAGAAACATGTGTGAAACGGCGAGAAACGGGAAGTGGAATGAACCGGGGGACCACATTCACGCACGTGCTCACTATCACCATCTCTACCCTCATCCTTTGTCGCTCCTTATTTTGTTTAGGCTCTTTCATAAACAATACGCCAAAAAAGCATCTTCTCAGAAAGAAGGAAAGCAAATGAAGGCGTGTCGGACACGTTTCGGAGGTCGTTCAACTCAATTTCTCATAGTACCATAGTCAACAGTATTCATATGCTAGGCATACTACAACTTCCAAGCGGAAAACAATTTTAACACCTCAATGTAGCGATCTCACAAATCTAAATTATTCCGGTTCTTTACCAGTGCAGGGATTCAATTGAAGGCGCTGTGATGAAAACGAGAAATTCTAGCCCAACCAAAAATGTAATGCCTTCTTTAGCTAATGATTCTTGAGGCTGGAAGAGGTTTCAACGACGAGAGGGTGTTTTGACGAGATTTTGGCCGTTTCACAGCAAAGGGTGCGTGCTCTTACAGATATCAGCTGACTGCATTCACAACAAACGTGCTCTGTTTTCGATAGTTTCCGTCGCTAAAAGGTCGCTGAACACGCCCTTTCTAGGAAGTATTGAGCGACAGTAAAAGAGGGGACTGGTTTTTGAGCCCTTGTTGCGCCCTATCTATCCCGCTTTGCGGCACGGTCGCTTCACACGTGACCTTCTTAGGGAAACCATGTTAATCGCAAACTTTGCTTTTGTTGAAGAAAAAAACAAACCCACTGTTGGCCTGGCAGTAGACTGGGAACAGAGAAAACACTGGTCCATTGCATTCAATCAATAGCCTGGGAGAGGAGCTCATCCGGAAAAGGCTGTTGTTTCCGATTGAGTTGACATCGGCGAGAAAAAAAGGAGGCGCTACCTCATAACGAACACCCCAGGACTAATTCCGAGACAACGCATAAACAGTAAACAACATAGTTCCAGGTAGCAGCGAATTTTATGCCAACGGAAAGTTCATTTTTCGTAACTAGAGCAGTAAAACCGTGGCACTTATGCACAGGAGGATATGAAGTAAGCAAAGGCCCGACTCCAGTGAATGTAGGGGAATGAATGAGGAAAAACGAAGTGAAAATCCCGGGATACAACATGACAACGAGATGGCATCCAAAGTAATTGTCGAAGTTTAGAGAACGGTGGGTTCATAAGGAGGCGTTCTCAGTGACGTGTCGTCTGGGCATACTTGAACGTCATGAGATGTGAGACGAAAAGTGCGTGGCAACATTTCCAGAACGGAACGATATTCAACGAGTAATCGATATGTTCGTGCTGTTGATGGCTGACGTGTCGATGTTATTTCAGTCTCGTATGTGAATGTTTTAGAAACAGCATGAATGAAAGTAAAACGCGGAGGAGAAACACCTTCTTTACTCGTCTTCGTGAGGTACTGCGGGTCGCCAGCTCGGCAGTGTAGAGGCACAACGAAAGTGCAACGACGTCTGAACGAATTTGAACGAACGATTATATACAAGTTCACATGTACGTAGTAACGCGCAACCTCATTCATTGCCCTTTGTCGTCTCATCCGAAGGGGGCGATTGCTATAGGGCAACCAGGCTTTAAGCTAAAAAACAAGTGAAGGAAAAGCTACAGTTTTACCGAAGCACTAGTATATAGTAGTCATAGTAATTTTGCTGAGATTGTTAGTCCTTGCAAGCCTAGATTGGTGATGGTTGATGACGAAGACAACAGCAGGGTGTTGGCAGAAAATAACGAGGACGGGGAGAGGGGGGGGGGCAACCCGTTTTATCGTTGGAGCTGTCTGCAGTTTTATATTCAACCCGCAAAACAACCATCCCATCTCACATTACAAAAAGTGCGTTCTAATATGAAGAAAGTTGTTACTACTTTTTTGTTAATAGATGCATTTGTGGCAAAGAATAATTAGTGGTGAATGATGGAAAGACCTTATTCATCAAAACGTACTCCGAAATCAAAATTCGAAGTAAAATTGAAGAAAATCCTGCTTGGTAAATCCGGTCTCGAGCTGCAATACAAAAACCCTCTCATCAGCTTTTCGATGCCATCGATTGCAGTTGACAAAACTACAGCGGTCAAGAACAGGCGGAAGAAGACATTCAGGCACTACTTTCTCGCCTTTTCACGTTGAAGTTCATTAAACTGGATATATTTGTATGGCTTAATGCTGAATTAAATCAACAGACTTGATCTTATCTTCACTCGAACATGGAAATAATGTCCATCGACCAATCTTTCGCCTGATTACTCATCTTACTCCCCATACGCATACACACGCCCGGACAATGGTTCACGACGTGAAGAGGAACTTTCTCTCACAACCAGAAAAAGCGAATGCGTCGGTTAAATAGTTCATTGCAGATGATTTCATGCGCTTTATGGTTACTTAATGGTTCCATTCGTTTACTATAGATGGACGAGTTGAGTTCATGTAAGAATGCTTGGTCTCAAGGATACGGGGACGAGTTGAGTTCAAGTAGGAGTGGCTGATCTCAAGGGTACGGCCTTTGTGGCTCAATGCAAAAAGGCCATTGTTAGTTTTGTGGGAACAGGTTCTATATTCGAGACACACCGCAACATTAATAGCTGGGTAATAAATATCTCTTTATTACTGAACTCTTACTATTACTATTACTATTAGCTATTAGGCCAATACTGAACTCATATATTTGTTCATATCCTTCTCATATTTGTATTTTTTCCTCATATTTAATTGTACAACGGTCATGACTGCATATTTTTCAACATAATACGCATAGCATATATCTGTCACAAAGCTCATTAGTCCTAGAGCGGGTTCACAGATGATGGTGGAAGAAGGAAAGCGAAAATAAGTTTGTAAAAACTCCAACTTTAGCATATTTTTGGAAACGCTCATGAAAATAATGTTAGCAGCCTTGACTTATTCCTTCCTATATTTCAATCCATTCGACTTCCACCAGTAGCCATAGCGAACTTCGATCTGGTTGATAGTGGAGTAACGTACCTGGTTCCCCTTAAAAAGCCGTTTCATTATTCTTAAGGGATTGCATGGAAATGCAGTTTCATTCTTCATCTGTAATGGTCTTCTTCAGTAGATGTGTGTGAAAATTTTTCGGAAATTTTATCCATTCCACTTCCTCAGTGAGACCTACGAAACGTCACGAAAGGTACACACTTATCATTTGGTCATGTTTTTTTCCGTTTTTGATCTGTTTTTTGATCTCTAATCGCTAATATGAAATTCTAAAACCATGAGCATAGAAGTTTCCACATTCTTTGTGCTTGACGACATGTCGAATCGTGCGCATCATGTCACTTCGGATTCTAGTCACGTCGTCATTGCTGTTGGCTGGGCTCGACTGCGATCTAGAAGTTATTGCTGCAGAGGTCGCGACCAGTGGTGAATCTACTGGTGAGGGGAGGCTGATGAAGGAAAACTGTAGTGAAAACTTCTGTAGTTTTTTCTAACAGTCATTTTAGTATCTAACTTCTTTCATATCCGTGCGAAGTTGTTAGGTGAAACAATTTATCAAATCAGCGGCCTAACGTTTCGAAGCTGTCGTCTTCGTCGGAGGCCAAGGTTCCGCTGCTCAAGCGGGTACAAAAATCCGCTGTCGTCGTAGGCGACTGTCAGTAGCGATTTTTGTATCCGCTTTAGCGATGGAAGCCTATCCTCTGAAGAAGACTATAGCGTCGGAACGTTAGACTGTTGATTCAGTGAATTATTTTGGTCTTATAAAGCACTGAGGGCAATGATTTGCATGAGCATATTGAGCATATGCATAACGGATATGAAGAGATGTGTGGCGTTCAGAAAAGGGTCTTTTATAAGGGGCGTATTAAGGCCCAGAGATCCATTCGTTGCCAATCGCCGTAGAACTTCATAATAATCCATGGTTCAGAGTGCTCATCCAACCGATTCCGAAGGCGTGGAGATTCTGTGGATGTGTCAGACTGTCCGAGCAGGTATCTAGCACACGTGTCAACAGTAATTACTCAAAACGTGAAGAATCGTACTTTGAATTTTGCTTTTATGTCTTCATCGTGTAACTCAATAAGCAAATTCCCATAAAACTCTGAAAATAATGAACGAGAAATGAAATCTTCATCCATCGGTATATGACAGACAACGGGTGGCTAAGTAGTATTCAAGTAACTCCACTGTAGCAGCAATAAGAGGAATGGATTACAGTGTACATCATTTCATTTTTCAAAGCAACAGCTTCAAAAGATGATCGGAATAATAGCGAGAAATGCGAATCTTATAAAACCGGAAAACCAAAGCTTTAGGAAATCGACGAAGCAGTCATTGTAACGGGAATATGGAGGAAAAACAGGATAGCAAAAAACCTATTATACTTTTTAGTCAAGCTTTAGTCGCGGAACCCGCGATAGAAAGAATCGCTTCCGATTATGTTTGGAGAGGGAGGGGGCGGAGGCGGGGGTAAGGATAACTAGGCTGATGGGACAGTGATCTTATTGACTTCGAGATTTTTTCTTACTGGAACTGTTGTATATATACTCCCACCCCTCCTCTCCACTTATACAGCTCCCACCCTCCACTGTTCCCTGGTCATCAATGGATTTTTGCTATTTATCTTTTTTGGAGGATGATAAGGGAGGAAAGGGAGTACCGATGTACTCCCCCTCTTCACCTATTCATCTTCCGAAAAAGATCTTGTATGTAGCATCGCATGCATTGAAGATGAAATCTGCCATATTGCTTTGGAACACTCCCTTTCCGGCTCCCTTTCCCTCATTATGGATCTCATTCCCAACATGGAAAACTACTCCCCCTTTCAATACTTCGACATGCCGGTGGGCTGGTCACGGAATGAGCTTCGAGGTACATATCTATAGCGCGGCGCGATATTTCATAGACGACGGTGTCAGTGCTCAAGTCATTTTTGGGCAAAGCGTATAAGATGAGCGAAAATAAGCAATAGTAATTAACAGTACAGAGCAGTAAATAGTAGCAAAGCCTCATGATGACTCATAGGAGGTCACAGATATTCAAATTTCAGATATAATCTTTCACTATGTTTTGCGTCTCTAGAACCTTAAGGTGTGAGAAAGCCCACTGTAACTTTGAGTGATAATTTCAATTTTCCTGACAATGGGTGGAAGACAAGAAAGAATACCGTGCAATGAATGATGTCACAAAAAGTATAAATTGAAAAGATGAGCTGTAGTTATGAACAGACGATACTCTTTTGCTGATGCAGTGACAAACCGGAAATCTCATGATTGACAAAAAACAGCCAAGCGTTCTCCCGTACCTCGGCTAGACCTCATCTTCTCGGATGGCCGTCGTTTTTATGGTCGGCTGTGGAGTGTTGTCTTCAACTGTTCTGGGATGAACATGAGTGACACGGACACCGGTACCAACTACACGACTTGGCGAAACTGATACTTGACGTGTTGGGAGTTCGTTGTTCAGTTCCATCTTCAGAATTTCTTCGTGAATGAGAGCCTGAATAGGAGGAGAGGCACTGAGAGCATGGTTGAACGGATTTTGACTGATTTTCAGTCTGAAGTTTTTTCACTTGAGGAATAGGAAGGAAAAAAAGGACCAAATCTTCCAATGCTATCAAAATTGATTTTTGCTCAAAGAATCAGAGGGTTGGTTCTGGAGGAAGACGAAGTGATCATCGACAATCCACTTACACTACCCCTTGTAGTACTCATATTGAGAACTGGTGGTGAATGAGGGACTGTGTTAAGTGAATTACTTTTGAATAATGCTGCTGACTTCTAGAAACTTTGATTAGGTTCCTATGACGTACTTCAAGGAGGAACATATCTGTTTGTGTTGCTTTGTTTTTCCTGTGCAGCTTCTGCTCGGAAGCTTCATTGAGCCTTTTCTTAGCCGATGCCGGCATAACCCGGTACAGAAGACGTTCTTTAAGAGGCATTCGAGATATAACGGCGTCCATAGAGCGTGGATCAAGTTCTGAAATATTCACTTTGATGCCATAAACCACTTTCATTACACTATATGTCATTACAGAATGTGTACAGATCTTTAGCCGCATAGTCTTAAATGGTAAACATCGGAACATTAATCAGAATGATCAAGTGTGGCATTAATACTTAGACTTCGTTTAACTCAACACGAACACAAGGTCAGTAATCCAGTCGAAGGGGCGGCGTTTGCAAGTACACTGGTAGGGGATCTGGGAACTGGGCACGTGCTACCGCTGCTAGGGCCTGGCTGACCCCACCTCCCCTTCCCTTTGGTCTCTCGAGTAAACATCATGGCTGCTTTCATAGTTTGCGAGCGAGCGTGCGAGCCAGCCGGAGGACTAATCGTCCGGCGGCATCGACCAAAGTTCAGTTGCGAACAAGGGGAAAGCGCCGCCCCAATCGCTCGCTCGCGGGCCAAATCGCGGACTATGAAAGCAGCCCATGCGATTGATGTGTTAGATGATGCGATTGGTGTTAGACCTTGTGCCCTGTGCTCGATAGGAAGACACATTGGTAGAAAGATCACCAAGAAGCCTTGCTAAAGCACACTATCCATTCACTAAATACTTAGCAAGGGTGACATATCACAGTATTATACGTTGGCCAAATAACTCTTACTCATTTCTATACTTATCGAACAAGAGGAGTAGTCTCAGTCAAGCGAGCTTCACAAGGGATTGATGGTACTGAAGGTTTGAAAGCGGAACAACAGGACATCCTAAAATGCGGCCAAATAATGGTTCGTCATTTACTGAAAATATCGGGGTGCAATCTAGGTGGTTATTAGGAGCTCATTCTTCGAAATTTCCGGAAATCAAAAAAAAGGAGCGACACGGTGCTAATCCTAACAACAGAAACACGAAAAATAAAAGAAAGGTGCCTATTTTGTGGAGCAAATATATGAGATACCGATAAGAAACCTTTGGTTTCCGAAATATCCACATCCACAGTATTGTTACCGGAATGCATCCGCTTGAAGTCCGCGTCGGAGATTGCTCCTTCGTCAGCAGCCTCAGCTAGAGCGTTCATATATTCACGGTCAATGTTTGCTTGCATACCCTCAAATGAATTGATCTTTAGAAAATTGATATTGTATATTATAGTGATCTATTGCTAGGAAAGCTTTTTATTAGTTAGAGTCTATCATCAAAGATCATTGACCAAAACATTCTATGGAACCCTAACCACTTCAAGCGTAATAATTTTCTAAGTTATTAAATGAGAGAATTAACGTAATTCATATGTAACTTCTTATGCTAATATTCTGTCATCCCACTGGATACCCACTACTTATCTGGGTACAGTTGCAAAAACTCCTAAGCAAGTCGAATAATCGAAATGGTTCAAATCCTGCCAACTACTCTGCAGCTGCCAATCCTCTGACTCCCTAGATAAAGCAGGTAACCAAGAATATCGTACCGAAGCAAGAGCCTCAATTTGTTGCTGAATGAGCGTCAGCACAGTGGAGACTAGTGAGAGGCCGACGAGTAATAGAAAGCCAACAATGACAATGTAATCATATTCCGACGGTAGGACGTCTCCAAAACCAATAGTTGTGAACGAAATAAGCGTGAAGTACAGTGCTGTACCTAAAATTGAGAAAGTGTGTGGGAGAGGAACGTTGTGCATTTTAAAGCACGTTGACATCTTACCATAACTCCAATCCTCCAAAAGTGTAAATATCCAGGCGCAGAAGAACACCCACAGAATTGTCAATAGCACAAGAAACGAAATAGGGAATGAGAGAAGATCCTCATCTTCTAATGAAGAGGAAGAGTGCGACATCTGGATAGTTCAAAAAGTAACCCATTACAAGGAAGGGAATTTATAAATTGGAGTAACTAAATTAGTAACAATTGTGAGTTAACAAACCTGACCACCCTCGTCGAATCCTACAGCTGCGTTCACCTGAAATATTTATAGATAAGTAGGAAACAGAATTATCTGGTAACTGACAAATCAATGTATGTGGAATAATTAACTCTACAGCTCGGATTTATAGGCTGTGCAGAGAAATGTTCAGAGGAACTTCCCAAGAGATCTGTACCCTTAGAATTTAGTTAGAACTCGCCTTTCTTCCCAAATCCTTGTGAACCACCGTTGTTGACTTCAATACGAGTTTCCAAAGCATCTTACAAATCCTCGCAAATATCGCTCCCAGTGCGAAGAGGGTGAGAACAGCAAAGGGGATTCCGATAAACGCATAGAGGATGGTCAGCACACGGCCTGGCACCGTCGCTGGCACGATGTTACCATAACCTGAATTTGGTATTACAAA
Organism: Haemonchus contortus; assembly: GCA_000469685.2. NCBI lineage: Eukaryota > Metazoa > Nematoda > Chromadorea > Rhabditida > Trichostrongylidae > Haemonchus > Haemonchus contortus. The sequence goes on along the minus strand of LS997567.1, from coordinate 1,113,533 downwards.
ACTTATACATCAAAATCTACACTTTAGCGGGATGCTAGAAATGGCAGAATAACGAGCTTTCAAACGACTTACCAATTGTGGTGTAAACGGTCATGCAGTAAAAAACCGCTCCCCAAAAATTCCATCGCGTTTCTTCGAAGTTCACCTGAAATGTTACTCTCTTCACAATAGTAAAAGAAATAGGAGTGAAGCACTCACTGGCTCTATACCGAGCTTCTCTTGAAATTTCAGAAGACTCTTCCGCGTATGGTTCAATGCCGCCATAGGTTGCATAGCTCGCACGTTGTTCAGTCGATATACTGTATTCTGAATGGAAGCAAAATTTAGTCAATACGTCTAGTACGAGTTGGGAACGAATGTATGGCTTGTACACTTTGTGTTCTATCTTGAATGGTATGTATGACAACATACCACCCAAAAAGCGTACTCGAAAGGTATTCAAATAGCTCCCAGAAAGGATGTTTAGCAGGGAATTACGGTATATATAGAAGTCGTCTTTTATATTTAAAGATTTGCAGCACCGCCAATGGCAAGCAAACTGCCGATTAAGTGCAAATGAGAGCCCGGTCGAGACGGAAGATGTGTTCAGAGATTCGGATCCCAAAGCTGCTCCTACATTTATAGCAAACTTATTCAGCACAGTTTGAGATCTTTTCAGGCTAATCTCAAAAAAGACGAACCTCGAAAAGCTCCTGCCTTTGCTTCTGTAGCTGCTCCATTTCGTACTGCTCGTTTGGACCTTCCAATTCGCTGAAGAGAATTGCTCCCAATAATGTATAGAAGATGAGTCCCAGTAGTGGGAGCAACGCTGGAAGAGGTAAGTAAATGGAAACACTAGAAAATAACATGGGAGGATAGCACTTATTATGGCCATTAAAGGCTTGAAAGCCAACTGTTAGCCATTCGAGCGCGGACGTATAAGATGATGTGAGTACTGTTAAGAGTGCCACATTGCCCAGGATGAGGTAATTTGCTACAGCAAAGTCTACCCTTATAGGAGGTAGCTAGGACAGTAGGTTTCGACAAAGTAATGAGTAGCTACTATGGCTCATATTCAAATCAAAACATTTGTAAAGCAAATATGCTTGCAAAGCTGCATGACTGTGTCAGTAGTCAAAATGCATTTATATAATAGAGATAAGTAAACCGATTTCAATCTGAAGGAAAACGGAAGCGTTGTGAATACTTTACCTTTAGCTCTAGTTCTTAGGCCGGCGAACAGATTGGCACATCTTCGGGCTATTGGGGCTGACATGGTTCTTCTCCAGCAATGACTCGCCCGGTCAAGGAGAGAATCCAGATAATAAAGACAGTCACGAGCAGGAATTTTGAGTCAACAGGTCTCGGAGCTGAAAAAGAAGTGTTGTAGAACGCTGCTGGAAGAGATTTTGGAAGGTAACGTTGAGAAGGAAAACAGAAGCGAGCACCTCTGAATACGTATGTAATAGGAACAATTTCTTTCATGAAATCAGGCCCACGGGAAAGAAAGCGTCTACGGTACTGGGGAGTAATTTCAACTCACCAGCATGCAAAAGCTAGCAGGCTTTAGTCATTCAGTGGGAGCCGCTTGCTGTTGCTGCTTGTCACCAAATGCAGTTTACTAGTAGTGAACACCTCGCAAAATGAAATCATCTCATTTCTTTGGTGTGCCCACTGATCGACCTGTATTGATGTACGTACTGGGACCAAAGGAACTATGTATGAGACCCTCGTTGACCTTGTCTTCCAAAAAATTCCACTGAAAAAATTAAGAAGTCTTTATATGGGTTTAACTGAACCTTTGTTCTTGTGGTAACACCAGGCCTATTTTGGTCTCGGTCCTCTACATCTATAGCGAGCGTCAGTACACAGGCTTTCCGCTCTTATAAATTGCAAAAAGCGATTGAAAGGTAATCGTGGCAGTTGCACCGCATTGTTTAACTCAAAAGACGAGAAATAGACAAACAATGGAGCGGGTGAGTTAAGCTTCAATGAGGAAATGACAACGCTAACATGTCGTGAGTTTGGAGAATGCAAAGCTCGCACAGCTCCAAGTTGAAAATGCTTTGGAGTACGTAGACGGAAACCTTCAAAATACGGAACAAAAAATAAGTTAAAATGAGTCAGATGCTGCAGCCCTGAAGGGGCTGAAGCGCTTGACTTATATACCTGTTTTTAACGTTTACAGTGAATGAATAAATGAGTTCAATCTACTCACAGAAACTTCAAGTGACGAAAGTGCCATTGTCAATGATGCTCTTAACCATCTGATTAGTTGCTTTACATAATGCGGGAGTATTTAAAGTGAGAACTGAACAACTAGACCAGATTTCTGTCAGCAATTATGAAATGAGGTGTAGCTGAAGCCGATCTCCATCTAAGACTCCAACTAGTCCCATTAATTGGATAGTAACAAATGAAAGAACGAATGACTTTCTAATGCCGTGTACTGGATAATTATGTGTTGTTTGATGAAGATATGTCTAAGTTAATGGGGAGATGTTGCTCATATCCATAACTCACAGAACATAGTGTAAGAGAATAAAAAACGATCTCAGGTGGACTGCACGTACTGGCTCGGGCTTTTATCGCTGTTAGCTGCATGCGTTTATCTGCTCAGTCCAGCAGAGATAGCTAAAACGACGGATTCCGAAGATTTGACGACGCGATTGAGATGTATCGCAGTTGCATGGTGACAGTTGGCGCCAAGAGGCGCCACGACAGCGGTGGAGGCGATAGTGGCGAAGCAATTGTTGCAAAAAACTCACAGAAACATTGAACATGTTATCAATAGGGGCTTTATTGAAGCCGCATGAACCCTTAAGGATCTTCCTAACTTGAGAGAAATTAAGTAATCTGCTCCTTCACCTTCGAAAACTACAGAGCATCGCTGAATCCGCTATGAAAATTTAGACTCTCCACTTTTTTACGCTATTGAAGGATGTCTATTTTTGGAGCCCTCTAGAAAAACTAGGGCTAACACGGAAGGATGATCAAGTCAAAGGGCATAAGGAAAAGAGTAGTACTGTTACAGAAGTACCTACACTCTAAGGCCTCAGGATTCTCGTTCATGCAAGGCCACTCACAAATGCATTGCATGGCAACACCACTCAAAAATGGTAATTTTTAAAGTGATTCCAGAGTTAATATGAGAGTTTGGGTGCCTGCTCACTTCTACGGATGAAAAGTATCACCCATTTGTTGGTAAGGCATAAGCAGTCGAAGCTTCAACTTCACATCTTCTGAATCACTTCAAATCACTTGTCCCTGCTATTTCTTGGAGTGAGGTGAAGAGTTTTTCTCGTTTAGGAAACTTATCGCAAAGGTATTCAAGAGGGTGTACGTGATGTATTGGCAAGGACGCACTTCACACACGCATGGTCCTGAGTAAGAATCTCTGATCGACATCCGCCTGGGCCAACCAAGCCTATCATCATTCCACCAGGGTCGGTTAACTGGTATCGGACTTGTCTAAGAGGATAAAAACACTGACTTGAACATGGGCTGGCCACCGCAATTCATTGTAAAAGGCCATATACGCATTCAATACGCTTCTACGGTTCTAAATGGAAGCCGAATGCGTGGGCGCATCCCTCTGATGGGATTGATTAAAGCCCCAAGAATTTATCAAGACAAGGCCTTTTATCGCAAATCTAAATTTCTGCAACAATATAGTCAAGGTGACAGCAGCTTAGCTCAAAAAATAGAGTGACATAGACTTTCTTTTGCCTTTTTGTTCGAAGAGCTTTTGGACCAGGTGAACGCTCAGTTCAGGGGGATTTTTTTCAAGTACGAATGGAATGCCGCTTGAAATTGCTCCTCTCAGGTTGAGCTAGCAAGCTCAGCATCACTTGCCTACGCTTTGCTGTGGTCCGAGAGGCATGATGGTCTGATAGGGTGTCAGCCCATTTCCAAAATGGGGCAATACTGGAACGTCATCTTGGCATCGTTGACAACCTGCTTGCAAACATCGCCTAGTGTTTGAAGTTGTCATGCATTGGATTTTTTCGTCAAGAGTTGGGAACTACAGGGTTGTACTCGCTGTGCTGAAATAGGAGTATGCCTAGCAAAATTTTATGCTAGAAAAAAAGAATCAAATGTTGCATTAATCTTGATCACCGAAAACCTGTGTGCTTACACAACACGTAACAAATATTTAGTTCTTTCCAACACTCAAAAAATGCCGTTTTTCGTCAGCGTCAACGAATGTAATATCGCCCTATCGATGCAACAGGCGATAGAAATTACAGCGATTAGGAATGAGTGAGCACTGAGGGCAACCAAAAGGATTTTCAGCCAGCTAATGGCTCGAAAACGTGAGAGAGTCCGTGAGAGAAAGAAGGGAGTGGGGAAGAATATTCCTGCTCAAAAAGGTCTTTATATGGTGCAATTCAAAAAAGGAATTCCTAGAGAGTGTTGCAGCAGAAGGGCTCAGCAATAGGCCGGAACACTCTTTACCTCCAGGCACCACGTTCTGCTTTTTCAATGACGCAAGTTCAACCATGTTGTCATTGAAATACCCTTGGCTAGAGAAATTCTACACGGTATTACTTTTTATTTCATGGCCTACACTACATAACATATGAATTCACACGCTAAAGACCGCAAGTCAAGAAGGTTAATCAACAATCAAGAGAATTGAAAATATGTAATATTTTCTACCCGGGCAAGGGGCTCAAGGCGAAAATTAACATTAATTCAACGTTCATGTTTGAAAACTTCGAACACAAGTGGGTGAGAGTTATATTAACAGGGGATGATCAAAAAGCGATACCGTCATGGAAGAAAAAGAGGGATGGAGTAAGTTCGTAAGTTCAAGCGCACACAGTGACATAGGGCTTTACTTCTTTATCATTTCGGGTAAGTCATTTTGTTGCTTCAAAAAAGGGCTAATTACAAGGATTCAGTGAAAAGATGAGCTGAAAGGATATGAGGAAGGGGAGAAGCTGACAACTGCTTCGCGTTGTGCAATTCAAATTTTGTAATGACAAGTGATGCTTCCAGTATAAGTAGGCAAAAGTTAAGGTTCCCTACAAATGTTTTACTGCAGCCGGCAATGAGTTGTTCTATGGTTCCTTCCTAGCAACATTCAAGCAGCAGACCTAATCTGTACCCAAAATTATGCATGCGAAAATACTCATACAATACAGGTTGAATGTGCTGTAGAGTTCCCAAATCAGTGCATAGGATTTGCTTCAGAATACTGGGCCAACTGCAGGTCCTCCATGAGGTTGCTCATGATACTCTCAACTCCATCAGTTTATCGAACGAATGAAAATTAAAAGTCCCAAGACTAATTTTTGTTTAGAAATACCTCCACGTAATTCATTTCCGTGCTGTTAGAAAGGCTTTACTCTTTTGAAGACTAAAGACATCAAAGCCTAAGAGAATCAAAAGCAGTCCATCAAATACGAACTGGATTGGAAATAGAGGGGGGGGGGTTGGTAATTATTGGAAGGAGAAGGATGTGATGAGGTATCGCGCGGAATGCTTTGCGTAGAGCGTCAGTTGTCAGTCGCTCATCGGGCTATATTGTGTGGTGGCAAGGTCGAGGGTATGAATGTAGAAAAAAGTGAAAAATGACATACACAACAGGAAATTTGTTGCTGTGGTCGCGAATGTTTTGATTGTACTCGAAGGATTGTTGTCAGGCCTTTTCCCCTAACTTAAAGAGACGGGATAGAGTAGAAGCTACGAAAGTCGATTTACTTCAGGACTTTTTATGAAGATTATGGCTTTACTTGAGAAACTACAAGTATATTCGTTTTCATCACCTCCACGGTCCCAGACCAGTATCCAGTTTCTGCTCTTGTACACATCCGTACCTTGGCTGAGCCTGGTTTTAGGCGCACATTATCGAAGCAATAATCTACTAATCTTTATGATTTTAAAAATCTTACGAGCCCTTCTAAAGCACCTTTAACACCGTACCCTATTGTTACATGGTGCAAAACCCGATAGGTTCGCGGAGATGTCCCTTTCCATATTTGTCCTACAGAACTGCTAAGAGCGTCACAGCTGCGCTATAGTATTTTTAGAAGTAACACGTTCGAGTTTGTCAGTTTTGCTCAGTAAACGAGGGTTAGCCAAGGGAAAAGAAGTACAGCTCAAAAAATGTGGGAGATGTTGACGCCATTCCGGACCAAATGCTCCAAAAATGCTGTAGTTTTATGTACAACTGATGTTCCTTACTTGTTCCTTCGCAACGATCACTAAGGTCCCTCGCACAGCCATTTTTGCAGTTCTATTTAAGCAAATGCTTGATCAATTCCGTAACTGCTACCTAGCCTTGAACTACTATTGAATTATGTCAGTTATTACCTAATAACTTACCTACGACAGTTCTTTGAAGCTGTCTACTCCCCAGGAATAGGAGAAAATTACGTGCGTTCCGTGGTATCCAATTCAACACAGGATTGCAAGAGATTGTGTTGGCACATATTGTTGCTATTTCGCGCAGTTCAATGTTGGAACTCATCTTGAGCAGCTATAAATCATTGCAACCCAACTGGTTTACTCAGAGACAGCAAATATGGGCATATGAAGCGAAAACACCGGAGCAATTTTCATCCTGTATCAATAGTTGCAATGGTCTCTGTCTAAGCCGGTTTTCTTGTTCATTCTTCGAGCTCTGTTGTCTGTTGAATTTCTTACGGTGAGTCTAAATTTGGCTTAGTTTACTTGCACATATATAGGCAGATACGTAAATACCTGTAGAATCACGTGTAGAAATGTGTTCATGTCTCCTGTTATCCGTGACAGTATGCAACTTGTGAAGAAACAGAACCTCATCCCCTTAGGCGATTGTTGTACATTCGACCTACCTCCATCACTTCTATTTCTACTTTACCTTTCAAATGTGTTATTTGTAGGTGATCTTGGATGTCTAATGTGCCCAGGCCTTTGATCTCTAATTTGGTTATAACTTCCATGTTTATCGTGTATCTCTATAAAGCAACACAATCAGTCTTAAAGGCCAAAGTCCACATTTGTTGCTCAAACGTAGGGAAAACTTGTTGACGAATGTTGGCACCGCCCACAATTGAAAGTTCACCTCGCGTTGTATAAATAGGCAGGATGGCAACATGTTTTCGACAGCGTGTTCGTTACCTTCAGATTTTATCCTGCAAACGGTGGGTACCCTTGTGATTACTAAGTAGTTTTACCTCGTGTGCGAAGAAGCTGCATATCAGGTGTGATTTTCAGAGTAACTTCTACAACGTCGAAATAAAAAATGCCTTGGTTAAATGCTCGATTGGCTGCTGCTCGAATGAACCAATGGAGGAAGTCGGTTAATCCGTTCATGGCTGCTGAGAAGTAAGCCTCGTTCACCTATTCAAGTCGTAGTGCTGAAATTCCCTTATACATATTCTTCATTGCAGGAGTGAGGGCATAGCAACAAACGAAAACCAAATGCTTTCTGCAGAACGTAAGGACTCCCGTGAAGATATCCACTCAGCCTCCACCATTTTCGGACTAGATTGGGCCCGAAAAACATCTGATGTCAAGTTCGTTAATTTTAGCTTTTTCTGTTTTCCATTCGATACAAATGAATGATGACGTGCTAGGTTCTATGTGAAATAAGGTACTGGCTGAGTTGAAAATAGGACCGACTGCATTCTTCATTCAGATTACTAGGGCTTTGACTGATCTTCGCTTCAAATTTTATGTTTTCCTGCAGACTAGCAGGTTTGTTACCGCTCATCCCTTGCGCCGATCAGTTGTTGCGCCATAGGTTAGGTGCTGAAGTGAGCAAGGTTGCTGACCACGAGACCGGGAAAACATCGTTCGTGTCAAAAACAGACGAAAATAACCCGTTGTTGCCTTCTCTCACCTAAACAACTGTTTCAAATTCCAGAAAGTTGGATCAGACGCTGATTGAGAACGTTCGTTTGCACATCGAAGAGGAACGAGACCGTCAAATAGCATTCGAGCGGATGTGCCGCTACAACTACTAAGCTCGGAGAGCAATCCTCGAAATTTCGCTTGAAATGTGATGGACACCATTTCAGATCATTACCCTCTTCAATACCTCACAACATGCTAACTATTATATTAAAGTTGTAAATACCTCTGTGTTCATCTTTTTGAACCAGGAACAGTTAGTAAAAACGATTATCCTAGAGGATTTTGAGTAAGAACTTTTTGAGTGAGAACGAACGAAACATAGATGAATCGGGACATCCTTTTCTTCTTACTACAACTTTCGTTGTTCCAACCTCAACCTGAATCTGGTAGAAAGCCTTTATTAAAAATCATCTCATTTCGGTACATAAAAACATGGCTGTCACAAAAAAGTCGAAGTGGGGCCAGGATAGCCCTAAAGCTGACTTTAAGGGTCTTAGCGATGGGTCGTTTATGTGTTGCATATACCATTTCCAAGTCAATTCCAACCGCTCAACCACTCCTTGTGCGTAATTTATCAGGGATTATGATAGAAGGTATCGGAAACCACGGCTATTATTGAATACATAATATTGTTCAAATAATAACCGTGACTTAGGGGGGGGGGGGGGTGTCCCGATTTGCTAACTTTTACGCAATTCTGATGGTACTGTTTCGAACATGAATTCATGCAGACTTTTATTTTCCTATTTATAGGTTGTAGTGTCCATTCAGGCCCATCTTTTCATGTACAAATATTTATACTTTGATGAAATTATCGTGTTAGATTTACTATTTCCGTATCTAATTAATATTCGAGTCATTGTATTTGTATGCTCACTCTTTTAATTTATCAATGCACTGGTTAAGACTGGTATTCAGTTCGATTCAGCATTTAGCATGTACATACAAATTAAATACTCAGTCTTAAAAATAATAAAGAATTAAAATAAATTGGAATTTCATGCATGCGCGGAAGCGTCAATAGAGTACATATTTGGAGTTTGCACCATACTGCTCATTGTCAGATATGAAAAGGCATAGTATACCGGTAGAGATTAATTAACCGTTCAGACCTCTGAGCAAACCCGGAGAATCACAGGGCGCTAGTGCGGAGCCTTTTCTAGCTGCCCTCCCAGGATTGAAGAATCGACCACCGAACCTTCGGAGTTAAGCCTTCGAATCGGCATCCAGTCAGAATGAGGGACTAACCTGAGCGCAAATGCAGTCAACCAGGATTTTGGCTAACACCCTAATGTCTTGCATGATTAATTGGGATGCAAAGCATTACTGCATTCACAACTTTATTCCAAGAATGCAGCTACTGTTATTTTTAATTAGTGACGGGTACAATGAATCCGGTTGTGTTGGGGCATGAGACAGGTTCAGTTGATGGAGGTCCATTCGTAATGGTTACGATTTTCAGAGCAATCATGGTCTTTTTACAAATGTGTTCAGTGATCCCTTATGTGACGGAGAACGTTTGCACAATGATAAGATCCGGTTATCGTTCTTTTTCGGAGGGATGGCGATGAAAACCAACTGCCAAATTGTGTTGAGACTGACTTGAACCAGTCGAGTTCTCACAGCCTTCACGTTGCTATTCAAGCCGAGTTACTTACCTTTTTTTTCATGAAGGTTCTTCCAAAGCGAGTCCTATTGAGGACATCCTATCGGTAACATTTGAGTGTATTTTGAATTATAGTTCTGCTATACTACTACTACTATGCCTTTCCTACGGTCATAGGTCTCGTCCATAATTCTGCTGCCAAATACACAGGATTTCATTCCATTAAAATGGCTTGTTGATAAGCAATGGAAGAAGAAATGTGAGGTCATCTTCTCTATTTCCAAGAAGAAAAGTGTTTTAGTATTGCTTCTGTAGAGATTCAAGTTAGCCCATAGGGTAGTGTTGACGGTCTAGCAGCGGGTATTGCAAGAATAATCCCATGAACTGGCCCCTTATCCAGGTTCCACTCATTCCAATATATTGACATTTTTTATTCATGAGAAACGTAACGGTATCACATCGTTGTTTACCAGTTAAGCTACCTCTACCGCTGCTGTTATTCATATATCGAGGTGGACGAAAACACAACAGCAAGTGTAATGGGAAGCACTGCCGAATGAGAATGACGTTATCTGCGTGCACACAAGTTTCCTGCACAGGATTAGCTCCACATCCAGCCAGGCATTTGCAGGTCAATTTATGATTGTTGAAGAAATGAACTAAATAGTTGCCCATCCCCCGATTGGTGATTTATCCCATCCCACCCGATTTTTCATTCTTAGTGTGATAGAGCATTTGTGGCTAATGCTCAGCTGAACTACAAGAATTTAGCTGACGGCTTTTTAAAAGATAATAGGGTGGATAGTAAATAGTAGTTATCAGCGGAAAGCCGCACGAAACCGCAAAACATCCCTGGTGGAAGTTGAAGAGGTTCTCAGATTGATAACCTCTCGATTATTTTAAGTTTTCGGCACAAAACTAATCCAAGAAGGCGAGAAAGGACGCAAATTGGTAGGTGTGGCATATTGAATGAGCAGAAACTTGTTATCTATTTTTAGCTTACAACGTTATTAGCAGATGGAGGACGCTAAAAATAGACCGAGACCAGCGCGAAGTGCATATGGCTCAGTTGTAGGCAGCCCAGGCTACAGTCTAGCCTTCAACACAGTTCGAAGGCCTGCCTTAATGACTTTTAAGCCACGTTAGTCTCAAATTATCAATTTCCTGATAATTCATCTTCTTCACTCGCATCTTTCATTATTTCCTTTTGATTGTCGGAGAGGAGCTAATTAAAGCTATTTGTCTTAGTTGCTATAATACAAGAAACAAAGAAGATGTCGTGGTATTAAATGATACACCCCAGGTCTGCAAGGCTTCGATGTGTCAAAGAGGTAGACAGAATTATCTGCAGAAATTTTATATAATCATGCTGTCCTCAGTGTTGTTTTTAACTACTTTTCAGTGTAAACGTCTATGCTGAGTGATAAGAAACTGTTGCTATCACGTGCCCTCGCAACACGTTGAAGGGTAAACCATTTCACGTTGATAGATAGAAGATGAGTCTGTTCGAAGAGCAAAAATCTTGAGGGCCTGGCACATCAGAAATCGAGAGGCTTATTATTTACTATGTGGCGTCAACAAAGTGTCGATATGTACCAATTTCCGAACTTTGGACTTACAGAACATCCCCTCTTATCCATTTCTCTGGGCAATTTCTTTTGTATCACAGTGATAATCTCAAGCCGAAGTTTTTTGCTGGGTGAAAGCCAGGTGGAGTCATTCGAAGGTTGACCAGCCCGTGGCCGCTGGTACCATGCAGCAGCTGCAAAAACAAGAGAAGTCGAGGTTGGCATCCTGATTGAAATAGGTCGATTGATTGATTGACTTGATTATTAATCAGGGGCCCTCCAAGTCGGAAGGCACCAAAATTGATGGCAGATTCCTTAACTCCTTCCTTCCTTCCCAATAAGACCTTTTGATGCCTTTTTGAGTTTTTGGTGCCCTTTGACTTAAAGTGCCCCTGATTAACAACATTAACTAATCAAGTCGGGTCAACATATTTTTGCCATTTTTGATGTTATCAGTACATCTCCTTTGAACACCATCGCACACCTCTCTCTTACAGGAGGCTGCTGTATTCAGCTTCTAGCCGGTGTCCAAGTAGCTGGATTCACTTTTGTGAGTTTACTCTGCTGCATTTGATGAAGGTGATAGAAAGCAAGTAGTAGAGCGTAGTATCTATAAAATAAACTGTGCATCCGGCCCCCAGAACACCACCCATTTCTTGCCTTCAATGAATTGCACTCAGAATGCGATTGAACATACGACCATAGGGAAGATACTGCTCCGGAGGCTTTTTGAATCCTCAAAAAAAACCCTGATTGAGGAGTCTGTCGATAATGATTCAATAGATCTGCTTACTGTTTCATACAAAAAAGTGACTTCGTTGTACGGGAGCACTAAAAGAGAAAGAATTGAATTCCGACACCGAAGAGTGACCTACTACAACAAAAAGTAATATTCAAACAGTAACACTCTATTCGAAACCCAACATGAGATTCCCTGAGGGTAAAGAGGCAGCGTAATAGCACAATATGAGTCCTGACTTCTACACGAACTAGACTCGCTGAGGGACGATCATTTTGAATGCTTCCGACTTTTGTTCCGCCTGCTACTGACAAACCGCCATTGCTGCAGGAGAAACTAGATGAAGAACCAGGAAACTCTATTGAAACAGAAAATATAACTAAGTCCTTGGGAGTTTTGGTTGTGACGGATGCATTGTCTACGTGTTTCCTCCATGTCAATGCATGGGCCAGCTTCACGCCAGAAGCCCGGTCAGAGAATAGTTCAACAGACTTTCAGCTACCAGAGCACAGTTAATCCGAATTACTAGTATCTCCAGCAAAATGAGTTGGATTTGCCTTTGAATGTTACCGAAACAAAACGAAATTTCAAACCAAATTTTCATTGACATAAATATTGCTAACCCATAATATGATCGAAATCATCACAAAACTTGGACAAGAGTGATCAGAGTGCTCAGACAGAAAGCATTGCTTGGGAGCCATTCTTAAAAGTTGCCATCAGCGTAGCAGAAGGTAAAGCTGACATATTCTCCGTAACCTGCAACGAAAGATCGAATATTCATTCTCTGGAAGCTTCGAATTGAAACAAAAGGTAGGCGTAAGTGGGTTGCAGTTAAAGGTGAAACTGCTTTTCTGAAACTACTCTTGGTAATTTTTCTACTACGAGGAAGAATTAGATCCAAAAATGAGTGTTTTCATTTCTCCATCAACGAAGATTCGCTTTCGATCATGTTGATTAAGGCGGGCAGTTAAATTAGGTTCAACAAATGTCGTACCTGTACTGGAAGACTATCCGATGATCAAAAAAGCGGTCCCATTCATGAAGTTCTGAGAACTACAGAAGAGGACCGCAGAGAGGTTCATCGTTACAGTGATGTATGTCGCCACGACCGGCTCTGAAACGGCAAAAATGGTGGCAAAATCGTGTATAACGATAGGTCACGTACATGATGTAGTTGACGGAAGACCGTCGTCTCATCACAATGGATTCGCCTGGTCGCTTTGACGAATAGAAAATTGACAGGAGAATATCCTTCGATGCTTTACGGAACCGCGCTGAGACGACATTGTACAAAATAGGATTCACAATTGGCGCCAGATAAAACAGAAACCCTGCAAAGTCGACTTTTTCTGTATCGATGTATATCAGCCACGCTGCAGGAAATTTGGATTTCTTCCATGATGTTTTTTTATAAATAGTTGCAAAGTATCTTTGAAGTATAAGTATTTGTTTAAAGGCAAATCATTCAGTATGAAGGAAGGTGACATACCTGATATGAAGAAGAGGTACTGATTTAGTGTTGAAACGACTTGCTCATTTTCAAAATAAAAAAACGACAGGCGTTGGATTTGAAAAGGCACATGACAGATGAACAATGCAATGACGATACTAACTGAAAAGATCCCATTCAGTATGACGCCATAAAGTGCCAATAACTTTTCTATTGAACAGAATAAAACAAGTAACCTAGAATGAAAGTCAGCCGAAAATTCCCTTCATCAACGTGATCGGACCGATTGACACCTTTGCGAGATGATCGGACCTAAAATTTGCTTCCAGAAATCAAAATTATTCCGAAGATGCTCAAATGAATCCAAATGAAGTTCACTTACGTGAAAAGCGATGAGTATGTGCAATACAAAAATTATTGAAAGTGGAACAACAAAGAACAGGAGCGCTGATAAATGGAAAATAAACTGAAATAAAATACTTGTATTCCGAATGAAGTAATTTACTAAGAACCAATGGACTTCTCACTTTGTACATTAGCTTCGAACTGCGGTCGAACAGCACAGCGACCATGCACATCTTCGATGATAAAACCTCAAACGAACGGATAGTTTCGCACCGCTACGTGAATTTCAGAGTACCGGCTCTATCTCAGGTATTGGAAAACTCACCGGCTTGTTATTTTTAGTTCCGGGCCAGTCCTTCAAAATGTAGTCCGCTCTATGATAAAATCCGAAAGGTGAAGCACATAACGCTGACACAAGCCACGCAGCGCACAACACTTTGTGTACCTAATTTGAAAAGTGATCAGTGATCATTATCGATCGACTAGATCGTGGATCACTCATTTTATCGATTCTATGTTGCCTTTGAAGTTCTATTAAACATACATTCTGCCGCAGCGGTTTGATTTTCACGAAGACGAATGGGTGACAGACGGCAATGTAACGTTCGATGGAGAACAATAAAATCGTAATGATAGAAACGTAGCTGAAAGCATAAGTTTCTAAAAAAGAATTGATCCCTGCAGATAATCAAGAATCATTATACTTCGTAGTTTCAGCGATGAGCGCTTTGAGATTACAGAATAGGTCTGGAAATGGCCACGGATATTGACTCCAGTTCATGATCAGTTCAAACGGTAAACCAACACACAGAGTGATGAGATCGGCCATGGCAAGATTCATTATGTAGATGCTGAAAATGCTATAATTCACCACCGAAGACTATCGTACTCGTTAAAAGAGAAGTTAAAAATGATAGCTGGACTATGGTTAACAAGTACAAAGATGACCACCCCTTCCCTTTCAATCGCGGTTGAACTTCTTGAGGAGAGCAGGCTGATAGAACTTTGCAATTCCTAACGTCGTGGTATTTTCAATCCGAAATAAAGTTCAAATAATGATATAAATGATCAGTCAATACCTGCTGTGAGTCTTCATAAGCGGATGCTTGCGTAAAACGGATATTGCTAGTATATTACCAAGTAAGCCGATGAGGAGGATGACAATATAGCCGACAGTGACCTTGAAATAAACGCAGATTTAAAATTTAATCTCTTCTGCTGCTAAGCATACCTGCAAGAGAGTTGACTGGTCGAGCGCCCGTTTACTTATGAAGCATTCCTTCATCCAGCATTCTTCCTTCAGTGCAACCGAATAATTGAACACTCGTGGACATTCCACTGCCAGACAGGCACATTTGTAGGCATCGTCTTTACACGCTGTCAACATGACAGCTCTAGAAATTCTGTGTATACAGTACGTTTCGATCACGAGCAACCTCAGGAACACAATATAACAATTGCACGACCGATGAGAAGCATGTTTTTCAAGAAGAGAAAGAAATACGCACGTATAAGTTCTCAATGCCGAGTTTAACATGGTCAACTCAAAGAAGAATTCCACAGAGTCGGGCAGCTGGAAGTTGCATAAGCGCTGCTCAGATGGCCTCATCAGGGATATGAGATGCACCGGTTCTCTTCTGCAACGTGCTCTCAGAACGTTAAAAATGGGTTCTCCACTTATGAAGGCTCTCAACAGTGCTATTAAGGAAGTAACTGACTGACTCAAATCACTTGAATCACTCGCGCCTACCGTCACCACCAGTTCTTTTAGCGGCTACTAGTATTTCCCTCATTCGTTCCTGTTATTAATCAGTGTAGTCCATTAAATTCTTTCTTAATTCTAGGTACATAATTATTTCCGTTCAGAATCAGGGAACTCCGAGCATCGTCCCTATCACAGCGCGTTGGTTTATTCTAACTGCATGCTCACCCTGCCTGCGAAGAGTCCAAGATTTCGAGATACAGTTCACGATAAAAAAATGATATCCGTGATGATTCCCACGATGAATCTATGGCCCCAAATCACGTCATAAGTGAACTCTTCAGACTAGAAGTGGCCCAGATAGGGTTTGGTAAATGGGCAAAAATTGTATCCGCTGCATCCAGAGGATGGACGTGATCTGGAGCTCTGAATAGTAATGGCTTTTCCCTTTGGTTTTCTGCAACCAGCTTTACGCAATAGCATATAATTGGTAATTCGCCTGAATACCCCATCCAAGTCAGTCTCAGCCGCTCTAGATTCGTTAAATCCATTTTTACTCTTTTTTGACGAAGGAGCACAGTTTTAAGAAGGTGGATGTGGAACAGGATGTTCCTAGCCTTCCTCACTAGTTCCTCAATGTTTTCATATGTTCACCCTACCCCGCGTTTTTTCTTCGCAGCTCCGGAGCCTCCATCATGTTGGCGCACGTAGGCACAGCATTCGTAGATTTTCGCACAGCTGAATTCAAAGACAGCTTCAGAAAAACCCGTCTCTCCTGAATGCAGTACTTGCAAAATCCAGTTGCGAACCGATCCTCTTATGAGTGCTGGCGAGTTCATTCAGCATTTGTTAAACCTACTTGTCATTTGGTGTTATAAGAACGATGTCCTCTGCAAAACGAAGGTGATGTATAATAGGTAAAGACCGTCGAGCATCAGTCTTTCTTCCAATTCCACATGCGTATAACATTTTCCACAGTCGCACTGAAGAATTTGAGCAAGACGGTATCACTTTCTGGATTCCTCTCTTACCGTTGACTATGATTTCCTTGCACAAATGTAAAAAAAACTGTTACGAGGGCCTACGAAAATTTTTCCATGTTGAGCAGAAACATCGCCAACTGTTTCGGTTCCGCTTCTGTTCCACCAGTGTCGAGAATCATCCTCAAATCAGTGAATCTTGTGACTGAAGTATCATCGATCTTAGTGAAGCCTCCACGCAACCCTGCTCGCTCCTTCGCATAGCTGTTCTCCGCAGAATATTCTGCCAATACTGTTGAGGACGACTCGTATGAAGAGTTTGTACACCACAGACAGCAGGGAAATTGGGATGCTTTTTTTCATAAAACGTTCTAGTCTTACCGGGTTTTCCCGGAGTGAGTAACTTGTATTTGTAAGGAGCCGAGCCAAGGTTCTGACGATTACTGAGAGATGCTCTTAAGATGCCCTGGTTAGAAACTGCTTGGATTGTACCAGGTCCTGAACAACTGGCGTGATAGAATGTCTGATGTTGGAGGGGATATTGAAGGGACGACACACCCAGAAACTAATGATGGTGGGCAGGTCTGCAGGTATGGCTGTTGCAAATATCAGGGAAGAGGTCGTACTTGACATACTCCCTTGCCGTGCGAGATGCAGTCAGCCACGACCACGTTAAGCCACTCTTCAACTGGCGAAGCTCCGGCGTATGTTACGGTCCAGTCGATTAGGATGTTCCCTAGAAGTGTTTTTTCTTACCAAAGCTTGATGTGCTTTTGTCTCTTGCTACAAAATCTTTGAACTAGCGTTGCGAATGATTGGTTCTCATTTTGCCAGCGGACACAAAATAATGCCATCCGTAGGTCAGTTTCCAGAGTGACTGGCACGTCGAAGTGCTGGTTGTTGCTGATTAGACGAGCAAGTAATTAATTCAACTAAAAAAAAAATTATGCGTCAATGATTTTCCGTGAAGTGCTCAATGTTGGAGATTTCGGGAAAAATAACTTGTTGGTGGTCCATGACGCCGTGGTGAAAGACAGCTCAGAAAAGGATGAACCATGACATGGCTAGCCAACGCCTCCAAACGGATTGCTCCGCGGTGCCCATGTCTTGTTGAAGGGTCCACCAGAGAGCGATGCTACCCTAACCTTAGCTCTTACACTGCGCTGTGCGCTTAATTCTGAACGCTAAAAGGCAGCAGACGAGTGAGAGCTGTTTGTAAACCATCATTCTTTTTCGAATCAGGCTTTATTGCATTCGCTTTCACATTAGAAGACCATATAGCGCTCCGACCATATTAAATATAGTTCGCAGCCCTAGTCACACAATCATGAAGTGTGCATTTGAATGGATACTCTTTCTTAAAAGAATAAGACGAGTGTGTGAAAAATGCACGGCTTTTTCAACTTCGACTACGAATGTTTTAAGCCTTTCGGGAGTCCCACTTGAGATTCAAGCAGTATTGTCAGAATGGCTCTTTTAATCGCTAGAAATCTATAGAAATTTGACTGATGGTTGATCCATTCAGAAGGATAGCAAGTGTGATTCAACCGTGATGAGATTGCATTTCTGAGTGACATCCATGGCTTGGAAAGGGAGCTTTTTCATGGATCCAAGCTCATGACCTTTTTGTCCATGGGAAAGCTCGATGACATTCAACGTCAACGTGCGAAAGATTTGGAGAAGAACATGCAAACCATAAGCGCTTTTTGAGGAAGCCTAGCACTCCCTTCTAAGGTGGCATTCCTTGTCGCAGAGAATGTGGATTAATTTTTTTTGTGAATTCCTGAAGTAGCCACTCAGTCAAACATAACGCAACTCCTGCTGATGACGCCAATCCTACTCAACTCCTCTCTTGCGCTCTCAACCATTAAAATCAACTTTGAGAAAGAGGTCTACTGTGTTTTACTTGGCGACTACCTTATCCCAGATTCCAGAATGGTTCACAATACCTGTAGCTTTTTCACCCTCATAGCATCGAGCTTCAACCGAGCGAAGCTGAAAATGGCTGACTAATAGCTAATATAAGGCTGTTTACAGCTGGATCTAACGAATGGCCGTTGTCGTAAGCATATTAGTCAATGACGTCGCGTTCATTTCAATCCTATGAATATTTCAAGAATCCACACAGCTCTGGTACTGGCGACACCTTCCTACCAAGCTGTTTGATTATTTATCGGCTATGATCAAGAAGAAATTGAGTGTATGGACTCTTCGTCAGCACCGTAACAGAATGAATCCAGAGAAAAGGTTTGGCTCAAGGAAAGGAGCGCAAAGGGAAGCTTTTGGAAGCATGGGTGATACAAAGATAGTACGAACAGATAACCACATTTGAAATATTAAAGTCAAAAGGTTGGCAAGTTCTGAGTGTACGATATTGAAGGATGGTGAGCAAAACCTTTGAGAAATATTGACCAGTGCATTTTACTCATACCAAGAAGTGGTTTGGTAGAGAGTGACTAAGCCAAATCTTTTTCACCGTTTTCTTTTCTTATGCCCTTTATATAGAGCCTCATCTAATAAGCCCTGAACGCAGTTGCATGATGAAAGACAGCAATTATTAATCAAATTCGCTTCGTATGACATCTGAAGAAGAAATAGGCATGGTCCAATTTTATTATACTTCAGAGGAGCAAAGTCATGAGCAAAGATGAAGAGTAGATAGTGTAGCCTACTTTTCATCATTCTTCATTGCACTACTCCTCTACTGGGGAAGATGGGCAACAAAAGCGAAATGAGAAGGCATTAGACACTGTTGGCCACGAACGACTCTTTCAAATGGGCAATAGAGAACCGCTCAGACATAGTTAGCTAGTGATTACCCTGAAACTTTGCTAACGAAGGTGGGTTCCTCAATGCATTCCAGTCCCTGGCCTCCAACCACGGTCGTTAAATGCAATTCATCATCCACTTCGCTTTTTGTCATGTTGAGTGTTTCCTATCTCAAGAATGATGGTTCTAACACGAACTAGAACAGATTCTTAAGATTACATATTTGGACGTATGAGAAGGCTCAGGACTCGACCTTGGGTTGTGCCAAAGTTTCAACTACCAATCGCTTGATTTCTGGGGTAAAGCAAGAAGATGCTTAAGATGTAAGTTAAGATAAGATGAAGATGTAAGTTGCTTATGCTCAGGTTAACCGAGCTTTTCATCCGTTGCTCACTGTAGAGAAAATAACTCGTCCAAACGTGTTACGAAGAGCACCACACCACTTTGCCTAGCTAAAATAAACTTCGAAAGGTAGATAAATCAGTTTTTGTGGCCAAAAGTGCAGTGCCATGGTGACTTTTTCTAATGCCCATTTGCCGAGCGTTTCATCCTTTTGAGGTATTTAGGACCAACCGCCTCGACTAGACGGTTCTATCGGTATTTTTTTGCAAGCGCTTCACCTACGTTCACACCATGCGCGTTTCTGCTCAGTGGGGTGAGGGAGGGGGGGGGGGGGTTGTTTGCCTTCCTTGTTGCTGTTGTCTTTTGGGTTTCTATTTCTAGAATTATTCGACTGTCTGGCCTTTTCTGAAAGAATTAATGGTCTCTATCATGAGCTGTCACATGAGTGTAACCACCAGGTTTAGGGGTTATGTAGACTATAGCTCTTACTGAAAGTTATGTTGAATTTGTGATTGTCTCCGTAAATTATTTTGCTCTCTATTTATACTGTATGAGTATGGCAGTGCTTCTCGACCAGAGCCCTAATGGATGAAGAATGAAGATCGTCTATAACGCATCATATGATGAATACAAAACGCTAAGATAGAACCAATGATCACATCAAACCTTCACATGGACATATAGAGCTTATCGTTACTGTAACTGCAATGAATTACTTATCCATAGCAGAGTAGGCAAAATTCAGTTCAAAACCGATGTAGTCCTGTCAAAATTGTGTTGGATAAGCCATGATGTGCATCTTTTATTCAAAAATTCCTACAATTCCAAGTCGTTCAAAATGAAAAGTTATAAAGTGGTAAAGAAGCTGAACCCAAAAACTGTCCTAAAAAAAAGAGGTGCTGTACTGCAAAGTAATTGAATAAATTTGGGTGTTATGAAGATGAGGCCATCTGATTTTTTCAATCGCCCATAAAATTTAATGAAGGCTTCCTCTTCGAAGCCTCCCTCCTGCCACTTTCATATACACTCAGAAGACTAGCAATTACCGTTTGGTTTTCGTTTTGGAAGAAAACTGCCATACGATGGTGGCTGAGCGTGAGGGGAGCTTTGCACACATAGAACAGCAGGTTTTTTTGATGAGATTGAGATTCAACAATTTGTTGCCACTAAGAACATATATGCTCTAAATGGTGAAAGAGATGGTCATATGCCCAATGGTTAGGAGTGTTTGTGAGAAAGGTATTACAAATGAACAAGGAAACTGGCGACTGGTGTGGTTCAAAGCAGTAAACAGCGGCAGCTGTACGCCTTTTTCATTCAATTCAGTCACTACAAAAGAGCATAGCAAAGCCGGAATAACACCATTAATTAATCAGTAAATCTGAAAATCTGAATGTTTAAAACAGCATATACATTCCATTACTTGCCAAATGAGATCAACATGATGGATGTCATGCTCAGCAAAAGCTGCTTTTTTGCCGTACTGTAACCATACGGACTCAATTTGCTGCTCTACATACGCTCGGGATGCCTCCACTCATTTCCCTCTTCATCGGGATCGAAAAACTGAGGACTGGCTATTTCAATGACGAGAGGCACCTTTTTCTCGGATTGCTGATCGCTACTTATGGACCCTGTTTGCTTTGGATACGATTAAACTACTAGCAAAGTCAATTTTTTAAATAATTTGCGATGAGGTAAAAATGGCCATCTCATTGCAATTGTAACTTGGAATCGACTGCCCGTTTTCGAGAAAAAGTAATAAGGGAAACGTCCTAGAAAAACTAGGGAACGGAGGGCGAATCCATGACATCCAGAGAAAAACCAAGAGAAGAGCAATGTTGCCAATAGAGCCGCCGATCTTCCACTCAATCCCTGGATTCCGCCTAACCTTCCTCCATCATACATATTTACCTGTCAATTTACGAATGAACTAGAACCCGATAGATTACGTACGATAGCGAGTTTTGGCATTAACAATGCCGTGAAAACCTCCAATTTGTGTTTCAGATCTGATGGTTCTCCAGGGAACTGGCACATTGTTTGTACCTGTCAATACCGCCCTTTGCAGTCTGCCAATCCCAGCACCCACCTCTGCGACTCGCTCCAGATTCAAACAGTGATTCAAATCTTATTGCATGTGCAAATATCAGCCTAGCATATGCTATAAATCTAGCAATTGAAAAAACCACCTGATATGACTACTTCAGACAAATAACTGAGAAAACATTCTATTGAAATCTCATCTACACTGTTTACTTCAATTTTATGCAGGGGCGTATAATGATACTTAGTTGTTCAGCTGTTTCTAATAAACAAATTTCGAAAACCTTAAACCATGTAGCTTTGCATCAAATTCCAAATCCTCTCATCTTTTTGCGGTGGAAGTGAGGTGAGCTTACCTTTCGGATTTTGGACATTTTTCGTGCATTCCCGATAGTAAGTCAGAAACGCTAGAGTGGAAGAGGCGCTTGGTGGGGTAGTGTACAATCAACACGCTTTGAACCACTTTCAGGCCTTTGAAAACGACGAGTCCGTCGAAACGTCGGCCAGAATAAATATTCCACCTACAAACCTCGAGGCAGAAGCAAAAAAAAAAAAAAAAACTAACGATATCAAGAACATGTAGCTTTGCTTCTTCTGCATATTTGGCAAAAAAGTCGTGCGCTCGACAAGTCAACAAGTGGTCTACCGTAGAGGCGCAGACATGAGTATTACAAGGAGAATAAGAAAAATTTTGCACGACATGCGAACGTCCAACCCTGAGCCACAATAGTGTACAAATTAATCGAAAATGGGAAGTTCCAGTGTATCTCGATTGTCAAGTGTTTGAAAAAGATCGAAAAATTATCATGGAAAAAGAAGACGGTACACATGAGCCTTTATAGTATGACTGTTTACAAAGTAATTCCATACGAACTCGGGGGGGGGGGGGGGGGGGAAGTTTTTTGGGCGCTGTTGACATCAAGTTGGAGGAGCTATCAATGTTGGCCCATGAAAAGTTATTAAAAGGTTGGCCCATGAAAAGTTATTAAAATTTATGCCTACCTCATTGGACAATTGCAAGACGACAAAGGGAGGTAGGGTGTGGAACGTCACAAATGATATATCCACTAGCAATGATTAACAGATATAAAGTTGAGCGGAATACAATATTCTCCAAACAGCCGATGGCTAACCCAATCGTCAAGCCTATAACGGCTGAAAAAGACAAAACCATGTCCGCGCAATCGAGGAGAAATCTGTCAAGGGCGACGGAGGAAGGATGCTCTCACAGAATGATGAGTAATGAAATGAGCAATTCATAGATGGAGATTCCCTTGGTATATCTACTATAGAGGTAAGGTCTCTGCTGTTATTGCCGCTTCCTCTCGAACCCCTCCCACGCCCCCCAATTTGGCATTCCTTTCATTGAAGGTTTTTTGTCAACTTTCAATTTTTGTTAAGGATGCTCGTAGGTTAATGCAAATTGGATGAGTGAAATCGTTCACTCACAATCTTCAAGGGCCAACAATAGAGTCTAGAAATCGGAATGCACATAATTAGTCTTTTTAGGATGACCATTGAGGTGTCGGCCCGAGCCCATGATGAGTATGAAGTAATATTCCCATAAAAGGGCACGTCTTCTTTCCGAAACACTATCCCTTCAAAATTCGTAAATGCTGATAGGTCGACAATATAGGTTCCGAACAGTAATGAACCCAGCCGGAGCCGTTCAAAGATATTGTGGAATTTGAGGATCCGAAGAAAACACGATGGCGTGAACATGAGCTAATGAGATTCCCTTTTTATACAAATTATCTCACGGTTACGGTGCAGTAGTGATTTACTACCTAGAATGGCCCGAGTTCCATTCGATGAACTGGTTCACTTGGATCCTTTCAACGAATCTTTTAAACGACAATACCGTCTAGAATCGTGGTATTTCATGTTGTTTTCCTTGAATTCTTTGATATCCGATCAGGTGCCTTTGCTTCTGTAACCCTATTCATAATCGTTCGATGGGCTTAATGAACGTCGAGTCCGAACACGAATCATACTATTCTGCTCTAAGAAGTTACTGCGTCGGGTACAGATAACGCAGCTCTAAGCAAAGGACGAGCAACCCCGAAGACATTCTTCTCGGCTGATCTGTCCACAGCTGGCCGACTACATCAGTGGCAACTGTACTAGTTGCCGATATAGATTATCATATTACTACTCACAAACAGTAAAATGGACCCCAATACCAATATTCAGTCGGTTGCACTTGCCGTTCACCACACATAAATTAGTGGTTGGTCGATTTGGATAAGCGTTAAGACCAGAGATTTTATTGCATTCACGTTTCAAGTTTATAACGTCAGGATTTTTTGTATTAGTTCATGCCTCGGGGCACTTTCTTGGGGGAGTGGCGAGCCTGAATTGAGACTAAGAACTGATGAATGTTAATATTCAAAGGGATAACACGTTAAATTGAAGGCGAAATGGTCAAAAGTGGAGCTTGATGTCAATATGCCGTTATGCTCTTGAAAACTGATCACAGATACGAAGAGTCACCAAAAATCGAAGAAGAGTTCTCAGTTGTGATCATTTCTAATGAAGTTCGAAATTGCCTCTGTCGAATACACTCACTGGGATATGAATGGTAGTTGGGTGTAGCACGATAAACTCGTGGCTTCAATTCTGGTAATCTGGGGTTACCGTTAATAAGGGCCCCTCTTACGTTCCGGCTACATGTCTTCCTCGTCTTGGCTAATACAGTAGCGGCAGATTGGCTTCATCTGTTTGTTTATGAATGTTTAGCGCAGTTGCTTTACTGCGGAGGAAGTCATCGACATCCAGTAGCAATCAGCATAAAAACTAAAGCGCTCAGATCGCTGCACATCGCCTTCACAAAATTGAATATCTCCGTATTCCGTATAGTGACTGAGCTAGCTGAGTACGAATAAACTTGGCCCTTAAATAGACAGGAATCTGACTTCGTACGAACCAGAGCCACGCTAAGGTGTATGAGCAATCTAGGGCTGCATGACTGTAGGCAGGAATTAGATTGAACATTTTGTTCAACCGGTTTTCGTTAAGCAGTTTAGCGGAAATTGTTAGTTCCTTTCATTATCTAAAGAGGTATTGTCTGTTCACTACAGCTCTGTGATTGCTCAAAGAGTCATTATCATTATTATTCGTTACATGCACGAAGCGATGTACATGGAATTAGGACATATATAAAAAGAATAAATAAACAAACGAAACAACTTGAGATGAGTGAAAAGGAAATTAAAAATACAAACAAAAATGAGAGTAAAAGTAACAAGAAAGAACTGTACCTGACTTTAATCCATGTATCGTAATGCAAAAAAAAAGAACGCGACTAAGCTTTTAACAGTAAATGTAGACAAATTTTGCTTGAGATGCTGCAACCCTTTAGGCAAGGCGTATTTTTCGGTTGAATTCGCTCAACTCAACAGAACCACGAACTGGGTAGTAGTTCACTCTTATACCAGGCCTTGCAATAGGCTGAACTAGTTTTGGTTTTTCCCTAGTGTTCGACGTATGAAAGGTGAATGAACCTTGCAAGTCAGCCGAAATTTTCTATTTCAAAATTTCATAGGCTGTGAGGTCATTTTTCTTCCGCCTACAGGCAAGAGATTCTATTCCGAGAATTTTGCTCCTCACAGCTGGCCTGGGAGTAGAGTTATACTTGAAGCCAAGGGTTCGGGCAAAAACTTTTCTAGCGGAGATATTTTAAACTACCTCTAATTTAGTGACCGATTTTTCCTTACACGGATAGAAAGCTATGGACCCGTGCTCCAAAATGAAGCGATTATTAGAACTGTGATTTTGATAAGAGTACAAGGATTCCTTGAGTACAGATTTCTGAAGAGCTGTGCTAGACTCCCCTCAGCTTTGTGAACTACCGTCATGATATGCATAAAGTAGCACCGGAGAGGGCACTCCTCTTTGCGGAACTCCACCAAGCTTTGCCCTTATGGTGGAAAAATTATTCCCATTCAAAATTGGAACAATCGTCCACACAAACTTTTCTCAATCCTCTCAGTTCCCTGAACCAGAGTTCCATTTATGAACACCCCTCTTCCAGACCTGAAAGCACTTTGAAATTGATTTCCTAATGAAGCCGGGACTGGTTGGCTAAATATGAAGTAATGAGGACCGCAAGAAATTTAAATGATGACTGGAAGAGAATAAGTGGGAATCGCATTATTAGCTTCATTACTCGTCTTTGCAGCAATGGGGCTCCTAAATGAGAAAATCTACTATGTAGTGTGCTTCGGTTAAACCGTTGAGATAGAGAAAAATGAGATCAAAAGCGATAGCAAAGTTCTCATCCATTTCGAAACTTTTGAAAGTGTTATTTCATCATTGGTAGAAAAGTGGTCAAGTATGTAGTAGTATCTTATAAACCGTTACGCCGAGGATAAGTTTGAATGCTTGAGATGGGGAGTCAGTTGGAGGCGTTGGCGTGCTCACGAAGGCCTATATCTCGTCAACTATATGCAAGCCCTAGGCACAACAGATTTCGATTGCAGATTTTCTTTGATGAGCTGTAAGGTCTACAGTTTTCAGAGAGATTTCTGTTACAGCTCCGGAGACGAAGTGCTTTATTGAGCACAAGACGACAATTAATATGCACACCGTAGAATGAGGCTTTTATAGTCGAGTGTCGCACATCAGTTACTAACAGTGTGATTGCATAGACAGTATAGTTTATCACTAGTCAAGCCCATGAGAGTTCGCAAACGACCGTTAAGCGGTCATCTACAACACCTCCCCCCCAAGATGAATGGTGGAAGTGAAAAACAGAAAAATAGCGACAACATTCATCTGATCACAAATGTCCATTCTTCTACGTGTAGGACTTGAGGCTTGGCTTGACTTGAAGTCGGCTCGGCGGTTGGCGAATGCGTCGTGGTTGTCGTTCTTCTGTGGGTTTGTTCGGTGATATAGTTGCGTTCGAAGTGTCGTTTTCCCATACTGACGAGGTTTCGTCGGCAACAGGCGTGGGGGATTGATTCTGTACCGTCGGGTTTGTAGGATGTAGCGGTGAGTCAACGGTATCCAATAGTGTAGCTTGGACTTCTTCAGGTATTCGGGGACGCATCTGATTCGCATGACGTCGCTCCACGGCCTCTTTGATCAGCACATCATATACTGCATGTCCGTGACGAGAGAGAACTTTTGCGGGAATCCATTTTTTTCCTCCTCTTCGAAAATCCATGACCCAAACAGTATCTTCGGGTTCAAAAGATTTTGGACGGGTGCCGTGGTGGCGATTGAATTGGTCTTCCATGTTCTTGTCTCGTTCCGCAGTCGTGTGTCGAGGCATAGTAAGCAGAGTAAGAGGTGTGCGAAGTTGATGTCTCAAGAAGTTCTCAGCTGGTGATCGCCCTTCGGGAGAGGATGTGCACGGGGTGCTGCGATAGGACAAAAGGAATTTCTGAACAGCTTCCGTCGTCGTTTCGGAGTTTTTCAGCTTTTCTAGTGCACGTTTAAAAGTGTCCACGAATCTTTCAGCTTGACCGTTCGATTGTGGGTGGTAGGGAGGGGAGCGGAGGTGGGCGATACCATTTGCTTTGCAGAATTCCGTGAAGTCAGTTGAGGTAAACTGACTTCCGTTATCAGAAACTAGAGTTTCAGGGTATCCGAACTGTGCAAACAGCCTACTGAGTTGCCGTATAGTAGCTTTGCTCGTGGTTGTAGACATCTCAATGACCTCTGGCCATTTTGAGTAGGCATCCACAACAATGAGA
This sequence comes from Haemonchus contortus, assembly GCA_000469685.2. Classification (NCBI taxonomy): domain Eukaryota; kingdom Metazoa; phylum Nematoda; class Chromadorea; order Rhabditida; family Trichostrongylidae; genus Haemonchus; species Haemonchus contortus. The sequence continues at coordinate 1,086,454 of LS997567.1, read as the reverse complement.
AACATTTTTCCATGTATTGGGCCAGCAAAATCCACATGGATGCGTGACCATGGCTTCTCTTCCTTCAGCCACGTGAAAAGTTCCGTTTTGACTGGTGCTTTGGCAACTTCTTGACAGCTAGTGCATTTTCTAACAAAGTTCTCGATGTCCTTTGTAATGTTTGTCCAGTATACATAACAACGAGCAAGACTCTTCATCCTTGACATACCCGGATGTCCTTCGTGTAGTAAGGCAAGTACACGATTCTGGAACTTTGATGGGATCACAATCCTTGGTCCGAAGAAAAGACAGTCGTCGTGGAGTGAGAGAGAATGACGAAGTGCGAAATAACTTTTTATCTTCAGCGGAGGCTTCTTCGGCCATTTGTCTTCGCGAACATACTGGATTACATCCTTCAGTGTTTCGTCTTTGACACTCTCTTCTGCGATCAAATTCGCATCAATGGGAACCTGTGTTTTCACAGCCTTACATTCGAGTTCAGCTTCATGCGAAGCGGCTGCAATGACGATGTCTTCAGATTCTTCCGCTTGCTCAGCAATCAGACGTGACAATGCATCGGCTTGTCCAAAGTCTGTAGTTTTCCTGTACTCGATTTTGAAGTCGTATCCTCGAAGTATCAGTGACCATCGCAGGAGACGATTTGCTGTGTATGCTGGTAGGCCTTTCTTGCTTCCAAATATAGATAGTAATGGTTTATGGTCTGTGAGAAGGGTAAATTGGCGTCCTAGCAAGTATCTGTGGAACTTGCGGACTGCGTAGACCAATGCAAGACCTTCTTTCTCAATTTGACCATACTTCTTTTCTGCTTCTGTGAGGTTTCGGCTAGCATGGCTTATTGCCTTTTCCGTACCATCTGGGAAGCGGTGAAGGATGACGGCTCCAATGCCGTAGTCGGAAGCATCAGCTGCGACAATCAGGTCTAACTTGGGGTCATAGTGTGTGAGCAGGAGTGGAGAGGTCAGGATTTCCTTAGCCTTTTCGAAAGCAGTTTGGCATTCCTGAGACCATTTGAAGGGTACATCCTTCTTCAACAGCGCATCGAGTGGGGCACGCAGTTGACGCATTTCCGGAATGAATGTTCCGTAGTAATTCAGCATTCCCAGAAAAGAGCGGAGTTGTGCAACGTTATCGGGTCGTGGCATTTTCGTAATGGCTTGGATCTTCTCAGGATCCGGACGTCGGCCGCTTGCGTCGATTATGTTTCCAAGATAATGGATCTCCGTCATCATGAAATGACATTTTTCTTCGCGCACACGGAACCCATATTGCTCAATTCGACGAAGAAGAGCTTCGAGATTGTGTAGGTGCTCCATTGTAGTTCGTCCAGTAACAATTATGTCGTCCAGGTATGCTGCTACTCCGTCAAGTCCTGCTATCATGGAGTCGATGATTTGTTGAAATATACCTGGAGCTGACTTTACTCCGAATGGTAGACGGTTGTATCGGAAAAGACCACGATGGGTATTGATTGTCAGCAATTCTTTTGAGACTTCATCTACCTCGATCTGTAGGTAAGCATCAGCTAGGTCGATTTGTGAGAATAGTTGGCCACCGTTGAGTTTTGTGAAGATCTCTTCTGTTGTCGGCAGTGGATGTTGATGGAGTGAAAGAGAATCATTCAGTCCAGTTGAATAATCCGCACATAGTCGGATACTGCCATTGCTTTTCTTCACAACAACTATTGGTGCTGCCCAGTCTGAATGATCAACTGCTGTCAGTACTCCTTCTTGCACTAAGCGGTCGATCTCCGCATCAACAGCTGGCTGAGAGGCAAATGGCACCGGTCGCTTTTTACGGTATACTGGTTGAGCACCCGGTTTCAAGAACAGTTTCGCCTTGGTTTTGGTACAGCGTCCAAGTCCTGGAGCAAATACGTTAGCGAAGTGTGTTCTCAAGTAAGCGATAAGTTCAGTGCGGTTGTTGTGCAATGTTGCTGTTGCGTGTCGACAGTTGTACTGATCCTTGAGTTGACGGTAGTCTGGCATTTGCATACACCATTCGAGTCCTAGCAGATCGGTCGTTTCCGTAACATAGCATTTTCCTCGTCCAGGGATAGGTTGGTGGTTGCGATCGAAAATCGTGAACTCAGTATCAAAACATCCATGGATATGCATAGGTGAACCATCAGCGGTTTTTACTATTGCAATATCTTGACTGAGAATCGGTGACCCGATCTTCCTCCATGTTTTGCGTGATATCATCGTGATGTCTGCTCCAGTGTCGAGTTGCAGACGAGTGGGTTCTCCATTTATGAGCACCTTCATGTAGGTACGCGCATCACGAGCTGTAATGGCTACATTTTTACATCGGAGTTTCCGTTTTAAAGACTTTGTTCTTGTCCTTTGGGTCGAAAAGCTTTTGCGATTTCGTTTATCTGAAGTAGCCTCTTGATCTTCACAGAAGGAACGATCTCTGAAACTCACACGCTTTGGGTAGCGTTGTTTCTTTATTGGTTTCCGCTGATGAGCCGCATTTATCTCCTTCGTCTCCATTGTTCGGTTATCCGAGCGCAATGTGACGAACGTTTCGCATTCACTTATGAAGTCGTCGAGAACTGGGAGAGGGTCACTTTCCTTGAGGCGGTTCATCTTGTTCAGGAGACGAAGTCTCATTTCTGAATGTGACGAGTCTGTTAGACCAGAAACGAAGACGAGACATTTGAGTGATTCGCTGTCGACATCCTTCATGCAAGCCTCCTCGAACTTCTTCTTAATTGTGTTGCCAAAGTCACGGTATGGTATGTGTGTTCCGGACATTGGAGGACAAGAAGACTGCAAAAATTCAAAACGTCGACGGATCAAAGTTTTCTTTGGTCCAAATAGTTTTGCCAATGTCTCGACAGTAGTGGGTAAATCAATGTCTCGCGGCTTCAACGGCAAAACATGTTCCGAATAAGTTTTGTATGTTGCCTTATCCAGCTTATCAATGATAAGGTTTCGCTTACGGTCATCGGAAAGTGAAGATCCTCGATCATCGATCACTGGTCCATAGCGTTTGTACCATGCATCAAACGTGGAATCGTCGTCCTCATCGTAGTTGAAGTACGGCAGGTCCCGCATTAGGTCGCCGTATGCATCAGGGGGCTGCTGTTTCGTGGGTGATTGCTCCGGTCCTAGCTTTTGCTCCACAAGCACAGCCAGCAGTTGCTGCATCTGCTGTTGGAGTGCTTGATTCTGCTGTTGAACCCGTTGGTTCTGCTGCTGGACCTGTTCGTTTTGTTGCTGAAAAACAGCAAGAAACTGAGCAACCCACGGTGGTACATCCTTTGATGTGGCTGGAGCATCGCCTGACATGTCGTGATTCTTCGGCATCCTGATCGCCAGTGTTACAGCTCCGGAGACGAAGTGCTTTATTGAGCACAAGACGACAATTAATATGCACACCGTAGAATGAGGCTTTTATAGTCGAGTGTCGCACATCAGTTACTAACAGTGTGATTGCATAGACAGTATAGTTTATCACTAGTCAAGCCCATGAGAGTTCGCAAACGACCGTTAAGCGGTCATCTACAACAATTTCGCTGAAGATAGGTGGAATTTTCAGTTTGGCAATGTGCATCTGTATATGAGGGGGAAGGCTGCACAAATTCACTAATTAATAATCAGAGAGAAGAGCTATTCGAAGAAAGAAGGCGGTTAATCAATTCTATTACTACTTCAACAAGAATATTACCAAAACATAGGAGCTTGCTATTTTTTTTCAAATGCAAGTCAAGGTAAATTTCAAGGGGTCATTTTAGAGGGTGGAATTCACGCAATACTCGCTATGAGCCTATATCAATGAATTATGGTTGGTTAATACACTACTTTATCGGGATTTTACCTAGTAAATGGCTCAGAATATTGGATCAGCAGACCTGAGCTCAAGTTACATACTCTCACTCTCTAGTAAAGAGCTTTCCGAGCCGAAAGCAAATCTTTTTTGTACATAAGACGGAAGTGGTTTTGTTGTGGATAATTGGAAGCATCTATCTTCCAGAAGATCAGCCTAAACTGGGAACATACCTAAAGACAAAAGTCTGGGAACATTCCATTCGTGCCCGACACGTTCATGTGAGAGCTTATCCTTCCACAACAAACCAGCAGTACTTAACCCACACATAGGGAAACTGGAACCTTTAAGTATCGCGTTATGTCCAGTCAACCGGAACGAAATCTGAGTTCAAAATTCCCACCTGCACACCTGCTTCTGATGCACAATTTTCTTACATATCGTGCATATTAAACCTTGATTATACACAAAGGCCATAAAGATCTGACGCTTCATTCAGTATCAGTGGTAACTACTTGTAAAATTAAAGAGTAGACTTTCATATTTCAGAACAGCCAAGAGTTCTATGGGAATTGCTCAAATGTTTAGGAATGGGTGCAAAGCATTAAGCGTTAGCTGTTCATAGTGCCCTCGAGGCACGTGTTCCAGCCTTGTTTTTCGCAATCGCGAGGCTTATCGTTGAGCAGCACCACATCAGTTGAGCAATATGTAGGATTTGCCGTTTCTTCGACTTTAGATGAAGTGGTGCAGCAAGGAAAGGCAAATCCATTTCACAGTTCAATATCCAGGTCTCCATTTTAGGTCTCACCCGAAGTGTCTGGCAAAGTATCGCTACTCGAAGCAAAGGTCTTATGGAACTCAGGGCTGAGAGTGCGAACAGACTCGTTGATCCTGTCCGGTGGCTAAGATCAGCTTCTGCACACCATTAGCTGTGCTTTGTAACAGGTCTGCAACCAGGAAAAAAAGAAAAGGCCTCAAAAGAAGAGCAAAAAGGAATGAGTGAAGCAATGAGTGACTGCTCAAGCACTTTCTGAGTTAATGCGAAGCATTTCAGCACTTTTCCGGAATTCCCAGTTGAACCTGCTCTCAAACTCCAAGTGGTTGTACTTTTGATTGCTTTCTACAACCAGACAAGCTCTTTCCTTTTAATGAGTAGGGTAACTAGTTGCGAAATTTAGGTCAGTTATGAGAATATTGTTATCGTAAGTGGTATTCTTCAATAGGGTTGAACTGGTTTTATAGATCCACTATGTTAACCTTTTTACTTTATTGCAGGAACCATCTGAGAAAGACATGCTATCAATGCTATCATGCTGTGCTGCTGCTATGCTATCATGCTTATCAACCAACTAGATCAATCCTTCTTATCAGCCTATACATGTGGAGTTGACCCTGCCCCAAATTCACCAATGTGAGCAGGAAAAATAATCTGTTGCTCACTGAACTACAAAAAACGGCAAAAAACGACATCAGGATGCGGAATTACAATCATGATCTTCTCCACCGAAAATGCTTTCAATAACGTTACTCGGATAACTGACTTGGATTTTGCGGAAACGAAAGCAACGATATTTCATAAGGTCTGAGGGAATATTGAATGCGTAACAGGCTTAAACCAACATTGCCGCCTGGGCCTCAGCCACTTAATTGCTTCCAGTCCTCGTTCATCTGTTCTGTGTTTTATAGATATCTTTGCTAATCAAACTCGTTCGTTCACATACAATAACTTAATCAACCAAGCTTGTTTGGAAAATAGCGAGGTTTTTCTATCAATAGCTTTGAAGGCCTGGAATTCGATAACAAAGATGCCCCATGTTCCTTGGTAGCTTACTGAGAAGTAGAAATAGGAACACTAGTTTGGAAAATGATTAGTAGCTCGAATAAAAATGATGGGCAATCTAGGTTCAGCAATGCCCCCAACAGATGGTCATTACACAACTATGAGGCACATCAAATTTCGTATGCTCATTTTTACAACTTCTTTCTACTAGCTGAAGTGCGGAAATGATCTTTTCGTTCTCTGCATCGGTATCGGAATCTAATGCTGATGAACAAGGAATCGTTATCGATGAACGTGCGGTTTAGATAGGCCTGCACTACGCCGGCACCCTAGTCATTAAGTGCCATTTTCAATAGGCGTAATTGTGATAACGGTGTTGATCACAAAAATACTAAAATTATTGAGAAGTGGGATTTGCCTGGAAGAGAAGTACGTGAAGCGAAAAATGTTGTGCGAATTTTAGGGCTTATATTGAGCAGGAACTGACTGGCATATGCTCCATAATGGTCATATTCAAGAACAAATTAGATTATATCACAGTATAAGACGGGAACTAACCTTCGACCAATGACTTTCTTCACCCTGAGGTCCTCGAATGTGAGTAAATTGGAAGAGATATGCCAATGGGCGCATTCCCGATGGCGCTGCAAACAGATCCAGGCCATTGCTTCGAACTTAATTACAAACGGACATCGTGAAATGATCCAAGTTCACCACACATTTCATCATGAAATCATAGTTCTGACCAATCGCGACAGGGTTACCTACCATGTCGTGATTGATCAGAACAAAGGTTACATAATGATTGTAAAACTTTTGCAGGGAAGTTGCTTTATTTGATAGTCATATAAGAAATCTAAAGGAGTGCCAAAAATAATTCGATAGCAAGGATGGGAAAAGGAGCTGCTCACAAGAAGCGCAGTGATTCAAACAGATTCTGTCGAATTGACTATTAAATGCAACGTGCATGCGTAGTAAAAGATAATTTTATTAGTACACTAGTAAAGAGAAGGAAATAGTCATTAATGGCAGCAGGAGAGATTGGGAATGCGCCTCTGGCACACATATTGACTTACAGGCCGGTCAAAATAATGGTCCGTAGTTTTACCTACCCACACTAGTCCCTAGCACCTACTGAGCGATATTGGGCATATGAAAGGGTTAGTCAGAAAGGGTAACTTTTGAAAGGAGCTTGACTTCTGAAAAATGTGGCTGCAGCTTGCATTAGACATCAGGTAAGCTTCAAAAAGTGGTAGAAATAGCCTCTGCAGCAATAAAAATATTAGGGTGTCCCAAAAGTTTTGAGAAAATTTCGGTCATGTATTTCGCAACCATGCTGCGCAAGAAAGCGCCGAGGCAGAGCCACGGAGAAAAGGTCAGTAAGAGGTCACGCTTAGCAGATCATCATAACAAGAGAACAGTATTGCACTTTATCTTTGGAAGTGAGTTATCAACATTTGAATTATTTTCGACTGACACGACTACAGGCGCCTTCTGCTTCATTACTACCGATATGATCACTTCGCCACTCAAGAGCGGAATGAATTGCAGTCATCGATGGGCAGTACTGCACCATCCCTCGCCACCTACTATAGGTGGTACGGCCGCTTCTCTAGAGAGAGTTTCACTTCGACGAAGTGCCACGGAGCGGACGTCCACGTTCCACCAAGACCGAAATTGTCTTAGCCTCCGTCCAAAGCAATCCTTCTCAAAGCTTGAGAGGAATGGAGAGGACGACTTCTGCTCCCCGGTCCACCACCCACGACATCCTACGCAGACGTCGCTTTCGCGCATCAATTCTTGCAATCATCCCCTACACCTTGACTGAGAGCGAACGTCAGGTGCGGGTCGATGTGTGTCGGAAGCTACTCGACCGCAAGCGAACGGTGGATTGGACGAGCTTCATCATCGCTGAGGATGAGACGTGGGTTCCTTATGATAATCCACACAGGAAGTTGCAGTGGCTACCAATCGTCATAAGGCCAGAAGCCGTTGCCAAGCGTGGGGAACACGTCGAAAAGAATACGATTTCGTTCTTCTTATGCTCCGCCGGCTTTTTCTACTATGAGATCCTACCTGAGGGTACTGCTGTGACTGTGAGGGTATTCTGCGAGCAGCTGCGGGAGATGGTGTCTGGAGCCCCGGTTTCACACCGAATGCAGGGAAAGTTTCTGATTTTGATGAGTCACGCTCGACCACATCATGCTAGGGCGACGGCTGAGGAGCTGGAAAGGCTTGGGATTACCTGGCTGCCCCACCCCCCCATATCCACCTGATCTTAGTCCTTGTGACTACCATGCTTTCAGAAGCCTGGAGGCCTACACGAAAGGGGAAAAATTCAACAATCGTCAGAAGGTCAAACATGCAGTGGATGAGTGGATCGCTTCACGCCCTTCTTCTTTCTGGATGAATGGCATCAGTGCTGTGCCCTGTCGATGGAGGGGCGTCGTGGCTAAAGAGGGCCACTATCTCGATCACTGATCTCACCTTTTTGTTGTAGTATTTTTGTGTTGAACAAACCAAATAAATTTTCTCAAAACTTTTGGGACACCCTAATAGAAGCGTGTTGAGAATTATTAATGATGATGGCCGGCTGGACACCTTCAAGGAAGCGAGAAGAGCCGTCATTAAATGATACACTTGGTGGGGACTATTTTGTACAAGACTAGGGAGCAATGTGCTAGCGTCCGTACCTGTTTAGCCTGGCCCTTAACAGAAAGGGGTTGAATAAAGCTTGGTTATGGAATTGATCAAAAAACCCAGATACCTGTCCTGCGTACCACTGGAACTGAGCAAGTCTCCGCACCGTTTTTCTCTTTGCTATTCGTCATTCCTTGTACCTAGGCTGAACTCTGTACCCTGCACTCCGCGAAGCTAGTTCAATAACACGTTTTCACAGGCATTTCACCAAATCGGTGATGAGAGAGGACTAGTTCCGGTCTGGTTAGCATGCCGGCAACTGGGTCAAACCGAACTCTGCACAGGCTTCCGTTATTCGACAAATATTGTACCCTCTGTAGTTTTAGCATACTAGTTATATGAGCACTTCACAAAACAAGTTTTAACTCATTTGGAGGATAGTATTAACTACAGCCTTCGACGATTCTTCCTTCTTCTTGTAGTGATCTAAGAAATTACTAGTTCTATTTTGAAAATTCAATGAAGGTGCCAAAATGGGGAAAGCATAGTTTGTATAGGACCCGCTGCCGTCAAATAGGTGCTGAAGGCTGCAAAAAGGAACTGACGACTCTGTGGTGGACAATACCTTCGCAGCGCTCCACCACATGGCTGACTGTGCGAATGTTTCCCGAATTCTGGCATGATGTAAAACCCCGGAAATTCCTATGCTCAGAAATTGATTCCGATCATGGGGTTTTTTTCCGCTCCTTTTTGCAGAAAGTCCTTCAAAGTACAATGTCTAGTTTTTTTTGGGGCTTACGTAATCACTATTTCAAGAAAATCCTTCGATGAACTCAGTTACTTTCATTAATGCTCATGGGCCGTATTTTAACGCCTAAAGCATACCTATTCATGGAACCCTATTTTCAAGGCAATCTTACGATAAAATTCATCAGCTTACTTTTTGGTCAAGGCGGACGCGGTGTAGCCTATCACACCCGCATGGTGACGGGTTCGATATTGGATCGATATCCTCCTAGGCCAACCGAGCATTCCATCCCTCCGGGGTCGATACTTGGTACCAGGCTCATTTGGGAGGATGAAGGCACCGACGTGTGCATCGGGTGACCCGGCAATTCACTCTATAGCCCACGTACGCATTCATTACGCCACTACGATTCTGAATGGAAGTCGAGTGCGGGGCGCATCGCTGTGACGGGATTAGTTAATGCCAGAAAACTCTAACGACTTTTATTTTTCAATGGAAATAGTGATAAAAAGTGTTAATCATATCGAGTGAGCAATATCTTCTGCATTTGTTCACCTAATCACAATATGAGAAAAGTTGTGGTTTCCGCTGATATTTCCAATTTACCTGATCATTTCCAGTTGTCTAAATTAGAGATAGAAGGACTAACTCTGCTCTACAAATATTCAAATCATCTAATTGAACTGGACGCTGCTAAGTAAATATGCAAAACCATAGTTGACAGCCTTTACCGAAAATTCCAGTATTCTATCGCTTCATTCATTTTATCTTAATATTAATTGCTTGTTAGCAACTGGCACAGCAGCTCCTTCCCCTTTTTTATTCAGCTTTCTCACCTTCTCAAATTTGTAACAGTTCACGTGTCATCACTCCCTAGCTGAAGGGTTCGTTCTTTAGTGAACAACGTGTTCACCATCAGTCCCTAGAATGGACAATTTCGTGGAATTGATATCAGGATGTACAAGATAGAACAATAGATCCTGTAAATTCATTTTTGCCTCTGGTTGTTTTCAAGAACACTCCATTTTCGCCTTTAGATCAGCCACTGTTTGATCAACAAGCAGACAGCCTAAGAGGAATCTCGGAAAGCAATTCAGATTTAGAAATTCATTTACTGGAAAGGATTGCTAAAAGATTTGGTGTGTGACACTGCGTATCCAGTAGGTCAGTAACGTCACTCGAAGTAAAGGCGCTACCACTAAAATTCATTGGCTGCTTTCATAGTCCGCAGGCAGGCGCGCTGGCGCGCGCGCAGGCAGTGCTAGGGGGGAGGAGGGAGGCAGACAGTGTAAGGCAAACAGTCCACGCCCCTTCGAAGGTTGTTTGTTTTCAACCCCTCGAAGGGGCGTGGACTGCTTGCCTTACACTGTCTGCCTCCCTCCTCCCCCCTAGCACTGCCTGCGCGCGCGCCAGCGCGCCTGCCTGCGGACTATGAAAGCAGCCAATGAAAGCTTTCGGCCAGTTGACCGTCTTACAACGTGACACACTGCAAACGACGATTGTTTTCTGCCACCTCCACTGAAGCCCATAGTAGCTTTGCTCTTGTTTATTCATGCACAAGCACTGAAATGTTCTGTAGGCCATTTATACTTCGGGTTTAAAGGGTGATTGGCAGTGCCAGGTTTCTTTACAGTATCGACTGAGAAACTCTGGTAATAATCTACCTTCTCTAGAAAATATTCTATTGAAGAGACACCACCAACTCTCTGGCTTGTCAATCAGAAAGTTAAGCGGTTCATGGATGTCAACACAGCGAGGTTTTTCACCATCACGCAAGTGAGACGCTGTGCAGTACTTTTCCCCCACGGTTGGGAGTAAACAATGTCCGTCACATGGTGTTTCTAGTGTCCTACCAGGTGGCGCTCTTATGCTCCTCGAGATTGTGCATTCTATGGAGGCTTTTGTTAATTGTTGTCATACAACTTTTAAGCTTGCTGATATCATTGTTTCAAACGTACTGGGCGAAAAGGAAGCTTTGATCCTCCTAAATTGGCCCGTTACATCCGCCATAACGAAAAAATCGGAAATATATGATCTCATGCCTTCAGCTTTAGTCGAGCGCCTCATTGTTGTTAACTGAACTTTCACAGCTGTTAAGACGGCTCCCTGGAAGTGCAAGCTGTAATGTATGTTCAATCCACTTTCCCCCTCACAGTTAATATTGATTACTGAACCGAAGAAAAGGCTCTTCCAGGTTGGTACGTTTTCGTAGTTTTTCCTCCCAACAAAAATTATGTTTGTTGTGCCGAACTATTTCAAAGAAATGTTCGCCTTCCTTAAGTTTTTTGCAAGACTCTGCTTCACCTTCTGAACCTGTTTACCTTTTTGTCTTCCAAGTCAGCTTAACATTGAAAAGTATCCAGCCAGTATCTCCGATGCTGGGTATACCGCATGTTAGGTGATTGTGCGTGAGAAAACTGAAGTATAAATGCCTTATGGTTTTTAGAGAAATCGCTTTCTAACTCAGCCTTGTAAAACTTTTTTTCTACGGTGATTCCATGTTTCCCCAATACTGTAAGGGATGTTTTCCAGAAAACTTTCATCATCCTTTAGAGATTTTCCAAGTTCCCACTATTATTAAATATGGTGATAGATCCGATCTGCCAGTGTTCATATTTCATCAGCTTATAATGACTGTCCCAGAGGGTGAGATTGGCATTTGAAAAACTAGTTTGAACAGCTTAACCCCTGCTTTCCATTTAACGGGGAACCATTTCATAAGGGAACTGTAGAGCTTCTTCTTGATTAACTGATCGAAGCGTGGCTCACACTAAGGGAAGATCTACTCCTCAGTAATAACCGGACTGAAGCATTTCTGAGTTTCAACCGTCACTGGCTCCGTTTGAATAAAATATTTAGTTTCCATTGCATGGTTAGAAGTTTTTAACCGTAGCTTACCTTGAAAAAATATCAAAAGGTGTTGCTGAATAACATGCTTTATGGTGACACGCTATCACTGAGTGAACGGTTCCTTGAATAACGGTTCGAGCCAGTTATTTATAGCATCTATTTGGATGTTAGCTTTCTGTGAATCCCAAAGCATTAATCCCACAACCTTGGGGAACGTTGTTTTGCAGTTGTCTGCCATCATCAACCTATGCGAAACAAATGCTAACTCGCCAAGATAGTTACGTGTATACCTGTGCAAATTTCTAGAAGAACGCTTACCACTTTTCACTTTTTTCCACTGTCTAGACAATGCTAGACATTGTATGCTGCGTCCAGGTATCTAGTACTTTATGACCGGACTTTGCTATCCGAGTGATCCTCTTTTATATCAATGTTAATGCACTGCCACTACTCGATATTTTCACATCCAAATCCATTTTTTGGCCATAACTACACATTATGTTGCTTCAGATCGCAAAAACTTACTTACCTTTTTGGTGATACACACAACAGAGCACAAGCTCATTCGTCGATATATTTGGTGTTCTTGTGGAGCCTCAACCACGATTTTATGGCTTTATTTGGCCAATGTTTCGGTCTTGTTACCGTCGTAGGCTTGAAAGCTAGATATATGTATTTAGAATTCATCCTCATCGAACAAAAATTTAAAACTCAGGTATGTTCAATCGTGGCTTTAGATATCCAGAAAGATCTCGCAAATAACTACGGGTGGCCCACCTTTCTATACGAAAAAAGACTTGATTACCTCCTTCCAATCTCCTATTCAAACTTTTCGAGTGAGTGAGGGGTTGCAGATGACCTGACCTCGACTGGGAGCTGGAGGCAGCTGAAGTCCACACAGGTCGATGAAAGAGGCAGTCCATTCGTTATAGTTGAGCAGTTATTATGGTTTCTTATCAAACTATTCGCCCCTGAAAGCTCATTTATTCCAGACTAATTCCGTTTAAGGATGGTTTCATTAGGAGCAGCTTGTCGCTGCTACTTTTGATAACATACACACATGCGTGAACCAACAGCATCTCCACCTATTCGAACTCGTTTCGTTCTTCATAGGGATAGTTGTAACACTTCATCACTTGTTATTTCTTACACATATGATACCGATGGTGGCATAGATTTTTACTAACAGGAACCTGTTCTTCTGATGAAAATCCGAACTAGACACTATCAACAAGTGTTCTTTTCAGCCTTCATTTACTTGTGTTGCGAAATTTACAATGTCACTGCATTGATTTAAATTACCGAACAGTTTATTTTTTCCGGCAGTTTATTTTTTTGAATACTAAGTTCTCAGCTTTGACATTATGCGCGCAATCTCTCTCATGCGCTACTCCAGTATTACCTCGATAAAAATCCAGAATTTTGATCCTACTTTGTTTGTCCTTCGATGGGAAATTTTCTTTGAAAGATAAAGAATAAAGTCTTCCAGCGTTAGTCACTACCGTCTGAAGGATGCGCCCACGCATATGACTTCTGTTTAAAATCGTAGTGGCGTATTGAAAGCGTATTTGACGATAGTGAGCTGATGATCTACATCAAATTGGTATAGTGTCAAGTGGTGCATCATCACGAGCCCGAAGATACCGTTCTGATACCCACCCAGGCCAACCAAACCCCCATCCTTCTGAGTCGGTATATTACTTCACCATATTTGTTTGGGAGAAGAGCGCGTGTTTTGCGTAGGGTGGTCACTGCAGGTCGTTGTATAGGCCCTGCATGCATGCAAACGCCAATACGATTTCGAATAGAAATCAAATGCGGGGTGTACTCCAAAGAGAGGCTGAGTGACTCCAAAAAATTACCTTCTGCTTTTATTATGATCTTATTATGTCCTATGCCAGTCAACAGTATCCTTTACAAAATACATTTCGCACCCGGTTGAAAATGTCGCATAGTGAAGATGCAAAAATTGTCCTCGTTCATCTTTTTCTTTTCTGCTTCTTCCTGATATAAGCATATGAAGGAGCTAGAGCTATCTCATTATGCATTGAGAGAGGACCGCGCAATTTCACGACCACCATATTTTTCATGAACCACCCTATCTTTTTGGACGATTTTGCCCAACACTAAAGCTGATTTTATCTCAGTTTGCAAGGCAATTACTGCTCGATATTTTCCTACTCCATGAAGTGTTCAAGCAAAAAATGAAGTGCGAATGAGCAAACCTTCCTTACCTGCAATGTTCAACTGACCCTTCGCCGATAAAACCGCCAAACTTGGGATTCGCATTCATCGTCATTTTCCTAGAGCCAGAGCGTTACCCAAACAAGGAAAAAACAACAGAATCGTCACAATCTGTTCTCTTTGAGTTCATATGTGTACATGTATCTATATCTGCCTAGACCGACCAAGCCTTTCATACCTCCGGGGTTCAATTCAGAGCCGTCTGGGAGGATAAAAGCACCCGCATGTATATCGGCTGGCCACCGCCAGTCTCCGTGTAAGCCAGACATGCATTCAATACGCCACGACGGGGAAGCCGAACGCTGGGCCACATCCCTCAGTTGGGATTGAGCCCGAGGAGTTCAGCTTCTGTCCTTTCCCGTATCACGTAGTACAAGCTATTTTTTGTTCGTACTTCATTCATTCATTCATGCCATAAAGGAAAATTGCGTTTCCGCTTTGAGACCGCTTTGAGAACAAATTGGCGCGCTAGTTCGATCCCACAGCCACCGCAACTCGCCACTCTTTTTGCTGTTGACATGATCATCTTTCGAACGCAGCATCTGGATTGGGCTATTAAACGCTTCAAAATTTATCATTTAAGGATAAATGATTATTTCTTAGCTCGTATGATATCACACAAAGCTCTCCCAATGGTCCCATAGGACGTTACAATAATGCAAGAGAATGCAGGAAACAAGGCTACCTAATCTATTGTCGTGCCGTACACGAAACTAAGTGATAAGCTGCCATTGATTGGAATTGGGTCCTTTCGATGAATTCTATGGCGACTACATATTATAAGGCCCTCAGTTTTCGCACTTTCTCATTGTTTATTCAGAGCAGGTACCGCGCTAAATCTGTTTTTGCCTATCCTAAACGAGTGCATGCTCATATCAAATCAATTTGTATGCACTACCCATTTATAGAACTTTATGGAAGTTGCCTTAATCTCGTCATCAATTGAGTGTTCACCAAGATTAGTTTAAGATTCCTTTTTAGTCGAATGAGCCCATCAGCTAGTATTGGCCGTTCATGAGCTAAGAACTGGCTAATCAACAACTCAGGTTTTCATGAGTGAAATATGAGGAATTCTCGCAAATTCTCGTTAAGCATTGGCCTCTGTTTACTTGTTTTACTTTCCGAATCCTTTTTTGGTACTTCTCTTTCTATTTCATGCTTCCTAGTTCTGCTTTTTTTTCCAAAGACTAGACTCGATCACATCAAACAAGTGGATTCGTTCCGTTGAGCATAAGTGGTGTGCAACGCCGCCGCGTGGGTAGTTGGAAACACTAACCACTGGGATGTCGGCCCCGCTTTCCATTCCAAATTGCCTTTGTCGAGTCAGCTTCACGCTGTTTCAGATGACTGGTACTGATTCTTGACAAAGAATAATCTCAAGGTCCAGATTTCCCGAACATCCTTATTTCTCTATTTCTCCACACCAAATTTCACTTGTCGGTTCAACAGCTCATTCTTATGAGATTTGAGTATTTCTTCGTTTTGGCATATAGGGGTTCTCCACGGGTTAAGTGATATTTTCCGAACTTTCCAGTGTATCTGATATAAGGTTGCTTGAATATTAGAGACACCATAAGGATAAGAATCACCCTCCCATCACAATTTATCAACAAATCAGTCTGGCAAGGATCCGAAGCTGACGGATGTGGCAAGAATAGCTGGGCAGGTGAAGGGTGGCGAGGCCTGTGCAACGCTCGTACACTGACGTGGGCTGGAATTTTTGAGATGCTGAACTGCATAAAGTGGAAGAAAATCACATGGGAGAAGCAGCATGAGTATAAAGATGAGGCTTCGACCACTATTAGAAACCTCTCCATAGAACTGCACCTCCGTAGTGATAGAATGGATAGGCAGCCGCGCAATACAACATGTTTTGTTACTCCAATATTTAGTTGTCAAATCTTGAATGATGAGATTTTCTACCTGGTGTTGTTTGGTTTAGTAGCGCTGCAGTCAAAGTCGCATTGCAGGCAGAATTCGATTGAGCACTTAAAGTTTTCTTTTGAGGCATGGATTCAATGCAAACTTTCAGATATCACTACTTCATCCGAATGGGAAGTGTGTTCTCACTGATAAGCTTACGAAAGACTGATACGAGGCGGCCGAGCAGACAGGTGCACGCTACATCGATTTGGTTTTTCGCTGTTTACCATTTTGCTTGGAGATTTGACATCCCTTAATATCATACAGCGTCCTGATCATCTGAAATTGGAAGTGAGCTCAAGAATTCAACTTAGGGCGGCTGCAGTGGGCACTTCACTACCTACATATGTCAATTTCATAGTTATCGCTTCTTCCCATCTGAAGATATTAGGCAACTTCTTGTTCACTGGTTTTTGATTGCCAGGAAAAGCAGGATCTTTCTTTGATTTCAAGTGGTAAGTACGCTTTTTTAGGTGCAAACGGTGAATGGAATCGTTGAGGGTTTCCGGCTTGATATAGGTAACCATAAAGAAGTGGATGTATTTCTCGGAATCCCCTTCGCAGCACCTCCAGTTGGTGAACTTCGTTTTCAGGTGAAACTTATATGCTAATATCTTCAACTGATGTATGAATTCATTGGTTTTTTATTGATTTACTGCGAAGACAAACATAATTGTCAGTTCCGAGCAGTGTTTTGATCTTGGAATTCAATTCAGCAGAATAAAAATCTGGAAAGCATAGCAAGGAAGAGACGAAGGCAAAAGCATGAAGGAAACTCGTCTCGACACTTAGAAGAAATGTGGATGCTATAGAAGTATTGTTATAGAAACCTATTCCCCCACGAAATTGGGAAGGAGTTCGCAAATGCATACGCTTTGGCCCAAGAGCCCCACAAGCGGATTTTTTCTGGGAGAGAATATCACTTGGACGGAGAAGTGAAGACTGCTTGTACCTAAACGTGTTCTCACCGACATGGACGGCGGAAAACGAGGTTTGTTCATAATGTACGCTACCAATGCTCTTATGACGGCTTTTTGCCTCTGAGCTGTAGAGTACCGTGAACATTTTTGATTGCAGTCTGGGCACGCAGTGATGGTTTATGTTCATGGAGGAGGCTTCCTGATTGACTCTGCAGTGAAGTATGGCGATGAAGGAATCGCAAAGTGAGAATACTCTGGATTTTTCTCGAGCCATTCTGAGTACAGGGTGGGGGGGGGGGTCATCTTCGACATAGAGTGAAATAGGATTTAAAACCCTACAAGACCTCAACAAAATTGCTCGGAAGAGGTAAGGTGAAATGTATCCGTAGGTGGTGTCAGATGTAGCCACGACTGAGTTGAGAAGTAGGACTTGAAATGAGGGGTCATTTCGTTACGAGCTGACTCAGTTTGATTCCCTGCTTATATCGGCCTCCTGCTTAATGTATGTTCTTCGACTTTTTTATCAAAAAGTGTTATTCAAGATATCTTTGTCGCCATGGAGTTGTAGCCGTCACCATTCAGTACCGTCTTGCTCTGTTAGGCTTTTTGTCGACTGGTGACGAAGTCTGTGCTGGGAATCTTGGCTTATGGGATATGACTTTGGCTCTACGATGGGTGCAGGTTTGTTGACCTTTCATTTCGGTTCACCTACCGCTTTACATCTTGATGAAATTGTATTTAGGACAATATAAGAGCTTTTGGTGGAGACCCCAACAGAGTGACGGTATTTGGGCAAAGTGCCGGTGGAGCCAGCGTGGACATGTTAGCGCTCAGTCCACACTCTAGAGGTAGATGCGCATTTCGAGACCTTTGTTCATTACCAAGTAATATAAGTATTATGACCAAGTGACCCTCAGTAGTGACAGCCTACAACTAAGGACTAAGCAGAGAGTGGGATCATGAAAGAATGAATTTTTAAGATTATCACAACTATTGTGGCTTATAGTGAGGTGGCAACTGGAGCACTATCTCACACGCATGGTCACGGGTTCGAGTCCTGGATCAGTAGCCTGACCAAGATTGATTGGCGCTCCAAGTCTTTATCCTTTATCTTTATTATCATAACTGCGATAGGTTTGTAGAGCTCAGCGTACCCTTCACTTAAAATGTAGAAAGGCATACTCGTTGTACTGTAGTAACCAGTCTCGATGCGAGATTTACCTATGAGCACAGGTCTCGCTCGGTGAAGCTACTTCAACCTTGTGTATGTTTCGAGTCGCACTCTAACCTGTGACATGTCGTCATACCAATCCATCTGTTTTACTGTAACTTTCGTATCTGAATCAATTTCAGACCTGTTTCATCAGGTGATCCCAATGGCTGGGAATGCTGAGTGTACCTGGAGTACCGTTAGCCGATCACAATTAGTTGAATCTTGCCGAGAATTCGCTAGAAGACGAGGATGGGATGGTGTCAACTATGGTCAGTTCAACGTAGGTGACGCTCCTTTTTCATATTCGCAGGTAGCCCATTTTATGTGACAGCATCATAGACCGGAAGGTTTTCTTGTGGCGTTTAACTAGGACGAAGCTATTTTGAAATCACCTAACACATTCAGCTCGTACGCTTACCTACTTGAGCTGCTAAATGAAATGAAAATAAGTATCAATAAAATGAATAGAATTAATAAATAAAAAAATAAATGGAAACGATGTGGTAGCTTAAGTAAAATATGAGAGATATGTATCGAAATAAATCAAAAGTTGGAGAGAAAAGCGCGTAAATCAGCGAGTTCTGGAAAATATGAGGCTTGGAAAAGTAGCAAGAAAGGGTTTGTACGAGATCAGTGTCTGTAACTGTCTGGGTGTCCCTCACAGAAGCGCGCTCTTTCTCAGTGCAGCCGTAATATCGTTGTGATATCACGTCCAGTGCCCGGTGAGTACGTCGCCGGAGCTGGTTTTGAAACCCTTATAACGCCCCTTTTAGTTGTTTTTCGACCGATAGTTACTCACGTGCTATCATTGGGGCCTACAGTTTCATTCTGTGAGGGAATTTCGGAAAGCAATTTTATCGCAGACTGTGCGTTTAATCGCTGCGCCTATATGTAAGCAGCGGTTAATTACTGAACCGTCAATCGGCTACATCACGTCAGTTTGTTTTTTTTTATATTAAATTCCATCATGATACATTTTTTTAGATGTCGAGACAAGTCGAAGTCTAGTGGAATTCCTCCGCCGTCGCAAGGTGGCAGAGTTCGAGAAACGCTTTATCACTTCCAAGGTTTGCTTTTTTCTAGCTGTTTTAACTTGTTACTTAGCAGTTATCTTCGATATTGTCCTCCATGATTGTAGGCATTCTATGTAGTCTCGCTAACACATTTCATGTCGAGTGCTTTGAGATGAGTGCTTTTCTCCACATTTTCAATGGTTCATTTCACTTTACATTAGCGTTTATAGGGAGTAGACGTATCGAAAATCGGTCTCGATTTGGCTCCAGTAATTGGCACTACTCCTGACGATTTCCTGCCGAAAAGTATAGACGAACTACGGAAGGAAGCGCCTAAAAAGAAGGCTCTCATCGGGACGTGCCAACATGAAGGGCTCCTGTTCGGTAAATTCTTGGTTACTATCTTGTTTGAATGAACGGCATGGTATGCAGTGGGTATACTCCCCTCCACGCTTATGTATTCTGCACAACTTAAAAGAGAAATGGGTTGAAACCATGGATATGACGAGATGGGGTTCCAACTTAAAGGCACAGTTCACGATAATTTTGGGTAATCCAGATTATGATGAAAACTGGAAGACAAGATCGAAAATAGTGCGATGAAGGTGGAGAAACTGCGTGCATGGGTGTTTCCAAAGTGAAAAAGGCTTCGAAGAACTGTTAAAAAGGGGGCTGAACGAGAATGAAACCAGAAAAATGAAGAAGAGTGGAGAGTTCGGACGAGCTATACATGGTACACTGCGTGCGTGTGGGTCCTGGTGCGAATAACAGGCAATGGTAAGCCAAAATTCATTCACTCACAAGCATAAATAAACAAAAAAAACTCTAGTAACAGCAAAAGTAGCTCACCTTTTTCAGCCTCTAGGAGTAGGAAATTAAATAAGGGATCGCGGCAGCAAAAAGAAAAACAGAGGAAAAAAGAATGGGAAAAAAAACATCGCCCCTTCACTCAGCGATTAGCTGATTGTGCGTGGGTCCTAGAACGAATAATAGCAATCTGTATGCTCTCGACACTCGTCTGACGTGACACCGATCGAGGGGCGGGAAAGCGAACTACGGCAGCAACGGGGCTTCCACTATGCCCTAAGCGCCGAGATTGTGGGAGCGAGAGGGTCCCTTCTACCACCGGGGGAGGGGGGGGGGGCGCTGAGTATTCCTAAACGAAGAACTCAGTAACCTTTTTATCGTGAACCGTGCCTTTAAGCAACATTGAAATCATGAGAAGCCAGGTAGCCACCAGGCAAGGTGAAATTCTCTTTTGGCCATTATGAGGGAAACGGCGACTGGGCCTTTGAAGAAACGCGTCGCCTCATCTACCCCTGGCGATCAGTTTGCGCTTTGTGCGGTTAGACTGCTTAACACCTTCTCCTCTCAACGAAAGAAGCCTTTGTTCTCGCGTTTGGAAAGTGTTTGGATTCCTTCAGTGCAAACCTTAGTTACACAGCTACTTCAAATGCCCTGCTTTCTCTAAATGCACTCTGTGACTGTCAGCGCACATCTGAAAGACCCGTTTACAGCTCTCTGTTGAACTTATGCACTGACACCATAAATGATTAATTATACAGCAGTAAACCAACTGTTTTTGTCAAATCTCGTGTAGAATAATTTCGGTTTCGTTTCAGCCACACTCTCACCGAATCACTTCAATCTTAAAGGCATCGATAAACTGATTTCCGTGGTGATCACCCCGGAAAACCATGCGAATTTCGAGGACTTGAGGCGCCAAGCACGCGATTTGTACCTGCGCAATGTGAACCTCGACTCTAAAGAAGAAATAGCCAGAGCCTACGTTAAGGTAATGATTTCAATTCTACCCTAAAGACGGGCGACGCGGATCCGTTTGTTTAGGTTGTTTGTTTTGCTAGTAAAGAAAGGAAAAACTTGCTGCAAGTTTATGTCGGTATGTGATAAGTGCCAGAATGAGGTGCTCCTAAACCTAAGGACAACCACCTTTTTGATTTCCCTATGGAAATGGGGCGATCAGAATAGTTTAGCTATCCACCATTTGTAGTGTCTGAGTTACTCGCTAGTACTAGTCAAAGACTGACTGAAATGCCTTGAGAGCAGTTTTAACACTTAATTAATTTTTCAGTTGTACAGCGATATATTCGTGAACAATGGGACATACAGTTACGTCACGAAGATGACAGCGTTATCCAACCGCATCTACTTGTACTCATTCGAGTTCTACAATCCACGTAGCTTCGGCGTGTTATCTCTTCGAATGCCATTCAGAGGTTGATACTTGAATCATCACTACACATCTGTTACAAACTGTAGTAGACCTATTGTTTGAATAGATTGACCTCGAAGCAAGCGACTCAGCTGCTAGGTTTCGATCAGATGCGTATTTGAGACTTGGGATTGTGGTTAGCGTCGTATTTGGAAAGTTAATTTCAGGTGCAACTCATTGTACAGAACTGACTTACCTGTTTGGTGTGTCGCTTCTGTTTGGATTTCACTTCACTAGTGCCGACAAACAAATGATCGACCTAATGACACGAATGTGGACCAATTTTGCTAAATATGGGTAAGGCCACACTCATTTTGTGATTTCATTATAATTTTGTGTAATCGTGGAGGGGTCTAGTACCATAAGCCTTTTTTTATCTTGCCACGGGTCTCTCAAGTCTCTTACGAACCTCTAGACTTGTCGCTTAACCCATTGGCGACCGCGTGGCCCGTATACGGGCCACGCCCTGCCGTGCTCCTGGGACCGCGTGGCCCGTATACGGGCCACAGTTTTATTTTTCATGCACAACATTCATTTTCGATTTTTTTTTTGACCATTTCAAGTATCGAGCAGGTTTATGGACCTACTATGGAATCTTGGCGTGCAGTGGTCCGTGAAACGTTTACTTCTGACTTTATTTATAACAAAAAAACAAAGTTACTGCTGAGGGCATTGGTGAAGGAGCAAAACCAAAGGTGACCAAATTTATGTAAAAAGGATGTAAAGGGACTTTGCTGAGGTATTAGATGATCTGAAACATGTCATTCTCATCTTGTCTGCTTCTCCTTGTCTAGACAGAGTCGCATTTGGAAGTGATTTGGTAAAAACTCTAACTCACTTTGAACAACCAACATTAGATGCCATAACGTAGCTCTAAATAGTGTGTATGACTTATAACCTTTACATGCCACATTTAAAAATACTTTTTTGTCGGCTGGAAATGCTCACGAAAAAATTTACTTGTTCCTAGGACCGTGTGGCCCGCCACCGGGCCACAGCAGCAGCCCGCGAAAAGCCCGCTCGGTCCCACACGCCAGACACGGTAAAAAGGCGCGGTCGCCAATGGGTTAAAGGCACCGTTCACGATAAAAAGGTTACTGAGTTCTTCCTTAAGGAATACTCAGCGCCCCCCCCCCCCCCCCCCCCCCCCCATGGGTGGCAGAAGGGACTTTCTCGCTTCCACAACAACGGCGCTTAGGGCATAGTGGAAGCCCCGTTGTT
Source organism: Haemonchus contortus (assembly GCA_000469685.2). Lineage (NCBI taxonomy): Eukaryota > Metazoa > Nematoda > Chromadorea > Rhabditida > Trichostrongylidae > Haemonchus > Haemonchus contortus. The sequence continues at coordinate 1,063,898 of LS997567.1, read as the reverse complement.
GTCGTAGTTCCTCCCGCCTCTCGTCGGTGTCACGTTAGACGAGTGTCGAGACAATACAGATTGCTATTATTCGTTCTAGGACCCATGCACAAACAGCTAATCGCCGAGTGATGAGGCGATGTTTTTCTCCCATTCTTTTTTCCTCTGTTTCTCTTTTTGCTGCCGCAATCCCTTGTTTAATTTCCTACTCCTAGAGGCTGAAAAAGGTGAGCTACTTTTGCTGTTACTAGGGTTTTTTTTGTTTATTTATGCTTATGAGTTAATGAATCTTGGCTTACCATTGTCTGTTATTCGCACCAGGACCCACACGCGCGCAGTGAAGCGCAATGTTTAGCTCGTCCGGGCGCCCCACCTTCTTCATTTTTCTTGATTCATTCTCGTCCAGCACCCTTTTTAACGGTTTTTCGAAGTCTTTTTTCATTTTGGAAACACCGATGCACGCAGTTCCTTCACCTCAGTCGTACTAGTTTCGATCTTGTCTGCCATTTTTCATCATAATCTGGATTACCCAAATTTAAGTTAACGATGCCTTTAAGGACTAATTCAAATAAGCGACCTTGAAGTTTTGATACCGCTATCGAGTGATTGACAGAGTAACATGAAACCAATGTTCCAGAGATCCGAACGGACCATACGAGGACTCAACTGTGTTTGACTTCAAATGGGAACCAGCAACCTCGCAAGAGTGTGGCCGGTATGAATTTTCAATATTAGCGATGCATTTTTTCCATGTGTTGTTAAGTTTTTACTAAATCAACTTTCAGCCATCTAGTCATCAGTGAAAAATGTGAAATGCGCTCAATTTATGAAGAAAGAAGAGCCGAATTTTGGAAGAATATACGGATAACAGCGAAGAACTGCTGAGAATCTGTGAGTTAGAATTTGTGGATGCTGAGATGATGCTTTAGTTCGTCAACATTTCTGCAATTTTTCAGAATAGTTGAACTGTGACCTGTGTTCTCCTATTTGGCCTCTACAATTTCACACTTCAGGCCACTTCTGATTTGTGTTGTGATACTCTTGGTTCAACTCAATCATGAATGCTCAAAGTGTTCGAAATCTGCCCCATAATCACGAGCCTTTGTGGCACTGGCGCTGTCGATTAGAGCCTTCAACCGTTCTCGATGATCTACGGAGCAGTTAGTTTTCAGCGAAAATAGTTCTGTGTAGAGTCAGTTGCTTAAATGGTAAATGGGAAGATTGATGAGCGATTTAGTTTCAACCAAATGAGACCGCGGCTTCCTGCCAGGATGACCTATCCCACTAGCTCCCGAGGCTTAACCACCCCATTTTCCCAGAAGAGCTTTAAATGTACACGGCAGAGGGCGAAGCAAGGGCTCAAGGTTGTCGCCTGAATGCCAATGAAAATGTGCAGTTGTCGCATCAGTCGCAGTGCAAGCTTTGAGCTTTTACTTCTCAAGCTTCTCGTTAAATTGCAAACAGCACCTCGACGAGAATTCACGGTTAGCTAGTCAGTTACTGCATTATAGCCCAGTTCGTGAAGAGCCACAATTACCTTGACCACTTATGTTTTAAACTAAAATGATTTTTTGGACATTTTTTTACCTTTTGATAAGCTGTGTATCTTATTTCAATAGGCGTGTTTGTTTGTTCAGGTGAATTGTTTCACACGGGTGTGCTCATACATAGACTTCCTCTCGGTGATGTTATAAAGCTTTTTCAATTCGTGTTTAGATTTGAACATTTTCATACATTGGAAACATTCTTTAAAACATTTCTAAATTTGATAATTACAAATTCTGATATACAGATGATAAAATTGTCTGAGTTTTATCCAGTTCTGTAGCCCGCATTGAGTTTAGTCACGGCAGCATAAGTAGTTGGGCTCTCCAGCATTCTGAAATAAGTAAACAAAGTCAGCGCGTTGTTGTGTTCCGAATGGGATCGGTGGCATCTCTGGTGACATACATCAGTTCAACCGACCGACCGAATGACCGACAGCGTTGCTGGCCACGCGCTGACAACGCGGAACACATCGCGTCCAGGGTGGCGTGGACGGTATCGATTGCGTTGTCCAGCGCATCCAGCGTTGTCAACGCGTGGCCAGCAACGCTGTCTGTGGGTCGCACGCCGTTGAACTCTGAAAGCACTTTCTACCATCACAGCGTTCACACGCGCCCTTAACCTGGCGTTTAATGGCTTTCGTGGTGCTCTTGAGCGCTGGACCACAGTTACTTGGTAGCAGACACTGATTATAGTTAGTTTCCAATAAAAGTAAACTTCTCGCCTTACCTTTTCGAATTCAGTGGTACTCATACGGCATTCATAGCCATCAGGACAAACATCATTATCGTGTGGATCACATAACAATGGCATCGTTGATGGCTTACCAGTTGGACATTCTAGAACACATTCTAGAGCACAAATTAACAAATGCTGAAAATAAAGTCAGATGGTCTGAAAACGGGTTAATGAAGACCTAACCAAGACTTGCTGAAAGCCTTCTGAAGTGTAGATTTTGTTTAGAAAGATGCAGTATGTAGTCTGCCACGAAACGAAGTTCGATTCTACTTCCTCTAGTTTTATTATAGTTTCGGATATCAAGCCAAGTAGTATCACTGTTTGTCTGCTTATATCTTCGTGTTTCAGCTTTCAACGCATAGAAAATGCTTTTGACAACGGTTTTCCACGATCCTGCTTCGTTCAGCGCAAGGTTGTTCGCGCGGAGTGGTGCAGTTGAATTGAAATAGTCGCTTTGCGGCGGGAGCGACGTCGCGCACGAAGGAGTGTAGCAGAATGAAGCAGCAGCAGCAGCGCACCGAGTAAGGAATACAGGGCAGTAGGAGTAATAATAGAATCATGACAAAAATAATCGATCGAGCTGCGTGAATAGCTCTAGAACTGCAGTAACGAGAACCAGTACGCGACTCAGTTACACGAAATGCGAATCAGTTACACACAATCGATTCAACTGCTCGTCAACTGCCGTCTGCAATTTGAGAGAACTAACCTGGCTGTGGTGAACCCGCTTTAGGTTCACAGCAAACTCTTTGTAAGCGGTTGATACTGTAGACACAGGCACCTACGCGACAATCGCTTTCGGATTTACAGTCGCTCGTCGCGGACAAGAACGGCAAATAACAGTCGGGAACTGTAATAGGGGAATAAAATGAGTATTGAACTGTTGAAAGATGAATCTAGATAACTGGTTTAAATAGTATCGGGATTAGAAAAGTTTCAATTTTTTTCTTCTGTGCTTATTCAAAAGCAGACATTACGCTCTTGAAAGCGTGGGACGTGTAATCGCGATTAGTGTGTACCGTTGCGCCGTTGGCACACGGTCGTCTGCTGGCCACTTCCTTCGATGCAAGCCCACAATAGTAATATGGTAGAAGCTTCTTTCACGTAGAGACCCATTCGTCATAATTTCACTAATCGTTGGTTAGTGTACTAGATTATCATTATCCTATTTTTCATGACATGCGTAATTGGTTTCCAACTTGGTCACGCCAGGGTTTTGTTACTCCACCTTTCCTAACTGATTAGTTACTTATAGCAGACATAGAGATAGACCGGTGAAGATGAAAAAAGTGTTTGCAGAAAGGTGGAAGATTTTGTATCAGTATAAAACGGTTATACAATCTGAGGCAACATTATGGAAACAAAGCTAGCATCATTCTAGGAAGCTTTTTGCACCTAGCTTTCCATATTTATCTTCTTCAGATTCCCTGTGAACTTGTCCTCCAACTCCTACGAGAATTTTACTCTATTATGAACGATGAAGTGCTCATTCTGCCATGAATCTTTGTAGATTTGGGCTGTCAATAATTCCTAGCAATCAAAATCTTTCTTTGCATGAATGTTCCGAGAACTATTGCTTAGAAAACTGTCGCAAGGTTCACAGAGCAATATTTGAGCAAACAAAGCGAAGGTGCTCACACCGGAGCACATTAATATCGGAGGCGAATACGGCGTTCACCGAGCTGGTTATCCACAATCTGATGAATTCCGCTGGAACAGACTGGAGAAACAAACTCTCAACGAAAATCGGCATTATAAATGACACTGTGCCTCTGCCTAGAACGTAAAAAAAGTTTCATTCCTGGCGCAAGCAAAACATTCCAATTATTCTTTGCATTTGACTAATCTTCTCTGAGTTCATCAAATCTCATGGCGATTGATTCCCCTGTGTACTGTACATCCTCGAGGCCAGACATGAGTCACGTCTTTCGACTGATTGATGGCAGCCCATATTGCTCATTTGAGGAGGGAATCAGATTCATGGGAGGAGTAGGAGTGTAGCAAATGTTGATTTGATGGATATTCGGCTCATACTTGTAACATGAAGAGGTGAGGAAACAGAGGAGCGGTGAGAGCTCAGTTACGGGGCTGCTCGGTACACAAAAACCGATTACCGTTCAATCACTATCAAAAAGTCTTTCTTCCCAATAAATTTTCAGACTAATAAATATTTGACCGACTTGTTTGATCACAAGAAAAGTGTTGAACAACATTAGCTTAATCATGGATCGTTTATGGCATAACTGTTCAATGCTTACCTGCTCCAACAGCTGCGAATATTAAAATAATGATAGAGTAATTCATAGCAGTGACTGAAGGGTATGTCTGTGGCAGCAAGCACTGTTTATCCATTTTATAGCAGCATCAAAGGCATTGTCTCCTCATGTTTGTTGGCTTTTTCACGTCGGCAGGAAGCTCGACCTCCCTTCGTGCCTGAACGAGCACACATGGTGCGAGTCGAGCTCCACCTTTCCTTGCAGAAATGCATTACTGACCACATTTTGAAATCGGCTAACCGTGAGAGGTCCTCACATGACCTCTTTAATGGTACTACCGACCGATTTCAAAATATTTTTGAAACTCGTGGTATGTGCAATTCCGTGATTTGGCATCGAAGTGCTTTTTTGCACAGATGTTCTTGGTTGAAGATTTGGAAGAATAAGGCTCGTTTCTTCTATTCAGTTACTCAAACAACTCTCACAGCGTCATCTTACATGGTCCTCTTCTGATAGCGATGACACGTGTTTTTGGTGGAACCAAGGAAGATGAAGTGGATGTAGTAGAGTAGAGGTAGTAAGGAGCCTATCTCTTCCAGAATTTCAAGAGTTTTAGTAAAATGCTGCTCGCTGATTCCTGAAAGCAAAACCATCAAAGAGCTTAACTGAAGCTTTAAACCCTTTGGAAATCCTTGCGACCTTTCTCAGGCTTTACTCTCATGATGCATCAAGCGAATGTTAGGGTGGAACCTTTAGCCTTTCCATCATGAGTATGAAATAGGGTTCAAACTACGAACAAATTCTTTTTAGGCCAAGAAATCGTTGCTCGCCATTGGGGTTCATTGTTTTGATCTGAGTTCGTCTCGAATTCGATAAAAACCGTGAAAGTACTGGCTTGAAAATACACTGGCTCCATTAGTCACGATCTGAACTGAATACACACTTAAATGTTTGCATAACTTTGCATGAAAGCCTATACATGAGTGCTCTTTAGCCAATTAGTCTCAATGATTCTGGGCTAAAAGTCTCAAAGATTTGATGGTGTTCGTATAAAATTCTTGTAACAATTTTCTATTCTTCCTGTGTGATTCAATTTTCAGATGGGAATTATCCGTTCGTCTGAAAAGCAGCCAAATACAATCAAGGAAATGTTGAGCGTTCCGTCATAGCAGCTGTGCAATTAGCCCAACAGCAGAAAATTTGGCCACACAAGCTGACGTCAGGGTACCGCCGGCTGGAATTGATACACATGATGTTCAGGATTTGAAATCTACACAATGAAGGGACAGCAGTGATCAAATAGGAGAAAAACTTTTTCATAAGGGGTTTGTTAGTATATTGACACATAGTACGATTTTTCTATCGGATGCTCGATTTCAGCGTCTTATTTCACTTCAGGATAAAGTCGTCATAAGGAATTACTGCCACTTGATTATAGGAAGTTATTTGTAGTTGAGTTTTTGCTTATATAGTTTGTTTGTCGCTGCCTCAGGCCTAATGAAAGCCTGTGAACATCAACTGCCCCTAAATCGACGAATATGGGCAAAGAGGGAGGGAGCACGGACTGGGCAAAAGGAAGTGGTCTCCTTAGCTCCCACGTAACCTTGCTTGGGTTGGACAGCATATCCGTTTTGCGTATTCGTTGCCAGTGTTTTGAGCTCGTTGGTTTTTTATCAGTTTAGAAAATTATTATTCTGATGCAATTTCAAGATATCGGGATATAGGGGACGACGATGGGCCGGGTTGGTCGTGAGCTGGTCTTACCCATAAGGATTCAGGTCAATACCGTTTCAGTCGTTTATACCCCTCTGATAAGCTTGTTCGGAAAATCAGTAACTAGAGCTTTGTTAAACAATACTTTAATGAAGCCACACCTGTGAATTCCATGAAAGTGTCATCAACGATATTGACCAAGGGCGTGGTGCTTCAGACTGAGCTACTGCTCTCGAAGGACTGAATCGCATTTGAACATTTATTAGGAAGAGCATGTCTTTGAATTTCCATTTCACGGAACAGTTGGATAGTTTTCGGTTGTTACATATAATTAACAGTTTCGAGGCAGATTAAACAGATATGCACGAACGGAACGATCTTTTAATCCTGGATCAAGGAGTGTACCGAAATCAGACCGAAAATCATTTTTCTATCGTTAGTCCAGGTCCGAATTCAAAAGCGAATCTTTTCGTCCATTGATATGTGAGTGAATCTTGGAACACGGTATAGTCTAACACGAAGAATTCAAAGCATGAACAGTTTCTTTTGTTTCAGAATTGAGACATTAAAAAATCAACATTCAATAAGGAAGGGTTCGTCTTAGGGGAATAAGTGTTTTCGCAGCGCTTCTGTTATCCCTCTATGAAGTTGAAGTGTGTTTGTTTGTAGGGTAGATGTGAATCATCGTTCTAATAAATATCACTGATGAAGATTTTTCGAACAACCCACGCGGTCGTCCTAAGGTTGCACTCGAATGTTCAAAGAAAAAGATTTGGTCCCGACTTCCTAGTTGGGTGGAGTTGCAGGCTGCCGATCAACAACAATAAGAAGCAAGAAAAGAATTATCGGAAGAAAGCTTTTTTGAATGACCTATTTGAAGCCAATTGTTTAGAGCAAGTAATCCCTCATGGCCTTCCAATTAAAAGGCAGTTCAGAGATTACCCGCCGATCCGGTAACCCTCAGCGTATAAAAACCCAGCCCATACTTCGTTGAAGAGCAAATTTTGATTCATGCACTGGCCCCTGCCTACCTTTATGTACTTTCCCCTCAACTCTTCAATGCACCATTGTGGCATCGTTTCACATGTTGTACCATTTTTATTTATTCGGTACGCATCCAGATGCTTCGAGCATGGCATCCAGAAGTTACAGTAATTTTTGAAAAAAAAAAGATTTGTCGTAAGGTCTCTGTCAATTTCCTTTTGCGCTCGGCTCCCATCTGAATAGGAAAAAGCCAAGCAGAGGCTCACAGTTGAACGGTGAACATACCTTTTACTGATAATGGTCTTGATGGTTTTGAACATTTCGGGCTAACACAGGCAAGAGAAACAAAGCCATAAACATTTTTCTCGATTTGAGAGATCATATTGAACCCGAACCCTTTTCCGGTTAACTGCTGGTTTGTAACAGTCGCTTCAACTGCTTTGGCTTTAGAAGCCGAATCCCAGCCGAGAATTAACACCAGAGCTACCTTCTTTACGGTACACGGAACTGAAAAGGTCCGGATCACATCACATAACTCAAAATCGTGGTGACCCGGAGAGGCCCACCTGCTAATAGGCCTGCTATGTATTCCATACAAATCTCTACGTTTTAAGGGAGAAAATCATTAACGATCATATTCAAATCAGACCTTCGAGCCTTGAACCCTCCATTTCAGGTAATGTTACACATCATCCCCGCCGTAGCCGTGATTTTAGTAGGTGCTCGTTTCTGTGACGCTCAGACTCCAAAAGCAAAATTCGATTCCAAAGTGATAGCTTTAGGTGTAAAGTTCTACAAGGTGGACGAAATTGCCAAGGTTTGACTATTCATTTACTCAGATACTTATTCAATAACTTAATAAATAACCTTTGTCAAGCTCACCGACTGCATCGATGACTCCTTTTATAACATTGCCACTATGGACGAAATTAAAGACAGTGAGTCTATTCTCAACTCGCTCAGTTCTAGCGAAAAGGGTGGTCTTTTCGAATGCTTCCTCGTAGATTTGAAGACTTTCAAAGAATTGTTAGTTTTCAGAATGCTTTTCGTGTGTGCTGGACCACACTGCTGCCTCCAAATATCTTACTTTGATGCAGCTTTTATCAAGCAGTAAGTCGAGTTAAAGCTCTAGATGACAACGAGTTCCCAAAGAATCTCAAGGCAGAGCCCACGATAGTTTTGAGGTATCTATTGAGAGTGAAAAGTGGAAGCTATGGTGTAGAGTAGCGCAAGGGACTGGAAATGAAAAATTATAAGCCAAAAAAAGGAAGGAGTTGTGGGAAATGGCTGTCTCACCGTCTCTCATTTGAACGTACTACAGTGCGTTTCATAATTATAAGGTCACCCCCAATTTTTGCACTTTCAAAAAAAGTAATCATTAAGGATTTTTTCTAGAATCATGAACAGATTCCCCAGCACGAATAACCTAGGTATCCGTTGCCTAGCCGCTGCTGCATTCTTCTGAACTTTTTTAGAACAGTTTATCGGTTTTTGCACCGTTTCATAATTATAAGGTCACCCTGAGAAAGTGAACAATTATTAACGAAAGAAAGGAAATTTCGTGTTTGAAGATACTTGTAAAGGTAAGCATGTGTAGCAAAGGCATTTCTAAACCTGACTGTCAACATGGCTCGAGGTCATCTGCTTTCCTCTAATGAGAAGGCTCATCATGAAGGTGGGCTCCGTACTCGAGTCATTTCCAGGCAAATAGAGATCCCCTTGGTCCATTCGGAGATTTCTAGAGAGTCCTCATGTCGATAGATATAACACCGACTATGGACACCAATGAAAGATTACTACCCGTGACAAGCGGAAAATTCTGAGGACTGTTTCCAACACTACGTCCTCCCTGAACCAGATCCGATCGGAATTAAACCTCTCTGTGTCGAAAACTACAGTCTGGAGAGCAGTGAGAAAATGCGAGAACATCACCAGGCAAGCACTGGAGAATGTGCCACGAATCACCGATCGTCACAAAGAGGCTCGACTCGGATTTGCAAAGATGAACCTAGGGGGAGATTGGGCAAAGGTAGATCTGCATCGAAATCTCACCATAGAGCTGAATACTTCCTACTCAGGTCGTCTTTTCGGATGGAAAGAAATTCAATCTGACGGAAACAAGCGGCACTAACGCGACTTGAGGAAGGAACCAGTCTACTTCAGTCGTCGCAGTTTCGGTGGAGGAAGTCTATGGTGTGGGCTGCATTCTGCAATGATGTCGTGTTGGATCTACCTGTCGTGAGCTGCAGTATGTATTGCAAGGATTACCAGAACATCTTGGAGTATCATCTAGTACCCTTTCTATGCCATCGCCGTCACCTCAACTATGTCTTTCAACAAGACAACTCCTCCATTCATGTGAGCCGTGCAACGGATGAGTGGCTACAATGCCAATAAATAAGCGTCCTACCATGGCCAGCCTGCAGTCCCGACCTCAGTCGGATGGAACATATCTGGGACATAACATTCAGACAGGTTTATGCGAATAACCGTCAGTTCCAGGGCAAAGAAGAGCTGAAGCGAGCACTTATCGAAGCATGGAGAGCAACCGATGAGGAACATCTTCGAAACCTAGTTTCTATTATGCCAGATAGGTTCTTTGATGTTGCTCCTAAACAAGGAGGAGCTATAGATTATTAACTGTTGTACATATGCCATTAGCATTGATAAATCATTTACTTCCTCAGGGTGACCTTATAATTATGAAACGGTGCAAAAGCCGACACTATCTTTGAAAAATTCGTAAAAAATTTGAGGTGAAAGATATTGCGACCAAAATTTGATTACGGAGGTACATTGTGACGAGAAATCTACCAGTGTTTGCCAAAAAATTCCATTCTGGCTGCTTTCTCCGGAATCGCAAAAATCTGGGGTGACCTTATAATTATGAAACGCACTGTATTTGTCTCGACCTGTGAATAGTGCATCAATAAAAAGGCCGGCCTAACACGATCGTTTGGATCGTCTGCGTCAGCCATAGATGCTTGGGAAGGCCTCAATGACCCATGTACTACTCTTGGGGGCCACAGATAGATTCTAGCAGGAAAAATCAGAAACCATTTTTATCGTGAACTGTGTCTCTAGTCAGAGCTTGCTCATCTGTCTTGCTCTGTAATTCGAAATAGCCGAGATTACGTCTTTGGCTTTGTGATCCAACGTTATTGAAGTGGATGCGTTCCTGAAGAGATGAATCTGTCTTAACAAGCCCAGGACTCTTTTGGCCGTAACAATCTGCCCCTCATCCCGCTTTCAATCGAAATCGCTGTGTTTTCGATTGGATGTGTGGTCTATACGTGAGCAGCCCGTGTATAGGAGGGCTAGGTGGACCTAGGCAGGCACCAGTCAAGGAACCGATACCCGGAGCAGCCGGGTGACAGCCAGCGTCACTTACCACTACACCTCCACTGCCCTTATTTTGTTTTAAGCATGATGTAACCGAGTAAGCACACATATGATTTTGATTTAGATTCTGATGAGATTTTTTATAGAACCCTAGCAGAATGCAGCAACTTTTTATCCTGTCTTTTCTCCTAATTTTTTTACACTGTTGCATGAACACAGTACGGGTCATTGAGGTTTCTCTTGCACTAGTTCATAGACGGGCTCACCGATTGTGAGAGAGAAGCGGTTAAATATATCGAATATGTATGCCATCGGAAATGCTCCACCATCTCCATTATTCGATGTTCGCGTTTTTCCAATACGTTGAACAATCTAGACAATAATAAAATTACTTCAAATAAACTGAGAGCAACATCACAATGAGTACTCTATTTGGCAGTACACTTTATTTTACATTTCGTAAGTTCAGAACGTGATCATTTCAATGCTGTTCAAATGATTTGTTTCAGTGGACAGCTGCTTGAAACCGGAGGGCCAGACTACTATGAAGTTGATTGACAAAGTTTCACCATCGGCTTATACTGTTCTACAAAATGTTTATAATAAGGTCAGTTCTAGTGAGCAGTTGAGTTTTCCACACGATGAGGAAAGTAAACCGGTAGGAGATAATTCAGCGAGGTTTTATTACCTATTACCTGATATGGATCGTGTTTTGAACTCCCACGAGGTTGTATCCAAACTTAAATTGCTAACTTTCCGGCAATATCGCCTTTTCAGGGCCTACCGAAGTCCGAATCACACTGGGCACACACGTTTTCTAAATAAGGGCCACCCAACGCAACTTCGTAGATCCTCGAAATCACCCAACAACCAATAGTGGGGCCTGTGTCAGCTGAGCTTGAACTTCATCGAAGTTGGGAAGGAAGGCCTCATATAAAGATGGGAAGCCCATCTTTATATGAGGCCTCAGCTCCCGCGTATTTGTGGGCATTCTTCCCCGCTTCTTTTTTGGATTGGTGACCTGTGTCCGAAATGCCTCGATAGGGTGGCACGTTTTCAATGACAAATGATTTTTCCAGACCCGAACTCTTCAGACACTTTCTAGGGGTAGCACTGACTCCATAAAAGATGGTTGGCAGTGCAAAAGGAACCTTTCTTTTCATTAGGGTACTATCATCTCTTCGTAGCTCTCCACAGAAGGAGCTCAATTAGTGGTCGAAAAAGTGCAGAAGCCCTTTACTTGGGCAATATCGCGTGCCATTTCCAACATCTCTTTCCGCTCATCCTTTTCAGTACAGATTTTCGCAGCAGTACGGAACATGTTTCCTACAGCTCGTTTCGTGTGAAATGGATGAGCTGAGCGTCTTTGGGCCATTTTTTTATTCGGAGGCTTTCTGTACCGCTTCGTGGCAAGCGTATCGCAGTTGTAATCTTACTCAAACGTATAAGAAAGGGAGCCAATTTTGTTTGGTTGCTATTAATTGTCACCGCTGGAAGGGGCTCTCAATCGCATCTATAATTTTCGGGCACAGTTTGCCCAAATCAAGAGAGCCCTTGGACCACCTCAATCAATTATATCTACTATGGCAAATAACCACTCACACGTTTGTGGTGATAAGACAACTCGCGGCGTTGGTATCGAGCCGTTAGCCCGAGTTTTTTTTTGTTCCATATTTCCAAGGCAACAGTTATTCAGGTTTGAAGTGAGAACATGAACATTTCTCACTAGAAATCTCAAGAAAGACGGTTCACTTGACTAAGTTGTTTAGGTGATCGCCGATATAAAGACTGCAAAGGCTGCTGGACAAGCAAAAGCTGCCGTCATGGACATTGGATATACGACCATCGCGGGGCAAGTGACGAAACCCCTAATGGAAAAACTGTGTACCACACTGATACCTGTAAGCCCTTTCCTAGTAATTGTAGGTTGAAAAGGCTGCTACAACGCTAGCTCCTTAAGCACTATTATGCTGCTCTTGATAACTCTTTGCAATGTAACACTATAAAGTCAAAAACGTAATACTCAAAAGCCCAGTTCACAATAAATTTGGGGTATTCTTTCAAACTTGAAAACCTGGGGTGTTAAAAGAGAATAGTGTATCGAAGGAAAAAAACGAGAAAAACTTTGCGAAATGTATCTCACAAACGATTTCGTCGTGAACCTTTGCTGATATGAACATCCTGTGGTTTTGATTCCAATTTTGGACGCGATCTACTTTCAAACTTTTACTAGTTTTTCAGATGGTTAAGATCCGAGAGACTAGAGTAAAGCGTAAGCGTTGCACCGCGAAGGGTCTGACTAATTTTGAGGTCACAACCGTTGGTCGAGCAACAAAGATTAATATACTACCGAGTTTCTGAAACAACAGCAGAGCTTCGCTAACTACCTCCTACATCAGATGATCCTAGTGCGTTGAGTAATGAGGCCGCATTCCGCAATCACAAGTTCCGCATAGAGGACGGACGATTTCTGACCGAGAACAGCCATGTAATTTCCTCTGTACACCCAATTTTAAGATTAGTTACGAACTCCTGCGTCGGTAGCTCCTTCACTAGGTGATTTTATTTGTAGCATTTCCTTCTTACACTTCACTTTATCTTCTTACCATCGGTGAATTGCTCAATTCTTGCGGCAAATAAATTTGCCTGTTTCAGATCATCACGGCACTGGAATGGAGGTGCTATCTATCTAACATCAAAAGTCTCATTGATATGACTCTATACGAATGCTCGAAGATTGTCAAGACGTAATTGTGATGCTAATAAAGCATTTCGTGGCATTCAACCAGCGGTCGTAGAATACAATAGCAGTATAGCTGCCATCTTGCATAATGAGCGTAAATGGAGCAACAGGTGTAGATCCATACCTCGTAAAAATCGCGTTCGTTAAAGGCGCAGTCTACGATAGAAATGTTTTCTGAGGTTTTCCCCCAGGGTAAAGCTGCGACTCCCAAACGCTTTCGGACTTATAAACAGTCTAGATAGATAGAGCATAATAGGGGCCCGCTTTGTAAACGTACACACATAAGGCCGACAAGTTCCCATGGGTTATAGCGGCTGAGAGGTTGCTCCATTCGCACCGAGACGCGCACGCGCGCGGGGGCACACATTTTGACAGCACCCTGCCGCGCAACTTTTGTGGCCATGCTCTCATCCAACTTCTATCTTAACTACTTTTTTGGAACTCTGTATTTCTTCTAGTACGCTGATTTTATAGGTCTTGGGGCGTTAATTAGTCCCGTCAGAGGGATGCGCTCATGCATTCGACTTCCATCCGAAGTGGCGAATTGAATGCGTATGTTTCCTACACAATGAGTTGCGGTGGCCAGCCGCTGTACAAAACAGTGCTTTTACCCTCCTAGTCGAATCTGGTACCAATCAGCGGACTCCGGAGGGATGGAAGGCTTGGTTGGCCTAGGCAGATATTGATCCAGGGTTCGAACCCGTGACCGTGCGTGCGTGATGTTGCACCGCTTGCCTCCACATCATCACTACCATTGATCGTCTCAAACTACCTACCCCAAAAATACCGTAAACTGTTCCCTTAAGTGAAGTGGGTGTTGTTCTCTTAAGTGAGGTGGGTGACTGAATTACAATGCTTTCATCTGATGCTGTATGTTTCTTGGGCTTCCATGTTTTTCCATTTCACACTACAGAAATCCCCAGCTATGGGCAATGCAACCAACGCCTATTATACGGAATGAATTAAGTAAGTCACAGATATCATAACCAAACGGTGATCGAACGGTCTAGCAGAGTTCGTTCCCCTGAAGCGATGAACCATTCATATTTCTATCCTCCTCCCTCTACCGTGTCCATTAAACACCGATTTTGCGTTAAGACCAAGAAGAGGATACTACATATAAGTCCTGCTTAGAGTAGATGACTAGTTTAAGCCGTTGATCATGAAGCCTCTGACCAGAATCTTCCTCCAGAGATTCTACCCGCATTTTGTGTTTCCCTGAACAAGAGAATTAACTAACACTACCAGAGTGGACCTTGCGGATTTTTTTTTGCTAGCACCGATGACCTTAAGATTTGCGCCAAGCTTTGACTAAGTGCTGTTCAGTAGTCGATGACGTGAATCTGTTTTTTCCTTGCAGTGAATTGACGCATTTTGATGTTCAGCGAACGGTAGTGGCAAATTTTTTGAATTTTTGGTAGAGCAAGGGGATTGCGCCTTATCGAATAAGATAGGCGCTATTGAAGCAGTAGCGACCCTCCAAAATCCTCTGCCTGATTTCCATTGCAGTACCGAAGTGCTCAAAAGCGCCAATCATCACCGCAGGATTCACGAGGAATTAGTTCGAGGATTGGCAATCATTGTCTAAGAGTTCACTGTGTTCTGCTGTGTGCCAATTACCACCTAGTATGCTGGACCTCCTTACCTGAGGCTTCTCTCTCACTGAAGGATTAGGGCCGGTTAGTGATGAGGCAACATGGCGCGATCCCATGTGGCGGAGTAGCTGGATTCTGAGGGTAGACTATTTGTTTTTGTGGCGCTGGGTCGACTTACCTTTTGTATTTCGTAAGTGTACCCATGCGTACATGTGTGGAGAGTCTGAGGATGCGATTGGAATCCTGCATATCGGTTCAGCCAAACGTTTGCATTTGAGTAACTGGAAAGTATCCGAAGGCGATTCAGGGGCGCCTCCAAAATGAAAGCCCCTCGTCCACTCTGGGAAAGCCTGGCTAGCTAACCAGAGTCAGCGCATCCTCCATATCAGAGCCTGAAAAGCTGATCCTAGTTTCCCACGCCAAAGAAGTGATCCAAATAGGCCGCAATTTCTCAAACCTGAAGGACTTCCCAATACGGCAGCGTTGGGTAAGACTGCTCGGGTGAGGCTGCTTAAATGTCACGGTCAAAACAAGCCGCTCAAAGAAGGGTTGAGATGACGATATGTACCTTCAACGTTCAATGCAGACCGTTTGCATAAGGAGTGTGTACTGAGGATCTGATGCTGGAAGCTAGCAAGATCGAGTACGACGTCAACGGACAACCGAGACCAGAAAGCATCATCCGCTGCAGGAATTTTCGAAACTGGAAAATAAGCATTTTTGGAACATGCGACGACAGAGGAGTCGGCCGCGAAATTGTCCTCATAGTTACGGACGCTTCGCTCCCTAGCAAGTTTCTGGGAAGATTCCGTTATCAACAACAATGAAGAATACAACCGGCTCGTCGAATATCTTCGCGTTACAAGACCAAGATGCCTTCCCTTCGTCATACAGACGGAGGAGCAGCGACTATGTCATAGGATCACACCAGAACATCTAAAGGGCTTCAACCAAACACCGTCAGAACTCTGCCTAAACTCTTCACGCAGTATCTGTCAGAAGGCAGATTGCCTACGTAGTAGGAAACTAGTGTGCTGCGTGTGCGGAGGGGGATCCTGAAATATTGGCAGCTATCGCCCAATGTATGTTTTATGTCTGTAAACCAAAATCTATTTACACGCGTAATCCTAAAGACACCGTTCACGATAAAAAAGTTATTGAGTTCTTACCATATTAATACTCAGCGGCCTCATGGGTTGTAGAAGGGACCCTCTCACTCCCCCAATCTCGACGTCCAGGGCATAGTGGCAGCCACGTTGTTGCCGTACTTCGCGTTCCCGCCCCTCGATCGGTGTCACGTTAGACGAATGTCGAGACAATACAGATTGCTATTATTCGTTCTAGGACCCAAGCACAATCAGCTAATCGCCGAGTGATGAGGCGACAATTTTCTCCCATTCTTTTTTCCTCTGTTTTTCTTTTTGCTGCCGCGATTCCTCATTAAATTTCCTGTTCCTAGAGGCTGAAAAGGTGAGCAACTTTTGCTGTCACTAGGGTTTTTAAGTTTATTTATGCTTATAAGTAAATGAATTTTTTTACCATTGTCTGTTATTCGCACCAGGACCCACACGCGCGCAGTGAAACACACTGTTCAGCTCGTCCGAACGCCCCACTCTTCTTCATTCTTCTGGTCTCATTCTCGTCCAGCCCCCTTTTTAACGTTTTTTGAAGCCTTTTTCACTCTGGAAACACCGATGCACGCAGTTTCTTCACCTCAGTCGCTCTAGCTTCGATCTTGTCTTCCATTATTCATCATAATCTGAATTACCCAAAATTGTCGTGAACGGAGCCTTTAACAGGGTCGCAGAGTATAAGGAGAATGACACCCATGCGAGCGAGCAGTCGATCACAACCTCGAAGATAAGAAACTAAGTGAATATCGCGAGATTAGAGGAAGCCGCTATGTCTGGCGTTCGCCGATTCGAAAAAGGTCAGCGACACTGCCGAGACGACAGCGTTTATCGGGGCCTCCTGGGTTACCAGGGTTTTCCTACTCAATGTATATATAAGATGCTTCGCTCGAACTATCTAATGCTGCCATCGAGGACATCATGCGTTATTCGAAATGAAAAGACTTGTGAATGATGGTCTCGTTACGACGGCTCCCAGGGCCATGGTTAGAATTCTTCACGAAAGCTGTGGGCAAAAGTAGTGCTATGAACCGATCACTTGGACAACCCTGGGGACGGTAGACGTTACTGGCTCTTGTTGGAGAAAATCGATGACAGATGAGGTAATGCTGGGGAACTCAAGAAATGAAACTTGTATACCCAAATCCAAGTGAGTGACTCTCCCTGAATCCTTCAATAGTAAAGTCCCACCCAGATTTTTTTTGCTAAAATAATTTCCATTTTCCCGATCTGTGGTACATATTCTTAAGCACCCAAACGCACTATGCTAATTCCAACAAAACTCAGAAAAGAAAATTTTAACTCTTTCTTGTTGAAGTCGCGGTTGACAGATTTGTCTTGTCCTTCCATCCATCTCTGAGCTCCCTTTCAGCTGCAAACTCAGTCGCTGTCGCGCGGTGCTGGATTTGTTAGTATATTCTTGTTATAGTGTTATTTTTCTTACGGTTTGGTGAGAATCTTGAAATAATCCCCGTTTTGTGTGGAGGAGCCTGGACGATCGATCAGTTGATTTCAAATCAGGTGATCCGATCGCTAACTCCGGTATATCCATTGGGGAAACGACTGAAAATGCCTAAGACCACCCTTACTGAGGAGGAAATGAGAGGATGAGTAAAACCATGCCACCCGTAGAGGTAGGGGAATGCTTCAGAAGGTTGAAGAGCTAGGTAAGAGACGATGAACTAGAATTTCCTCCTCCAAGACCACCCACTGTACATTCTACCTTCCTTGCAGAGCTTCTAGTCCATTCACTCCAATGATCTTGGCGAATTTCCCATTCTGTGCAGCTTCAACTCGACGTCAAGGAAGTTTGAACTCCCGCCAACCCTGAGACAGTACCTCCCACGGAGCCAATCCGGTGGTCAAAGTCTCTTTGCTTAAATGAACCCTATTTTTTTAGTTTTAGCAGGCAGTTATTGAATAGAATATGAATTTCCTGGTAACCGCCAATGGTGGTCCATTCTCCCAAATTTTTTATTTTTTCTAGAGGTTGGCTGAGAATCTTGAAATAATTCCCGTTTTGTGTGAAGGAGCCTGGACGATCGATCAGTTGATTTCAAATCAGGTGGTCCGATCGCTAACTCCGTTATATCCATTGGGAAACCACTGAAAATGCCTCAGACCACCCTTACTGAGGAGGAAATGAGAGGATGAGTATTACCATGCCACCCGTACAGGTACGGGAATGCTTCAGAAGGTGGAAGAGCTAGGTAAGAGTCGATGAACTAGAATTTCCTCCTCCAAGACCACCCACTGTACCTTCTACCTTCCTTGCAGAGCTTCTAGTCCATTCACTCCAATGATCTTGGCGATTTTCCCATTCTGTGCAGCTTTAACTCGACGTCAAGGAAATTTGAACTCCCGCCAACCCTGAGACAGTACCTCCCACGGAGCCAATCCGGTGGTCAAAGTCTCTTTGCTTAATTGAACCCTATTTTTATAGTTTTAGCAGGCAGTTATTGAATAGAATATGAATTTCCTGGTAACCGCCAATGGTGGTCCATTCTCCCAAATTTTTTATTTTTTCTAGAGGTTGGCTGAGAATCTTGAAATAATTCCCGTTTTGTGTGAAGGAGCCTGGACGATCGATCAGTTGATTTCAAATCAGGTGATCCGATCGCTAACTTCGGTATATCCATAGGGGAAGGACTGAAAATGCCTCAGACCACCCTTACTGAGAATGAAATGAGAGGATGAGTATTACCATGCCACCCGTACAGGTACGGGAATGCTTCAGAAGGTGGAAGAGCTAGGTAAGAGTCGATGAACTAGAATTTCCTCCTCCAAGGCCACCCACTGTACCTTCTACCTTCCTTGCAGAGCTTCTAGTCCATTCACTCCAATGATCTTGGCGATTTTCCCATTCTGTGCAGCTTTAACTCGACGTCAAGGAAATTTGAACTCCCGCCAACCCTGAGACAGTACCTCCCACGGAGCCAATCCGGTGGTCACAGTCTCTTTGCTTAATTGAACCCTATTTTTATAGTTTTAGCAGGCAGTTATTGAATAGAATATGAATTTCCTGGTAACCGCCAATGGTGGTCCATTCTCCCAAATTTTTTATTTTTTCTAGAGGTTGGCTGAGAATCTTGAAATAATTCCCGTTTTGTGTGAAGGAGCCTGGACGATCGATCAGTTGATTTCAAATCAGGTGATCCGATCGCTAACTCCGGTATATCCATAGGGAAAGGACTGAAAATGCCTCAGACCACCCTTACTGAGGAGGAAATGAGAGGATGAGTATTACCATGCCACCCGTACAGGTACGGGAATGCTTCAGAAGGTGGAAGAGCTAGGTAAGAGTCGATGAACTAGAATTTCCTCCTCCAAGACCACCCACTGTACCTTCTACCTTCCTTGCAGAGCTTCTAGTCCATTCACTCCAATGATCTTGGCGATTTTCCCATTCTGTGCAGCTTTAACTCGACGTCAAGGAAATTTGAACTCCCGCCACCCCTGAGACAGTACCTCCCACGGAGCCAATCCGGTGGTCAATGTCTCTTTGCTTAATTGAACCCTATTTTTATAGTTTTAGCAGGCAGTTATTGAATAGAATATGAATTCCCTGGTAACCGCCAATGGTGGTCCATTCTCCCAAATTTTTTATTTTTTCTAGAGGTTGGCTGAGAATCTTGAAATAATTCCCGTTTTGTGTGGAGGAGGCTGGACGATCGATCAGTTGATTTCAAATCAGGTGATCCGATCGCTAACTCCGGTATATCCATAGGGAAAGGACTGAAAATGCCTCAGACCACCCTTACTGAGAATGAAATGAGAGGATGAGTATTACCATGCCACCCGTACAGGTACGGGAATGCTTCAGAAGGTGGAAGAGCTAGGTAAGAGTCGATGAACTAGAATTTCCTCCTCCAAGACCACCCACTGTACCTTCTACCTTCCTTGCAGAGCTTCTAGTCCATTCACTCCAATGATCTTGGCGATTTTCCCATTCTGTGCAGCTTTAACTCGACGTCAAGGAAATTTGAACTCCCGCCAACCCTGAGACAGTACCTCCCACGGAGCCAATCCGGTGGTCAAAGTCTCTTTGCTTAATTGAACCCTATTTTTTTAGTTTTAGCAGGCAGTTATTGAATAGAATATGAATTTCCTGGTAACCGCCAATGGTGGTCCATTCTCCCAAATTTTTTATTTTTTCTAGAGGTTGGCTGAGAATCTTGAAATAATTCCCGTTTTGTGTGAAGGAGCCTGGACGATCGATCAGTTGATTTCAAATCAGGTGATCCGATCGCTAACTCCGGTATATCCATAGGGAAAGGACTGAAAATGCCTCAGACCACCCTTACTGAGGAGGAAATGAGAGGATGAGTATTACCATGCCACCCGTACAGGTACGGGAATGCTTCAGAAGGTGGAAGAGCTAGGTAAGAGTCGATGAACTAGAATTTCCTCCTCCAAGACCACCCACTGTACCTTCTACCTTCCTTGCAGAGCTTCTAGTCCATTCACTCCAATGATCTTGGCGATTTTCCCATTCTGTGCAGCTTTAACTCGACGTCAAGGAAATTTGAACTCCCGCCACCCCTGAGACAGTACCTCCCACGGAGCCAATCCGGTGGTCAAAGTCTCTTTGCTTAATTGAACCCTATTTTTGTAGTTTTAGCAGGCAGTTATTGAATAGAATATGAATTTCCTGGTAACCGCCAATGGTGGTCCATTCTCCCAAATTTTTTATTTTTTCTAGAGGTTGGCTGAGAATCTTGAAATAATTCCCGTTTTGTGTGAAGGAGCCTGGACGATCGATCAGTTGATTTCAAATCAGGTGGTCCGATCGCTAACTCCGTTATATCCATTGGGAAACGACTGAAAATGCCTCAGACCACCCTTACTGAGAATGAAATGAGAGGATGAGTATTACCATGCCACCCGTACAGGTACGGGAATGCTTCAGAAGGTGGAAGAGCTAGGTAAGAGTCGATGAACTAGAATTTCCTCCTCCAAGACCACCCACTGTACCTTCTACCTTCCTTGCAGAGCTTCTAGTCCATTCACTCCAATGATCTTGGCGATTTTCCCATTCTGTGCAGCTTTAACTCGACGTCAAGGAAATTTGAACTCCCGCCACCCCTGAGACAGTACCTCCCACGGAGCCAATCCGGTGGTCAAAGTCTCTTTGCTTAAATGAACCCTATTTTTTTAGTTTTAGCAGGC
This sequence comes from Haemonchus contortus, assembly GCA_000469685.2. NCBI lineage: Eukaryota > Metazoa > Nematoda > Chromadorea > Rhabditida > Trichostrongylidae > Haemonchus > Haemonchus contortus. Next base: position 1,042,744 of record LS997567.1, on the reverse strand, counting down.
AGTTATTGAATAGAATATGAATTTCCTGGTAACCGCCAATGGTGGTCCATTCTCCCAAATTTTTTATTTTTTCTAGAGGTTGGCTGAGAATCTTGAAATAATTCCCGTTTTGTGTGAAGGAGCCTGGACGATCGATCAGTTGATTTCAAATCAGGTGGTCCGATCGCTAACTCCGTTATATCCATTGGGAAACCACTGAAAATGCCTCAGACCACCCTTACTGAGAAGGAAATGAGAGGATGAGTATTACCATGCCACCCGTACAGGTACGGGAATGCTTCAGAAGGTGGAAGAGCTAGGTAAGAGTCGATGAACTAGAATTTCCTCCTCCAAGACCACCCACTGTACCTTCTACCTTCCTTGCAGAGCTTCTAGTCCATTCACTCCAATGATCTTGGCGAATTTTCCCATTCTGTGCAGCTTTAACTCGACGTCAAGGAAATTTGAACTCCCGCCACCCCTGAGACAGTACCTCCCACGGAGCCAATCCGGTGGTCAAAGTCTCTTTGCTTAAATGAACCCTATTTTTTTAGTTTTAGCAGGCAGTTATTGAATAGAATATGAATTTCCTGGTAACCGCCAATGGTGGTCCATTCTCCCAAATTTTTTATTTTTTCTAGAGGTTGGCTGAGAATCTTGAAATAATTCCCGTTTTGTGTGAAGGAGCCTGGACGATCGATCAGTTGATTTCAAATCAGGTGATCCGATCGCTAACTCCGGTATATCCATTGGGAAACGACTGAAAATGCCTCAGACCACCCTTACTGAGGAGGAAATGAGAGGATGAGTATTACCATGCCACCCGTACAGGTACGGGAATGCTTCAGAAGGTGGAAGAGCTAGGTAAGAGTCGATGAACTAGAATTTCCTCCTCCAAGACCACCCACTGTACCTTCTACCTTCCTTGCAGAGCTTCTAGTCCATTCACTCCAATGATCTTGGCGAATTTCCCATTCTGTGCAGCTTTAACTCGACGTCAAGGAAATTTGAACTCCCGCCACCCCTGAGACAGTACCTCCCACGGAGCCAATCCGGTGGTCAAAGTCTCTTTGCTTAAATGAACCCTATTTTTTTAGTTTTAGCAGGCAGTTATTGAATAGAATATGAATTTCCTGGTAACCGCCAATGGTGGTCCATTCTCCCAAATTTTTTATTTTTTCTAGAGGTTGGCTGAGAATCTTGAAATAATTCCCGTTTTGTGTGAAGGAGCCTGGACGATCGATCAGTTGATTTCAAATCAGGTGATCCGATCGCTAACTCCGTTATATCCATTGGGAAACGACTGAAAATGCCTCAGACCACCCTTACTGAGAATGAAATGAGAGGATGAGTATTACCATGCCACCCGTACAGGTACGGGAATGCTTCAGAAGGTGGAAGAGCTAGGTAAGAGTCGATGAACTAGAATTTCCTCCTCCAAGACCACCCACTGTACCTTCTACCTTCCTTGCAGAGCTTCTAGTCCATTCACTCCAATGATCTTGGCGAATTTCCCATTCTGTGCAGCTTTAACTCGACGTCAAGGAAATTTGAACTCCCGCCACCCCTGAGACAGTACCTCCCACGGAGCCAATCCGGTGGTCAAAGTCTCTTTGCTTAAATGAACCCTATTTTTTTAGTTTTAGCAGGCAGTTATTGAATAGAATATGAATTTCCTGGTAACCGCCAATGGTGGTCCATTCTCCCAAATTTTTTATTTTTTCTAGAGGTTGGCTGAGAATCTTGAAATAATTCCCGTTTTGTGTGAAGGAGCCTGGACGATCGATCAGTTGATTTCAAATCAGGTGGTCCGATCGCTAACTCCGTTATATCCATTGGGAAACGACTGAAAATGCCTCAGACCACCCTTACTGAGAATGAAATGAGAGGATGAGTATTACCATGCCACCCGTACAGGTACGGGAATGCTTCAGAAGGTGGAAGAGCTAGGTAAGAGTCGATGAACTAGAATTTCCTCCTCCACGACCACCCACTGTACCTTCTACCTTCCTTGCAGAGCTTCTAGTCCATTCACTCCAATGATCTTGGCGAATTTCCCATTCTGTGCAGCTTTAACTCGACGTCAAGGAAATTTGAACTCCCGCCACCCCTGAGACAGTACCTCCCACGGAGCCAATCCGGTGGTCAAAGTCTCTTTGCTTAAATGAACCCTATTTTTTTAGTTTTAGCAGGCAGTTATTGAATAGAATATGAATTTCCTGGTAACCGCCAATGGTGGTCCATTCTCCCAAATTTTTTATTTTTTCTAGAGGTTGGCTGAGAATCTTGAAATAATTCCCGTTTTGTGTGAAGGAGCCTGGACGATCGATCAGTTGATTTCAAATCAGGTGGTCCGATCGCTAACTCCGTTATATCCATTGGGAAACGACTGAAAATGCCTCAGACCACCCTTACTGAGGAGGAAATGAGAGGATGAGTATTACCATGCCACCCGTACAGGTACGGGAATGCTTCAGAAGGTGGAAGAGCTAGGTAAGAGTCGATGAACTAGAATTTCCTCCTCCAAGACCACCCACTGTACCTTCTACCTTCCTTGCAGAGCTTCTAGTCCATTCACTCCAATGATCTTGGCGAATTTCCCATTCTGTGCAGCTTTAACTCGACGTCAAGGAAATTTGAACTCCCGCCACCCCTGAGACAGTACCTCCCACGGAGCCAATCCGGTGGTCAAAGTCTCTTTGCTTAAATGAACCCTATTTTTTTAGTTTTAGCAGGCAGTTATTGAATAGAATATGAATTTCCTGGTAACCGCCAATGGTGGTCCATTCTCCCAAATTTTTTATTTTTTCTAGAGGTTGGCTGAGAATCTTGAAATAATTCCCGTTTTGTGTGAAGGAGCCTGGACGATCGATCAGTTGATTTCAAATCAGGTGGTCCGATCGCTAACTCCGTTATATCCATTGGGAAACGACTGAAAATGCCTCAGACCACCCTTACTGAGGAGGAAATGAGAGGATGAGTATTACCATGCCACCCGTACAGGTACGGGAATGCTTCAGAAGGTGGAAGAGCTAGGTAAGAGTCGATGAACTAGAATTTCCTCCTCCAAGACCACCCACTGTACCTTCTACCTTCCTTGCAGAGCTTCTAGTCCATTCACTCCAATGATCTTGGCGAATTTCCCATTCTGTGCAGCTTTAACTCGACGTCAAGGAAATTTGAACTCCCGCCACCCCTGAGACAGTACCTCCCACGGAGCCAATCCGGTGGTCAAAGTCTCTTTGCTTAAATGAACCCTATTTTTTTAGTTTTAGCAGGCAGTTATTGAATAGAATATGAATTTCCTGGTAACCGCCAATGGTGGTCCATTCTCCCAAATTTTTTATTTTTTCTAGAGGTTGGCTGAGAATCTTGAAATAATTCCCGTTTTGTGTGAAGGAGCCTGGACGATCGATCAGTTGATTTCAAATCAGGTGATCCGATCGCTAACTCCGTTATATCCATTGGGAAACGACTGAAAATGCCTCAGACCACCCTTACTGAGAAGGAAATGAGAGGATGAGTATTACCATGCCACCCGTACAGGTACGGGAATGCTTCAGAAGGTGGAAGAGCTAGGTAAGAGTCGATGAACTAGAATTTCCTCCTCCAAGACCACCCACTGTACCTTCTACCTTCCTTGCAGAGCTTCTAGTCCATTCACTCCAATGATCTTGGCGAATTTCCCATTCTGTGCAGCTTTAACTCGACGTCAAGGAAATTTGAACTCCCGCCACCCCTGAGACAGTACCTCCCACGGAGCCAATCCGGTGGTCAAAGTCTCTTTGCTTAAATGAACCCTATTTTTTTAGTTTTAGCAGGCAGTTATTGAATAGAATATGAATTTCCTGGTAACCGCCAATGGTGGTCCATTCTCCCAAATTTTTTATTTTTTCTAGAGGTTGGCTGAGAATCTTGAAATAATTCCCGTTTTGTGTGAAGGAGCCTGGACGATCGATCAGTTGATTTCAAATCAGGTGGTCCGATCGCTAACTCCGTTATATCCATTGGGAAACGACTGAAAATGCCTCAGACCACCCTTACTGAGGAGGAAATGAGAGGATGAGTATTACCATGCCACCCGTACAGGTACGGGAATGCTTCAGAAGGTGGAAGAGCTAGGTAAGAGTCGATGAACTAGAATTTCCTCCTCCAAGACCACCCACTGTACCTTCTACCTTCCTTGCAGAGCTTCTAGTCCATTCACTCCAATGATCTTGGCGAATTTCCCATTCTGTGCAGCTTTAACTCGACGTCAAGGAAATTTGAACTCCCGCCACCCCTGAGACAGTACCTCCCACGGAGCCAATCCGGTGGTCAAAGTCTCTTTGCTTAAATGAACCCTATTTTTTTAGTTTTAGCAGGCAGTTATTGAATAGAATATGAATTTCCTGGTAACCGCCAATGGTGGTCCATTCTCCCAAATTTTTTATTTTTTCTAGAGGTTGGCTGAGAATCTTGAAATAATTCCCGTTTTGTGTGAAGGAGCCTGGACGATCGATCAGTTGATTTCAAATCAGGTGGTCCGATCGCTAACTCCGTTATATCCATTGGGAAACGACTGAAAATGCCTCAGACCACCCTTACTGAGAATGAAATGAGAGGATGAGTATTACCATGCCACCCGTACAGGTACGGGAATGCTTCAGAAGGTGGAAGAGCTAGGTAAGAGTCGATGAACTAGAATTTCCTCCTCCACGACCACCCACTGTACCTTCTACCTTCCTTGCAGAGCTTCTAGTCCATTCACTCCAATGATCTTGGCGATTTTCCCATTCTGTGCAGCTTTAACTCGACGTCAAGGAAATTTGAACTCCCGCCACCCCTGAGACAGTACCTCCCACGGAGCCAATCCGGTGGTCAAAGTCTCTTTGCTTAAATGAACCCTATTTTTTTAGTTTTAGCAGGCAGTTATTGAATAGAATATGAATTTCCTGGTAACCGCCAATGGTGGTCCATTCTCCCAAATTTTTTATTTTTTCTAGAGGTTGGCTGAGAATCTTGAAATAATTCCCGTTTTGTGTGAAGGAGCCTGGACGATCGATCAGTTGATTTCAAATCAGGTGGTCCGATCGCTAACTCCGTTATATCCATTGGGAAACGACTGAAAATGCCTCAGACCACCCTTACTGAGGAGGAAATGAGAGGATGAGTATTACCATGCCACCCGTACAGGTACGGGAATGCTTCAGAAGGTGGAAGAGCTAGGTAAGAGTCGATGAACTAGAATTTCCTCCTCCAAGACCACCCACTGTACCTTCTACCTTCCTTGCAGAGCTTCTAGTCCATTCACTCCAATGATCTTGGCGATTTTCCCATTCTGTGCAGCTTTAACTCGACGTCAAGGAAATTTGAACTCCCGCCACCCCTGAGACAGTACCTCCCACGGAGCCAATCCGGTGGTCAAAGTCTCTTTGCTTAAATGAACCCTATTTTTTTAGTTTTAGCAGGCAGTTATTGAATAGAATATGAATTTCCTGGTAACCGCCAATGGTGGTCCATTCTCCCAAATTTTTTATTTTTTCTAGAGGTTGGCTGAGAATCTTGAAATAATTCCCGTTTTGTGTGAAGGAGCCTGGACGATCGATCAGTTGATTTCAAATCAGGTGGTCCGATCGCTAACTCCGTTATATCCATTGGGAAACGACTGAAAATGCCTCAGACCACCCTTACTGAGGAGGAAATGAGAGGATGAGTATTACCATGCCACCCGTACAGGTACGGGAATGCTTCAGAAGGTGGAAGAGCTAGGTAAGAGTCGATGAACTAGAATTTCCTCCTCCAAGACCACCCACTGTACCTTCTACCTTCCTTGCAGAGCTTCTAGTCCATTCACTCCAATGATCTTGGCGATTTTCCCATTCTGTGCAGCTTTAACTCGACGTCAAGGAAATTTGAACTCCCGCCACCCCTGAGACAGTACCTCCCACGGAGCCAATCCGGTGGTCAAAGTCTCTTTGCTTAAATGAACCCTATTTTTTTAGTTTTAGCAGGCAGTTATTGAATAGAATATGAATTTCCTGGTAACCGCCAATGGTGGTCCATTCTCCCAAATTTTTTATTTTTTCTAGAGGTTGGCTGAGAATCTTGAAATAATTCCCGTTTTGTGTGAAGGAGCCTGGACGATCGATCAGTTGATTTCAAATCAGGTGGTCCGATCGCTAACTCCGTTATATCCATTGGGAAACGACTGAAAATGCCTCAGACCACCCTTACTGAGGAGGAAATGAGAGGATGAGTATTACCATGCCACCCGTACAGGTACGGGAATGCTTCAGAAGGTGGAAGAGCTAGGTAAGAGTCGATGAACTAGAATTTCCTCCTCCAAGACCACCCACTGTACCTTCTACCTTCCTTGCAGAGCTTCTAGTCCATTCACTCCAATGATCTTGGCGATTTTCCCATTCTGTGCAGCTTTAACTCGACGTCAAGGAAATTTGAACTCCCGCCAACCCTGAGACAGTACCTCCCACGGAGCCAATCCGGTGGTCAAAGTCTCTTTGCTTAAATGAACCCTATTTTTTTAGTTTTAGCAGGCAGTTATTGAATAGAATATGAATTTCCTGGTAACCGCCAATGGTGGTCCATTCTCCCAAATTTTTTATTTTTTCTAGAGGTTGGCTGAGAATCTTGAAATAATTCCCGTTTTGTGTGAAGGAGCCTGGACGATCGATCAGTTGATTTCAAATCAGGTGGTCCGATCGCTAACTCCGTTATATCCATTGGGAAACGACTGAAAATGCCTCAGACCACCCTTACTGAGGAGGAAATGAGAGGATGAGTATTACCATGCCACCCGTACAGGTACGGGAATGCTTCAGAAGGTGGAAGAGCTAGGTAAGAGTCGATGAACTAGAATTTCCTCCTCCAAGACCACCCACTGTACCTTCTACCTTCCTTGCAGAGCTTCTAGTCCATTCACTCCAATGATCTTGGCGATTTTCCCATTCTGTGCAGCTTTAACTCGACGTCAAGGAAATTTGAACTCCCGCCACCCTGAGACAGTACCTCCCACGGAGCCAATCCGGTGGTCAAAGTCTCTTTGCTTAAATGAACCCTATTTTTTTAGTTTTAGCAGGCAGTTATTGAATAGAATATGAATTTCCTGGTAACCGCCAATGGTGGTCCATTCTCCCAAATTTTTTATTTTTTCTAGAGGTTGGCTGAGAATCTTGAAATAATTCCCGTTTTGTGTGAAGGAGCCTGGACGATCGATCAGTTGATTTCAAATCAGGTGGTCCGATCGCTAACTCCGTTATATCCATTGGGAAACGACTGAAAATGCCTCAGACCACCCTTACTGAGGAGGAAATGAGAGGATGAGTATTACCATGCCACCCGTACAGGTACGGGAATGCTTCAGAAGGTGGAAGAGCTAGGTAAGAGTCGATGAACTAGAATTTCCTCCTCCAAGACCACCCACTGTACCTTCTACCTTCCTTGCAGAGCTTCTAGTCCATTCACTCCAATGATCTTGGCGATTTTCCCATTCTGTGCAGCTTTAACTCGACGTCAAGGAAATTTGAACTCCCGCCACCCTGAGACAGTACCTCCCACGGAGCCAATCCGGTGGTCAAAGTCTCTTTGCTTAAATGAACCCTATTTTTTTAGTTTTAGCAGGCAGTTATTGAATAGAATATGAATTTCCTGGTAACCGCCAATGGTGGTCCATTCTCCCAAATTTTTTATTTTTTCTAGAGGTTGGCTGAGAATCTTGAAATAATTCCCGTTTTGTGTGAAGGAGCCTGGACGATCGATCAGTTGATTTCAAATCAGGTGGTCCGATCGCTAACTCCGTTATATCCATTGGGAAACGACTGAAAATGCCTCAGACCACCCTTACTGAGGAGGAAATGAGAGGATGAGTATTACCATGCCACCCGTACAGGTACGGGAATGCTTCAGAAGGTGGAAGAGCTAGGTAAGAGTCGATGAACTAGAATTTCCTCCTCCAAGACCACCCACTGTACCTTCTACCTTCCTTGCAGAGCTTCTAGTCCATTCACTCCAATGATCTTGGCGATTTTCCCATTCTGTGCAGCTTTAACTCGACGTCAAGGAAATTTGAACTCCCGCCACCCTGAGACAGTACCTCCCACGGAGCCAATCCGGTGGTCAAAGTCTCTTTGCTTAAATGAACCCTATTTTTTTAGTTTTAGCAGGCAGTTATTGAATAGAATATGAATTTCCTGGTAACCGCCAATGGTGGTCCATTCTCCCAAATTTTTTATTTTTTCTAGAGGTTGGCTGAGAATCTTGAAATAATTCCCGTTTTGTGTGAAGGAGCCTGGACGATCGATCAGTTGATTTCAAATCAGGTGGTCCGATCGCTAACTCCGTTATATCCATTGGGAAACGACTGAAAATGCCTCAGACCACCCTTACTGAGGAGGAAATGAGAGGATGAGTATTACCATGCCACCCGTACAGGTACGGGAATGCTTCAGAAGGTGGAAGAGCTAGGTAAGAGTCGATGAACTAGAATTTCCTCCTCCAAGACCACCCACTGTACCTTCTACCTTCCTTGCAGAGCTTCTAGTCCATTCACTCCAATGATCTTGGCGATTTTCCCATTCTGTGCAGCTTTAACTCGACGTCAAGGAAATTTGAACTCCCGCCACCCCTGAGACAGTACCTCCCACGGAGCCAATCCGGTGGTCAAAGTCTCTTTGCTTAAATGAACCCTATTTTTTTAGTTTTAGCAGGCAGTTATTGAATAGAATATGAATTTCCTGGTAACCGCCAATGGTGGTCCATTCTCCCAAATTTTTTATTTTTTCTAGAGGTTGGCTGAGAATCTTGAAATAATTCCCGTTTTGTGTGAAGGAGCCTGGACGATCGATCAGTTGATTTCAAATCAGGTGGTCCGATCGCTAACTCCGTTATATCCATTGGGAAACGACTGAAAATGCCTCAGACCACCCTTACTGAGGAGGAAATGAGAGGATGAGTATTACCATGCCACCCGTACAGGTACGGGAATGCTTCAGAAGGTGGAAGAGCTAGGTAAGAGTCGATGAACTAGAATTTCCTCCTCCAAGACCACCCACTGTACCTTCTACCTTCCTTGCAGAGCTTCTAGTCCATTCACTCCAATGATCTTGGCGATTTTCCCATTCTGTGCAGCTTTAACTCGACGTCAAGGAAATTTGAACTCCCGCCAACCCTGAGACAGTACCTCCCACGGAGCCAATCCGGTGGTCAAAGTCTCTTTGCTTAAATGAACCCTATTTTTTTAGTTTTAGCAGGCAGTTATTGAATAGAATATGAATTTCCTGGTAACCGCCAATGGTGGTCCATTCTCCCAAATTTTTTATTTTTTCTAGAGGTTGGCTGAGAATCTTGAAATAATTCCCGTTTTGTGTGAAGGAGCCTGGACGATCGATCAGTTGATTTCAAATCAGGTGGTCCGATCGCTAACTCCGTTATATCCATTGGGAAACGACTGAAAATGCCTCAGACCACCCTTACTGAGGAGGAAATGAGAGGATGAGTATTACCATGCCACCCGTACAGGTACGGGAATGCTTCAGAAGGTGGAAGAGCTAGGTAAGAGTCGATGAACTAGAATTTCCTCCTCCAAGACCACCCACTGTACCTTCTACCTTCCTTGCAGAGCTTCTAGTCCATTCACTCCAATGATCTTGGCGATTTTCCCATTCTGTGCAGCTTTAACTCGACGTCAAGGAAATTTGAACTCCCGCCAACCCTGAGACAGTACCTCCCACGGAGCCAATCCGGTGGTCAAAGTCTCTTTGCTTAAATGAACCCTATTTTTTTAGTTTTAGCAGGCAGTTATTGAATAGAATATGAATTTCCTGGTAACCGCCAATGGTGGTCCATTCTCCCAAATTTTTTATTTTTTCTAGAGGTTGGCTGAGAATCTTGAAATAATTCCCGTTTTGTGTGAAGGAGCCTGGACGATCGATCAGTTGATTTCAAATCAGGTGGTCCGATCGCTAACTCCGTTATATCCATTGGGAAACGACTGAAAATGCCTCAGACCACCCTTACTGAGGAGGAAATGAGAGGATGAGTATTACCATGCCACCCGTACAGGTACGGGAATGCTTCAGAAGGTGGAAGAGCTAGGTAAGAGTCGATGAACTAGAATTTCCTCCTCCAAGACCACCCACTGTACCTTCTACCTTCCTTGCAGAGCTTCTAGTCCATTCACTCCAATGATCTTGGCGATTTTCCCATTCTGTGCAGCTTTAACTCGACGTCAAGGAAATTTGAACTCCCGCCAACCCTGAGACAGTACCTCCCACGGAGCCAATCCGGTGGTCAAAGTCTCTTTGCTTAAATGAACCCTATTTTTTTAGTTTTAGCAGGCAGTTATTGAATAGAATATGAATTTCCTGGTAACCGCCAATGGTGGTCCATTCTCCCAAATTTTTTATTTTTTCTAGAGGTTGGCTGAGAATCTTGAAATAATTCCCGTTTTGTGTGAAGGAGGCTGGACGATCGATCAGTTGATTTCAAATCAGGTGATCCGATCGCTAACTCCGGTATATCCATTGGGAAACGACTGAAAATGCCTCAGACCACCCTTACTGAGGAGGAAATGAGAGGATGAGTATTACCATGCCACCCGTACAGGTACGGGAATGCTTCAGAAGGTGGAAGAGCTAGGTAAGAGTCGATGAACTAGAATTTCCTCCTCCAAGACCACCCACTGTACCTTCTACCTTCCTTGCAGAGCTTCTAGTCCATTCACTCCAATGATCTTGGCGATTTTCCCATTCTGTGCAGCTTTAACTCGACGTCAAGGAAATTTGAACTCCCGCCAACCCTGAGACAGTACCTCCCACGGAGCCAATCCGGTGGTCAAAGTCTCTTTGCTTAAATGAACCCTATTTTTTTAGTTTTAGCAGGCAGTTATTGAATAGAATATGAATTTCCTGGTAACCGCCAATGGTGGTCCATTCTCCCAAATTTTTTATTTTTTCTAGAGGTTGGCTGAGAATCTTGAAATAATTCCCGTTTTGTGTGAAGGAGCCTGGACGATCGATCAGTTGATTTCAAATCAGGTGGTCCGATCGCTAACTCCGTTATATCCATTGGGAAACGACTGAAAATGCCTCAGACCACCCTTACTGAGGAGGAAATGAGAGGATGAGTATTACCATGCCACCCGTACAGGTACGGGAATGCTTCAGAAGGTGGAAGAGCTAGGTAAGAGTCGATGAACTAGAATTTCCTCCTCCAAGACCACCCACTGTACCTTCTACCTTCCTTGCAGAGCTTCTAGTCCATTCACTCCAATGATCTTGGCGATTTTCCCATTCTGTGCAGCTTTAACTCGACGTCAAGGAAATTTGAACTCCCGCCACCCTGAGACAGTACCTCCCACGGAGCCAATCCGGTGGTCAAAGTCTCTTTGCTTAAATGAACCCTATTTTTTTAGTTTTAGCAGGCAGTTATTGAATAGAATATGAATTTCCTGGTAACCGCCAATGGTGGTCCATTCTCCCAAATTTTTTATTTTTTCTAGAGGTTGGCTGAGAATCTTGAAATAATTCCCGTTTTGTGTGAAGGAGCCTGGACGATCGATCAGTTGATTTCAAATCAGGTGGTCCGATCGCTAACTCCGTTATATCCATTGGGAAACGACTGAAAATGCCTCAGACCACCCTTACTGAGAAGGAAATGAGAGGATGAGTATTACCATGCCACCCGTACAGGTACGGGAATGCTTCAGAAGGTGGAAGAGCTAGGTAAGAGTCGATGAACTAGAATTTCCTCCTCCACGACCACCCACTGTACCTTCTACCTTCCTTGCAGAGCTTCTAGTCCATTCACTCCAATGATCTTGGCGATTTTCCCATTCTGTGCAGCTTTAACTCGACGTCAAGGAAATTTGAACTCCCGCCAACCCTGAGACAGTACCTCCCACGGAGCCAATCCGGTGGTCAAAGTCTCTTTGCTTAAATGAACCCTATTTTTTTAGTTTTAGCAGGCAGTTATTGAATAGAATATGAATTTCCTGGTAACCGCCAATGGTGGTCCATTCTCCCAAATTTTTTATTTTTTCTAGAGGTTGGCTGAGAATCTTGAAATAATTCCCGTTTTGTGTGAAGGAGCCTGGACGATCGATCAGTTGATTTCAAATCAGGTGGTCCGATCGCTAACTCCGTTATATCCATTGGGAAACGACTGAAAATGCCTCAGACCACCCTTACTGAGGAGGAAATGAGAGGATGAGTATTACCATGCCACCCGTACAGGTACGGGAATGCTTCAGAAGGTGGAAGAGCTAGGTAAGAGTCGATGAACTAGAATTTCCTCCTCCAAGACCACCCACTGTACCTTCTACCTTCCTTGCAGAGCTTCTAGTCCATTCACTCCAATGATCTTGGCGATTTTCCCATTCTGTGCAGCTTTAACTCGACGTCAAGGAAATTTGAACTCCCGCCAACCCTGAGACAGTACCTCCCACGGAGCCAATCCGGTGGTCAAAGTCTCTTTGCTTAAATGAACCCTATTTTTTTAGTTTTAGCAGGCAGTTATTGAATAGAATATGAATTTCCTGGTAACCGCCAATGGTGGTCCATTCTCCCAAATTTTTTATTTTTTCTAGAGGTTGGCTGAGAATCTTGAAATAATTCCCGTTTTGTGTGAAGGAGCCTGGACGATCGATCAGTTGATTTCAAATCAGGTGGTCCGATCGCTAACTCCGTTATATCCATTGGGAAACGACTGAAAATGCCTCAGACCACCCTTACTGAGGAGGAAATGAGAGGATGAGTATTACCATGCCACCCGTACAGGTACGGGAATGCTTCAGAAGGTGGAAGAGCTAGGTAAGAGTCGATGAACTAGAATTTCCTCCTCCAAGACCACCCACTGTACCTTCTACCTTCCTTGCAGAGCTTCTAGTCCATTCACTCCAATGATCTTGGCGATTTTCCCATTCTGTGCAGCTTTAACTCGACGTCAAGGAAATTTGAACTCCCGCCAACCCTGAGACAGTACCTCCCACGGAGCCAATCCGGTGGTCAAAGTCTCTTTGCTTAAATGAACCCTATTTTTTTAGTTTTAGCAGGCAGTTATTGAATAGAATATGAATTTCCTGGTAACCGCCAATGGTGGTCCATTCTCCCAAATTTTTTATTTTTTCTAGAGGTTGGCTGAGAATCTTGAAATAATTCCCGTTTTGTGTGAAGGAGCCTGGACGATCGATCAGTTGATTTCAAATCAGGTGGTCCGATCGCTAACTCCGTTATATCCATTGGGAAACGACTGAAAATGCCTCAGACCACCCTTACTGAGGAGGAAATGAGAGGATGAGTATTACCATGCCACCCGTACAGGTACGGGAATGCTTCAGAAGGTGGAAGAGCTAGGTAAGAGTCGATGAACTAGAATTTCCTCCTCCAAGACCACCCACTGTACCTTCTACCTTCCTTGCAGAGCTTCTAGTCCATTCACTCCAATGATCTTGGCGATTTTCCCATTCTGTGCAGCTTTAACTCGACGTCAAGGAAATTTGAACTCCCGCCAACCCTGAGACAGTACCTCCCACGGAGCCAATCCGGTGGTCAAAGTCTCTTTGCTTAAATGAACCCTATTTTTTTAGTTTTAGCAGGCAGTTATTGAATAGAATATGAATTTCCTGGTAACCGCCAATGGTGGTCCATTCTCCCAAATTTTTTATTTTTTCTAGAGGTTGGCTGAGAATCTTGAAATAATTCCCGTTTTGTGTGAAGGAGCCTGGACGATCGATCAGTTGATTTCAAATCAGGTGGTCCGATCGCTAACTCCGTTATATCCATTGGGAAACGACTGAAAATGCCTCAGACCACCCTTACTGAGAATGAAATGAGAGGATGAGTATTACCATGCCACCCGTACAGGTACGGGAATGCTTCAGAAGGTGGAAGAGCTAGGTAAGAGTCGATGAACTAGAATTTCCTCCTCCAAGACCACCCACTGTACCTTCTACCTTCCTTGCAGAGCTTCTAGTCCATTCACTCCAATGATCTTGGCGATTTTCCCATTCTGTGCAGCTTTAACTCGACGTCAAGGAAATTTGAACTCCCGCCACCCTGAGACAGTACCTCCCACGGAGCCAATCCGGTGGTCAAAGTCTCTTTGCTTAAATGAACCCTATTTTTTTAGTTTTAGCAGGCAGTTATTGAATAGAATATGAATTTCCTGGTAACCGCCAATGGTGGTCCATTCTCCCAAATTTTTTATTTTTTCTAGAGGTTGGCTGAGAATCTTGAAATAATTCCCGTTTTGTGTGAAGGAGCCTGGACGATCGATCAGTTGATTTCAAATCAGGTGGTCCGATCGCTAACTCCGTTATATCCATTGGGAAACGACTGAAAATGCCTCAGACCACCCTTACTGAGGAGGAAATGAGAGGATGAGTATTACCATGCCACCCGTACAGGTACGGGAATGCTTCAGAAGGTGGAAGAGCTAGGTAAGAGTCGATGAACTAGAATTTCCTCCTCCAAGACCACCCACTGTACCTTCTACCTTCCTTGCAGAGCTTCTAGTCCATTCACTCCAATGATCTTGGCGATTTTCCCATTCTGTGCAGCTTTAACTCGACGTCAAGGAAATTTGAACTCCCGCCACCCTGAGACAGTACCTCCCACGGAGCCAATCCGGTGGTCAAAGTCTCTTTGCTTAAATGAACCCTATTTTTTTAGTTTTAGCAGGCAGTTATTGAATAGAATATGAATTTCCTGGTAACCGCCAATGGTGGTCCATTCTCCCAAATTTTTTATTTTTTCTAGAGGTTGGCTGAGAATCTTGAAATAATTCCCGTTTTGTGTGAAGGAGCCTGGACGATCGATCAGTTGATTTCAAATCAGGTGGTCCGATCGCTAACTCCGTTATATCCATTGGGAAACGACTGAAAATGCCTCAGACCACCCTTACTGAGAATGAAATGAGAGGATGAGTATTACCATGCCACCCGTACAGGTACGGGAATGCTTCAGAAGGTGGAAGAGCTAGGTAAGAGTCGATGAACTAGAATTTCCTCCTCCAAGACCACCCACTGTACCTTCTACCTTCCTTGCAGAGCTTCTAGTCCATTCACTCCAATGATCTTGGCGAATTTTCCCATTCTGTGCAGCTTTAACTCGACGTCAAGGAAATTTGAACTCCCGCCACCCCTGAGACAGTACCTCCCACGGAGCCAATCCGGTGGTCAAAGTCTCTTTGCTTAAATGAACCCTATTTTTTTAGTTTTAGCAGGCAGTTATTGAATAGAATATGAATTTCCTGGTAACCGCCAATGGTGGTCCATTCTCCCAAATTTTTTATTTTTTCTAGAGGTTGGCTGAGAATCTTGAAATAATTCCCGTTTTGTGTGAAGGAGCCTGGACGATCGATCAGTTGATTTCAAATCAGGTGGTCCGATCGCTAACTCCGTTATATCCATTGGGAAACCACTGAAAATGCCTCAGACCACCCTTACTGAGAATGAAATGAGAGGATGAGTATTACCATGCCAAACGTACAGGTACGGGAATGCTTCAGAAGGTGGAAGAGCTAGGTAAGAGTCGATGAACTAGAATTTCCTCCTCCACGACCACCCACTGTACCTTCTACCTTCCTTGCAGAGCTTCTAGTCCATTCACTCCAATGATCTTGGCGAATTTCCCATTCTGTGCAGCTTTAACTCGACGTCAAGGAAATTTGAACTCCCGCCACCCCTGAGACAGTACCTCCCACGGAGCCATTCCGGTGGTCAAAGTCTCTTTGCTTAAATGAACCCTATTTTTTAGTTTTAGCAGGCAGTTATTGAATAGAATATGAATTTCCTGGTAACCGCCAATGGTGGTCCATTCTCCCAAATTTTTTATTTTTTCTAGAGGTTGGCTGAGAATCTTGAAATAATTCCCGTTTTGTGTGAAGGAGCCGTGGACGATCGATCAGTTGATTTCAAATCCAGGTGATCGCGATCGCTTAACGTCCCGGTTATAATCCATAGGGAAAGACTGAAAAATGCCTGCAGATCCACCCTTACTGGAATGAAAATGAGAAGGTATGAGTATTACCCATTGCCACCACTGTACAGTGTACGGGAATGCTTCAGAAGGTGGAAGAGCTAGGTAAGAGTCGATGAACTAGAATTTTCCTCCTTCCAGACACACCCAACTTACCTTCTACCTTTCCTTGCAGAGCTGTCTGGTCCATTCACTCCAATGATCTTGCGAGATTTTCCCATTCTGTGCAGCTTTAACTCGACGTCAAAGAATTTGAACTCCCGCCACCCCTGAGAAAGTACCTCACGCAGAGCTGACCCGGTGGTCAAGGACTCTTAGCCTAATTGGAACCTATTTTTTAGTTTTAGCAGGCAGTTATTGAATAGAATATGAATTTCCTGGTAACCGCCAATGGTGGTCCATTCTCCCAAATTTTTTATTTTTTCTAGAGGTTGGCTGAGAATCTTGAAATAATTCCCGTTTTGTGTGAAGGAGCCTGGACGATCGATCA